>OX381711.1:12502640-13102640 GCA_947462335.1 Harmothoe impar
TTTATTACTCAATCGACCTGCAGCCAATCAGAGGCCTCCCTTTTGGCGGGAAATTCAAAAGCAGCCAATGAGAGGCCTCCCTTTTGGCGGGAAATTCAAATAGGTCACGTGACCGGAAGTGACCTACTTCCGGTCACGTGACCTTTGGGCGGGAAATTCAAATAGGTCACGTGACCGGAAGTGACCTACTTAAGAGGGTCACGTGACCACCATGTTGGCGGGAAATTCAAATAGGTCACGTGACGGGAAGTGACCTACTTAAGGGGGTCACGTGACTACTAGGTTGGCGCGAATTTCAAAATAAGTCACTTGAGATTTTTATGGATAAATAAATTTAAAAAAAGAAAAAAAAAGCAAGCTGAAAGCTTGCTAAAAAATAATTTAAAAATGTGGCTCTTTTTTTCTAGGGGGGGAGGGGCACTCTGGGGGGCACTCTTTAAGATGCATGGGGGGGGGGAGGGGGGGGAGGGGGGGAGGGGAAGGGTTTTTTAAGAGTGAGACTCGCTTCTCTGCCCTCTCTTTTAGAGGGCAGAGAGGCGAGTCTACTGGTTCGTCTACTTACAATGAAATGTATCATGATTGCGTTTATGATGATGTGCATCATGATGTGACTATCTTACAACCTTATAAGAAATAAGCAAGGTCTCTCTCCTAGCAGAGAGGCGAGTCTACTTACAATGAAAGGTATCATGATTGCGTTTATGATGATGTGCATCATGATGTGACTATCTTACAACCCTATGAGAAATAAGCAAGACATGGGCGTACTTACACGGGCTATTTGTAAACTAATGAATGTGACTTCCTCGTTAAAATCAGTATCTACAACTCTTTTAAGCCTAAGGCTTTTTCTTGAGTTTATTCTTTTGTTCAATTTCGGGCCCACCTCAAAAGAGGAATAGGCCCTCTGTAGCACTTGTCGCTTGCTCATCAATCAGAGCCGGGGTGTAGAAGGCCCCTGCCCTGTCGGGTACGAGATAGATCGACCTCTGGTACGTTTTTGGTTAGTTTGGAGCTCTCAGTCGACTGTCTTATCCACCTTAAAAAAACCAGACTTTCGGTGTCTCATGATAAAACTGGTGCCTTATACTAAGTGCTGGATTACTTTCTCATTTTTTTAGTGTTCTATCCGATGCTTATTTAATTTTTGCACTGATAAAAACGGTTAGCTTGTACAAACACGCGGTCTATTTAAGTGTTAAGTGTAGAAAATGAACAGAACAGTGCACAGAAAATAGAGCTACCGACTACATTTCGCCCAGTCACTCAGCGGAGAACAAAAGAACTACTGACGTAGTGTACCCGCTATTCCGACAGTTGGCGCCACCGTTATACTTTTCCCGCGTGCGACATGAAGCCCTGGGGCGGGTACTGGCTGTTTTGGTTGTAGGTACCGAAACATAAAAAACTACAGCCAGCCCAATGTCATGGTGAGACAGCTCTCTTATTTTTACCTTGAGTAGCGTCCGTAGGGCCTATGACAAAACCTAGTCCCGTACACTGAGCAGCTTGAGGTCTGAAGGCTCATACAGAAAAATGTGTGGGTGTGTGGGTGTGTGGGTGTGTGGGTTGCTTTACGCCTTAGTTAACAGCTATGGTCATTTCAAGAGCGGTGATGGTGATCGAATCTATTGGCCCTTTTACCGAGACAAGGGTTCTTTTACATCCCACACTACATAGCAGAGAGACGTCTAGCAGCCCCTAGAGGCCCCGCAGGGGGCTCGAGAGGTGCCGTGGAGAAGAGCAGATGGGTCGGATCGAAAAAAGGTGCTGATCTGGGTTTTGGGGGATTTCCTGCATGGCAAGAGCCACAGAATAAAAATACATACACCAGTATGGTCTTTGTTGGTTTTTCATAAGAGGGCATACTCTAGGCTTTCGGAAAAAAAAATTATAATTTTGCATATACAATGATTTTTTGCTGATTTATGAGCCTCCAAAATTGAAAAATGGCTAAAATCCATGGTTTTTAGCTAATTATCCATGTTTAACAAGGCCCTCATGTCAACTGACACATCAAAAACTATCACTAAACAGCATTTCCTAGTAGCTATATATGTTATGTGAACAAATCAGCTCGTTACACTTTCATATCCCACGCAAATTTGTCAACAGTGACCTTCAAATGTAGCAACCACATGTTTCGGAGGCGTCTGTGACGTTAATAAAAGGGCCTATATCTTTATTAATAGTATTCACTAAATATCCTTACTACCAGCAATCTAGAGCCTCCCAATGGTTAAGCTCATGGCAAAAAAAAATTTGAGCCACGCCCACTTTTACTCTCCCTTATGGGCAATATAGTGTATTGGAACTCGAGTTATCGTCACAGACGCCTCCAAGCATTATAGCCTTTCCAGCGTTTAATTATGTTTTTATATATATTTCTTGTACCCTGTGTACTCTATTGGGTTGTACTTGAGGATCCTCAACAGCATTTGATTCGATATGTACCGAACAGGCACCGCGGGAGGGGTATTTATACTTTGCGGAGGCGTCTGTGACGTTAACCCAAAATTTGGCGTGGGAACGAGGTCGGCGTTCCTGTTACCCACCGGAAGTGGCGCACATCCGGGTACCGTTTCGGCGAGCAAAGAAGCGTCTGATCTTGCTGGAGCGACTCCCAAACCAACAATTCAGAGTTTTTTTTCAGCTATTTCCACCGAGAAAGGTAAGGGATCGGACTAAAATATGTTATATTTTGATTCATTTTGCACCAAGGCCCGCGCTGATACATTTATTTTCGTTTAGAATGGCCTATTTTAGGTAGACTTGATCGTTTATTTTTGTTAGAGTGCTCGCTTATTAATGTCATGGACGCCGCCATGTTAGTTTTCGCAATTTCTAGCCGGTGCACCCTCGGCGGAGGCGTCTGTGACGTTAATGCGGGCTCGGCGAAAAATCATTCTGGCTATCGTTCTATCTTTCCCTGAGGGTATATATCAACTTGATTCAATAGAATAGATGTTCCTCTATGCCTCTATGCAGTTTAGTAGCAATCCCATGTATCTAAGGCTATGTTTCATGCCTTTTAAAAAAATATTTTGGATTTTTTTTGGATTTTCAGTCAGAAAATGTACTCTCACTCAGCTGAAAGCTATCTGAACTTAATATATTATGGTTAATTCTCTTCCTACTAAGTCCCCTTATCATGTTGGTGGGTTATATTTACGCGTGTACTCCTTTTCTGGCCACTGCAAGCCAATTTATGCATTTTCGGGTTAACGTCACAGACGCCTCCGACGAAAATGAAATTGTCACTGTACAGTGACTATTTGATCGATTTGAATAATGTAACTTCGTACCATGCTTCAGGGGCATGTAAGCTAATGCCCTGACCAAGAAATGTTTTTATTTATCAAAGTTTACATATATTTATAGGTCATTTCATTAACGTCACAGACGCCTCGAAAGCAGTTAATCAAATGGAAATAGTAGTTCCCCTGCACCCAACCTCTCCATATTTTTAGACAGCATGCTCGTACTATATATCTCAAGAGCCAGTAAGGTGTATTGGCAGTAGTTAAAACTTTTTTTTCCAACTTCTGTGTCCCCTGGCTGTTTTTGCTTAAATGCTGGGGCAGACCCACTTCTGTTTGTCTGATGTGCTCAAAATCCTCCATGCTTTTGCTATACACCTGTGTCTAATTATACAATCAACTTAAGTGAACATTTGCCAATAATTAGCAATTATTATTCATGTTGCAAATTTATTTAAAAGGTCTGAAATTCCCTTAAATAATCATAAATTGTTGTCTACTTTGCAGTTTGGTACGACCGAAGCTGCCGCCTGGAATGGTAAAGACGGGCGCACAGCGCAAGGCGGAAAGTCGGGCCCGCAAGAAGAGAGAAGACGAGGAGGCATATAACATTTCTGATGGCTGTGTGACCATTCTAGTAAAGTTCTGTTATAGTAGAGATATCCGAGGCGTCTGTGACGTTAACCTAGTAAATGTATGGGTTTAGCCAGACAGCTAGTATGGCCCTGCTAGTGCTAGAAGGGTCTTTATAACTGTTTTAAATGGTTGTAAACAGGTAAACTTGCCTTGTAGAATAGAGCCCAGGAGGTTCCATTGTAATGTAAATATTTTGATGGTGTGGTGCTGCGCGTGCCGACACACGGTAAAAAAGTGATTTTTTTTTTGTTTAAAGACTGAGCGCATACTCAAAAAATTGTAAAAATGTTTCCATTAAGGTTCTAAACAATGCACCAACCTGTTCTGTACATGTGTGTAAGGTATTAAGATGTTCTAAACACTTTTAATGATTCTGTAACCAATCTAGTTGATTACTGTGAAACTCGAGGCGTCTGTGACGTTAACTGGGTAATTGGTACCATGTTGCACACACTAGTGTGACCAATCGGTCGGAAACTCACACCTAAAACCTTTTGCTTTGGCAACTAGATGTACTAAAGACATTAGACAGTAATTTTAATGGTAAACAAAGCAAGATTAAGGAAACTAGGCTAAAGTTGGTAAAGTGTTATAGAATGCTTTGTATTTTTCTATTTTCTACATAATTGAAAGTGCCACAATTTTTTTAATTTACGACTTACAGCTATGAAATTTCCCAGGATTAATGGTACCTAGTCAGCCAACTAGGAGCCAAAATTTGGAATACCTAGGTGACTTTAAAAGAGTTTCTTGCAGTGCACTATTCATTAACGTCACAGACGCCTCAGGATTAGGGTAGCATGTGGTCTACGGTGAATAAAAACTGCATTCTTGGGCGAAACAGAGTTCCACGGCGGTTTCAGGGAGTCAAGATGCTACCTTTTCAGGAGAATAAAATTGTTAAGTGAAATTGTGAATTTTGTGTTTTGTCCTTATGTACTCCCAGATCAGCATTTTTTTTCGATCCGACCCAGATATCCACGAGAGGCCACGCCAACAACCAAATTCTATCTTTATCCCGCGAGAAAAGGAGATAAGGGTCAAGGTTATGAACCATCAAAAGAGTACCTCCCTGGTCGCCTCTCCCGAATCTGCTAGACGTCTCACTGATAGGAGTGTGTGGGTGTGTGGGTCTGTGTGTGTCTGTTCGGTCTGTGTGTGCACGCGTCTTGCACTCTAGTCTTGCGGACCACTGTTAAGCCTGTGGTTGGAGAGCGCGACATAGCCGCCCGCTACACTCTCTAAACAGAGGTCCGCAAGACTAGGCCGGATCGCGCTCTTGCTTAAAGGTGCACCTCAACTCAGTGCGCCTTTAACAGCCGCCAAAATAGGTGAAGTTCTTGACGCGGCACAGCGCCTCCCACCAGTAGCCAATCAGCGCGCCGAACGCCGGACACACCTCCACCGTGTGAGCCTCTAAGTAGGTCACACGAATCATACTAAGATGCCGATCTCTTCTGTCGGTTCGTCGCGGTGGCCGTGAGTGATCGCACGGTCGCCAAGATTCACTGCCTTGATTGGCAGAGGTGGGGGCTAATTACCCCCCGTCGGATGAATTGCGGCGAAACCATAATCAATTTTTCGCTGTTTTAGATAAAAGAGATCCAGAGCTATCCGCTCGTCCAAGAATTATTTTTCTATCAGCCCGGGATCACCCTCAAATTAAGGCCTAAAGTCCAAAAACCCAAAATTTTTTCCCTATGGGATTTCAGTGTCTAAGCGTTTTTTGCAGCCCCAAGGAGCAGCTCACGGGTTCGAACCCTGTAAACGCTTTGACGCGCTTTCGTCGAAAACGAGAGTATCACATCTATATAGGTCAACCATGTTAGCCTTGGTTTAAGTGCGTGCAGAACCGTGTATTGTGCATTTATGCAGCATACAGATATGGAGACAGGCTGCTACAGTGTCAAATTGATCGGCATTGTATGTAACTGGACATGAAGAAGGATATTTTTACTTAGTTTTCTAAAAAAAAAAGAGGATAGTTCTCGGTACCCCCCGTCCCCTTAGTCTTTCTATACTGAATCCGGGACTTGCCGGCGAGGTCGACAAAGGACTTACCTAAGGCCAAACAAAAAAAAAGTTGTGTTCAGGTAACCCGACCGACCCTATCATTTGGCTCCGACCCTAATCTTTTTTTAGATTTTTTTATTTTTTTTAGACTTTTCCTGATCTAGGTTATCACCAAAGGGGAAAGGAGTACCTAATGACCTTCAACTAGCCTATTTGTCATCATTTGAAAGATAAGAAGGGAGGAAATCCTTTCTATGACAAAAACAGTGCTGATAATGGCTTAATTAGACAGATATTGGTCCTACATTATCAAATAACAACTCTATACAATGTGATTCTCCCATACAACTCATCTCAAAACCCTAAAAAAAAAATCCTAAAAAAAAATCGACCGACCTACCCTATTTTTTTTTTGGGCCATGTTACCTGAACACGGATTATTTTTTTGTTTGGCCCAATGAGCTCACAGCTAGACTAGATACCTCATGTTTTGGATTGGAGAAATCAGCAGAGCAATAAAAAGCGCGGTGAGGCTAGTGTGGCCCCTGTGAGTTGTAAAATTGGTGCTAAATGTGGTAACCAGGCGGATGCTGAGTTCATTGATATTGTCCGTTAATGATACTTAAGGTGGGTGTTGTCTAAAGTTTTAATTGATATTACCAATGTGGCCAATAATGACTTCACAGTTGGGGCCCTCGCCCGCAGGTCCCAGATTCAGGGTATTCTTTGTTTATTGTGTGGCCCCTAAAGAGGGGCCGACTAACTCTTTAGAGTTAGTTAGATGCTGCCACTGTGCTATGCAACAGCAGCTATTAATTACGCTTCATGTTGGGCGGCATGGATCACTTGATGGGTGATACCTCAAAGCTCAAACACGGCAGAGCCGTGTGTGGCATGCGAGGACCAGTGGGTCAGGGGTGATCCGTTGCAAACAGAATGCTGATCCGTGTGAGGTTCTGACTTTCTATAGTTTTTTATAAAGCCTTAGATATGGTGTGGTATTTTTCATCTCGCTATAGTTTAGTTGGTATTTAAGGAAACCGCCTCATTTCTATCAGAAATACACAATATTGAATTGTTTTTTATATTTTAATATATTAGAAGTGTGCTTTGTTGCCTATGTAGCTCATTATGCGTTGAAATGTTCGCGAGCATCGTAGGAATGTACAAAACCCCTATTGTGGCACCATCTGACGAAAGAGCGGAGAACTATACTAGCGCGTTTCGTTATTCACATCTTTTGACAGGGACTTGGTTGGTGGCTTTACGCCCTAATTAACAGCTGAAGTCATTTCAAGGGGGGTGATAGTGATCGAATCTATGGATACCTGAAGGTGGAAAGCACACACCCTACACTTTTACCGAGGCAATGGTGGTGCTGCTCAAAGGGTGTGGCGAGCTAGACTGGAGGATGTAATAACTAAGCAGCAGAAGGACCAAAAAGACAATCTTGTAGTAGTAGGTCTACTTAGATCTTGAGTAGCCGCCCTTGTGGTTATAATTACCTAGACTAGTTGGCTCTGCCAGCCTGGTCAAGTGAAAATTGGTAAGGAGACTATGAACTAAGCTAACATCTCATAAGTATTAGTTACCACCCCCTCACACCCGTTTAACAACGGATTCAGGGTCTAATTATGGAGACCCTAGAGTAAGATTAACAATATATCCCAATGTCTGTAGTAGACATTTACGACATGCAACCTGCCCCCTAGAAGGGATAGATCTGACCACAAGTCCGCAATATGGGACTCCCCCTCTGAGAGTATCAAGGTTTGCGTATAGTCTCTTGCAGGTTAATCTGTTATCTACCCCTTTGTCGACTTCGCCAAAATCCTGGGAGATTCACTTTAAACCTAAGGTCTACCCTTTTTATTCTTTGTTTATTGTGTGGCCCCTAAAGAGGGGCCGCGGTGTTGATTAATTACACCACATGTTAAGCAACATGAGATCAAACCTTCCTCAAAAGCGACAAGGCTCAGAGTCCTGTTGGACGGGAACCCTGTGTGGCATTTGAGGACGAATGGTTGAGTGATCCTACCGATCCGTCAGAGGTTCTGACTTTATATAGCTTTTATATCGCTTTAGATATGGTGTAGTATTTTCAATCTCACTATAGTTTAGTTGATATTTCAAAGAATCTGCCTCATTCTATCAGAAATACACAGCGTTGACATGTTTCTTATATTCAATATATTAGAAGTGTGCTTTGTTGCTTATTATAGGTCATTATGCGTTTAAAATGTTCGCGAGTATCGTGGAAATGTACAAAAACCCTATTGTGGCGTCATCTGACGAAAAGAGCGGAGAACTATACTAGAGCATGTAATGGCCAGACCAGCAGGCGGCAGCAGAGTGGTCAAAAGACAATCTCGTAGTAGTAGGTCTACTTGCATGTTGAGTAGCCACCCTTGTGGTTGTAATTACCTAGCCTAGTTGACCCTGCTGGCCTGGTCAAGTGAAATTAGTAAGGAGGCCCCCCCATTAACGCGCTCCACAGTCTTTAGACAGTTAAGACTATAGTCAAGACTGGAGAATTTAGCGAGACGTCCCTCTGGGAGGTCATAATCCTCAATGTTAGGTGTTAGCTCATTAACATCAGATACCATATTAACAAACCATTTAAAATGTTCATTTTAATAGCAACTCACCCTATTCTGACAAAATCCTATTAGCAGGTAACCTCTGTGTAAACCATACTGCAAACATCTGCTACTTCCAGCGTCTGCCTCGTGACTGATAGTGTACAACAAGACGAAGTTGGCAGAGATTAGAAAAAATGAGGCTCTTTATATAGCCGAGAGAGCAGCTAATCTGGATGTTCTAAGCTTGTTTTCACCTAGAGCTCCAACCCTCTTCCAGAGAGAATCAAATCGCTTTTCACCTGAACCCTTCCACCCCTAATCCATCAGCATGAAAAGAGAATTAACGAGTGTAACGTGCGCTACATGTATATGGGATTATAGCTGGTGAAGAGATAAAGCCGAGTCACCTGTGTATACAAAGACTACAGGGGGTGATTAACGACAGGTGTGACGCGCCAGCCCGTGAACGGATTAAGCCAAAAAAAAAGAAAAAAAAAGGTATGTTTCAGGTAACATGGGCAGAAAGACTGGGGTCGGTAGGTCGGATTTTTATTTTATTTTATTTTATTTTTTTAACATGAAAGCACTAGCCATCCTCCGTGGAAATTCTAAAAATGACCCAAAAAGTATAAAAATATGAAATTTTCTTCAAACTTGCTTAAAAAAAAACGTAGGGTCGACCCTGTTTTGCTAGGGTCGGTCAGGTGACCTGAAACAAACCTTTTTTTTTATTTGGCCTTATCTTTCAAGCTGACGCTTAAATTCAACTAGCCAGCCGCCGTCTACACCACTCACTGCGACAAGAGGAGGTGCTGTTGTTTTACACTTGAGTCGCTTACCACATGGACTCTGCCTCACAGACAGACACGCGCCCCCTGTAGCTTTTTTTTTTTTTTTTTTTTGTATACACACGCTAATCTCATAACCCCCTTATCCGTTATACAGGTAACCAGTATTCTCTTTTAAAATAGCTGCCAGTCAGCTTAGCTCTAGAAGCAAGAAGGCGTGTATAGGTGCCTTATAAGTCGGCAGGGGGTAAATACTAGTGAAAAAAGGAAGGCAGGTGTGCAGGTAGCTTTTCTAACAGACACGTGTGTGCACTAAGCTGCTTAAGTCTAAACCCTCCCGCAGTAGTCAGGTGGCATGTGAAAACTTACTTAACTGATCTCTTACATTGAGTAGAGTCTCTGTGCTGAGAGAGCCTTTTCAGCCGTTTAAGAGGATTAACTAGGACAGGGTACATAAGGAGTGAAACGCCGAATAGCGGCTACTCAGTCTCGTGCAGCACAAGCAGCAGCATCTAGCAGCGGCTTCAGCAGCAGCTGCACGTGCAGCACAAGCAGCTGGCAGCGACTTCAGCAGCACAAGCAGCACGAGCAGCACAAGCCGTAGCATTTGTCAGCAGCATCCGTGACATCGTCAGCAGCAGCCCCATGACCTTGTCAGCAGCACAAGCAGCCAGCAGCTGCTTCAGCAGCTGCTGGCAGCTGCTGCACGAGCAGTAGCACAAGCAGTAGCATCTGTCAGCAGCAGCAGCAGCAGCACAAGCAGCCAGCAGCTGCTGCATGAGCAGCACAAGCAGCACAAGCAGCAGCACCGACAGCAGCAGCAGCAGCAGCGGTGGTGTGGACCACTAAAGTCGAGATGAAGCCTAGTGACATTTGACATGAAGCTTGAAAAACACAGTGACAGGTGACATGAGCAATTCTTAAAATCAACATGAGATATGAGCATAATTAAGCGACATCGACATGCGCCATGGCTATTTTTTAAGACAAACATCATATGTCATAGCCGCCTCATCCAAACCTCCACTAGTAGTGCTCTATAAGCGCAAGCTGTAAACCCTCTCCTCCCCCCGTGCACACAGGCGAATTATCAGAGTCAGCCAATGGTGTCAATACCCCTCTCATACAGGGGTCGGGCGCTGCTGGACTATAATAGATGAGTCAAGGACCGTTCTACTGAGGGTCAGGCAGGCTAAGTCGGACATTCAATGACAGGTAGGTCTTTGACAACCTTGCTTGAAAGTCTGGACAGCATTGACAGACTGGGGCATAAGGATCTCGCATGGTCAGACTTTCAAGCAAGTTTTGCTAAAGTCGCGTTATTGAATGTCCGACCTAGCCTGACCCACAGTAGAACGGTCCTTGACCCGTCTATTATAGTCCAGCAGTGCCCGACCCTTGGCTGAGAGCAGTTTAAGCGCCATTGGGTGTCTCTGATATTTGCCTCTGTGTAAGATGAGAAAAAAAGTCTGTTGAAAGACTATATTTCAAGCCAGAAAACTGTAATTAGCTTTCCAAGTTGTTTATTTAACAATATCTTAGCCTAGCAAGCAGCTGTCAGATGTCATCTAAGAAAAAAATGTGAGCTGTTAATAGATTCAAGAGAAATTAGTTTACAAATAGCCCGTGTAAGTACGCCCATGTCTTGCTTATTTCTCATAGGGTTGTAAGATAGTCACATCATGATGCACATCATCATAA
Organism: Harmothoe impar; assembly: GCA_947462335.1. Taxonomy (NCBI): domain Eukaryota; kingdom Metazoa; phylum Annelida; class Polychaeta; order Phyllodocida; family Polynoidae; genus Harmothoe; species Harmothoe impar. The sequence goes on from OX381711.1 coordinate 12,513,621, forward strand.
ACGCAATCATGATACCTTTCATTGTAAGTAGACTCGCCTCTCTGCCCTCTCTTTTAGAGAGGGCAGAGAAGCGAGTCTCACTCTTAAAAAACCCTTCCCCTCCCCCCCTCCCCCCCTCCCCCCCCCCATGCATCTTAAAGAGTGCCCCCCAGAGTGCCCCTCCCCCCCTAGAAAAAAAGAGCCACATTTTTAAATTATTTTTTAGCAAGCTTTCAGCTTGCTTTTTTTTTCTTTTTTTAAATTTATTTATCCATAAAAATCTCAAGTGACTTATTTTGAAATTCGCGCCAACCTAGTAGTCACGTGACCCCCTTAAGTAGGTCACTTCCCGTCACGTGACCTATTTGAATTTCCCGCCAACATGGTGGTCACGTGACCCTCTTAAGTAGGTCACTTCCGGTCACGTGACCTATTTGAATTTCCCGCCCAAAGGTCACGTGACCGGAAGTAGGTCACTTCCGGTCACGTGACCTATTTGAATTTCCCGCCAAAAGGGAGGCCTCTCATTGGCTGCTTTTGAATTTCCCGCCAAAAGGGAGGCCTCTGATTGGCTGCAGGTCGATTGAGTAATAAACAGTACTTAACTATAGTCCCGTTCCGATACATACTATACTACTCCTCCCGCCCCCTGTACCTCCCGCCCCCTGTACCTCCCGCCCCTGTACCTCCCGCCCCTGTACCTCCCGCCCCCTGTACCTCCCGCCCCCTGTACCTCCCCCCCTGTACCTCCCGCCCCCTGTACCTCCCCCCCTGTACCTCCCCCCCCTGTACCTCCCCCCCCTGTACCTCCCCCCCCTGTACCTCCCCCCCCTGTACCTCCCCCCCCCTGTGCCTCCCCCCCCTGTACCTCCCGCCCCCTGTACCTCCCCCCCTGTACCTCCCCCCCCTGTACCTCCCGCCCCCTGTACCTCCCCCCCTGTACCTCCCCCCCTGTACCTCCCACCCCCTGTACCTCCCCCCCTGTACCTCCCCCCCCTGTACCTCCCGCCCCCTGTACCTCCCGCCCCCTGTACCTTCCCCCCCCTGTACCTCCCCCCCTGTACCTCCCGCCCCTGTACCTCCCGCCCCCTGTACCTCCCGCCCCCTGTACCTCCCGCCCCCTGTACCTCCCGCCCCCTGTAGCTCCCCCCCCCTGTACCTCCCCCCCCCTGTACCTCCCCCCCCTGTACCTCCCCCCCTGTACCTCCCCCCCCCTGTACCTCCCCCCCCCTGTACCTCCCGCCCCCTGTACCTCCCCCCCCTGTACCTCCCCCCCCCTGTACCTCCCGCCCCCTGTACCTCCCCCCCTGTACCTCCCCCCCTGTACCTCCCGCCCCCTGTACCTCCCCCCCTGTACCTCCCCCCCCTGTACCTCCCCCCCTGTACCTCCCGCCCCTGTACCTCCCGCCCCCTGTACCTCCCGCCCCCTGTACCTCCCGCCCCCTGTACCTCCCCCCCTGTACCTCCCGCCCCCTGTACCTCCCCCCCCTGTACCTCCCCCCCCTGTACCTCCCCCCCCCTGTACCTCCCGCCCCCTGTACCTCCCCCCCCTGTACTTCCCCCCCTGTACCTCCCCCCCCCTGTACCTCCCGCTCCCTGTACCTCCCGCCCCCTGTACCTCCCCCCCTGTACCTCCCCCCCTGTACCTCCCGCCCCTGTACCTCCCGCCCCCTGTACCTCCCCCCCCCTGTACCTCCCGCCCCCTGTACCTCCCGCCCCCTGTACCTCCCCCCCCCTGTACCTCCCCCCCTGTACCTCCCCCCCTGTACCTCCCGCCCCCTGTACCTCCCCCCCCTGTACCTCCCCCCCCTGTACCTCCCCCCCCCTGTACCTCCCGCTCCCTGTACCTCCCGCCCCCTGTACCTCCCCCCCTGTACCTCCCCCCCTGTACCTCCCGCCCCTGTACCTCCCGCCCCCTGTACCTCCCCCCCCCCTGTACCTCCCGCCCCCTGTACCTCCCCCCCTGTACCTCCCCCCCTGTACCTCCCGCCCCCTGTACCTCCTCCCCTGTACCTCCCCCCCCCTGTACCTCCCCCCCCCCTGTACCCCCCCCTGTACCCCCCCCCCTGTGCCTGGAGCCCTGGATCCACCCATGGAAAGGGAGCCGGGGATAAAACCTACATCCCTATAGCCTGGAGATGACAGAGGCTAAGTTATCATACATAGCAGGATTTAGAATACCCCCCGGGTCCCCGGGGCCCCGGGCCATGGCCCCGACCTGCTGCCACCAGCTGATAACACTGATAAAAGTCTTCTAGTAGAAGGAAATAATGTGTGAATAAGGTGCACCTTGCAATAAAACAATATTTGTCACCATGGAGTAACAAAGTGCTAGCGTATAATTTGTTAGTGCCACATTTTTTTAAATAATAATGTTTATTGATTGATCCACTGGTGTAGCTGTGATAATAAATACAATCAATTAAGGTGGTCCTTTGGTAGTTGTTACTATATATGAAATTCATCATGAGTATAAAGATGATATTTATAATGAAGATGAAAATTGAGAAAGATTTGTACCCATGGGCACTGGGAGTGGTAAAAAATTAGCCACATTTGATTAACAGTCTAACTGCGAGACTATTGGAAACAAGTTCATGCAATACATATACAAAATAAAAAAGACAATTGTAATGAATGTGAAAAGACAAGATTATATTATATAACAACAACAAACAAAAAAAAACACAAAAAAAAACACAAAAAAAACACAGTATTATTCACAAGAATTTCCATGAAAACAGTGTAAGAGGCCTTGTTAGCCTCACTTTAGATAATAATGATATATGGAAATGACTGCAGTTGTATAGTGTTTATACAAATTCTCATAATTTGTGAGAACATAACACTTGGAAAATATTGTATCGTAGGACTGGACCACCTTAATTCACAATGTGAATTGAGTTACAACCAGTTGTTGCAATCTCACATCATGATGTGATGTGTAGGGAACTTAGGGCATTGCCAATTGCAACAAGCCCTCACAGGCCCTTGACAGATTACTGTGTGAGTATAAGACTAGACTCTCTTGGTTCAATTTGGTAAGCTAGGTTCTCGACATTGTCAATACCACCATCCTCTTCGCTTCCAGGCCATCATGTAGAGATCTCCAGGTGCGTTTTCATCCAATAGGGGCAGCATGATACAATAATGCAGCACAGGTGATCATAAGGTACTTGACAGGGTTGCATTCATACATCATGACTACTAAGTATACAGTTAAAGTATCATGTTACCCTTAAAGGGTTCAAATAGGTACTGTGTTACCATGGGCAGCTGATACGCATGCTCACAATGCTTCAAGAATGCATCTCTATTTGTTGTCATGATGCACCGATGCAGCAATGGTGAGTTACTCGAGGGTTCATCATTGGCTACATTCAAGAGGATGGTGCATCCAAAACTTATACTGCCCTTCAAGGGTAAATTCAATGTAAGATAAACCATGACCAATATACCGAAATAGTTTATTATCAAAGTCAGACGTTTGATAACCTGCTGCATGGCGCTCTGACCTGTATTATCAGGTACTTCATAACATGATGATGGAGAATGTACAGTAAGGGAGTGGTCATTAACAACAGTGTTCTGGCTTTTGGCAAGAGTAAGGTAAAATGTTTTCCTCCTCACCCCGACAGTTACGATTATGTTTTTCTAATGGGTCCCTATCATATAAAGATGTCATGAAATAGCTATGTGAGAAATCTGGGGTCACCCATTAAAGAATATATATCACATATCACATATATTGCAATGCACCAAGGCCACCCCTTGCCCTACTGGTGACTACAAAGTACCAGTCACGTGTCGAAGTTATCTCACTGCATCACTTCTAGTATAAGCTTTAACTTGATACAAAATATGCCAATATGTAGACAGGATCGGCTAAACTGACTTTGGGGCATCTGTATCTGGTATCAATTGTTAAAGGGGCCGATCTCTGAGACTGGAGGAGAGTGAATCATTTAGTTCCTAACTGTGCCACTGGCAGTTTCTCAGATCGATTTGCACATTTGTAGTTTACAAACCCTACTGACTGCACCCAGCACAGGGCACTGCGTTTGTTTGATAACCAATCAGCTATAAATAGCACAACTGGACAACTCTATTACTTTGAACCAGTTGACCTGGCCTGGTCAGGTGAAATTGGTAGGGTGACCATGAATCAGGCTTGGCTTGGTATGAAATATTCTATAAAACCAGGATAAAGCTATCATAACCTCCTTAAATTAATCATTGAACTAGGCTTTTAGGGATACACAATGCAGAAAGGAATCCTTGTGTATTTAAGTGTTTATTTTCAACCGAATCCATGGGATGTGGTCTATTCAAGGGGTAGTATACCGTTTTCTGTGGACACACAAGTGGTAGTCTAGACAGTCAGTACACTGGTGGGTATCAATAGTATTGTATACTACCACTGGCATAGTCTAACTGCTGGTCACACCAGTGCAACTTATGTAGAGCAGTGAATTGCTGGAAGGGAACAACCTATTTCTTGGTTGCCTGAGCCATTATTTTTGGGGTACTTTGCTAGGGAAAACGATCCTAGGAACGATCCTAGAAAACAGGACTAGGACATGCCTGGGATTGTGCTTGGGCGATTCTAAATTTAACTGAGGTGTTATATAAACCCAATGACCCTGGCAAAGGAGTTTAGGATTTGTTTTGAGAAGTCTTAGCCTTTTAGTATCAGGCTGCAGGCCCTTCTCGGCCAGTGCTGAGAGCGGCTTCGCTAAATTGTGGAGAAGTCATTGACAAACGACCTGTAGTACCCTACCAGTCCCAAGCTGCATACCTCCGTCACCCCCTGGGCGCCAGCCACGACTGCACCGCCTCTATTTTTGCTTGGATGCTCTCACCCGGCTTCCTCACCCTCATCCTCAGCAGCGCCTTGTAGGTCTCCTTCTGGTTTGGTGGTTTGTACCGTAGTAGCAGAGCCTTCCTGGGCCCATGATACCCTTCCGCCATGGCAGGCTGGATGCCTGACAGTAGCTGCCAGGCCTGACCGTCCAGGCTCAGTCCCAAGAACATGCCTCCTTCTCCGACAATGGGTTCACCTTCACACACAGGGCAAAGTGGTTGAAGTAGTGAACCAAATCCCCTGTCCCGTCAAACCTGGTAGGCTTGCTCACTGTTTTACACCCGGAGCTGTGCCATTACCTGTCGCCCCCGTCCCCCAACTCTGTGTTTTATCTGTCAGTACAAGGTAGTGAGCTAGTAAAAACTTCTATTCAAACATAGATCTGTGAAATTTTTGCCAAGCTACCTTGAAAAAGATGAATATTGACAAACTATATCAAGTAAAACTCTAGTTTTGACCAATATGTCGATGTATGACCTTTGAAATATGACCCTGACCTTTGCCAATAGTCATCCTATTAACATGAACCATTGAACTATGCTATTTCTACACACCCACAACATACCGGAAATCCATCTAATCATTTCTTTCGAATATAATAATTATGAATATGAATTGGAGGACTAATTTAGTTCAACAGGCCCACAAAATAGTAAAGTTGTGTGTAATTTTTCTTCTAAAATATAATCAATTCATTGAAATTTCATGGTAACTAAAATGTAGGCATGACCTTGACCTTTGACCCGTGATTACACAAAGAGGGCTACTATGCCCAACTGCCATCCTACAAAAAATATTATCTTCTGACATAAATCAGTAAATTATACCTTTCAAAAAGATTACATGAACCCTGGTGCCTCACAATGGTACAGGCTAGCAATATTTCGCTTGCTTTCTCATGAGCTACTGCATATTAATAGCGCACACCCTATGAGTACATTTTCTTGACCTTTGACCTCAGTTTTGACTTTTTCCTGACACCTGCATCATTCACCAGACACTAGATTCAAAATCAGCATACCCAAATTAGGATAAACCCATTTTCAAAGTAACTGTAACATTCTACTCATACCTGTATTTAAATATTGACATTTTGACCAGTTGGACAAAAATTGCTGAACACTCAGTAGCTCGTAGCCGTACTGTCCTTCTGTAAGGATGGCTAGGAATATTAGCTGATTACGCCTTTATTACTTGATATCATGTTCACAAAAAAAGAATTTTTTCTAGATAACACAGGAATTAGTTTCAGCTTTTTCCTTGTTATCATTATCAAAGCTATAGGCATTTTGGGAGCTCAGTATGATATCATGGTGGTAACCATAGCAACCCTTGACGGCAATTGCTGGAAACTTGGGAACTTTAGCTCTGTGAATCAAAAACGCAATTTAAAATCAGTTCTATGGATTTTATCTCTAGAAATCAATCTCCTATTATATGGCATATAGGCATCCTACATGTAGGACAGTAGGGTTATCTGGGTTAAAGGGTTAACAGAACTGCCTCGTCAGGCTGATATCCAGCTGACAAAGCTCCCACGGTGAGTCTTGATAAAAGTTTTAAAATGTGTACATGAAGGGGACAGGTTCGATTAGTACATCACATTGCCACACAGGGTCACCATACAAAGAAAGCAGCTCGCAGCCGTCTAATCTACAAGGAATACACCTACCTGATGTCTCCAAGTTTACACCTACACCCACCACCATGAGTCTGAGTGTGACCCTGCTGTGCAGCCTCCTAGTGGTTGCTGTCCATGGAGCACCCCCTGCCCCCTGCTGTGTACCGGACACTATGACCCTCTATGAGACTACTTTATTATCGGAAGAAGGTCGTGACCCTTGGGAGCGGGAATATGTTCACTATGTAGACCTGGGGAAGAATGCTCGCTATGCGATGAGGTCTGTGGAAAGAGCGGATCAAGCAGGCTATGACATGGTCTACTTCAACAGCAACCACACCTTGTACATGAACTCTCCAGGACATGTAAGTGTTATATATATATATATTATATATATACATATATATATATATATATATATATAGAGAGAGAGAGATAGTGATATATATATTATATATATATACATATATATATATATATTAGGCTCCCTTCAATGTATTTTGCATACACCTTGGTACCCATCATATAAATACTACGTGTGTGTGTGTATGCTGCAGCTGGACTCTGAAATATGCTACTTTTGCACTTTACTTAGTTTTTTTTAATGAAATACAGCAGCCTCGTTGATTTAAGCATGGAATGCTGTATTGCACACACACCCCTCTTAAAATAACCCTGTCCAGTTTATCATGGCCCTGTGACACGATCAAAATGTTAGTTTGTTTACATTTGTATGGAAACAAGCTATTTAAAGCATCCCCCTAATCACAATCACAAGCCTTTTATATTAAAAATAAACACAAAGTCAGTGGTGGATCCAGGTTTTTTTAGAGGGGGGCCCAAACTCGGCCAACCTAGAGTCAATGTCTGTTTCCCCCGACCCTCCCCCCCCCCCCCTGCCGACCGCGGGCACTGGAGTCAAATCATAGCTGACATACTAGGGGGGTCTGGGGGCCTAGCACCCAAGAAATGTTGGTGATATAGACTTAAAATGGTGCATTCTCAGTCAATTTGGAACAAAACGTATTAAGATTCTAGCCTCTATTATTCAGGTTATGAATACTTGGAGGTAGGCAAGGGAATGTGGGGATACGGAAGGGGAGGAAACGCGATGTGGGTTGGAAGGGATATGGAGAGGAAGGATACATCAACCCATTAGCCCAGTTGGACTAGAGGGGGCAGGATCAGAATGCAGAATGACAGGGGTAGGGGCCAATCACAACTGGTGTGCTCCTCCATAATCATATTTATTGGTACTTTTTATACAATGTTCAAATGTGAATGGGATAGGCCCTCATACTCAGAATGTCACCCCCTCCCCCCACATATCCATGGGCCCTCAGCCATCGATGGGCCCTGACCCACTGAAATAGGCTACTGTATACCGTTTCTCTCACTCTTTGTTTCCCTTTTTTCTCCTCTCTCTCTCTCTTCCTCTATATTTTTTTATTTTGCCAAGGTCCGTCAGGCCTCCCCTGGATCTGCGGGTGCAAAATAACATTTGTGTCAGGCTCGTGAAATATGGCATTCAACTTCTGAAATAACCCTGTTGACAACCTAAAACTTGTGAACCGTCTATATACTAAGAAAACATTCATGTATGACATAGACTTTGTGACAATCCTATAAGCCACACTGATTGGGTACTGACAAAACTATTTCAATCTGTATAATCAGTCACTTCAATTAAATGATGAGATGCTACCTGTTTTTGATTGCAGTACTGTGATAGATATACAAATGCTAATAACATCACCAACTGCATCCTGAATGGAACCACATTTAACAAAGCAGCTACAATAGGCGAGGGAGCACCCATTAACATCTTCACTGAGCGTCATCGCGGAATACTGAGTGCTTTCAGTGTGACCCCCAAGATGTGTGTCCCCGTTGCACTGTCTAGGCAAGACATAACCCTCATACTTGCCATAAGGACGTCCTACTACAACATGACCGCTGGCACTCCTGACTCCAGCATCTTCAATCTGCCGGCTGCCTGCTTCAAGTCAGAGGCCAGACATGGAATGGAAGACGCCAAACACCTCCTGCCAAAACATGCCAACATCTTTGTCCCGTAAAGAGGATATCTGATGGATGTACACAGACGTTGTACACATCTTTGAAATGATTCTTAAATACATTACTCTGTAAATTGTAAATAATCAGTTATTAAACTGTTTTGAAAATTCTCAACATGGTCCTGTTTGTTTTTCTGGTCTTTTATTCAGATAAGAGCAAAGGCTCCATGTGTCTCAGTATATAACTGATGAACAATTTTCTCTAAAACATTCTTTGAAAAGTTATGCTCGATGGTATAAGACAATAAAAGTTATCATATGAAATGATTTTCCTCCATTTTTCAAAATATGGAAAAGATTTTATATGTTATAAATAGTGCATTAATGCAGCCCTAAAAACCCTAGTAAATTAAAATTGGAAGTAACCCTGGAAAAAAGTGAGACCCCAACAAACTGTGGGCTATTCCTCCAGCTAACTCTCCTCTCCTAGCAAATTGTGCTCTATCTCCCAGAAAATTCTTTTTAGTGTAAACTGTGCCCTCTTCTCACGCAAACTGTGCCCTATTATCCTGGCATTTGTGCTCTATTGAACAGTAAAAATACAAAAATACAACAACAATGCTGACCTATTCGCGGGAAATGACTGCTGTATAGAAAATACACTCTCCTTAAATACAAAAAAGACAAAAGTTATACACTTTGGTACCAAGGCACTACTAGCCAAAAATCAAAATCCTACCCTAAAAATTAACAAAATTGTTTTGGACCATGCAAATAACTATAGGTACCTAGGTATGTCACTAGACACTAATTTTAATTTCAAAATTCATACAAAATCCTTACTCCATAGTTTTAATTTTTACAAGAATTGCGGTTGTTGACGCGTCAAAAAATCCTCAGGCATTTTTATACGCAGCAACAACCGCAATTCTTGCATTCAGGGCATTTTTTTACACGGCAACAACCGCAATTCTTGCATTCGAAGAAACATAATGTCTACATGGTTGGTATTTTTGAAGGGAACCCACTCAAGACACCAAAATAGCAGGGCCGGGACGGGGTTATCAGGGGGAAGGATGATATTACTTCAAATATGGCATTTCCTATGGATTCCTTGGGTCCATGTTAGGGGGTAAGGAAATGTGTGTTGCTAGGCAGATAAACAATTACAATAGATGTTGCTAGGCAACCAACTGTCTTAGCAACAAACTAATAGAACCATTGAATTCCTTGGGTCCATATTAGGGGGTAGGTTTGATTATAATCAACCTTAGGACCATGGAAATGTGCGTTGCTAGGCAGATAAACAATTATAATAACCATTGCTAGGCAACCAGCTGTATTAGCAACAAACCAATAGAACCATTGAATTCCTTGGGTCCATATTAGGGGGGTAGGTATGATTATAATCAACCTTAGGTCCATGAAAATGTGTGTTGCTAGGCAGATAAACAATTAGAATAGCCGTTGCTAGGCAACCAGCTGTATTAGCAACAAACTGATAGAACCATTGAATTTCTTGGGTCCACATTAGGGGGGGTAGGTATGACTATAATCAACTTCAGCACCATGGAAATGTGTGTTGCTAGGCAGATAAACAATTACAATAGCTGTTGCTAGGCAACCAACTGTACCAGCAACAAACTGATAGAACCATTGAATTCCTTGGGTTCATATTAGGGGGTTCAGGTATGATTATAATCAACCTCAGGAACTATCAAAGGTTGATTTATGTTATTGTTATCACATAGCATAAATTTGTGTTGTGACACCTTAATCCAAGATGGCGGCACAATGGCAAAGTGCAAACATCATATACCTCGTTCTGGTGGTGCCTGGTGGCACCACCAGGTGGCTACGCCACCATTTCGGCATAAAAAACTATTTGTTTAGGAACATTAGGTTAAATTTACCTAAACATGCTGCCTTAAAGGGCGTAAGATGTATGATATTACCAGTCAATGACTATGCCTATACTATATATATGGTTACTACAGCCACTCTACTAAACAATCTCCAAAATGCATTCAATAGGGGCTTAAAAACAGCATATATGAACCAAAGGGAAACTATTGAATCCTTGCAGCGTGAATCTAAAATTGGGACCCTTGAGCGAAGGAGAGCCATGCACTTGAACATGGCTTCCTTCAATGTCTCATTGTCATCTTATTAACTTTGCTTACAATGTCAATTATGCCACCTGTACTCGAGCATGGTAAGACGGGGCATGGCCCCATTTATGATTCAGTATGAATAAAAGAATATCAAACTCAAACTCAAACTTAAACTCAAACCGTTGTGATATTGCCAGGTAACATAGTGACGTTGCTTGGTGACGAAGCAATATCACTAATACAGTGACATCACTGGTGCTGTGACGTCACTGACTGTCACGCTCTATCCAGAGATTTAGTCGTGTTGCATTGAGATCACACTTTGTATTGGAATGTGGTAGGAGAATGTGAAAACGCACTTGAAATCAGCCATTTTCTCTGATCTCAAAGAAATCAGGTTTTGAGAAAAACATCTTTTTTTTGCTAATATTCTTAAATAAAAAACATGATAAAAATGGACAAATATTGGCATATTTGGTATCAAGTTAAAGCTTATACTGGAAGTAATTCAGTAAGATGAAATGACTTACAACTTTAACAACTGGCTGGTACTTTGTAGTCACCAGTAGGGCAAGGGGTGGCCTTGGTGCATTGCATTATACGTGAATCATTCTTTAATGAGCAAGTCAAACACCCAGATATATAAAGTGGAGTTCTTTTAATCCTGAGAGTCTTTGAACATGATTATACAATAGTCCACAACAAATGTCGAACAAGTTTAAATGAGTATATATGTCACAGTAATATATGTGAGAATGTTCTACGTGTAGAGACATGTTTATATGATCAGTCTTATACTTGGTTGGTGAGATCAATGAGATCTGAGAACAGTACTTTAAGGGTGGGTGGGAGCGGTAAGTTTAAGTCTTGTCCAGTCTGGCCGCTGATGCAAAAGGAACAAGCTCCCGGCGGGAGCACAGTTTTATAGGTGGAGTTCTTAGGATGTCCAGCAGGAGCAGTGTGATCAGTTAGTACCAGACGCTGGGTGTAGGGGTAGCAGTTCCTGGCGTTTTCCCGCTCATTATAACCCATTTACAATGACTTGCTAATGAGCAAGTCAAACACCCAGATATATAAAGTGGAGTTCTTTTAATCCTGAGAGTCTTTGAACATGATTATACAATAGTCCACAACAAATGTCGAACAAGTTTAAATGAGTATATATGTCACAGTAATATATGTGAGAATGTTCTACGTGTAGAGACATGTTTATATGATCAGTCTTATACTTGGTTGGCAAAGAGGGCGGCCATGGAAGTGGCGACTGCTGTAGAAGACTGATGGGGAACATACGCTGACATGGCCTTGTCCGTCTTCCAGGTGCCATGTCTCTTGATGGCCTCACGAGTTGCCCCAGACTCGAGGGCTGCCATTGAGCCTCCTCTCCTGAGGGAGTGGGAGGAGGCAGTGTTGGCATAAGGGCACCCCACTACGATCAAGGCTTTCCTGAGGAGATTGACCATGTGTGGGGTGGAGAGAGGGGTACCATTTGAGAGAACAAAGGCAGGGTCATCTAGCTCTCCCGGCACTGAGGCCACATAGGTCTCCCAGGCCGAGGTGGGGCATGCAGAGGATCCAGGGATCCTTGGGAGAGCCAGAGCAATGGGATCTCTCATGAGAGTCACAGTCTTGGTAGTTCTCAGGAGAACAGTGAGGCCAGTAGATGTGATAATGATGTCTTTTCTCCTCAGGGTGTGTGGGCCACCCCAGAGGGTGGCAGTTGGAGATAGCAGGTTAGACGTCCTCAAGAAACCAAAGTACCCCAGAGTGACTGCAGCTGTCAGTGTGGGGCCCTCGGGGATCTGAGATAGGAGGGTGCAGGCCTGGACGAGATGTTTTGGCTGGAGGCCAGGGGCTGGAGATGGAGTATAGTTGCCTATTCTAATAGCTCCCTTCTCTACTGCCTTGGCATGTGGGGATGAGAGGGGAGAGGCATCACCTCCCCTATCAGTTATCCATGCTTTTGCTCCAGACACATAGTTTTTACGAGACAGTGGTGATTCAAGAGAGTTAGCCAAAAACTGCATGAACATGCATGAATCAGCCACTGTGGGAAAGAGGAGGTCTATAGCATATGAGAGTCCAAAGACGATGTAGTATTCAGCCTGCCTGATTTTGTTGGCTGCTGTTTCGTCTGTGACTGCTGCTTTGTAGGAGGTGATCGTTTGACGACCAAGGGTCGTAGCTGCAATCAAATGATATCAAAATAAGGGTGTGGCGAGACATGCTGGACTCTTTTGAGGCCTAGTTTTTGGACAAGATGGGCAGCCTCCCTGACCTTGTCAGGAATGTGCTGCCTGGAGAGTGCATCTGCCAAGGGAAGATGTTTACCTGGCTTGTGGACTATTTGAATTGTATGGTCCCTGATTGCAGCCTCTGCCCAAAGCTGCCGTGCGCATGCCGCCAAGACCGCATCCTTTGTTCGGCCTGAGTGTAGAGCTTGTTGCGAACCGATGTTATCCGTGTAGACCACCACATGCATGCCTTGGGAGTGGGTTGGGATGAGTGCACGATACGCTATCAGGAGGTTAGCCGCCTCCCTGTGCACAATGTCCTTGTATGTGACTTTGAACTTGTTGTCATATGTCACACTATAGTAGTGTGTTTCGGAATTGCCCCCTCCTCCAGTGAGTGACGAGTCACAGTCCAGGGAGAATTGTTCAGATGAGGGGGAGAGGAGATGTAGTCCATTGGTCTTTTGAGCATACACATGGAACCAACGGACATCTGCTCTGAAGGCATTGGAGAGCCATACCTGTCCTGAATCAGGGGCTCTCCTGAGCGTGTCGAGTATGCGAGCCAGGAATCGGCGGGCCGCTGGTATACATTTACCAATGTGTACTAGTTTGCCGACTGAATGTCTTTGACTGAATGTCTTTTTTAGAGGCACTCTTTTTCTGAAGCCAGGACTCACAGTGGTTGGAAATCTCTTCCAGTTTGGGCTTGGGCATTGTGAGGGTGAGAGTCTTGGTGTCGAGCACAAAGCCTAACCACTCCATAGAGGTTGTGGGCGGTGTGCATTTCTTGTATGAGAGTTCTATGCCCAGGGACTGTGCAAGCGCTAGGAAGGTGTTATAGTCCTTTGTGGCCTGGGCTAGGGTGGTGGCTGCCCCACAAAAGTCATCTAAATACGAGAGACTCCAGCAGCCCTTCTTTCCCAGTATGTACACCATGGCATTTGTAGTCCTCTGACATGCAAGGGCTGAGAGTCTACAACCAAATGGTGGAGTCAGGTCCAAGTAGGTGGCCCCTTTGTAAGAGAAGCCTAGAAGGGGTAAATCCAAGATGTCTACCCTTAACTGTCTATAGGCGCGACTAAGGTCCCCTTTCCATGTATAGGCCCCTTGGCCCAAGGCCAATACCTTAGTACACAAGTCTTCAATAGATGGGAGCGTGTATGGCCTCAGCTCCCCATCTATAACGTTTTTGGCTACCCCTGTGTTGACACTAGCAGCATCAGGGAAGGACATGTCCAGAATGATCCTTCTATCGCTGCTTCCTGCTTTGGGTGCTGTCATGAGAGGGGAGATTTGGCACCACTGTTTGAATGGAGGGTCAGTGAAGGGGCCTAAGAGGCCGCCAAGGGCCAGTTCCCTGTCAATGAAGTCCTGTATGTGGGTGGGGAACTTTTCAGCTGAGGAGTGATTTTTTGTGACAGGGGTAGGCTGATAGGGTCTGGTGTAGCCTATAGGCCAGCCATACTGGAGGTAGTCACAGAGTAGGGTGTCGTGATAATCCCTGAGTTCATGTCTCCAGTTTTCAATGTTTAGGCCTGATGGGACCTGTAATCGAGCCCCCAGCCTATTGGGGAGACATGTTGCCTTTGTGGCTGCATAGATTAGAGCATATTGTGAGTGGTTCTGCCACTGTGTACTGGCTATGTCTGGCCAGAATGCTCTCTTGACAGGGGCAAATTCTGTCGGTGACGGTCCCACTTTAAGTGGGACAGGTGGGCATAGGTTCATATCAAAGTCCAGGGGCACATGTATATTCTCACCTTGTTGAGCCTTATAGCCTAGGCCAAGTTGTGCTTGAGTTGCTGCAATGGGAACAGGAACACAACTAGGGCCAAGAGGAGCTTTAAAATGAGTAGCGGTAGTCATGGTATCATCAACCTTAGTATTAGACAGGTTATAAAGTCTGTCCGCTATACTCACTTTTTGATGTGGGGCTGAAAGACTGTGGGTGGTGCTGCTGCTGTATTGTAGGCCTGATGACTTTAGTATAGGCTTGGTGTGAATTGAGTGATCACGTGGTGCCTGGATGTCTGGTGGCTGTACAGTGCAGTGTTCGTCAACAGTTTGTTCATTCAGAGACAGGCCGGGGCAGACCGGCCTAGGCCTGAAAGGGGGTGTTATGAGAATCTTCTTTTATCCTGCATGAATACTCTGGGTGGTAGTGCACCCTCTGGAGGTTCTGACGGCACCAGGCACAGTGGTGGGCCATAGGCTGACCGGCCTCCACGTGACTGTCTGGTTTTGTGCATCCTGCCTGTGAGTTGTAGGCCTTACATGGTATATCAGCTCTGTTAAGGGGAGCTTTAGGCTTAGCGCGGCGAACGTCCTGGGGGGGTGCACCTAGAGCAGCAGCAGGTTGGTGTCTGGGCGTAGGCCTACTGTATGTAGGCACAGGTTGAGCAGCTTGTGGTCTATAGGCATGAGCAGCGGCAGCAGTGGGCAGAGGGTAGAAAGCAGGGGCCTGCTGGCCTTGATAACGGCGGCCTACGGCATTTCTAGCAGTACCATGCCTGAGAGAATGTATTTCCAGGATGTCTGACCATTTTAATCTACCATCTGCCATCTTTGTAAGCAGGTCTTCGGACCAATTTCGAACCTGGGGCCAGTTAAATTCAGCACCATCCTCAGCTACATGTATGGCATGTTGTGAAAGATGAGGCCTATCGGCAAGGGGGGTCCTAGGATCAGACCTTAGCCTATATAGGCCATAAATGTATTCCAACTCACTTAGGGAATTCAAGGTGGTTTTGACTCTATCTGGACCCCGTTGTATATAGTGGTGGGGGTGAGTATTCCTACCTTTAACCGCAGTTAACTGCTGTGCACTATTCAGGAGGACCTGGACCTTCTCCCCTAGGAGAGGGTCATTAGCCTCGGCCATACATAGTGGCAGAGAGGCCGGCCTAGAGGCAGCGGCGATGGACTCCTTCGGAATGGCGTCCGCGAACAGATCAAAAATATTATCTGCTCTCGGGGGAATAGGCTGCGGCGTAGGCTGAGCAGCAGGCGGCAGCAGGACGTCTCTGCCTGCTGCGGGCATCGCCACGTGGGGAGGAGGCGGCGCCGGTCGGGCCACGCGGCCGGACGCTGCAGCAGACAGAGGCGCCAGAGCGTCTGGAGTGACGTCAGCCTGCGGCGTAGGCTGGGGATACGGGGTAGGCCTAGTAGAGGAGGCCCGTGCTGCGTCCTTTCCAGGGGCAGGTGTCTGATTTACAGGAGGAAATAAATTGTCTACCTGTGGTACTGTAGCTTCCAGATTAATAGCTTTGGCCGTAGCAGACATGGGGAGGGCCAAATCGAGACGTGACATGATGGTGGCTGTGCTGGTGTCCACACGTGACTCAATCTGCTCCACACGCTGCTGAAGTTGAGCAACTGTGACGTGAAGTTGTGTCTCGTCGTGATCAGTTGCCGCACGGGGAGGGGCGGCGGCTTTTTCTTTTGAAGTCTTGTCAGCTTTCTTTGCTGCTTTAGCTGCCACACGAGCCGACTTCTTGGGAGGCACTGGAGGCCCCTTAGGTGGAGGGTTTGACTTATCACCACGTGGCATGTTGGTGCTATCCTAACTACGTTAATTAACTAAGCTAAGTTTAAGTCTTGTCCAGTCTGGCCGCTGATGCAAAAGGAACGAGCTCCCGGCGGGAGCACAGTTTTATAGGTGGAGTTCTTAGGATGTCCAGCAGGAGCAGTGTGATCAGTTAGTACCAGACGCTGGGTGTAGGGGTAGCAGTTCTTGGCGTTTTCCCGCTCATTATAACCCATTTACAATGACTTGCTAATGGGGGACCACAGAATTCTCATATCGCTCTTTCAAGACATCTATGATAGGGGCACGATAGAAAAACATAATCCTGACTGTCGGGGTGAGGAGGAAAACCTTATTCTTGCCAAAAGCCAGAACTTTGTTGCTGTTGACCACTCCCTAACAGTACATTCTCCATCGTCATGTTATGAAGTACCTGATAATACAGGTCAGAGCGCCATGCAGCTGGTTATCAAACCTCTGACTTTATGATAAACTATTTCAGCATATCGGTCATAATTTATCTTACATTAAATTTATCCCTTTAGGGCAGTATAATGTTTTAGCCACTGTGACCTTGTATGCAGCCTTGCTTGGTAATTTACTGTGGTTGCATTCATGCATTATGCTGACAGGGTTGATGCCATCGCAATAAGGCATGATGCATCAATGAGCCTCACTCTGGTGCTGCATTGGTGCATCATAAGTGTACTGCATTGGTGCATCATGACAACAAAAAAAACATGTAGTCTTAAGGCATCATGGTCTCCTGAAAGGGTTTCAGAATTCTGCCATGAGCGCATTGATTTCAGTGCCTACATATCCCATAATAACACGGGAGCCATTTGTAACCAATATGGAGGGCTTGGTGGCTTTTCATGTTGAGCCTTTAAATCTAATAAATACCAAAAAAAGGGACCAAGCTGGTTTCCTCATTCACATAGATTTGTGTTATAAGTACCAAGTTGCAGGCAGTTTGAAAAGATATTTTTTCTTCTACTTTTTCCACTATTGTAAAAAGTGACAGCTCAAAAACATATCAAGTTGAGGTCATTTGCCCTTTAGCATGTTAAAGACTGCATTGTGCTGTAATACACCATCTACTGACCATCTAAAGGACACAGGAAAATTGGGGACAAAAATCGACCCACAAGGTAAATCGACACAGTGACACAGTCCTTCTGCTAAAAATCGACACAGCGACATGGTCAAAATTGTGGGTATCCATGTGCAGGCAGTGGTAAGGCATGAGGTGTTTGGACAGGCATTCGACACAAGGGCTGTGGAGGAGTTTTTCTTTTTTTAACAGCAATCACACCATGTACCTCAACTTTCCAGGTCTTGATGTAAGTGTTGCAGAGGGTGTTGATAATTTAGAGAGGAAAATGAAAACCCAGGAAAACGAAAACTCGTCATAATAGTCTAGTGAATTAAGGGAACGAATTGGCATTATACTTTATTACTGGATAAAAGTGCCAAAAGTTTTTTACACATAGTTTGAACCAAGAACTTTCACTTTTTTCCTTGCTCCAAAAGAAATTTCCATGCTATCACCGTTTTTCAGCCATTTTGAAACGTGATCATCAAAATCATTGAAATAAACAGGAAATCTTAATTTGAAGAACTTTTATAGAAATATTTAGGGCTGAAACCATACAAGATGCTTAAATGGTAACTATAAATGTAGGTTAATATCCAAATCTAAATCATGCATTAAAAATTCAAGATGGCTGCCCTTCATAAAGATGACTGTCAGATCACATGAAACCATATTTTTCAGGTTCATTTAGCTGTTTCTTTTGATTTGAAAAAAGGCTGATCCAGGGGGGAGGGGGGGGGGACGCAACAGGATTGCCCCCACCCCAACAAAAAAAAGAGAGAGGAGAGGAAAGATGGAGGAAAAGGAGAGAAGGAAATGAAAAGAAAGATTGGAAAACTAGCTCTTAATCTAGGAAAAGTATTTCAGGGGAGTAGATAGTATCTTTTCCTGGAGTGGGGGGGATTCATATATTTCTGAGCAGGTGGGGGGAAATGTTACTGGGGGGGGGTAGTTCTAGTTTTGCCCACCAGGGGGCACAGTGATAGCAAAAGAGTGAAATATAGGCCACAAAATGCACTAGGGTACTTTTAATGTAGAATATTCTCCTCTGAATAATCTTTGGTTCAAGTGTTTTATATTTATTGTGGGACATAATGCATTTAAAGCTTATCTACTGTTTCAGTTATACATTTTAACTCATGTTTGAGAAGTGATTTTGACAAAACATGCAGAAATATTTGCTACATTTTATATAGATCCTGTACCAGGTTATTTCCAAATTCCCCCGAGAGCAGGGGCATTGTCATGCCTTCTGCCGCCCCCCCTCCCCCCATTCCTCTTCTCAGGTCTGGGAGGGAGGCATGCTGCGGGCTGAGGGATTTCTTGAAGATGGAGGGGGGGGGGGGGGATGTGGTCCCTCCCCTAGCATACACCTCCAATATCCCTCAACCTCACCTTCAATTCCATGTCCACTCTCCTCCCCTCCAGATCCCCTCCCATGCCCTGGCCTACCCCTGTGGCTTCTCCTCCCTCTACAACCTCTGTGTACTCAAGCCTAGGGAGAGGGAAGCAGTTGGAGGGAAAGGGAAGCATTAGAATAAAAGGACAGTCAGGAAATAGGATGCAAAACAAAAGAGTGCGGATTCAAAGTCTTCCTTTTTGCGAGAAAAAAACAACTAGAACAACCCCTGACTGCTGGCTGCAAACGAATCTATACAGCTCTCAGAACCCAACAGAAAAAAAACTTTTGCCTCTAGGTCTCGAAAATATCCTGTGGGTACCAAGCTAGCTGTACCCTTTTAAGTTTTTATGAAAGGTCCACAAGTTCAGTCAAGCTCTCCAACCGCACCCCTTCTTTCCCCTCAATGCCACTCCCTCCTTCTCAATGTGTTCAAAAATATGTTAGAGGTGGGGGAGATGTCTGCACAGAAAAAGCCAAAGTATATTGACCTGATCACTCTCGTTTCTATTTATATCTTAAAGTCAGATAAATTTATGGTGTAATTAGGTTTATGTTCTATTAACTCATAAAGACACTCCCATTTCCAGGACAAAATAGGCCAAAAAACTATGCCTTCGAGTGACAAAGGTATTTTCCCAAAGGATCTCTCCCTCCAAAAAAATCCCAATGATAGAGGCTAGATGTAGATCAGACCTTTCATAAAGTGTGTGCAAAATTCATAAGAATGGACCATTTGAAGGCTATATATTCAAAATTGTCTTGAGGGGGCATGCCCCCAAACCCCCCAGTTTGACACCTGCAGTTCACTTGTTGTGGCTGCAGCCCTTCATTTGCGGTGTTCTGCTGCAATACCCAATCCCTATAGATTGATCACATATATCCCCTAGATAATCCTACTACTACCAATTTTGTAACCTAACAGGGTATAACATACATGAAAACACATAGAATTACCCTTAAAATAAATGAGCGGTTAAAAAAAGTACTATTGACAGCTTGTGAAAGTAATTAGAATAAAAGCATTAAGCCACAATTAGTTTTGCCTTTCAGCTATAATTTTACACCCATATTGCATTTTTAAGGGGCTAATTCTTTCATATTTATGACAATTAGTGTCTATTATGGCAACATTATTAGGTCTCAATGCTAGAAACCTGCAAAAGATTAACTTATAAAATTATTACTGTGATATTTCACATTTTTCAGGAAAATGACCCAAAAATAGTGTTGCAGGACATTTTTTGCTTGGAGCAAGGAAAAATATTCAATAACATATATTTATCTACCTATAAACCAACTTTGGTGCTTTTATCCAGAAATAAAATATATTTCCCTTAATTCACTAGACTATAATGACGACCTAGGTTGTTATAATATATCATGGCAGGTGGCAGTGCAGTCACATAGAGAATGTTTATAAATGTATCTAGTCTCTAATCGGTGTCCCCCTCCGGTCAAATTGGTTGATCACTTTGAAACTGGGTGTCAGCTATGTCAGCTATGTGCCTTCATGTGTGACAAGTTTTTATTGTGATAACCTATAGACTTGAAATGTGACTACCTGAGGACGTCATTATGACAACTTTGGTCTGAATGGATCAGATGTGACTACCTTAGGTCATCACAATGATTAAAGTCGTCCCCTTGACTAAGGTTGTAAATTTTGGTATTGTCAGAATGACGACCCTGAGGTTTTCAGTGTACCGCTGCTTGTAAGCGAGTCAGACTTTCCTTTAATTTGATTCAAAACATGGCTATATAGGGTGAAGCTTATACAAGAGTTTTTATGATATGCTAAAGTATCATATTAGCAATTTTCAAACCCTCTCTGGAGCTCATATGAATCGTCAAAGTTAGGAGTGTAGCTTACATGTGAATTAGGCTTATATGCTAGAAATTACCCTAGTGATTTAAGACCAGAGACTTATAGGAGTGGTGGATTTTCATAAAAGCTCAGGCATTTTCTGGTATCATCCCTCAGTCATTTGGCCTCATTTAACCCCATTTAATCTGCCACTCCCTTATGACTAGATGGAGGTTGTGGTAGATTTTCCCAGATCTTTATTATGATCTCTCCTTGATATATTTGCAAGGATAATTCACCAATGCCAGTGCAGCTTACAGGATCAGAACGAAGTTTGGGTGTGGCTGAGTTTTTATATACATTCTACAGTACTAAAGTTGGCATAATCACGACCCCTTGTGTGGCTTATAGGATTTTTCCAAAGTATCAGTGTGCTTAATACCCTACACTTGTTGTCATGATCTAAAGTTGCATTAATGCATCATAGTGATCAAGGATATAGCAGATTAAATCACAATGCACCCTTTAAAAGCTTCAAAGCTGGGACTACCTGACCCTTAATGAGACTTATTAAATAGGAAGAACTAACCATTCACTGCAGATAATAAGGAGGTCACTGGAAAAACCCACCATCATACAACGTAGGTGAGGAGTCGCCTGCACTCTAAAAATATTCTGTGTGGTGTGTTTATCTGTGTGTATGCATCTGACTGCCCATATTGCGCTAGAAAAATATTTTATGACTTGTATGCAATAAAAAACTGTGAAATTGAATTGAATTGAAAAATGCAATTTCACCTCAAAAGAATTTACTACTAAGAATAAACTGACACATTGCTTATCTTTTTATTGTTTGGGTCAATATTTGTTAATAAACATTCAGTATTTCTTAACTTTGAATTCAGATTGTCTATGTGTATATATGTATATATGTGCTAACCATGCCAACTCATAAACCAATAAAAGTGAGTGTATATGCTAAGCACTGTAATTGACATTGGTCCCAAAGTCTATTGTCCACTTCTTGAATAACCCACAGTTTTAAAAGAACCATAGTTTATCCCATTGGAACATAGATCTAAGATGGCTGGTTATTAGTTATTCATTATCTAGTACCACTTATCGATACACACATATAGTACATTTGTAAAGTAGAACATAATAGGCAGAATGATTTTCTTTTTTTTTTTCTTTTTTTTTTGAGTTTATAACGTATTTATTCACAGAGTGATATTACAAAATACGATACAGTTCAATTAGATGGTTTGGTACAACATAGAGTATGTATGATCATCGGAGATGTATATAGTGTATATCAATTATGGATGACAGTAACACAAACAGGGCACCGATGTACAGAAGCTCTCTAACATATGCGTACAACAGGGTATTTTCATTACAGTGTATGATAATATTACAGCAGTATTATGGTTTGTCTGGGCCTCAGCACTTAACGGGCATTATTATTTCACAAGCCCATCACCGCGTATTCCCAGCAAGGAACAGGCGGAGCACAGTGGGTTTGGCTTTTAGTTTGAATATGTTACGGTCTGTTGACAGTCTACAGGAGGTATTTAGTGTATTCCATAGAGATATGCCTCTATAGAGGGGGCTCTTCCGGTAGGCCATGGTTTTAGATGCTGGGTATTCCAGTAGTCCCGTGTTGGTAGACCTGGTTACCCTCCCACAGACCAGGGGCCTTTGGAAGTAGATACCAAAGTCACCTGGGTCATGCTTAGTACCATATATATATTTGTGCATCAACAGTAGAAGTTGCATGTCGTACCTAACGCCCAGATAGTCGATATTAGCGTCCGTGTGTAAGTCACATATGTGAAACAATCTTTGGACATTTAGACTGACTCTCAGGCATCGATTTTGTACAAGTTGTAAACGTTTATGCTGGGTTTTTACAACACCATTAAATAAATATCCGCAATATTCAAGTACTGGCATGATGGTTTGTTTGTATATAAGAACCGCCGTTTTGAGTGACATGCGTCGTCTTATATTACCAAGCATGTAGCATCTATTTGAAGCGTTACTAACATTTTTACTTATAGTACTTTTGAATGTTATACCATCGTCTAAGATAATGCCAAGGTATTCGTAACTGACACAGCATTCTAGCACAGTATCTCCCATTACAATAGCAGGCGAGTGCATGCCAATAGTGGGCGGATTAAACAATTCAATTTTGGTTTTGCCAGTATGAATAACCAGACCACTCCGACTGAACCAGTCATAGACACGAGTGGCATCAGATTGGAGTTTAACTTCGGCTAATTTAACATCAGGTGCAGATATGTAGAATACCACATCATCCGCATACATAATTATTTTACAATGTTCTACAACATTTGGGAGGCTATTGACATAGCAGATAAACAGTAGGGGTCCTAGGATGGAACCCTGGGGGACACCATAAAGAAATATGATAGCAAAGGAACAACAACAAGATAATTTCAGAAAGTTCCAAGACTACCTATGATCATGTTGTAGCAGGACAACTCCATGAGGATTTTGATGTCTCCTTCTTCAGACCTTAACCTGCATGTATGTTGGCATTTAAGTACATTAAATGTGCCTCAGGGAACACTTTGAGCCCATTCAATTCATGCAAATGTAGCTTAAAGGCACATAATGTACATAAGTTGTTATACTAAGCCCTCCCAATATGCTTCGTACGTCTCTGCAAACACATATACACTGTAAAAAAGAAATCCATTAAATTATGGAAATTCACTGGCACCACTGGTTGTCAGACTTTCACCGTAAAAATAACGGTCAATGTTGTTTCACATTCACTGTGATTATGACATTGAAAGTCCGGCACCCAGTGGTGCCAGTGAATCACTGTTATTCAGAATATGGAACATCAATGTTATTTTAGTACAGTGTCTTTTCAATAATCATAATGGTATTTTGTGTAATCTAACTCATTTATCCCAGTGTTTTTCAGTTCATTTATTCCCTTTACCTAAAAGCTGTATTCAATATGATTGTATGCCCAATTTGGTACCATGTCCAACCTGCAATATCATCTCAGTGTATAAACTTCAGGCCTAATCATTATGGATTAGTCTATGAGTGTTTTGTAATACCAGTCCATGAGTAGAAGTCACTCTACAATGACTACAGAGCAAACCTTACATCTGTCTTATCACCACAAAAATGGTATTCATAGCATTCATAAAAATCTCCTCATGAACCAAACTGCCAACTGGTGTGATAAAACTGGACATCAATTAAACATAGCTTCACTGCACTGGATTATGGATATTCAAAGTAAAATATATACCAATTTTACTTTGCCCCAAAATAATCATATATTATGATGATCAACTGTAAAACTTTACATTGACTCTTTTGAATTAGGGATATTCAAAGTAAAATTGATTGACAGGCACACAGCACAATCTACTCCTCACCTATGTTGTATGATGGTGGGTTTTTCCGATGACCTTCTTATTATCGACATTGAATGGCTAGTTCTTCCTATATAATAAGTCTCATTATCGGGCAGGTAGTCTCAAGCCGAATGATGCCTCAGTTCAACTTTATTAATGATCCTCTTGAATTAAATATGAGGTTGTATGTAGTCAGAGGTGTACTCTTGAATATACAACCCCCCCCCCATGTCATAAAGGTTTGTCATGATAACAAATGTTGTTTTATTGCAACATGCCATCCTTAAAGGGTTAACGGATCTGTCTTGTCAGCTTGATATCCAGCTGACATAGCTCCCATGGTAAGTCCTAATATAGTTGAAAATGTGTATATAAAAGGGATAGGTTCTATTGGTAAATCACATTGCCACACCGAGTCACCATAGAAAGAAAGCATCTCACAGCCACCTAACCTACAACAACTACACCTACCTGACGTCTACAAGTTTACACCTACACCCACCACCATGAGTCTGAGTGTGACCCTGCTGTGCAGCCTTCTAGTGGTTGCTGTGCATGGAGCGCCCCCGGCCCCCTGCTGTATCCCGGACACCATGACCATCCATGAGTCATCTCTACAGGTGACAGAATTTAGCATCCCTTCGAAGAGAAACCAAATCCACTTTGTGGATCTGGGGAAGAATGCACGATATGCAGTGACCACACGCCTGAACAGTGAAGGGTATGATGTTATCTACTTCAACAACAACCACACCGGGTACCTCAGCACTCCTGAGGATGATGTAAGTTGATGATGTACAAGTTATTTAGAGACTACTGTTAAACCTCGTGTATAAGCCTAACTCATGTTTGAGCCACACCTAGACTTTGTCCAGATCCGATCTGATTATGGCAACTGTGGTATTGTAGTATACTAGTACATATCAAAACTCGCCTATAAGCGGCACACTGACTTTGTCCTGATCCTATAAGCTGCACCAGCAATCTGACTTGAGTATTAGCTGAGGCCTGTACGCAAGGTTTTATAGTAATTTAATATTACTGTAAACAATCAATGGTATGATGCACTAATGCATTATTCTACCCTTAAAGGGTTGAAGGCAACTTCAGCATGCCTGACAGATTAGATCTGCAAAATTTTCCACCTAAAACTTACTTTTTATTCAGTCTGAAAATGATGATCTTTATAATATTGAGAGAAAATGACCTTAGATTATGCTCAAAGTACTACCCAAATGTTCATTTTTATAGACTCAAGTATAGGGAAAGAAAGAAACAGATGGAAATACCCTTTTCAAAGCAGATTTAACCTGTGTTTGCAATATTGAAATAAATCGATGTAATTGAAAAATGGAGACCAAAATAGTGATAACCGAAATCGAAATAAATTTGATGTCAAAGACATCCCAAATTCATGGTGCTTGTTTTTGATTGCAGATATGCTATGAGTTTCCAATTAATAAAAATGTGACCAACTGTTTCATGAAGGGATACTACTTGTTTGACACGACGGCTACAGTAGGTGAAGGGGTGTCTGTTAACGTCTTCATCAACATTATAGACACATTGCCGCAAACCATGGCTGTTACCCCCAAGATGTGTGTCCCCATCCGTTCTTCCCAACAGCATCTCTTATCCGAAACCAAATCTGTCTACTACAACATGACCACTGGCACTCCTGACTCCAGCATTTTCAACCTGCCGGCTGCCTGCTTCAAGTCAGAGGCCAGACGTGGAATGGAAGACGCCAAACACCTCCTGCCAAGACATGCCAACATGTTTGTCCTGTAAAGAAGATATCTGACACATGAAAGATTTAATACAGCTTTCATGACGTAATTCTGAGATAATTTTCTTCTCGATTGTGAAAAGATGAAATAATAAACTCTCTTAAATTCAGGTTTTTCTTGTTGTATATTTTGCTCTTATATTCTTACCACTGCAAATATAGATATTTCTGTGCTGTACATATTTTCCCGATTTTCATGATTTTAAGTATCAATGAAAATATGTACTGAGCGAATGTTTATATATAGTGCTGAATTGAATTGCCAATCCATGAATCCATGAATTTTAACAACAGCAAAAATGTCCTTTTTAGCAAATTCGTGAATATTTTTACACTCAAAAGTATCTATATAATTTACAGTAAACGTTTAGTGACCACTTGTCGTCATGAGACAAGCATCCATCTATTCACCATCAGAGTATGGCATAATAATATCAGAGCTTAAAGGGAAATGCGGGTTTCCTACACATATGCCACCTGGTGGCAAAAATCAATACTCATGAAAATTCTTCTTTAGGCTAAATTTATATTCCAATATATGGTACTTTCCCTTAATCAACCATTTTATTTGCCACCCAGAGATTATACCTGTGTGTGTGGCATTTATTAGTCACTGGGACACCCATAGCATCCCATAGTTAAGGCAAAGTAAGTATTTTTGAAAAATTCATAACTTTCTCATTTAATCGGTGACCTCTTAGTATTTTACATCTAAAATATTCCTATAGATGGTGATAAGATAGATTCCCAAGTTTTGGTTAATATAGCAATAGAGGGGGATAATCCATGACCGATAATGTGAGAAAATACTGTTTTCCCATTCATTTCTATAATTAAGGTACTCATTTGCTGAAATGGCTGTATCATGAAAGTTAGCTCGGTGACAAGTCAATCTCTTTTCATTTTCTATTTGATGACAAATCAACCTAATATAATCTTGAGTTACATGCAAATAGCAATAGAATTTCAGTATTATCTTGACAAGTAGCATTTCCCTTTTAAATCTTGACGATGCAATTTCATCCCAAAGTCAAACAACCAAAAATTAAGTGATGGAACAAACTGACACATGCTTTCATTACTTTTATTTCATGGTGAATACGATCTATCAAGGTTAAACGTATGGGCGAACCGTATGCGAGTGAAGCGTGAAATAACCCTATGTTGTATTTCACGCTGTGGCTGTATTTCACGCTGATAGGGGTCGCCATAGGGTCACCATAGGGTCACCACGCTACCGAGGGTCAGCTGACCTGCG
This sequence comes from Harmothoe impar, assembly GCA_947462335.1. Lineage (NCBI taxonomy): Eukaryota > Metazoa > Annelida > Polychaeta > Phyllodocida > Polynoidae > Harmothoe > Harmothoe impar. Next base: position 12,540,739 of record OX381711.1, read on the forward strand.
CAGAATTCAAAATGGTGGCCGACAGAAGTAAACAAACACCTCAGAAGTAAACAAACACCTCAGAAGTAAACATACATGGACTGGATATCTATTTTCCATTAAAAAAAACATGAAATAAATACAGAGCAGCACTTAACAGTGCACTCGGCAGTGGTTACTGCACTTGAGCTGCCTGTCCCGTACTGCACTAGGCGTACGGCCAGCGTGCAAAATGGGACAGGTAGCTCTCGTCCAGTAACCACTGACTGAGTCACTTTAGCGTGCAGCTCTGTCTATATATTCCTATTCCAAATCAGAAGGCTAAGGTGATTACTGAATTCTGCCTATGGTATACTCAGATTGAACCATGTGTGCAGCCATATGCACCTCTTGAGGTTCAGAGTGGGCGGTAAGCCATTTCAGATAATGTACAGATGTTTTGGTCGGCTAAATCACGAGTACGAATCGCAATAATTTGTATGCACACTTAGCTGCCGAATGGGTTCTACTGTAGGCCCTTGATGTGTTGCATGTATAGTAAAGGTCAATATTTGTTATCAAATCAATTTCCAGTATTTCTTATCTTTTAATTGAGAAATTCAATTTCGCATAATATGTGGAAATAGAAAGTTATTTTGCAAATTCAATTCTACATATAAAAGATAGAGTGTTTACCCACAAACCAATAAAAGGGAGTGTATATGTGGCCAGGTGGGGGGAAACATGCCTCCAGGGGGGAATGGATTTTCAAAGTTTAAGTTACAGGCTTTGAAATGAGATATCTTGAGCTAAAATATCCCAGGTAGTTTTGCTGTAATTGCTTGTCGAACCTAGGTTGGTGTGTATAACTGAAAATGGCAATCAAGCTCTAAATCAACTAGATCCTATCAAAAATACTAAAATTGAAAAGAATTTAGTTTTGTTGAAAAAAACACAAAGAAAACTGATGTTTTTATTATAAAATCAGTTCTAGAGGGAATTTTTGAAGTCTGTTGTCGGTTCTGAGTTCCTGAGGGAGTCACATATGTATGGTGGCCAACAAGGCTCACTCTGTCAATTTGTAGTTTATAGTACAGTCCTTCTCATTGGTCCAACAGTGGAACTACTTTTTCCTGTACTTTAACAACGTATCTAGAAATGATAGCATATCCTTTATAGCATATATCTAAGGCGGGAATCTGTGAGAGCCGCTGGGAAACCAGGTTCACTGCGCATGTCAGTGTTGGTGGTTGAACTTCCAGGAAGACGGTCACTCGGCCATTTGCATTGAGAATCCGCAGAGGAGGGTATCGGCGCTAGAGTCCTGTGTATTCTTTTTTTTTTTATATATATATATTTTTATATGATTCTTGTTCTTGTTATTGTTACAAAAAAGTGGGCATGTATTTGGCTTGTTTCCAAGCCCAAGTGGAAGTGTGTCTGGTTTTGTATTAAGTATACGGCTAGTATTGGTAAGTTATCTGTTACACTAGTGATAGACCGGAGATTATACAATTTTCATCTCATATTAAACAAAGATAGACATGAAACAGCCCAGTAGAAAAAAAAGTGACCGGTAAAGAAAGAAGCATATTAAATTTTAGACACGATATAGCCCATTTTACAACATAGCAACAGCGGTATATGGAATAGCAGACAGTACACAGGTCATAACAAAAATAAAAAGTGTGATACAAATTTAGACAAGATACAGCCCTATCATACCAAGTTATACTTCTTTAGTCATATCTAGAGGACTCAGTGGAATGGCAGGAGAGTATAGAAGCGATGATTCCTTCCTTCTCCTCTTCCCTACCCCTATCGTTCGACACCATTCAGGCCAACTCCAACTGGAGAACCTTTGCCCTTCATGCATGGATGAAGCCCTCATGAATCTCCTTGCCATGCCAACTCTGCCTAGGGCTGCTATACTCTCAATACTATGTTCTGCATTTCAGTTCAGTAATTTCAGTAACATGTATTTATACCATCTTTTTCATAGCATCAATACATTTCGACATACATGTCAACCGATCAGGCAAAAATGGATATCATGAAGGAATCACACTTATTATGTAGTTTATTTGTGGCATACAGACACCCATCGATATGCTTTAACTCTTTAAGGACGGCATAATGCCCTTGGTCATTATTATGCATGACTGCAGTCCTGGCAAGTAACCAGTATTGCATTCAAGTATCATGCCAACCCTATTATGTTGAGACACTCCCAAAGGGTGGCATGATGCACCGATGCAGCATTGGTGAGTTATTCTCCGGGGAAACATTGGTGCATCATGACAACAAATGTCATATTTTAATGACCTGCCAGCCTTAAAGGGTTAACACATAGATGATTTTATGGCATGATGGAAAACACACAAATCCCAAACTAAACCTCTCCGCATATCGTAATGGCCTGTTGAAGCGCAGGTCTCGTTTAAGCGCAGGTCTAGGACCCATCTGAAGTCCAAAATCTCTCTTTAAAGGTATTTGTATAAGCGCAGGTTCCTGTATAAGCACAGGGGGTAACAGGGAGTTGAAACTTATAAGTGCAGGGGCGCTTAAATGGGCCACTACGGTACATTGGGAAGGTGGGGGCAAAGAGACCTCACCCCATAATAAGAACCAAAGAAGGTGCAAACACTACTGTTACTTAAGATTCCTATATTATATATAGCATGAGATCTAAAATGCATAAACTGATATGCTGGGCCCACAGATTTACTTCCTACGGCTCTGTATACACAAAGACAGGCACACAAGAGTCACTCTCACCAGATCAATGCAGGTCGAATTGTGACATACACGATCGGTTGATGATTCACTTGCCATACATAATCATTAACTTTAAATCTATATGCCAATTATAGTCTAATGACTCACAGTATATATAATGAATGTATGTGGGGGGGATCTATATGGTTTATAGTGGGAGTTCTGATGTCAAAGTACAGTGTGCACATACTCAAAATGAATAATTAATAAAGAATGACAATCAAAAAGTGACATACATTATCAATTATATGACATAGATGATCCTGTCTCTACTTGCTTTAAAAAATATCATGTAGCCCCTACAATATACTGAGGAACAATGATGATATATTACACAAAATATCACTCGTCTCGAGAGAAAATAATGATTTTTATGGGTAATTTTTAAATCATGTAGAGCAAGTGATCATGTTCGGAAATGAATCATTTACGTCACCATTTCACTTGCACCAATATGGTGAGAGTGAGTCACAACATAGTCCACTCCCCACCTACGTTGTATGATGGTGGGTTTTTCCAGTGACCTCTTTATTATCCCCAGTGGATGGTTAGTTCTTCCTATATAATAAGTCTCATGAAAGCTCAGGTAGTCTCCAGGCAAAGGATGCTTTAGTTTGATTTCATTGATGACCCCCTTGAAGTATACAGTAGGTTGGTTGTAGTTAGATGTGTACTCCTAAATTTACAAGGCCCCATCCCCATGCATAAAGGTTTGTCATGATAACAAATGTTGTTTTATTGCAACATGCCGTCCTTAAAGGGTTAATAGGACTGCCTTGTCTGACTGATATCCAGCTGACATAGCTCCCATGGTAAGTCTTGATATAAAGTTGAAAATGTGTATATAAAGGGGACAGGTTCTATTGCTAAATCACATTGCCGCACGACTACACCTACCTGACGTCTCCAAGTTTACACCTACACCCACCACCATGAGTCTGAGTGTGACCCTGCTGTGCAGCCTTCTAGTGGTTGCTGCCCATGGGAAACACCATACCACCATCTGTGTTCCGGACACTATGACCATCCACGAGTCATCTTTAACGGTGACAGAATTAAGTCACCCTTTGGAGATAGACCAAATCCACTTTGTGGATCTGGGGAAGAATGCACGATATGCAGTAAGAGAAGTGACCACACGCTCAAGTAGTGCAGTGTCTGATGTTATCTACTTCAACAACAACCACACTGCGTACCTCAGCATTCCTGAGAATAATGTAAGTTCATAATGTACAAGTTATTTAGCGACTGCCGTAAAACCTTCTGTACAAGCCTAACTCGTGTATTAGCTGCACCTAGACTTTGTCTTATAAGCTACACTGCCGATCTGAATATAGCAACTACAGTACTGTGGTATACATATTATAACTCGCCTATGAGTGGTATAAATATCATAACTTTGTCCCGATCCGATCTGATTATGGCAACTGTCGTATTGTAGTATACATATAACAAGAACTGCGGTTGTTGCAGCGTAAAAAAATGCCTCAGGTGCTGCGTGACATCAGTGCGATGAAGTGTGGCATCACAACTCTGTCATTCTGTTTCAAATAACTAACCTGTTGCTATTCTAGGCAGATAAACAATTAGAACAGCTGTTGCTAGGCAACCAGCTGTATTATCAATAAACCAATAGAACCATTGAATTCCTCGGGTCTATTTTAGGGGGGTAGGTATGATTATAATCAACCTCAGGACCATGGAAATGTGTGTTGCTAGGCAGATGAACAGTTAGAATAGCTGTTTCTAGGCAACGAGCAGTATTAGTAACAAACCAATAGAACCATTGAATTCCTTGGGTCCGTTTTAGGGGGGGTAGGTATTATTTTAATCAACCTCAGGACCTGTCAAAGGTTGCTTAATATATAAATGCAAAATCGAGATCAATGGTTAGTTCTTCCTATATAATAAGTCTCATGAAAGCTCAGGTAGTCTCCAGGCAAAGGATGCTTTAGTTTGATTTCATTGATGACCCCCTTGAAGTATACAGTAGGTTGGTTGTAGTTAGATGTGTACTCCTAAATTTACAAGGCCCCATCCCCATGCATAAAGGTTTGTCATGATAACAAATGTTGTTTTATTGCAACATGCCGTCCTTAAAGGGTTAATAGGACTGCCTTGTCTGACTGATATCCAGCTGACATAGCTCCCATGGTAAGTCTTGATATAAAGTTGAAAATGTGTATATAAAGGGGACAGGTTCTATTGCTAAATCACATTGCCGCACGACTACACCTACCTGACGTCTCCAAGTTTACACCTACACCCACCACCATGAGTCTGAGTGTGACCCTGCTGTGCAGCCTTCTAGTGGTTGCTGCCCATGGGAAACACCGTACCACCATCTGTGTTCCGGACACTATGACCATCCACGAGTCATCTTTAACGGTGACAGAATTAAGTCACCCTTTGGAGATAGACCAAATCCACTTTGTGGATCTGGGGAAGAATGCACGATATGCAGTAAGAGAAGTGACCACACGCTCAAGTAGTGCAGTGTCTGATGTTATCTACTTCAACAACAACCACACTGCGTACCTCAGCATTCCTGAGAATAATGTAAGTTCATAATGTACAAGTTATTTAGCGACTGCCGTAAAACCTTCTGTACAAGCCTAACTCGTGTATTAGCTGCACCTAGACTTTGTCTTATAAGCTACACTGCCGATCTGAATATAGCAACTACAGTACTGTGGTATACATATTATAACTCGCCTATGAGTGGTATAAATATCATAACTTTGTCCCGATCCGATCTGATTATGGCAACTGTTGTATTGTAGTATACATATAACAAGAACTGCGGTTGTTGCAGCGTAAAAAAATGCCTCAGGTGCTGCGTGACATCAGTGCGATGAAGTGTGGCATCACAACTCTGTCATTCTGTTTCAAATAACTAACCTGTTGCTATTCTAGGCAGATAAACAATTAGAACAGCTGTTGCTAGGCAACCAGCTGTATTATCAATAAACCAATAGAACCATTGAATTCCTCGGGTCTATTTTAGGGGGGTAGGTATGATTATAATCAACCTCAGGACCATGGAAATGTGTGTTGCTAGGCAGATGAACAGTTAGAATAGCTGTTTCTAGGCAACCAGCAGTATTAGTAACAAACCAATAGAACCATTGAATTCCTTGGGTCCGTTTTAGGGGGGGTAGGTATTATTTTAATCAACCTCAGGACCTGTCAAAGGTTGCTTAATATATAAATGCAAAATCGAGACCAAGATAGTGAAAATCGAAATTGAAATAAATTGGATGTCAATGACATCCCTAATTCATGGTGCTTGTTTTTGATTGCAGATATGCTATGAGTTTCCAATTGATAAAAATGCGACCAACTGTCTCAAGAACACCTACTGGTTTGACTCGACAGCTACAATAGGTGAGGGGGTGCCTGTTGACACCTTCTGGGCCATCTTGGACACAATGCTGCAAACCATGACTGTGACCCCCAAGATGCGTGTTCCCATCAGTTCTCTCCAACGGCTCACAGATCCCAGATCTGATATCAGCTCTGTCTACTACAATATGACCTTGGGTAGTCCTGACTCCAGCATCTTCAATCTACCGGGTGCCTGTTTCCAGTCAGAGGCCAGACGCAATGCCAACGATGCCAAACTCCTCCTTCAGAGACATCCCAACATCTTTGTCCTGTAGAGAGGATATCTAAGACACAAAAGATTTAATGCAGCTTTCATGACGTAATTCTGAGATAAATTCCCTTGTCGATTATGAAAAGATAAGACAATAAACTCTCTTAAATTCAGTTGTTTCTAGTTATATGTTTTGCTACTATGTTCCTACTAACCATTTAGTGACCACTTGCCACCATGAGCCAAAGATGCATTCTTTCATCATAAAAATATAGCAGATTAGAGCACATGACCATCTCTTAAAAGCTTAAAGATGCAAGTTCATCCCCAAGCCAAACAACCAAAACATTAATGATAGAATAAACTAACAAATGCTTTCATTACTTATTGTCCTATTGTTTAACTAACCCTTTATTGTCTGAAGGTTTTCTTTATCAATAATTGAAGAAGACAAATCAGAAGGCTATGGTATTCACTGAATTCTGCCTATGGTATACTCAGATTTAACCATGTGTGCAGCCATATCCACCCCTTGAGGTTCAGAGTGGGCAGTAAGCCATTTCAAATAAGGCCACTCAAAAAAAAGGAGTTGTTTCTCATCACCGCGTGCATCATAAAAATCAGGTTTTGAGGAAAACTTTTTTTTGGCTAGTTTTTGAAGAAAAACATGATAGAAATGGACAAATATTGGCATGTCTGGTATCAAAATAAAGCTAATAGTGACGGCAGTGCAGTGGAATAGAAATAACTTATACTTTCAAAGTTTAATAAATTCTTCGCACCAAACCAATAAAAGCGAGTGCAAGTGCTACCGATGTAATTGAATTTGGTATAATATACCTTGTCCACTCCGTAGATAACCCTTGTTTTTGAAAGATTCTTAGTCTAGCTCAGTGGGACATAGAACATACATTTCTATTAGCTGGTTGTTGGTGATTCATAATCTAGAGTTACTTGTACACACAAATATAATACATTTATGGAGCAAAACATAATAGGCAGAATTATATCCTCTTGGGAATATGATAGCAAAACAACAAAAACAACAACAAGACAATTTAGGCTGCCTAAGGGAGTCTAGGTAACTCCCTGGGGGACGTGACGGATTGAGCTGGGAGAGTCACATAGTTTTCTGACTCACCTAAGGGAGTCACATATGGACCTGGGCTCCCCATAAGAAGGGAGTTATTCTGAAGAGAAACCTGGACTCCGTTTTGACGCTGTTTCTTTTCTCTTTGTATGTAGCAGGACGACTCCATGAGGATTTTGACTTCTCCTTCTTCAGACCTTCTTTAAAAGTTTCAACTTGGTCACATTATTTTCATGATTTTACTTGCCAGATGAACCTTTATTTGACATATGCCCCATTTCAATAATAACGGTAGGGACCCATTAGACACGCATGTCACTTAAAGTGGTACACTATGAAGATAAATGCTGCTTAACCATTTGAGGATGGCATCAGGCCTTAATGCATCATGACAGTGGTCGTCATGATGCATGAATGCAGTACTGGAAAGCAACTTGCCAGGGCTGCATTCAAGCACCAAGCCGACTCTATGAGGTGTAGACATGTGAGTTACTCGCTGGGGCTGCATTAGTGCATCCTGATAATAATTCTTTTTTTAGCGACATGTGTCCTACACAGGGTTAATGGTTACATGCCATCCTTTAATGGGTTAGCCTAAAACCTAATTCAGAAGCATGACTCACATATTAGGTGCACCTAGACATCAGGATGATTCGCATAACTCACACCAAAGATCTCATTATGGCAACTTGAGTACTGTAGTATACATCTAAAATCTTGTGTATTAACCGCACCTCAACTTTGGGCCAATCCTATAATATGCACCAGCAATCAGACTTGCCTACTAGCTGCAGCTTCTACGTGAGGTTTTACAGTGATAGAACTGCCAAGTCATATTGATATTCAGCTGCCATAGCTCACATGGGCGACCCTGATACAAGTTTATCATCCCTCCCCTCAATTCTTAATCTTTCTAAAAGGTATTCTAATGGCTAATTCTTGTCATTCTACCCAAGTCAGTCTCCCTTTACTCCTTTACATAGAGGAACTAGATTCCTTCTTTCTCATTCCACTCATTAGTCGCTTCTTTTATCCAAATTTCTTTCTTGTTTAAAAAAAAAGATCTCACGTGGTGGACAACTAACTAGTTAAAAATAACTAGCACAGGGAATCTATATTTCTAAGTTTCTTTTGGCAAAGGCCACTAGAATCCCTTAATGCTAACACATGAATTCTCAGTGCATCTACTCCTCTATATTTAACTATAAAATAAGTGACTAGTAGTTGCAACAGGGAGTAAGGGAGGGGTTTGGTTGGTGCACTGCGGGCAGTGGGGGGGGGGGGAGAAGAAACAAACAATACAGCAGTATCTCTTAAATGAAGGACCATATAATTTCTTACATTGTTTTTTCACCACATCTATACTAGGGGCTGGTTGGAAAAAAATAAAGCTTATTGTCGGGCTGCAGAGGAAGACATTTCAGCTTGCTCTCCCGTAAAGCTACTATTGTTATTGACCACTCCTTCAACTTACATTGCACCATCATCCCGTTATGAAGTACCTGATACTACACTGATATTCTTAGGCTTCCTATACGACCAACCTCTCAGTCACTAGTGCCTAACCTAGTTAGTCATTTTTTGGCTCCCTTTACGACCAACTTAGATTAGTTATTATTGTAAGCTTGGTCACTACTGACCAACCCACCTTAGTCTTTTTATTTCCAGGGGGAGCCACTGAGTGGTCATCACAGGTGGCCCCAACTAGTGGTATACAAATGCAACACACCAATGATGAACCTAGGTTAGCCACTACTGACCAACCCATTGGTCATTTTTGAATACAACTTTGCCAGTGTGGCAAACACTCATATGACCAACCTAGGTTAGTTTGTACTGACTAACCCTTTCAACCTATGGATTTTCAGTGTATATGATAGAGTACCATGCAGCTGCTTATCAAACATCTGACTTTGGAGATAAACTACTTCAGTCTATCGGTCATGGTTTATCTTAAATCAATTTTACCCTTTAAGGGCAGTATAATTTTTGGATGCACCGTCCTCTTGAATGTAGCCAATGATGAACCCTGGAGTAACTCACCATTGCTGCATCCGTGCATCATGACAACAAATAAACATGTAGTCGTGAAGCATTTTGCCGACTTCAAAGGTTTCTACAAAGCTGCCATGTAATTATTGGTATGCTGCTACATCACCCATGGTCACCTTCCATGACACTTCTTTACATGTACCATAAATTCGCGTATAACTCACGGGTTATTCATGAACCAAACCCTCTGAGGGTTCTACACATTTCTCAAAGTCTAGGTGCGGGTAATACAAGGGCTTTTGATACTATAGTACAGTACTAAATTCACAATTTTTATACCTCTAGTGGGTGGGTTATAAGGTTCTCCCAAATTCGGTGTGGCTTATACAAGAGTTTTTATGATGTACTACACTACCATTTTAGCAATTTTTCAGCCCCCCTCTGTAGCATATATAATTCGTCAAAGCAATTACGCTAGTGATTTGAGAACAGAGACGTAAAGGAGTGGTGGATTTTCATGAAAGCTCAGGCATTTTCTGGTATCTTCCCTCAGTCCTTTGGCCCCTTTAAATCCCATTTAATCTGCATTAAAATAATGACCACTCCGTTATGACTAGATGGAGGGTGTGGTAGATCTTACCAGATCTTTGTTATGATCTCTCCTTGATATGATTGCAAGGATAATGCACCAATGCTGTTGCAGCTTATAGGATCAAAACAATTTAGGTGTGGCTTATAGGTGAGTTTTTAGATGTATTCTACAGTTCTAAAGTTGCCATAATCACAACCCTTGTGAGGCTTATCGGATTTTCCTCAAAGGGTCAGTGTACTTAATATGCTAGAATTTGACCACTTGTTGTCATGATCCAAAGATCCATTCATGCATCATAGTGATCATGGATACAGCGGATTAAATCACAATGCACCCTTTAAAAGCTTAAAAGCTGGGACTACCTGACCCTTAATGAAACTTATTACATAGGAAGAACTAACCATTCACTGCAGATAATAAGGAGGTCACTGGAAAAACCCACCATCATACAACGTAGGTGCGGAGTGGCCTGCACTCTAGAAATATTCTGTGTGGTGTGTTTATCTGTGTGTATGCATCTGACTGCCCATATTGCGCTAGAAAAATATTTTATGACTTGTATGCAATAAAAAACTGTGAAATTGAATTGAATTGAAAAATGCAATTTCACCTCAAAAGAATTCACTACTAAAAATAAACTGACACATTGCTTATCTTTCTATTGTTTGGGTCAATATTTGTTAATAAACATTCAGGATTTCTTAACTTTGCATTCAGATTGTCTATGTGTATATATGTATATATATATATATATATATATATATATATATATATATATATATGAATATGTATATATATATATATATATATATATATATATATATACACACATATATATATACATATATATATATATATATATATATATATATATATATATATATATATATGTGTGTGAAATTCAATCCCACATTATATGTGGAAATAGAAAGGTTATTTTTCAAATCCCGCATATAAAGGGTAATGCCCCCGTCCCTCTACTGCTAACCATGCCAACTCATAAACCAATAAAAGTGAGTGTATATGCTAAGCACTGTAATTGACATTGGTCCCAAAGTCTATTGTCCACTTCTTGATCAACCCACAGTTTTAAAAGAACCATAGTTTATCCCATTGGAACATAGATCTAAGATAGCTGGTTATTAGTTATTCATTATCTAGTACCACTTATCGATACACACATATAGTACATTTGAGAAGTAGAACATAATAGGCAGAATGATTTCCTCAAAGAAATATGATAGCAAAGGAACAACAACAAGATAATTTCAGAAAGTTCCAAGACTACCTATTATCATGTTGTAGCAGGACAACTCATAAGCATAGATGTGGTGAAAAAACAATGTAAGAAATTATATGGTCCTTCATTTAAGAGATACTGCTGTATTGTTTGCTTCTTCTCCCCCCCCCCCCCCCACTGCCCGCAGTGCACCAACCAAACCCCTCCCTTACTCCCTGTTGAAACTACCAGTCACTTATTTTATAGTTAAATATAGAGGAGTAGATGCACTGAGCATTCATGTGTTAGCATTAAGGGATTCTAGTGGCCTTTGCCAAAAGAAACTTAGAAATATAGATTCCCTGTGCTAGTTATTTTTAACTAGTTAGTTGTCCACCACGTGAGATCTTTTTTTTTAAACAAGAAAGAAATTTGGACAAAAGAAGCGACTAATGAGTGGAATAAGAAAGAAGGAATCTAGTTCCTCTATGTAAAGGAGTAAAGGGAGACTGACTTGGGTAGAAGGACAAGAATTAGCCATTAGAATACCTTTTGGAAAGATTAAGAATTGAGGGGAGGGATGATAAACTTGTATCAGGGTAGCCCATGTGAGCTATGGCAGCTGAATATCAATATGACTTGGCAGTTCTATCACTGTAAAACCTCACGTAGAAGCTGCAGCTAGTAGGCAAGTCACATCGCTGGTGCAGATCGGCCCAAAGTTGAGGCGTGGTTAATACACAAGTTTTTAGATGTATACTTCATCTATAAAGGCACATAATGTACATAAGTTGTTATACTAAGCCCTCCCAATATGCTTCGTACGTCTCTGCAAACACACATACACTGTAAAAAAGAAATCCATTAAATTATGGAGATTCACTGGCACCACTGGTTGTCAGACTATCACCGTAAAAATAACGGTCAATGTTGTTTCACATTCACTGTAATTATGACAGTGAAAGTCCGGCACCCAGTGGTGCCAGTGAATCACTGTTATTCAGAATATGGAACATCAATGTTATTTTAGTACAGTGTCTTTTCAATAATCATAATGGTATTTTGTGTAATCTAACTCATTTATCCCAGTGTTTTTCAGTTCATTTATTCCCTATACCTAAAATCTGTATTCAATATGGTTGTATGCCCAATTTGGTACCATGTCCAACCTGCAATATCATCTCAGTGTATAAACTTCAGGCCTAATCATTATGGATTAGTCTATGAGTGTTTTGTAATACCAGTCCATGAGTAGAAGTCACTCTACAATGACTACAGAGCAAACCTTACATCTGTCTTATCACCACAAAAATGGTGTTCATAGCATTCATAAAAATCTCACCATGAACCAAACTGCCAACTGGTGTGATAAAACTGGACATCAATTAAACATAGCTTCACTGCACTGGATTATGGATATTCAAAGTAAAATATATATACCAATTTTACTTTGACCCTAAATAATCATATATTATGATGATCAACTGTAAAACTTTACATTGACTCTTATGAATTACGGATATTCAAAGTAAAATTGATTGACTTTACACTGCCTGACTGTAATTACATTTATGATGATTGTCTGTATAATCAACAGAATATTTTTAGAGTGCAGGCACATAGCACAATCTACTCCCCACCTATGTTGTATGATGGTGGGTTTTTCCAATGACCTTCTTATTATCTGCATTGAATGGTTAGTTCTTCCTATTTAATAAGTCTCATTATCGGGCAGGTAGTCTCAAGCCGAATGATGCCTCAGTTCAACTTTATTAATGATCCTCTTGAATTAAATACGAGGTTGTATGTAGTCAGATGTGTACTCTTGAATATACAACCCCCCCCCCCGCATGTCATAAAGGTTTGTCATGATAACAAATGTTGTTTTATTGCAACATGCCATCCTTAAAGGGTTAACGGATCTGTCTTGTCAGCTTGATATCCAGCTGACATAGCACCCATTGTAAGTCTTGATATAAAGTTGAAAATGTGTATATATAGGGGACAGGTTCTATTGATAAATCACATTGCCGCACGACTACACCTACCTGACGTCTCTAAGTTTACACCTACACCCACCACCATGAGTCTGAGTGTGACCCTGCTGTGCAGCCTTCTAGTGGTTGCTGCCCATGGAAAACACCCTACCACCATCTGTGTTCCCGACACTATGACCATCCACGAGTCATCTTTAACGGTGACAGAATTTAGTCACCCCTTGGAGATAGACCAAATCCACTTTGTGGATCTGGGGAAGAATGCACGATATGCAGTAAGAGAAGTGACCACACGCTCAAGTAGTGCAGTGTCTGATGTTATCTACTTCAACAACAACCACACTGCTTACCTCAGCATTCCTGAGAATAATGTAAGTTAATGATGTACAAGTTATTTAGCGACTGCCGTAAAACCTTGTGTACAAGCCTAACTCGTGTATTAGCTGCACCTAGACTTTGTCTTATAAGCTACACTGCCGATCTGAATATAGCAACTACAGTACTGTGATAAACATATTATAACTCGCTTATGAGTGGTATAAATATCATAACTTTGTCCCGATCTGATCTGATTATGGCAACTGTCATATTGTAGTATACATATAACAAGAATTGCGGTTGTTGCAGCGTAAAAAATGCCTCAGGTGCTGCGTGACATCAGTGCAACGAAGTGTGGCATCACAACTCTGTCATTCTGTTTCAAATAACTAACCTGTTGCTATTCTAGGCAGATAAACAATTAAAACAGCTGTTGCTAGGCAACCAGCTGTATTATCAATAAACCAATAGAACCATTGAATTCCTCGGGTCTATTTTAGGGGGGTAGGTATGATTATAATCAACCTCAGGACCATGGAAATGTGTGTTGCTAGGCAGATGAACAGTTAGAATAGCTGTTTCTAGGCAACCAGCAGTATTAGTAACAAACCAATAGAACCATTGAATTCCTTGGGTCCGTTTTAGGGGGGGTAGGTATTATTTTAATCATCCTCAGGACCTGTCAAAGGTTGCTTGATATTTATTGTTATCACATATGCATGAATTTGTCTTGTGACTCCTTAATATAAGATGGCGGCGCAATCCAAGATGGCCGTGCCCATTCTGACTTCTGGTGAAGTGCAAACATCATATACCTCATCCTGGTGGTGCCTGGTGGCACCACCAGGTGGCTATGCCACCACTTTGGCATAACAAACTCGCCTAAAGGCGGCACCCTGTCTTTGTCCTGATCCTAAAGCCAAACAAGCAATCTGACTTGCGTATTCCCTGAGGCCTATACACAAGGTTTTACGGTAGTTATTACTGTAAACACTCAATGGTATGATGCACTAGCGCATTATTCCACCCTTAAAGGTTTAAAGGCAACTTCAGCATGCCTGACAGATTAGATCTGGAAAGTTTTTCACCTAAAACTTACTTTTTATTCAGTTGAAAATGATGATCTTTATGATATTGAGAGAAAATGGGCTCAGATTATGCTCAAAGTGGTACCAAGTGATCATTTTTATAGACTCAAGTATAAGGAAAGTAAGAAACAGATGGAAATACCCTTTTTTGAAGCAGATATAATCTGTGTTTGCAATATTTAAATAAATCAATATAAATGCAAAATCGAGACCAAGATAGTGAAAATCGAAATTGAAATAAATTGGATGTCAATGACATCCCTAATTCATGGTGCTTGTTTTTGATTGCAGATATGCTATGAGTTTTCAATTGATAAAAATGTGACCAACTGTCTCAAGAACACCTACTGGTTTGACTCGACAGCTACAATAGGTGAGGGGGTGCCTGTTGACACCTTCTGGGCCATCTTGGACACAATGCTGCAAACCATGACTGTGACCCCCAAGTTGCGTGTTCCCATCAGTTCTCTCCAACGGCTTACAGATCCCAGATCTGATATCAGCTCCGTCTTCTACAATATGACCTTGGGTAGTCCTGACTCCAGCATCTTCAATCTGCCGGGTGCCTGTTTCCAGTCAGAGGCCAGACGCAGTGCCAAAGACGCCAAACTCCTCCTTCAGAGACATCCCAACATGTTTGTCCTGTAGAGAGGATATCTGAGACACAAAAGATCTAATGCAGCTTTCATGCCGTAATTCTGAGATAAATTCCCTTGTCGATTATGAAAAGATTAGATAATAAAATCTCTTAAATTCTGTTTTTTCTTGTTATATGTTTTGCTACTATGTTCCTACTAGCCATTTAGTGACCACTTGCCACCATGAGCCAAAGATGCATTCATATATCATAAAAATATAGCAGATTAGAGCACATGCACCATCTCTTAAAAGCTATAAGATGCAATTTCATCCCCAAGCCAAACAACCAAAACATTAATGATAGAATAAACTAACAAATGCTTTCATTACTTATTGTCCTATTGTTTAACTAACCCTTTATTGTCTGAAGGTTTTCTTTATCAATAATTGAAGAAGACAAATCAGAAGGCTATGGTATTCACTGAATTCTGCCTATGGTATACTCAGATTTAACCATGTGTGCAGCCGTATCCACCCCTTGAGGTTCAGAGTGGGCAGTAAGCCATTTCAAATAAGGCCACTCAAAAAAAAGGAGTTGTTTCTCATCACCGCGTGCATCATAAAAATCAGGTTTTGACGAAAACTTTTTTTTGGCTAGTTTTTGAAGAAAAACATGATAGAAATGGACAAATATTGGCATGTCTGGTATCAAAATAAAGCTAATAGTGACGGCAGTGCAGTGGAATAGAAATAACTTATACTTTCAAAGTTTAATAAATTCTTCGCACCAAACCAATAAAAGCGAGTGCAAGTGCTACCGATGTAATTGAATTTGGTATAATATACCTTGTCCACTCCGTAGATAACCCTTGTTTTTGAAAGAATCTTAGTCTAGCTCAGTGGGACATAGAACATACATTTCTATTAGCTGGTTGTTGGTGATTCATAATCTAGAGTTACTTGTACACACAAATATAATACATTTATGGAGCAAAGCATAATAGGCAGAATTATATCCTCTTGGGAATATGATAGCAAAACAACAAAAACAACAACAAGACAATTTAGGCTGCCTAAGGGAGTCTAGGTAACTCCCTGGGCGACGTGACGGATTGAGCTGGGAGAGTCACATAGTTTTCTGACTCACCTAAGGGAGTCACATATGGACCTGGGCTCCCCATAAGAAGGGAGTTATTCTGAAGGGAAACCTGGACTCCATTTTGACGCTGTTTCTTTTCTCTTTGTATGTAGCAGGACGACTCCATGAGGATTTTGACGTCTCCTTCTTCAGACCTTTTTTAAAAGTTTCAACTTGGTCACATTATTTTCATGATTTTACGTGCCAGATGAACCTTTATTTGACATATGCCCCATTTCAATAATAACGGTAGGGACCCATTAGACACGCATGTCACTTAAAGTGGTACACTATGAAGATGAATGCTGCTTAACCATTTGAGGATGGCATCAGGCCTTAATGCATCATGACAGTGGTCGTCATGATGCATGAATGCAGTACTGGAAAGCAACTTGCCAGGGCTGCATTCAAGCACCAAGCCGACTCTATGAGGTGTAGACATGTGAGTTACTCGCTGGGGCTGCATTAGTGCATCCTGATAATAATTTATTTTTTTTGCGACATGCGTCCTACACAGGGTTAATGGTTACATGCCGTCCTTTAATGGGTTAGCCTAAAACCTAATTCAGAAGCATGACTCACATATTAGGTGCACCTAGACATCAGGATGATTCGCATAACTCACACCAAAGATCTCATTATGGCAACTTTAGTACTGAAGTATACATCTAAAAACTTGTGTATTAACCACGCCTCAACTTTGGGCCGATCTGCACCAGCGATCTGACTTGCCTACTAGCTGCGGCTTCTACGTGAGGTTTTACAGTGATAGAACTGCCAAGTCATATTGATATTCAGCTGCCATAGCTCACATGGGCGACCCTGATACAAGTTTAACTTCCCTCCCCTCAATTCTTAATCTTTCTTAAAGGTATTCTAATGGCTAATTCTTGTCCTTCTACCCAAGTCAGTCTCCCTTTACTCCTTTACATAGAGGAACTAGATTCCTTCTTTCTTATTCCACTCATTAGTCGCTTCTTTTATCCAAATTTCTTTCTTGTTTAAAAAAAAAGATCTCACGTGGTGGACAACTAACTAGTTAAAAATAACTAGCACAGGGAATCTATATTTCTAAGTTTCTTTTGGCAAAGGCCACTAGAATCCCTTAATGCTAACACATGAATTCTCAGTGCATCTACTCCTCTATATTTAACTATAAAATAAGTGACTGGTAGTTGCAACAGGGAGTAAGGGAGGGGTTTGGTTGGTGCACTGCGGGCAGTGGATGGGGGGGGAGAAGAAGCAAACAATACAGCAGTATCTCTTAAATGAAGGACCATATAATTTCTTACATTGTTTTTTCACCACATCTATGCTAGGGGCTGGTTGGAAAAAAATAAAGCTTATTGTCGGGCTGCAGAGGAAGACATTTCAGCTTGCTCTCCCGTAAAGCTACTATTTTTGTTGACCACTCCTTCAACTTACATTGCACCATCATCCCGTTATGAAGTACCTGATACTACACTGATATTCTTAGGCTTCCTATACGACCAACCTCTCAGTCACTAGTGCCTAACCTAGTTAGTCATTTTTTGGCTCCCTATACGACCAACTTAGATTAGTTATTATTGTAAGCTTGGTCACTACTGACCAACCCACCTTAGTCTTTTTATTTCCAGGGGGAGCCACTGAGTGGTCATCACAGGTGGCCCCAACTAGTGGTATACAAATGCAACACACCAATGATGAACCTAGGTTAGCCACTACTGACCAACCCATTGGTCATTTTTGAATATAACTTTGCCAGTGTGGCTAACACTCATATGACCAACCTAGGTTAGTCTGTACTGACTAACCCTTTCAACCTATGGATTTTCAGTGTATATGATAGAGTACCATGCAGCTGCTTATCAAACATCTGACTTTGGAGATAAACTACTTCAGTCTATCGGTCATGGTTTATCTTAAATCAATTTTACCCTTTAAGGGCAGTATAATTTTTGGATGCACCATCCTCTTGAATGTAGCCAATGATGACCCCTCGAGTAACTCACCATTGCTGCATCTGTGCATCATGACAACAAATAAACATGTAGTCGTGAAGCATTTTGCCCACTTCAAAGGGTTCTACAAAGCTACCATGTAATCATTGGTATGCTGCTACATGACCCATGGTCACCCTCCATGACACTTCTTTACATGTACCATAAATTGGCGTATAACTTGCGGGTTATACATGGACCAAACCCTCTGAGGGTTCTACACATTTCTCAAAGTCTAGGTGCGGGTAATACGAGCACTTTTGATACTATAGTACAGTACTAAATTCACAATTTTTATACCTCTAGTGGGTGGGTTATAAGGTTCTCCCAAATTCGGTGTGGCTTATACAAGAGTTTTTATGATGTACTACACTACCATTTTAGCAATTTTCAGCCCCCCTCTGTAGCTTATATGATTCGTCAAAGCAATTACGCTAGTGATTTGAGAACAGAGATAGGGACTCAAGAATCCGCTAGGTGAGCCCCTGTGCACAGTGCACACAGCAGTAGAGTATTTTGGTGCAGCTGTGCCTCACAGACACTGTTATAAAACTCCCCTCTTAGGGAGTGACATTTCATCTGTTACTTTTAGGTAAGCACACAGAAATATACTCAAGAGAAAGGCCTATCCAGCCATCCCTATGATAAGTGACTGCAACAAAGAGAAGTTACCAAATATGTTGGAGATAAAATAGATTATATCAAAACCCTTTGAATTTATGAATGCTTTCCGTTGCTTTTCGGTTTGTGATCTCATCCAATATGTTTTTATATCATGTTAAAAAATGGAAGCAATCAGAGGATCCTCTCACCTCTTCCTAGACCATAACATTATGATACTTATGATTGGGTAATTAAGACAATTGGTTTACTCTATACTAGTATAATGGGTGATCATGTTAAGAGGGCCTGTCAATCATGGCCTAGCCTGGCCAGTACTTCAAATGCCCTCCAAACCCCTTATATAACTACCTCCCACATACCCCACTCACCTGGTAGACCCTATCACCCTCCCCCACACAGGTTCACTGGGACTCTAAAGCTGGATAGCAATTATATAGGAAATGTACTAGAGGAACTGGGTGGATTTTATTTACACCTATTTGAAGATTGTCTGAGTTCTATGATAGATAGAAAGACAATTCCAAAAGATTTAGTTTACATCTCTCACATTCTATATAATAAAAGAAATAGAATTGATCATTTAATATTTCTCTTTTTTTTTCTGGAGTCCCTAACAGAGATGTATAGGAGTGGTGGATTTTCATGAAACCTCAGGCATTTTCTGGTATCTTCCCTCAGTCCTTTGGCCCATTTTAATCCAATTTAATCTGCATTTAAATAAGGACCACTCCGTTATAACTAGATGGAGGGTGTGGTAGATCTTACCAGATCTTTGTTATGATCTCTCCTTGATATGATTGCAAGGATATTGCACCAATGCCAGTGCGGCTTATAGGATCAGAACAAAGTTTATATGTGGCTTATGGGCGAGTTTTTAGATATACTGTTTTTAGTTACTGTATTTAAACAGCACAATGTGCTGTACATTTACAGCACTTATTGCTGTAGTTGGTATTACAGCACTATTTGCTGTATAATTACAGCATTATGTACTGTAAATTGGGTCTCCGGCACTGTTGCTGTACATTTACAGTACATTGTGCTGTAGATTTCCGCCGCTAGGTGGCAGCAGTAGACCATTTCTGTATTAATTATTCCACCCAACCCATTCCCGAGTCAAATAAAACCTCACAAACTCTCAAACCATTGTAGAATAAGAATGGATGAGAGAGACTGAATGCAGTTATCATAAAGTGTTTTGATTTTTGCATAATTGTGTTGAATAATACAAACAAATAGCAAAAGTATAGAATAGACACCACATTGGTGGGAAAAGTTAAATGCTTAAGTGCCCGGCCTGGGGAAAAGCTGGTATCACATACGGTTCAGCTGTATTGAAGCAGGATTAAACCATTACATTGTGTAGTGTGTATTATCCTAGCTGAGATTGAACTATTATGCAGGAAAGTACTCTCCATGCATGCGTATTAATTGATATAAATTGATGAGAACAACAATATGAAACCTACAGTAGAAGTTGCTGTAACTTTACAGCACCCAGTTGCTGTACAAGTACAGCAAAATCTACTGGAACAAAAGTTGCCAGCAACTTTTGCTGTAGATGTACAGTAGAAGTTGCTGTAAATTTACAGTAGAAGTTGCTGTAAATTTACAGTAGAAGTTGCTGTAAATTTACAGCAAGTCAGTTGCTGTACACCTACAGCAAAATCTACTGGAACAAAAGTTGCCAGCAACTTTTGCTGTAGGTGTACAGTACTTACTTCTTACAGTGTACTGTACTAAAGTCAATATATTCACTACCCCTTGTGTGGCTTAATGGGATTTTTCCAAAGTATCAGTGTGCTGAATACCCTACACTTGTTGTCATGATCTAAAGTTGCATTAATGCATCATAGTGATCAAGGATATAGCAGATTAAATCACAATGCACCCTTTAAAAGCTTAAAAGCTGGGACTACCTGACCCTTAATGAAACTTGTACATAGGAAGAACTAACCATTCACTGCAGATAATAAGGAGGTCACTGGAAAAACCCAAGATCATACAACGCAGGTGAGGAGTGGACTGTGTGGTGTGTTTATCTGTGTGTATGCATCTGACGGCCCATATTGCGCTAGAAAAATATTTTATGACTTGTATGCAAAAAAAACTGTGAAATTGAATTGAATTGAAAAATGCAATTTCACCTCAAAAGAATTCACTACTAAAAATAAACTGACACATTGCTTATCTTTTTATTGTTTGGGTCAATATTTGTTAATAAACATTCAGTATTTCTTAACTTTGAATTCAGATTGTCTATGTGTATATATATATATATATATATATATATATATATATATATATATATTTATGTATATATATATATATTTACATATATATATATACACACATATATATATACATTACAGGTTATTTTTCAAATTCTGCATATAAAGGGTAATGCCCCCGTCCCTCTACTGCTAACCATGCCAACTCATAAACAAATAAAAGTGAGTGTATATATGCTAAGCACTGTAATTGACATTGGTCACAAAGTCTACTGTCCACTTCTTGAATAACCCACAGTTTTAAAAGAACCATAGTTTATCCCATTGGAACATAGATCTAAGATGGCTGGTTATTAGTTATTCATTATCTAGTACCACTTATCGATACACACATATAGTACATTTGTGAAGTAGAACGTAATAGGCAGAATGATTTCCTCAAAGAAATATGATAGCAAAGGAACAACAACAAGATAATTTCAGAAAGTTCCAAGACTACCTATGATCATGTTGTAGCAGGACGACTCCATGAGGATTTTGATGTCTCCTTCTTCAGACCTTAACCTGCATGTATGTTGGCACTAAAGTACATTAAATGAGCCTCAGGGAACACTTTGAGCCCATTCAATTCATGCAAATGTAGCTTAAATGCACATAATGTACATAAGTTGTTATACTAAGCCCTCCCAATATGCTTCGTACGTCTCTGCAAACACACATACACTGTAAAAAAGAAATCCATTAAATTATGGAGATTCACTGGCACCACTGGTTGTCAGACTTTCACCGTAAAAATAACGGTCAATGTTGTTTCACATTCACTGTAATTATGACAGTGAAAGTCCGGCACCCAGTGGTGCCAGTGAATCACTGTTATTCAGAATATGGAACATCAATGTTATTTTAGTACAGTGTCTTTTCAATAATCATAATGGTATTTTGTGTAATCTAACTCATTTATCCCAGTGTTTTTCAGTTCATTTATTCCCTATACCTAAAGTCTGTATTCAATATGGTTGTATGCCCAATTTGGTACCATGTCCAACCTGCAATATCATCTCAGTGTATAAACTTCAGGCCTAATCATTATGGATTACTCTATGAGTGTTTTGTAATACCAGTCCATGAGTAGAAGTCACTCTACAATGACTACAGAGCAAACCTTACATCTGTCTTATCACCACAAAAATGGTGTTCATAGCATTCATAAAAATCTCCTCATGAACCAAACTGCCAACTTGTGTGATAAAACTGAACATCAATTAAACATAGCTTCACTGCACTGGATTATGGATATTCAAAGTAAAATATATACCAATTTAATTTGCTCCAAAATAATCATATATTATGATGATCAACTGTAAAACTTTACATTGACTCTTTTGAATTACGGATATTCAAAGTAAAATTGATTGACTTTACACTGCCTGACTGTAATTACATTTATGATGATTGTCTGTATAATCAACAGAATATTTTTAGAGTGCAGGCACATAACACAATCTACTCCCCACCTATGTTGTATGATGGTGGGTTTTTCCAATGACCTTCTTATTATCTGCATTGAATGGTTAGTTCTTCCTATATAATAAGTCTCATTATCGGGCAGGTAGTCTCAAGCCGAAAAATGCCTCAGTTCAACTTTATTAATGATCCTCTTGAATTAAATACGAGGTTGTATGTAGTCAGATGTGTACTCTTGAATATACAACCCCCCCCCCCATGTCATAAAGGTTTGTCATGATAACAAATGTTGTTTTATTGCAACATGCCATCCTTAAAGGGTTAACGGATCTGTCTTGTCAGCTTGATATCCAGCTGACATAGCTCCCACGGTAAGTCCTAATATAGTTGAAAATGTGTATATAAGTGGGATAGGTTCTATTGGTAAATCACATTGCCACACCGAGTCACCATACAAAGAAAGCATCTCACAGCCACCTAACCTACAATGACTACACCTACCTGACGTCTCCAAGTTTACACCTACACCCACCACCATGAGTCTGAGTGTGACCCTGCTGTGCAGCCTTCTTGTGGTTGCTGTGTATGGAGCGCCCCCAGCCCCCTGCTGTGTCCCGGACACCATGACCATCCATGAGTCATCTCTACAGGTGACAGAATTTAGCATCCCTTCGAAGAGAAACCAAATCCACTTCGTGGATCTGGGGAAGAATGCACGATATGCAGTGACCACACGCCTGAACAGTGAAGAGTATGATGTTATCTACTTCAACAACAACCACACCGGGTACCTCAGCACTCCTGAGGATGATGTAAGTTGATGATGTACAAGTTATTTAGAGACTACTGTTTAACCTCGTGTATAAGCCTAACTCATGTTTGAGCCACACCTAGACTTTGTCCAGATCCGATCTGATTATGGCAACTGTGGTATTGTAGTATACTAGTACATATCAAAACTCGCCTATAAGCGGCACACTGACTTTGTCCTGATCCTATAAGCCGCACCAGCAATCTGACTTGAGTATTAGCTGAGGCCTGTACGCAAGGTTTTACAGTAGTTTGATATTACTGTAAACAATCAATGGTATGATGCACTAATGCATTATTCTACCCTTAGAGGGTTGAAGGCAACTTCAGCATGCCTGACAGATTAGATCTGCAAAATTTTCCACCTAAAACTTACTTTTTACTCAGTCTGAAAATGATGATCTTTATAATATTGAGAGAAAATGACCTTAGATTATGCTCAAAGTACTACCCAAGTGTTCATTTTTATAGACTCAAGTATAGGGAAAGAAAGAAACAGATGGAAATACCCTTTTCAAAGCCGATATAATCTGTGTTTGCAATATTGAAATAAATCGATGTAATTGAAAAATGGAGACCAAAATAGTGATAACCGAAATCGAAATAAATTTGATGTCAAAGACATCCCTAATTCATGGTGCTTGTTTTTGATTGCAGATATGCTATGAGTTTCCAATTAATAAAAGTGTGACCAACTGTTTCATGAAGGGATACTACTTGTTTGACACGACGGCTACAGTAGGTGAAGGGGTGTCTGTTAACATCTTCATCAACATTATAGACACATTGCCGCAAACCATGGCTGTTACCCCCAAGATGTGTGTCCCCATCCGTTCTTCCCAACAGCATCTCTTATCCGAAACCAAATCTGTCTACTACAACATGACCACTGGCACTCCTGACTCCAGCATCTTCAATCTGCCGGCTGCTTGCTTCAAGCCAGAGGCCAGACGTGGAATGGAAGACGCCAAACACCTCCTGCCAAGACATGCCAACATGTTTGTCCTGTAAAGAAGATATCTGAGACATGAAAGATTTAATACAGCTTTCATGACGTAATTCTGAGATAATTTCCCTTCTCGATTGTGAAAAGATGAAATAATAAACTCTCTTAAATTCAGGTTTTTCTTGTTGTATATTTTGCTCTTATATTCTTACCACTGCAAACATAGATATTTCTGTGCTGTACATATTTTCCCGATTTTCATGATTTTAAGTATCAATGAAAATATGTACTGAGCGAATGTTTATATATAGTGCTGAATTGAATTGCCAAATCTCGGAAATCCATGAATTTTAACAACAGCAAAAATGTCCTTTTTAGCAAATTCGTGAATATTTATACACTCAAAAGTATCTATATAATTTACAGTAAACGTTTAGTGACCACTTGTCGTCATGAGACAAGCATCCATCTATTCACCATCAGAGTATGGCATAATAATATCAGAGCTTAAAGGGAAATGCAGGTTTCCTACACATATGCCACCTGGTGGCAAAAATCAATACTCATGAAAATTCTTCTTTTGGCTAAATTTATATTCCAATATATGGTACTTTCCCTTAATCAACCAATTTATTTGCCACCCAGAGATTATACCTGTGTGTGTGGCATTTATTAGTCACTGGGACACCCATAGCATCCCATAGTTAAGGCAAAATAAGTATTTTTGAAAAATTCATAAATTTCTCATTTAATCGGTGACCTCTTAGTATTTTACATCTAACATATTCCTATAGATGGTGATAAGATAGATTCCCAAGTTTTGGTTAATATAGCAATAGAGGGGGATAATCCATGACCGATAATGTGAGAAAATGCTGTGTTCCCATTCATTTCTATAATTAAGGTACTCATTTGCTGAAATGGCTGTATCATGAAAGTTAGCTCGGTGACAAGTCAATCTCTTTTCATTTTCTATTTGATGACAAATCAACCTAATATAATCTTGAGTTACATGCAAATAGCAATAGAATTTCAGTATTATCTTGACAAGTAGCATTTCCCTTTTAAATATTGACGATGCAATTTCATCCTAAAGTCAAACAACCAAAAATTAAGTGATGGAACAAACTGACACATGCTTTCATTACTTTTATTTCATGGTGAATACGATCTATCAAGGTTAAACGTATGGGCAAACCGTATGCGAGTGAAGCATGAGATAACCCTATGTTGTATTTCACGCTGTGGCTGTATTTCACGCTGATAGGGGTCGCCATAGGGTCACCATAGGGTCACCACGCTACCGAGGGTCAGCTGACCTGCGCAGAATTCAAAATGGTGGCCGACAGAAGTAAACAAACACGGCAGAAGTAAACAAACACCTCGGAAGTAAACATACATGGACTGGATATCTTTTTTCCATAAAAATAAAAACATGAAATAAATACAGAGCAGCACTTAACAGTGCACTCGGCAGTGGTTACTGCACTTGAGCTGCCTGTCCCATATTGCACTAGGCCTGCAGCCAGCGTGCCAAATGGGGCAGGCAGCTCTCGTGCAATAACCACTGACTGAGTCACTTTAGCGTGCAGCTCTGTCTATATATTCCTATTCCAAATCAGAAGGCTAAGGTGATTACTGAATTCTGCCTATGGTATACTCAGATTGAACCATGTGTGCAGCCATATGCACCTCTTGAGGTTCAGAGTGGGCAGTAAGCCATTTCAGAGAATGTACAGGTTTTTTTGGTCGGCTAAATCACGAGTACGAATCACAATAATTTTTATGCACACTTAGCTGCCGAATGGGTTCTACTGTAGGCCCTTGATGTGTTGCATGTATAGTAAAGGTTGATATTTGTTATCAAATCAATTTCCAGTATTTCTTATCTTTGAATTGAGATTGAATTCAATTTCGCATAATATGTGGAAATAAAAAGTTATTTTGCAAATTCAATTCTACATATAAAAGATAGTGTGTTAACCCACAAACCAATAAAAGGGAGTGTATATGTGGCCAGGTGAGGGGAAACATGCCTCCAGGGGGGAATGGATTTTCAAAGTTTAAGTTACAGGCTTTGAAATGAGATATCTTGAGCTAAAATATCCCAGGTAGTTTTGCTGTAATTGCTTGTCGAACCTAGGTTGGTGTGTATAACTGAAAATGGCAATTAAGCTCTAAATCAACTATCTCCTATCAAAAATACTAAAATTGAAAAGAATTTTGTTTTGTTGAAAAAAACCCAAAGAAAACTGATGTTTTTATTATAAAATCAGTTCTAGAGGGAATTTTTGAAGTCTGTTGTCGGTTCTGAGTTCCTGAGGGAGTCACATATGTATGGTGGCCGACAAGGCTCACTCTGTCAATTTGTAGTTTATAGTACAGTCCTTCTCATTGGTCCAACGGTGGAACTACTTTTTCCTGTACTTTAACAACGTATCTAGAAATGATAGCATATCCTTTATAGCATATAATCTAAGGCGGGAATCTGTGAGAGCGGCTGGGTAACAAGGTTGTCAGCATGTCAGCTTTTGAGGTTAAATTTCCGGGAAGACGGTCACTCGGCAATTTGCATTGAGAACCCGCAGAGGAGGGTAACGTCGCTAGAGTTCTGTGTATTTATTTTGTGTTTTTTTAAATATATATATTGGTTCTTTTTCTTGTTATTGTAACTATAAAGTGGGCAGGTATTTGGCCTGTTTCCAAGCCCAAGTGGAAGTGTGTCTGGTTTTGTATTAAGTATACGGGTAGTATTGGTAAGTTATCTGTTACACTAGTGATAGACCAGAGTTTATACAATTTTCGTCTCATATTAAACAAAGATATACAAGAAACAGCCCAGTAGAA
Organism: Harmothoe impar; assembly: GCA_947462335.1. NCBI lineage: Eukaryota > Metazoa > Annelida > Polychaeta > Phyllodocida > Polynoidae > Harmothoe > Harmothoe impar. The sequence continues at coordinate 12,567,990 of OX381711.1, forward strand.
AAAAAAGTGACCGGTGAAGAAAGAAGCATATTAAATTTTAGACACGATATAGCCCATTTTACAACATAGCAACAGCGGTATATGGAATAGCAGACAGTACACAGGTCATAACAAAAATAAAAAGTGTGATACAAATTTAGACAAGATACAGCCCTATCATACCAAGTTATACTTCTTTAGTCATATCTAGAGGACTCAGTGGAATGACAGGAGAGTATAGAAGCGATGATTCCTTCCTTCTCCTCTTCCCTACCCCTATCGTTCGACACCATTCAGGCCAACTCCAACTGGAGAATCTTTGCCCTTCATGCATGGATGCAGCCCTCATGAATCTCCTTGCCATGCCAACTCTGCCTAGGGCTGCTATACTCTCAATACCATGTTCTGCATTTCAGTTCAGTAATTTCAGTAACATGTATTTATACCATCTTTTTCATAGCATCAATACATTTTGACATACATGTCAAGCAATCAGGCAAAAGTGGATATCATGAAGGAATCACACTTATTTTGTAGTTCATTTGTGGCATACAGACACCCATCGATATGTTTTAACCCTTTAAGGACGGCATAATGCCCTTGGTCATCATTATGCATGACTGCAGTCCTGGCAAGTAACCAGTATTGCATTCAAGTATCATGCCAACCCTATTATGTTGAGACACTCCCAAAGGGTGGCATGATGCACCGATGCAGCATTGGCGAGTTACTCTCTGGGGAAACATTGGTGCATCATGACGACAAATATCATATTTTAATGACCTGCCAGCCTTAAAGGGTTAACACATAGATGGTATTATTAGCATGTAATATCATTTTATCCATACACATGCACACACATAGTATAGCACTCCCCCCCCCCCCCCATCAATGCAGAGGAGGGGGGCTGAATAAGTTTGGGTCCCCCAAGAAATTTGCCAAGATGGTATAATGGAAAACACACAATTCCCAAACTAAACCTCTCCACATATATGGGGAAAGTGGGGACAAAGAGACCTCACCCCTAATAAGAACTAAAGAAGGTGCAAACACTACTGTTACTTACGATTCCTATATTATATATAGCATGAGATCTAAAATGCATAAACTGATATTCTGGGCCCTACAGATTTACTTCCTACGGCTCTGTATACACAAAGACAGGCACACAAGACTCACTCTCACCAGATCGATGCAGGTCGAATTGTGACATGATCGGTTGATAATTCACTTGCCATACATAATCATTAACTTTAAATATATATGCCAATTATAGTCTAATGACTCACAGTATATATAATGAATGTATGTGGGGGGGGGGGGGATCTATATGGTTTATAGTGGGAGTTCTGATGTCAAAGTACAGTGTGCACATACTCAAAAGGAATAATTAACAAAGAATGACAATCAAAAAGTGACATACATTATCAGATATATGACAGAGATGATCCTGTCTCTACTTGCTTTAAAAATTATCCTGTAGCCCCTACAATATACTAAGGAACAATGATGATATATTACACAAAATATCACTCGTCTCGGGAGAAAATAATGATTTTTATGGGTAATTTTTAAATCATGTAGAACAAGTGATCATGTTCGGAAAGGGATCATTTACGTCACCATTTCACTTGCACAGATTTGGTGAGAGTGAGTCACAACATAGTCCACTCCCCACCTACATTGTATGATGGTGGGTTTTTCCAGTGACCTCCTTATTATCCGGAGTGGATGGTTAGTTCTTCCTATATAATAAGTCTCATGAAAGCTCAGGTAGTCTCCAGGCAAAGGATGCTTTAGTTTGATTTCATTGATGACCCCCTTGAAGTATACAGTAGGTTGGTTGTAGTTAGATGTGTACTCCTAAATTTACAAGGCCCCATCCCCATGCCATAAAGGTTTGTCATGATAACAAATGTTGTTTTATTGCAACATGCCGTCCTTTAAGGGTTAATAGGACTGCCTTGTCAGCTTGATATCCAGCTGACAAAGCTCCCATGGTGAGTCTTGATATAAAGTTGAAAATCTGTATATAAAGGGGACAGGTTCTATTGCTAAATCACATTGCCGCAAGACTACACCTACCTGACGTCTCCAAGTTTACACCTACACCCACCACCATGAGTCTGAGTGTGACCCTGCTGTGCAGCCTTCTAGTGGTTGTTGCCCATGGAAAACACGGTACCACCATCTGTGTTCCGGACACTATGACCATCCACGAGTCATCTTTAACGGTGACAGAATTTAGACACCCTTCGGAGATAGACCAAATCCACTTTGTGGATCTGGGGAAGAATGCACGATACGCAGTAAGAGAAGTGACCACACGCCCGAGTAGTGCAGTGTCTGATGTTATCTACTTCAACAACAACCACACTGCTTACCTCAGCATTCCTGAGAATAATGTAAGTTAATGATGTACAAGTTATTTAGAGACTGCCGTAAAACCTTGTGTACAAGCCTAACTCGTGTATTAGCTGCACCTAGACTTTGTCTTATAAGCTACACTGCCGATCTGAATATAGCAACTACAGTACTGTGGTATACATATTATAACTCGCCTATGAGGCTATGCCACCACTTTGGCATAAAAAACTTGTCTTTGTCCTGATCCTAAAAGCCACACCAGCAATCTGACTTGCGTATTCACTCAGGCCTATACACAGGGTTTTACAGTAGTTATTACTGTAAACACTCAATGGTATGATGCACTAGCGCATTATTCCACCCTTAAAGGTTTAAAGGCAACTTCAGCATGCCTGACAGATTAGATCTGGAAAGTTTTTCACCTAAAACTTACTTTTTAAGATTATGCTCAAAGTGGTACCAAGTGATCATTTTTATAGACTCAAGTATAACGAAAGAAAGAAACAGATGGTAATACCCTTTTTTAAAGCAGATATAATCTGTGTTTGCAATATTCAAATAAATCAATATAAATGCAAAATCGAGACCAAGATAGTGAAAATCGAAATCGAAATAAATTGGATGTCAATGACATCCCTAATTCATGGTGCTTGTTTTTGATTGCAGATATGCTATGAGTTTCCAATTGATAAAAATGCGACCAACTGTCTCAAGAACACCTACTGGTTTGACTCGACAGCTACAATAGGTGAGGGGGTGCCTGTTGACACCTTCTGGGCCATCTTGGACACAATGCTGCAAACCATGACTGTGACCCCCAAGATGCGTGTTCCCATCAGTTCTCTCCAACGGCTCACAGATCCCAGATCTGATATCAGCTCTGTCTTCTACAATATGACCTTGGGTAGTCCTGACTCCAGCATCTTCAATCTACCGGGTGCCTGTTTCCAGTCAGAGGCCAGACGCAGTGCCAACGATGCCAAAATCCTCCTTCAGAGACATCCCAACATCTTTGTCCTGTAGAGAGGATATCTGAGACACAAAAGATTTAATGCAGCTTTCATGACGTAATTCTGAGATAAATTCCCTTGTCGATTATGAAAAGATTAGATAATAAACTCTCTTAAATTCAGTTTTTTCTTGTTATATGTTTTGCTACTATGTTTCTACTAACCGTTTAGTGACCACTTGCCACCATGAGCCAAAGATGCATTCATTCATCATAAAAATATAGCAGATTAGAGCACAATGCACCTCTTAAAAGCTTGAAGATGCAAGTTCATCCCCAAGCCAAACAACCAAAACATTAGTGATAGAATAAACTAACAAATGCTTTCATTACTTATTGTCCTATTGTTTAACTAACCCTTTATTGTCTGAAGGTTTTCTTTATCAATAATTGAAGAAGACAAATCAGAAGGCTATGGTATTCACTGAATTCTGCCTATGGTATACTCAGATTTAACCATGTGTGCAGCCATATCCACCCCTTGAGCAGGTCCAAGCTAGGACCAGGAAATGACCCTGCAATGACTTATGAAGCCGGGGCCATTTCTCTCCATGCCTCCCTCCACATTACCCCCACCCCTCCCACCTCCCAAGGTGTGAATGCTCAAGGCAGGTTCATTTTTGGGGCTGCCTTACCCCTCTGCTTGTTATGTAATCCCATTGAATACACCTCCCTCTAGGCCTTTCTGGTGTGTTAGTAAAGAATACACATACAAATATAATTTAAAATTCAGTTTTCTCAGCTGCTATACTTCTGGTACCAAAGTTCTCCCGGATTTTACTAGATTATATTGTGGTTCTACTGATGGAATACTTTTTTTCTGTCACAAATTTGGCATACCAGTCACATTTGCATTCTTCTGAGAATAGAGAGCTATTCTCTCCCATGTCTGGTGCAAGCATTTAGTATACTACTTAGAAAAATCATTGGGAGATATTTTGAAATACTAAATTGCTAATACATATAGTTCTCCTTCTATTTATGATGATTTCAAAATTGAAAAGTGAAGGGAAATATCTGAAATATCCATTACAAAAGAGCACTTACTATAATTCAAGAGCAGGGTCATTTTCCACAATGGCTTCATAAGCCAGGGTGAAAAATGACTACAGGTTCAAAAGTCGCTGGCATAGTCATTTTAAGGAGTTGCCAGCACCTGTTGAGGTTCAGAGTGGGCAGTAAGCCATTTCAAATAAGGCCACTCAAAAAAAAGGAGTTGTTTCTCATCACCGTGTGCATCATAAAAATCAGGTTTTGAGGAAAACTTTTTTTTGGCTAGTTATTGAAGAAAAACATGATAGAAATGGACAAATATTGGCATGTCTGGTATCAAAATAAAGCTAATAGTGACGGCAGTGCAGTGGAATAGAAATAACTTATACTTTCAAAGTTTAATCAATTCTTCGCACCAAACCAATAAAAGCGAGTGCAAGTGCTACCGATGTAATTGAATTTGGTATAATATACCTTGTCCACTCCGTAGATAACCCTTGTTTTTGAAAGAATCTTAGTCTAGCTCAGTGGGACATAGAACATACATTTCTATTAGCTGGTTGTTGGTGATTCATAATCTAGAGTTACTTGTATACACAAATATAATACATTTATGGAGTAAAACATAATAGGCAGAATTATATCCTCTTGGGAATATGATAGCAAAACAACAAAAACAACAACAAGACAATTTAGGCTGCCTAAGGGAGTCTAGGTAACTCCCTGGGCGAGGTGACGGATTGAGCTGGGAGAGTCACATAGTTTTCTGACTCACCTAAGGGAGTCACATATGGACCTGGGCTCCCCATAAGAAGGGAGTTATTCTGAAGGGAAACCTGGACTCCGTTTTGACGCTGTTTCTTTTCTCTTTGTATGTAGCAGGACGACTCCATGAGGATTTTGAGGTCTCCTTCTTCAGACCTTTTTTAAAAGTTTCAACTTGGTCACATTATTTTCATGATTTTACGTGCCAGATGAACCTTTATTTGACATATGCCCCATTTCAATAATAACGGTAGGGACCCATTAGACACGCATGTCACTTAAAGTGGTACACTATGAAGATAAATGCTGCTTAACCATTTGAGGATGGCATCAGGCCTTAATGCATCATGACAGTGGTCGTCATGATGCATGAATGCAGTACTGGAAAGCAACTCGCCAGGGCTGCATTCAAGCACCAAGCCAACTCTATGAGGTTGAGACATGTGAGTTACTCGCCGGGGCTGCATTAGTGCATCCTGATAATAATTCTTTTCTTAGCGACATGCTTCCTACACAGGGTTAATGGTTACATGCCGTCCTTTAATGGGTTAGCCTAAAAACTAATTCAGAAGCATGACTCACATATTAGCCGCACCTAGACATTGGGATGATTCGCATAACTCACACTAAAGATCTCATTATGGCAACTTGAGTACTGTAGTATACATCTAAAAATGTGTGTATTAACCGCACCTCAACTTTGGGCCGATCCTATAATATGCACCAGCGATCTGACTTGCCTACTAGCTGTGGCTTCTACGTGAGGTTTTACAGCGATAGAACTGCCAAGTCATATTGATATTCAGCTGCCATAGCTCACATGGGCGACCCTGATACAAGTTTATCGTCCCTCCCCTCAATTCTTAATCTTTCTTAAAGGTATTCTAATGGCTAATTCTTGTCCTTCTACCCAAGTCAGTCTACCTTTACTACTTTACATAGAGGAACTAGATTCCTTCTTTCCTATTCTACTCATTAGTCACTTCATTAGTTACTAGTTAAAAATAACTAGTACAGAGCATCTATAGTTCTAAGTCTCTTTTGGCAAAGGCCACTAGAATCCCTTAATGCTAACACATGAATTCTTAGTGCATCTACTCCTCTATATTTAACTATAAAATAAGTGATTGGTAGTTGCAACAGGGAGTAAGGGAGGGGTTTGGTTGGTGCATTGCGGGCAGTGGGGGGGGGGGTGAAGGAGCAAACAATATAGCAGTATCTCTTAAATGAAGGACCATATAATTTCTTACATCATTTTTTCACCACATCTATGCTAGGGGCTCGTTAGAAAAAAATAAAGCTTATTGTCGGGCTGCAGAGGAAGACATTTCAGCTTGCTCTCCCGTAAAGCTACTGTTGTTGTTGACCACTCCTTAACTTACATTGCGCCATCATCCCGTTATGAAGTACCTGATACTACACTGATATTCTTAGGCTCCCAATACGACCAACCTCTCAGTCACTAGTGCCTAACCTAGTTAGTCATTTCTTGGCTCCCTATACGACCAACTTAGATTAGTTATTATTGTCAGCTTGGTCACAACTGACCAACCCACCTTAGTCTTTTTATTTCCAGGGGGAGCCACTGAGTGGTCATCACAGGTGGTATACAAATACAACACACAAATGATGAACCTAGGTTGGCCACTACTGACTAACCCATTGGTCATTTTTGAATATAACTTTGCCAGTGTGGCTGACACTCATATGACCAACTTAGGTTAGTCTGTACTGACTAACCCTTTCAACCTTTCAAATTTTCAGTGTATAGGCTGGAGTGCCATGCAGCTGGTTATCAAACATCTGACTTTGGAGATAAACTACTTCAGCTTGTTGGTCATGGTTTATCTTAAATCAAATTTACCCTTTAAGGGCAGGATAATTTTTGGATGCACCATCCTCTTGAATGTAGCCAATAATGACCCCTCGAGTAACTCACCATTGCTGCATCTGTGCATCATGACAACAAATAAACATGTAGTCGTGAAGCATTTTGCCGGCTTCAAAGGGTTCTACAAAGCTGCTATGTAATCATTGGTATGCTGTTACATCACCCATGGTCACCCTCCATGACACTTCTTTACATGTACCATAAATTTGCGTATAACTAGCGGGTTATACATGAACCAAACCCTCTGAGGGTTCTACACAGTTCTCAAAGTCTAGGTGCGGGTAATACGAGGGCTTTTGATACTATAGTACAGTACTTAATTCACAATTTTTATACCTCTAGTGTGGGTTATAAAGTTTTCCCACACAGAGAGAAAAAGAAGGATCACTGTATTACTCAATCGGGAGTCCAGCCCCGATAACTGAGGTAACTCTCCCCACAACTCTAAAGTGACTCCCAATCAATAGAGGGTCTTAGAACAGAGTCATTATAGAGTCATCATGGAGTTATCTTAGAGTCCTGCTAATGTTTGGGAGTCACGTTAGAGTCCTGGGGAGAGTTACCTCAGTGATCACGTCAGGAGTTACAGTGATTCTACTTCTTTAGAGTCCTGGGGAGAGTTACCTCAGTGATCACGTTGGGAGTTACAGTGATTCTACTTCTTTTCTGTGTGCAAAGTCGATGTGGCTTATACAAGAGTTTTTATGATATATACTACACTGCCATTTTAGCAATTTTCAGCCCCCCCCCTCTGTAGCTTATATAATTGGTGAAAGTTTGGAATGAAGCTTACATGTGAGTTAGGCTTGTACGCAAGAAATTAAGCTAGTCATTATTTGAGAACACGGATGCAACAGAGTGGTGGATTTCATGAAAGCTCAGGCATTTCTTAGCATCACCCCTCAGTCCTTTGGCCCCTTTTAATCCCATTTAATCTGCATTTAAATAATGACCACTCCGTTATGACTAGATGGAGGGTGTGATAGACCCTACCATATCTTTGTTATGATCTCTCCTTGATATGATTGCAAGGATAATGCACCAATGCCAGTGCGGCTTATAGGATCAGAACAAAAGTTTACGTGTGGCTTATGGGTGAGTTTTTAGATATATTCTACCGTACTAAAGTCGGCATTATCACGACCCTTTGTGCAGCTTATAGGATTTTCCAAAGTATCACTGTGCATAAAGCGCTACACTTGTTGTCATGATCCAAAGTTTCATTAATGCATCATAATGATCAAGGATATAGCAGATTAAAGCACAATGCACCCTTTAAAAGCTTAAAAGCTGTGGACTACCTAACCTTAATGAGACTTATTATAAAGGAACAACTAACCATTCACTGCAGATAGGGTACATTCACCTTAAGTCGGACACATACTTTCAGACAGACACTTGATTTTGTGGTCAGTTAAGCATTTTAAGCACTTCTGGTTTGAACTAGGGTAACGTTTAATTGTTATTCTTTCCAAAAAACATACACTAGTAGTTTACATGAATACCCTCAAATTTCACTGTCCGTCTCAGGGTATGTGTCTGACTCATGGTGAATCTACCCCAAGGTCACTGGAAAAACCCACCGTCATACAACAGAGGTGAGGAGTGGACTGTGTTGTGTGCTTATCTGTGTGTATGAATCTGTCCGCCCATATTGCGTTAGGAAATATTTTATGACTTGTAAGCAATAAAAGACTTTGAAATTGAATTGAATTGAAAAATGCAATTTCACCTCAAAAGAAATAACCGATAAAATCAAGTCTAACATTACTATTGTTTGTGTCAATATTTGTTGATAAACATTCAGTATTTCTTAACTTTAAATTCAGATTGTCTATATATATATGAATATGTATATATATATATATACCGTAAAACCTTGCCTATAGGTCGACCTCACTTATAGGTCGAATTGGAATTTTGAGGGGAAAAATCGACCTCTAACAAAATACATTAAACTTTTGGAAAACCCCACCCCGGATCCCCCAAAGGCACCTTTTGCCCTGCCAAATTAAGCATTACTTATGATATTCTGCCTTTATTACGACAGCCCCATACTTGTAAAGAAACAATCAGGTCTTATAGGGGGGGAAATCCTCAAAAAAAGGTGTATTTTACAGTATTTGGAATTGATGATTTTGGGCCTCTAAAAAGTTTTAGTTTTTTCAAAACCTCACTTATAGGTCGAATTGGACTTTTGAGGGAGAAAATCGACTTATAGCAAAATAAAATTCCAAATAAAAATTGGTATATATGTATATTTATATATATCTATATATGAATACGTATATATATATATACATATATATATATATATATATATATATATATATATATATATATATATATATATATATATATATATATATATATATATGAATATTTATATGTGAAATTCAATCCCACATAATATGTGGAATATAAAGGTAATATCCCCGTCCCCCTACTGCTAACCATGCCAACTCACAAACCAATTAAAGTGACTGTCTCCTTCTTCAGACCTTAACCTGTATGTATGTTTGCATTAAAGTACACTAAATGTGTCTTAGGGAACACTTTGAGGACATTTAATTCATGCAAATGTTGCTTAAAGGCACATAACATACATAAGTTGATATGCTAGGCTTCTTACGTCTCTGCAAACACACACACACTGTAAAAGAAATCCACTAAGTTACGGAGATTCACTGGCACCACTGGGTGCCAGACTTTCACCGTAAAAATAAAGGTAAATGGTTGTTTCACGTTCACCGTAATTATAACAGTGAAAGTCTGGCATCCCGTGGTGCCAGTGAATCACTATTATTCAGAATATGGAACATCACTGTTAGTATAGTGCCTTTACAATAATTATAATGGTATTTTGTGTAATCTAACTCATTTATCCCAGTGTTTTTCAGTTCATTTATCTCCTATACCTAAATCTGTATTCAATATGGTTGTATGCCCAATTTGGTACCATGTCCAACCAGCAATATCATCTCAGTGTCAAGACTTCAGGCCTAATCATTATGAATTAGTCTTTGAGATCCTTGTAGAGTGCTTTGTAATGCCATTCCATGAGGAAAAGTCACTCTAGGATGGCTACAGAGTAAACATTACATCTGTCTATATGTATACATTTCTTATCACCACAAAAATGGTGTTCATAGCATTCATAAAAATTTCCTCATGAACCAAACTGACACCTGGTGTGATAAAACTGAACATCAATTCACATAGCTTCACCGTGAAATAAATTGTGTTTCACTGTACTGGATTGTGGATATTCAAAGTAAAATATATACTGATTTTACATTGCCCCACGATAATCATATATTACGATGATCAACTCTAAAGGTTTGCATTGAGTCTTTTGTATTACAGATATTCAAAGTAAAATTGATTGAGTAATACAGCTGCCTGACTGTAATTACATTTACGATGATCGTCTGTATAATCAGCAGAATATTTTTAGAGTGCAGGCACACAACACAGTCGACTCCCGACCTATGTTGTATGATGGTGGGTTTTTCCAATGACCTTCTTATTATCTGCAGTGAATGGTCAGTTCTTCCTATATAATAAGTCCCATTATGATATTATTTATCAATGACCCCCTTGAACTAAATATGAGGTTGCATGTATTAAGTTAGTTGTGTACTCTTGAATATACAAGCCCCCCCCGATGCCATAAAGGTTTGTCATGATAACAAATGTTGTTTTATTGCAACATGCCATCCTTAAAGGGTTAATAGGACTGCCATGTCAGACTGATATCCAGCTGACATAGCTCCCATGGTAAGTCTTGATATAAAGTTGGAAATGTGTATATAAAGGGGACAGGTTCTATTAGTAAATCACATTGCCGTACGACTACACCTACCTGACGTCTCCAAGTTTACACCTACACCCACCACCATGAGTCTGATTGTGACCCTGCTGTGCAGCCTTCTAGTGGTTGCTGCCCATGGGAAACACCCTACCACCATCTGTGTTCCAGACACTATGACCATCCACGAGTCATCTTTAAAGGTGATAGAATTAAGTCACCCTTTGGAGATAGACCAAATCCACTTTGTGGATCTGGGGAAGAATGCACGATACGCAGTAAGAGAAGTGACCACACGCCCAAGTAGTGTAGTGTCTGATGTTATCTACTTCAACAACAACCACACTGCGTACCTCAGCATTCCTGAGAATAATGTAAGTTATTCTGTTTCAAATAATTAACCTGCTACTATGCCAGGCAGATAAACAATTAGAATAGCTGTTGCTAGGTAACCAGCTGTATTATCAACAAACCAATAGAACCATTTAAATTCCTTGGGTCCATTTTAGGGGGGGTAGGTATGATTATAATTAACATCAGGACCATGGAAATGTGTGTTGATAGGCAGATGAACAGTTAAAATAGCTGTTAACAATTGAATTCCCTGGGTCCGTTTTAGGGGGGGGGGGGGGGGGGGGGGGTAGGTATTATTATAATCAACCTCAGGACCTGTCAAAGGCTGATTAATATTTATTGTTATCACATATGCATGAATTTGTCTTGTGACTCGTTATTCCAAGATGGCGGCGCAATCCAAGATGGCCGTGCCCATTTTGACTTCTGGTGAAGTGCAAACATCATATACCTCATCCTGGTGGTGCCTGGTGGCACCACCAGGTGGCTATGCCACCACTTCGGCATAAAAAAACTCGCCTAAAGGCTGCACCCTGACTTTGTCCTGATCCTAAAAGCCACACCAGCAATCTGACTTGCGTATTTGCTGGGGCCTATACACAAGGTTTTACGGTAGTTATTACTGTAAACACTCAATGGTATGATGCACTAGTGCATTATTCCACCCTTAAAGGTTTAAAGGCAACTTCAGCATGCCTGACAGATTAGATCTGGAAAGTTTTTTACCTAAAACTTACTTTTTATTCAGTTTGAAAATGATGATCTTTATGATATTGAGAGAAAATGATCTCAGATTATGCTCAAAGTGGTACCAAGTGATCATTTTTATAGATTAAGTATAAGGAAAGAAAGAAACAGATGGAAATACCCTTTTTTAAAGCAGATATAATCTGTGTTTGCAATATTTAAATAAATCAATATAAATGCAAAATCGAGACCAAGATAGTGAAAATCGAAATCGAAAAAATTGGATGTCAATGACATCCCTAATTCATGGTGCTTGTTTTTGATTGCAGATATGCTATGAGTTTCCAATTGATTACAATGTGACCAACTGTCTCAAGAACACCTATTGGTTTGACTCGACAGCTACAATAGGTGAGGGGGTGCCTGTTGACACCTTCTGGGCCATCTTAGACACAATGCTGCAAACCATGACTGTGACCCCCAAGTTGCGTGTTCCCATCAGTTCTCTCCAACGGCTCACAGATCCCAGTTCTGATATCAGCTCCGTCTTCTACAATATGACCTTGGGTAGTCCTGACTCCAGCATCTTCAATCTGCCGGGTGCCTGTTTCCAGTCAGAGGCCAGACGCAGTGCCAACGACGCCAAAATCCTCCTTCAGAGACATCCCAACATCTTTGTCCTGTAAAGAAGATAGCTGAGACACAAAAGATTTAATACATTTTTCATGACGTAATTCTGAGATAAATTCCTTTGTCGATTATCATAAGATGAAATAATAAACTCTCTTAAATTCAGTTTTTTCTTATTATATGTTTTGCTACTATATTCCTACTAACGGATTAGAAAACCCTTGATGTCATGAGCCAAAGATGCATTCATTTATCATAAAAATATAGCATATTAGAGCACAATGCACCCTTTAAAAGCTTGAAGATGTAATTTCATTCCAAAGCCTAACAACCAAAGAATAAGTGATGGAATAAACTGACAAATGCTTTCATTACTTATTTTCCTATTGTTTGACGTAACCCTTTATTGTAGGAAGGTTTTCTTTATCAATAATTGAAGAAGACAAATCAGAAGGCTACGTGGTGATCACTGAATTCTGCCTATGGTATACTCAGATTGAGGTTCAGAGTGGGCGGTAAGGCTTTTCAGATAAGGCCACTCAAAAAAAGGAGTTGTTTCTCATCGCTGCATGCATCATAAAAATCAGGTTTTGAGGAAAACTCTTTTTTTTATGAAAAACATGATAAAGATGGACAAATTTTGGCATATTTGTATCAGATTAAAGGTTATATACTGACAGCAATGCGATGGAATAGAAATAACTTACACTCTCAAAGATCAAAAAATTCTCAACTACTAAAATGTGAATTTCAGTCACCAAAAATGTATTTAATCCTACACATTTTAACCCGTGGATTAAAAAAAGAAACCTCCCTCGTCTGATTTTTCAGATTTTTTGGTAATCTAAATCAGGAGTAAGAATCCTGAGATGTTGTATACACACTTAGCTGTCAAATGTGTCTTACTGTAGGCCTTAAATGTTTTGCGTGATCAATTTTTGTTATCAGATCAATATCCAGTATTTCTTGTCTTTCAATTCAGATTGAAGTCTCTAAATATGTGAAATTTAATTCCACATAATATGTGGAAATAGAAAAGTTATTTTGCAAATTCAATTCTACATAATTATAAAAGATAAAGTGTCAACTTATAAAAAGGCAATAAAAAGAGTGCACATGCTATTGATCTGATTGATTTTGGTACACTATACATTGTCCACTTCGTAAATAACCCTTGTTTTTGAAAGTATTTTAGTCTAGCTCAGTGGGACATAGACCTTAGATTTCTATTAGACGGTTGTTGGTGATTCATAATCTAGAGCCACTTGTACACACAAATATAATACATTTATGGAGGAAAACATAATGGGCAGAATTATTTCCTCTTGGGAATATGATAGCAAAACAACAACAACAACAACAACAACAAAACAATTTCGGAAAGTTTCAAGACAACATTAATCTACATATCAGATTTATTTTCATAATTCAGCAGAGAAATGGATTTCAGAATAGTTGCATGAGATGCTATATCTCACATATCTGCTCTATGTTTGGCAGATTTTGTGAACAGGAGGTGTTTGAGACTTTACGTCTCGCCCCCAATTTGAAACAGTTAGCCGGCAGCTAGAAGATGCTGTCCAGAGTCAGGACTGCCCACTGTCATACACAGAGAAAGGAAACAGCGTCAAAAGGGAGTCCAGGTTGCTTCCACAATGACTACCCTCTTTGGGGGAGCCCAGGCTGCCTAAGGGATTTAGCTGGGAGAGTCACATAGTTTCCTGACTCACCTGAGGGAATCACATATGGACCTGGGCTCCCCCAAAGAAGGGACTCCTGGACTCCATTTTGATGCTGTTTCTTTTCTCTGTGTATGTAGCAGGACGACTCCATGAGGATTTTGACGTCTCCTTCTTCAGACCTTTTTTTTATTTCAACTTGGTCACATCATTTTCATGATTTTACCTGCCAACTGAACCTTTATTTGACCAAAATAAATTCCATTGACATGTGCCCCATTTCAATAATATGGGTAGGGGCCCATTATATACACATGTCACTCAATCTGGTACACTATGCAAATAAATGCTGCTTAACCCTTTGAGGATAGCATCATGTCTTAATGCATCATGGCATTGGTCGTCATTGGTCATCATGATGCATGAATGCAGCCCTGGCGAGTAGCTCACCAGTGCTGCATTAAAGCATCATGCTTGATACTTCATGTCCTACCTAATTTATTAAACAATATTCCCCTTAATTCAGCTTAAATTTCAGCTAATTATCAGTTTTATGTTTAACTCAAGACTTTGGAGTGCACGCTATAAGTCCATCCATTGAAAAATACACTGTGAAAGGCTATACTTGTGTCCATGGGACCCTCTTAATTGCCTATTATTGCCCATTATATTTTATTGCACCCCATCCTCCAAATATGATATTATAATGACGTTTTGAACACATTTAAGTAGAATTCAAAACAAGGAAAAATCGGACCATGTCACTTTCAATGGGTTACCCCAAAACCTCATTTAGAAGCATAACTCACATATTAGCCGCACCTAGACATTGGGCCAATCTAAAAACGTGTGTATTAGCCGCACCTCGACTTTTTTTTTGAGTATGAGAAGATGTAAATACACCTATCCCGTTTATTTTATCCTGGTATACAGACAGAACTTTTTCAGCTCGATAATATCCAACACGAGCATTAATTTAGGGCCGATCCTATAAGCCGCACAAGTGATTTGCATACTAGCTGTGGCTTCTACGTGGGGTTTTACAGCGATAGAACTGCCAAGTCATATTGATATTCAGCTGCCATAGCTCACATGGGCGACCCTGATACAAGTTTAACTTCCCTCCCCTCAATTCTTAATCTTTCTTAAAGGTGTTCTAAACATTGTAAAGGTATAATATTCAGGGGATGAAGGTCAATCAAATGTGATCCTTGTGTAGTAATAGCTCAGCAAGGGACCCCATATGGCCCAACCATGCGATATCTTAGTGTATTGTCAATGGGGGAATAAACTCATGCACGAATTCATTCCAAAATGACCTTACCGTATTCGACCTAATAAGCGCCCTCCCCTTAATAAGCGCCCCCCCCCCCTTTTTCAGATTTTCCCCCCACATTTTTTAACAGGTTCCTCCGATTTTGTTACTGTTTTTCGCACTTTTTATGACTTGAAACACTTCACACCTGTGCAGGTGTTAAGGCCAAGCCAGGTGTGCAGGCATAGGGCTGAGTAGAAGCCTTGTAGAGGCTGCTGGGGTGAAAAAAATACAGCCATGGGGGGCGCTTATTAAAATGAATATTTGGGGTCGATTTTTCCACTTAAAATAATATTTTAAGCGCTCAGGGCGCTTATTACGTCGAATACGGTATATTGGGTAATGAAATCAAATGTCAGTAAAATAGTAGGGAACAAGGGGAAATGGCATAGATAAGAAGGGAAGTATGTTATTTGTCAACATCCTGACTCACATTTAAGAAAATAAAAAGTTGAGCCCCATTTATTGGATGCACTAACTTTAATAGAACTGCCTCGTCATTCTGATATCCAGCTGCCATAGCTCCCACAGTCAGTTAATACAGGTTTACCAAACTGTATATAAAGGGGACAGGTTGTATTTGTTATTTGCATTACAACACTTCACACAGAAAAGAAGTAGAATCACTGTAACTCCCGACGTGATCACTGAGGTAGCTTTCCCCAGGACTCTAACGTGACGCCTTAACATTAGCAGGACTCTAAAATAACTCTATAATGACTCAATAATGACTCTGTTCTAAGACTCCCTAGTGATTGGGAGTCACTTTAGAGTTGTGGGGAGAGTTAATTCAGTGATCGGGGCTGGACTCCCATATGAGAGTTACAGTGATCCTACTTCTTCTCTCTGTGTTGGTCACTACACAAAGAAAGAAGATTCTTGGCCAGCATTGTTTCCATAAGTACCAAGTTTACACCTACACCCACCACCATGAGTCTGAGTGTGACCCTGCTGTGCAGCCTTCTAGTGGTTGCTGCCCATGGAGTACCCCCAGCCCCCTGCTGTGTCCCGGACACCATGACCCTCTACGAGTCTTCCTTGCAAACAATAGAAAAGGAGATCCCTCAGGAGAGAGTCAATATTCAGAATGCACGGTATGCAGTGGGGCATGGACCCACGGGCCCTCATGTTTAGTATATCTACTTCAACAATAACCAAACGTGTTACGCCAACCCTCCACAGGATAATGTACATTGTTGATTAGGCCAAAATAAAAGTTTGTTTCAGGTAACATGGCAAGAAAATGTAGGATCGGTAGGTCGGATTCTTTTCTTTTTTTTAATTTTAAACACAAAAGTACTTGCCAGCCTCTCCGAAGGCCCTAAAATTTACCAGAAAAGGGTAAAAATACATGAAAAGTTTCAAAATTGCATAAAAACGTGTTTGAATAGGGCCCGTAATGTGTCCTGAAACAAACCCTTATTTTTTTGGTCTAAAGGCGAACTCGTAGAAACCTACTTGTCTCCATATTTCTAGCAAAGGCCTCTTATATCATTAAAAATAAACTTCTTTTTTTTCAATGATATTTTCGAACTTTTTCAGCTTTTAGTTATACTGCTAGGGACAGTATCCTTAGAATTGTTGTTTTTGTTGTTATCTTAGATCTTGAAGGATGTTATCTTGGTTTAAACCGTTTTTATAGTTATTCATTCTCATGATCATAAGGGGCTGTCACGACTGTTGTACTTAAAATAGGTTGGTTCGTACGATCACTGATAAGGGGTTAGTCATTCAGAGACTGGTTATAAACTACCGTAAATTCTGTTATACGCAAACTAAACCTCCAGTGCGGTTATATAATATTCTCAAAATATAGGTGTGGGTAATACGAGGGTTTTGTAAGTATAGTACAGTACTAAAATTGTGATTATCGGGCCCCAGGTGCGGATTATAAGTTTCTCCCAATGTCGGGTGCAGGTTATACGCGAGCTGCCGGTTATACGTGGGAATTTACGGTACTATCAACACCCAGAAAAGTAAAGGTGTCTCCAACGTGGCTCTGGTAACAATGTCGCACCAAAACACTATTGCGTTTGCTTTTATCAAGGGTATAGGAGTTGACACTGAGACCTTCTTTTCTTTTTGGGCCTTAGAGTAAATGTATAACGGACAGACCAAACACAGCATTATTCTATTCCAAGACCATATCTGGGAGTGGTCTTTATCTAACACTCTAATTTTAAGCCAGCCCTCCTCTCGGTGACAATAATTGAATACTCTCGTATGTATTTCAGTCTACACTGTGAGAAGTTAATGTAGCTGAACAGTAGAATCTACTGTAGCTTTACAGTACATACTACAGTATTACTGTAGC
Source organism: Harmothoe impar (assembly GCA_947462335.1). Taxonomy (NCBI): domain Eukaryota; kingdom Metazoa; phylum Annelida; class Polychaeta; order Phyllodocida; family Polynoidae; genus Harmothoe; species Harmothoe impar. The sequence continues at coordinate 12,585,784 of OX381711.1, forward strand.
GGTGGCGGAACAGCCCCCCCCTCCCCCCAACTTTAAAATTGGGGGGGGGGGGGGACAAGTATGTCCCCCCCCCCCCAACGTTTTGGGAAACAAACTCAGAATCCCCTAGATAACGCTTATCTCAAGATGAAATTCCAACCAGTAGCGGATCCAGGGGGTGGCCTGCCGGGGTGGCCTGGGGGGCACGTGCCCCCCTAGACCCCCTGAAAATGGCCCTTAGTATGATCTTAACTATGGGGAATGTGATCCAGAACCCTGCCTGTGCCCCCCCCCCCCCCCCAAGACCAACCTTTCTTTGATGTGCCCCCCTAGACCACCCATTCTGGATCCGCCCCTGCCAACCGATCTCATGAGATAAAGCTCAAAATCTATCAGAACACATTGATTTTACTGTAAATTGCAAATAGAGAGGGGTCATAAAACCTGTTTCAAACCACCATGAATGCACCAATTTTAAAAGGAAATTCCTAAATTTTCCAGGGGGCATGTGGGCCCAAGACGCTTATCTGTGACTCCCTCTAACAAACACCCATTACAATGTAAGAAGTAAGTACTGTACACCTACAGCAACAGTTGCTGGCAACCTTTGTTCCAGTAGATTTTGCTGTAGGTGTACAGCAACTGACTTGCTGTAAATTTACAGCAACTTCTACTGTAAATTTACAGCAACTTCTACTGTACATCTACAGCAAAAGTTGCTGACAACTTTTGTTCCAGTAGATCTTGCTGTACATGTACAGCAACTGGGTGCTGTAAAGTTACAGTAACTTCCACTGTAGGTTTCATATTGTTGTTCTCATCAATTTATATCAATTAATATGCATGCATGGAGAGTACTTTCCTGCATAATAGTTCAATCTCAGCTAGGATAATACACACTATACAATGTAATGGTTTAATCCTGCTTCAATACAGCTGAACCGTATGTGATACCAGCTTTTCCCCAGTCCGGGCACTTAAGCTTTTAACATTTCTCACCAATGTGGTGTCTATTCTATACTTTCGCTGTTTTTTTGTATTATTCAACACAATTATGCAAATATCAATACACTTTATGATAACTGCATTCAGTCTCTCTCATCCATTCTTATTCTAAGAAAGGGTTGGGCGAAATAATTAATACAGAAATGGTCTACTGCTGCGACCTAGCGGAGAAAATCTACAGCACAAATGTACTGTGAATGTACAGCAACAGTGCCGGAGACCCAATTTACAGTAAGTAATGCTGTAATTATACAGCAAACAGTGCTGTAATACCAACTACAGCAAAAGGTGCTGTAAATGTACAGCACATTGTGCTGTTTAAATACAGTAACTTCTTACAGTGTAGGTTTTGGGACCTGGACCACTAACTGTATCCACCTTCCGCCCCTGATTAGTGTACATGGGCATCCAGTACATAAATATAGTGTTGGTTTACAGTATAAAAGCAAAGGGACACATTTTTAGTTTAACTCTTTACAGTGCAGGATGAGTAGGCTGCATCTGTACTTTTCCACATATTATGTGAACGATTCAGGGAGGAGGACCACCAGTTCTCAAGGCAGCATCTAGAGTCACACTATCCATAGTCTCGGGCCCTGACTGTACGTTTACAGTCTGGGAGACTACTTTAATAGGCCTGTGTACCTACACTGGACCACACATGCATTAAATAGGTCATTCCAATATCCAGACAGATGTTCTGATATATTACTAACAGTGTGGGAAACCATTTGACTACCACCTGCTGTGTAGGGCGGTAAAATAGGCACTAGGGACAATCTGAGTGAAATTAGATGCCCCAAATGGTGCAGACCTTACTTATATCCTGATTCAGTTACGCCCTGTTATTCCAGAAACTAAGAAGTACTTTAAATTTGAGATTTTAAGCATTTTTGTGTTTGTCTATGTCATCTAACAGGGGACACTGCAAAAAAATGGCTGACATTCAGAGTGTCCCACACTGTACCTTACTATAATAGGTAACCTCCGTTGTGAGAGTGTATTGACCCAGTCCATGCACTTGCTGGACCACACACCCTACTACTGGGTACGCACACTAGTATATTAGTAACCAGGAAAGTGTGGGTTCGAACCCCACTCTGGCTTAAATAGTAGTATTGTTGATATCTGAATTTTGCACATAAATTTAGATTATGTACCTATAGTCTTATATTTAATAGCTAATTTAACTATGTCAATTAAGGTAGATTTATGCTTCCGATGAGTTAAATAAATATCAAAAAACATACTACCAAGTGTGCCAAGGTGGGATTCGAAACCACACTCCTCATTGAAAAAAGATCCAGGATTCGGGTTCATTTCCTTTAGATATAAATTTGTCCAGGCCAAGTAAAGGGCCTGGAGTGTACAAGGCTGCACCATCCAACCCTGCCCCAGACTCGCTCAACCAGTATCCTTTTCCGCCACAAGGGCTGCAAATGGGACTGGTGCAACTGCTATATTTAGATTGTTACTTCCTGTCAGAAATGTGTACAGAAATTGGTGTACAGTATTTCATTGGTCAACTCCTGAGGGCAAGTTAGTAAAACAAGTTTTTTATATGAGTTTGCCAAGACTCTACTATTATAGAGTAGGGCCTGAGACTGCCCCTGTCCCTACCCCCCCCCCAATCACCCCCCCCCCCTTCTCCCCCCATCCACAGACCACACAGGCAGCAATGTCCTGACTCACCAGCTGTCCACTAGGGGGAGCCACTGCAGCCGTAAACAGTAAAAGATCACCCCCTAATGCAACCCATTAAACCCGTATCAACGACAAATTGTCTCTGCACGGGGGGGGGGGGGGGGGGGGGGCAGGGGCAATCCCAGGGAGGATCCATCAAAGGGACTGGACACTTAAGGGGACAGGCACCTAAATGCAGGGTTGGTGTAGGGGTTGGTGCGGTGTGGGTTGGGGTTTAGGAGTTGTTTATTACAGAGGTTGACCTGTGTTTACTGGGTGCTCTTTTTAATGGTGGGGTTAGGGGTGGGTAGAGCTGTAGAGGGGATAGGGACTGGTTTTACATTAAGTGGAATTTATCAGAGGGTTCAGAGCCCCCCCCCCCCCTCCTCCCCTTCAAGTCGGAAAGTAGTCGAAATTAAGAGGCTCATGTCACAAAGTCACTTTAAAAAGAAAAAAAAAACATTTTTCTCTGACCAAATTTCTCCCAACGTCGCCAGATTGTTTAAATTACCGTACATGGCCACTGCAGGTCACCTGGAAAACGGCCCAGGTCGCCAGGTCACTCTTTACGCCTTTGGATTCACATTAGGCGAGGGGGCTTTGGTGAATAGTTGGAGTTTTTTTGTGGCATTTTCGGAGAAACATAAAGGTATATATGACATGACGATACATAAGTGATTAAAGCTAGACCTTCATCGTCAAAGTCTATAGTTCAGTTGTGATACACAAGAGGGCTCTTAAGAGCTGGTAACTTAGCTACTCTCAGAGGCACCCAAAAAAGGAGGTAATGTGAATGTGTTGTAGCTGGGCAAAGCTTATGACACCCTGTCCAGAATAGGGCAGTGGTTAAGACTCTGGGCTCATAATCAATGGGCCCCCAGATCTAATCCCATCCAAAGTACTTTTGTTATACTCATGTGAGGTGGTACTCGTACTGATCTACTGCCCTGGGAACAAATTTCTGCAGAGAGTGAGAGAGAGAAAGAGAAAGAAACAGACAGACAGACAGACAGACAGACGGACACAAAGAGAAAGAAATAGAAAATAATGTCTGTGTTTAATCAGCTATGTTAGGTTTACTGAAGTTTAAAAGCAATTATACTCCGCTCAGGTGCTGGGCCTATTGTTCTCACTATAGGTTTTAACCAATATTTCTCTTCTGCCTGAACGGAGGTTTTGTAGGTGCTGTCCGGAGGTTTTGGGGACCCTGAGCGGAGGTTTTTTCACATAATTTCCGGAGGAAGTTTTGTGAATGCTTTTGTTTTTAAAACCCTGACTCTAGTGGGATTCGAACCCAGGGTTGTAAAGCATACAGCATAAAGCACTACACCCTAACAGATCGGCCACAGAGGCAGATCTATATGTGCCAGCATAAAACATCTACTGGTTGGGTACCTCACTTTATTTTCCTCATTATGAAGGCATTTGGTCAATAGAGTAGGGACCTTTAGCAAACCCGACACTAAACGCAGACGTAGCAGTGCTAGAGGGATAGGCACGTCTGCGTTTAATGAGCTTTTACGTGGTTGCTAAAGGTCCATAATATATACATTTGGTCACTATTATAACTATGTTCTCCCTAGGACGTTTTAGGTTCCCTTGTTTTGATGAAAGATAACCCATAGAACGAGTTTAAAAGAAAACCACACAATAACTCCTAAATCGTTTCAATCACAGAATTAGCACTAATCCATCATTGTAATGCATCAGAACAATAAATTATAACCTGTTAGTCCATATTAGATGAAGCATTATATTAGAAAACCAAATTGGGGGCTAAAAGTAGAAGTGGTTCCACCTTCCGGGATTGAACTCATGACCTTCCATTTCACAGTCCTAAGCCCTATCCACTATACCACCCAGCTCTGCGATACATCAACTCCAATAAACAAACTATTTAACCAATAATATATAGATATGGCCGCACGAGGGTTGTGTATTAGGGACCTTTAGCAAACCCGACGTAGCTCATTAAACGCAGACGTAGTAGTGCTAAAGGGATAGGCTATGTCTACATTTATTGAGCTTTTACGTGGTTGCTAAAGGTCCCTATTGATGAATAACGACCGAGGGGCGTAGCCCCAAGGTTGTTATTCATCTATACACAGCCCGAGTGCGGCCATAGCCATATATTATTAGGTTTATTATACAATATTTCGATTCATATGTCCTTATTTACCTTAAATTCGTCCTAATTTCGCCATTTTGAAGGATTATACAATGAATATCACTCAAACACCAGGAGGGCCATGTTGTTTTGACATCCCACCAACCCTGCTAGCTGATTGGTGGAGCCTGGCCACGTCATGCTTTCAATCTCCAACACTGAGTCCAACATAGAATTTGTAAGGGGGCCAGCTTGGGGCGCGGTTATAACCAGCGTTTCCCTCCACATTCACCACGGCCAGATAGGCCAGATAGGCATGGGCGATAGCGTCTTCGCCTCACACACCAGGGGTCCCCGGGTGGAAGCGAACCATTTTTAAAGGGCCTATATGTATGTGGAAAAAAATCCCTAGAATTATTTTAATGAATGGGTAAGTAAAGTCCAACTTCTACTTTTATAGTAAAAAAGAAATTAGAAAAAAATATTGATTTTCAAAGAAATCATACCAAAAAATGTCTTTTCTTCTGTAACTCGGTAAATAATGGTCCTACAGGGCTGGAAATCCGCCTGTAGACTCCTTGTTTCGCCACCTCCCTCTACCAGCACCTCCACGGCGTAGTGCATAGAGCATCGGACTTCAAGTCTTGATGTAGCGTGTTCGAGTCTCCATGAATCCTCGGATTTTATGGCTGTCGAGATATCTGTGGTTCTGATATCCACAAAATCAGCACGATTTCACCTTGCCAAGTGTGCGGTATGCAGGAATATCAGAACGGTAATATCACCTAAAAAGCACGATCAGAGCCCAGATCGTATAATAAATATATATACAGCCTGTGTATTGTAGTCGTGGGCTATACAGGATTCAGTTGTTCGAATCCCAGACGAATACTGAATTAGTTCAATCACAAAAATATCATTAATCCATCGTCATAATGTACATTATAACCTGTCAGGCTATATAGGATGGAGTATAAGCTAGAAATCCTCCTTGGACCTGTAGTAAATACTACAGGTCCGCGGAGGTTTTCCATCACTTATACTCCACCTGGACTTTTCTCCATTGTTCTTACTGGAGGTTTATGTCATATTCTACCACAAGGAGGTTTTGGAGGCCCTGAGCGGAGGTTTTGCAGGCCCTGAGCGGAGTTTTCTTTAAATAACCTCCGGAGGAGGTTTTGTGATTGGTTTTCTCATTAAATGCCTTACTGTATTAGATATATATATAGTTAAAGGTTGACAGAGCCCATACTTTTGGCACAGCCTTCAATGGCGTTCTGTCCCTCCAGTAGGGGCTTCAAAATGTAACACATGTGCAGTGCCGAACCTGGTTACTCTATTATATGATACAGCCAGAGAGAGAACTTATTAGTTATGGGATGCATAAATATATATCTATATATATAGAAATACATATACCGTATTGTCGCATATAGGTGCCAGGTTTTGAAAAGGTGCCTCGCTTGAATAGAAGCCGGGGGTTACACGGGTTTGAAATCAATAGGTGCGGGGCCTCCCAGGAAACTGGGGTGAGGAAGGGTGAGACTAGTGCGAGCATTGCCCATAGAGCAAGGTAGGGTGAGCCCTGTGTGAAGAAGCTCATCCTATGTGCTAGACTGGGCAAGCCTTGTGCCTATAGCTTCCTCTGCCCAAACCCACACTGAGGGTGACCCTCTGGTCTGTGTGCTGACACACCACCTTACCCAAGGTCCCCCAAGCATGCACACCAGTAGTTAGTAGGTTGTGTATTGCCATGGTGGATAAATAGAGGTACCTTTATATGGCCACCCAACACAGATCCGATAGTATAGTGGTCATCACTGGTGCTTTGTATGTGAAAGGTCCAGGGTTCAAAACTCGGCCATGTCAACCTACCCACCATTTTTTCTTTAATTGTATATTTTTACTAACCTAACTTTACAATTGTCCACAAAATACATCTCACTGGTCTATTGTTCTTAAAACAAGGGGCAACTGGGAGAACTCACATCATAGCTTTCATTATGCTACTGCAAGCCCCTGTCGCAACTCTTCCACAGTGCCACACAGTCCTAGCCATCAAGCCTGGATTTGGGCAACATGGCAGAGAGTTGAATAGGGCTGGCACAAGATTCAGGCTTGTGTGAGGGTAATGCTAGGAACAAAAGGTTAAAACATTCCAATTTACAATACATGGCTCACTCTCACCAGATCGATGCAACTTTTATTTGGACGTACATGATCGGCGGACGTACATGATCGGCGGACGTACATGATCGGTGACGTACATGATCGGTGACGTACATGATCGGTGACGTACATGATCGGGGATTATTGACTGCCCTGACCAGGATAAACCATAGATAAACCTTACCAAGGTGTTCATATAATGTCTGTATTGGTATTTAAAATGGTTTAAATGTGTAAATGATTCTAGTAAGAGTATTTTACATGACATTTCAATGCCGATCATGTACGTCATGTGACGTACATGATCGGTGACGTATATGATCGGTGATTATTGACTGCCCTACTCTTTCTGACCATAATAAAACATTTATAAACCTTACCAAGGTGTACATATAATGTCTGTCTCGGTATTTCAAATGGTTTAAATGTGTAGATGAGTCTAGTAAGAGTATTTTACATGACATTTCAATACCGATCATGTACGTCATGTGACGTACATGATCGGCCATTATTTATTGACTGCTTTAATTACCTTTTCTGACCATATTTAAAACATAAATCAATCATAGTGAGGTGTACATATGATGTAGGTCTAAATATGTGTAATCATAGACAAGTCAAGCAGTGGGTAAATAGGAAATTTTACATGACATTCCAAGCCGATCATGTACGTCACATGACGTACATGATCGGTTACACATTGAGCCCCCCCCCTCCGGCCCCTATAAATATTTTGGGAGTTGTTTTTTTCTAATTAACTCCCCAAATATACATTACAGCCTGTAGGTATGGTTGGGAGAGTTAAACATCGTAGTGCAGGGGGTAAAAGATGGATTATGTACTCTGCCGATCATGTACGTCCACCGATCATGTACGTCCACCGATCATGTACGTCCACTTTTTCACTTGCACTGATTTGGTGAGAGTGAGCCACATATAGGTTCCTTAGATATCCATACCTAGTACCCACATGGTAGTCTAGTGGTTATCACAGTTGCCTTGTATCCCAAAGGTCCAGGGTTCGTGACACGGCAATGTCAACCTTCCCACCATTTTATCTTCAATTTTCTATTTTTATGAAGAAAAAATGGTGGGTAGGTTGACATGACCGAGTCACGAACCCTGGACCTTTGGGTACAAGGTGACGGTGCTGACCACTATACTATAGTGCGGGTGTCTGGGTTGGCGCTAGGACGTTTTATGGGTTAGCCAGTCTGGCGAATTTGACCCAAGGTTGATTAGCCAGATTGGTCATGAATTCGCCAGATTTAAATGAGGAAAATGATGACCAAAATGATGATATTATAGGTACTTTTCTTCAACACCTTCTATTAGGCCAGAAAGGGAACAAGTTGGTCTTCGGATTTTGCACATCTTTATAAAAAAAACAAATTTATCTTTTCATCTCCAGAAATTGGTTAATCCCCAAGAATCGAACAAATTTATATGCTGCTATGGGTTAACACGGAAATTTTGTCAGGGCAAAAATAAAGGGGAAAAAAGAGAATTTTTGCTCAAAATATGGATGTCAATTTGTTGTGAATTTTTTTGCAAGGGATTAGGGACCTAGCAACCATGTAAAAGCTCATAAAACGCAGACTTAGCAGTGCTGAAGGCAAAGGATACGTCTGCGTTTAATGGGCTACGTCTGGTTTACTAAAGGTCCCTATTAGCTATTTGACATTTGCTTCTGTAGTGTTATTGTTCTGGTTGTTATACTTCCCACAGGCTACTTTTTTCTTCATATTTCCGCATGCCCATGGCTCCTAAAACAATAGCTGCCGGGCCTTGAATAGCTGCCTGTTTTGAATAGGAGCCGGGAGTGTGAGGGTCTTTAAATAAATAGCTGCCCTGGCACCTAATTGCGAGGATACGATAGATATATATAGATATATTATATAGATATATGCACTGCACTGAATGGAATTGGTTAGAGGTCTCTGCTGCCTGTTACCTTGTGAGTTCAAATCAAAATGTGTTTGCCTCATAAAAACCATTTAAGAACAGTAGGGACCTTCAGGAAACCCGACGTAGCTCATTTAAACGCAGACGTATCCTATGCCTTCAGCACTGCTACATCTGCGTTTTATGAGCTTTTACGTGGTTGCAAAAGGTCCCTAATATCAATACATACTATTCTAAAACGTTTGAGAAAAAAATGAATTAGTTTTTGCTGTGCCTGGGGATTGAACTCACTTCGATTGGATTTGAATGCCAGTACCCAGTGCATCCTGCTACAGAGTAGGGTACAACTGTCAGCCTCCAATATGTACTGGATATACTCCTGGGGGTCGAGAGGCTTATATCAATGATATTAGGGACCTTCAGCAACCACGTAAAAGCTCATTAAACGCAGACGTATCCCATCCTTTCAGCACTGCTACGTCTGCGTTTACTGAGCTTTTACGTGGGTTGCTAAAGGTCCCTACTGACTTGAGACACCAGGAGTATATCTGACATACAGCCCGCTTTCGCAGACTGATTATGCAAAATAGCCTGATTACAGCTCTTTTTCCACACATGTGGCCTAGGAGGATATCCTGTATAACCCTCCTAGGAGGTTATATGATCATCAAACATATCCTCTGTGTGTTCTCATAGAAATGCAATGATCAGAGCACATGCTTGAAGAGTGTAGCCTCATTCTGATTCAGCATAGCCATATATAAACTAACCATGAACCAACACTCACAGCTGGCTTCTGGGGTGAAATTCTTTGATTACATGGTACTTCTGGTTTAGACTTCCAGACCCTGGGTACGGATCTCATGTGGAGCAGAAATTTTGATATGCCTGATACACATTTTTTATTTCTTTGGCTATTCAGATATTTCAAGGGAAAAAAAGAAAAAAAAGAAAAAAAAGAAAAAAGAAAACAGGGGTGCGGGGGCGGAACAACACCAACTTAACAGCACTCTTTACATTGTCTAATGGGACAGTCCCTCACCAACATACGCCCTATATCTTCATACAGTCATTTTGTTGTCACAATTTACTGCTTCTGGCTCATAGCTGCCCTCTAGTGTCAGGTTTGTCAACCATGTGTGTCACTATGTGAGCAAGTGCTTTTACATTGAACTAAATATCCAGAACCTTGCTGGTGAAGTGGTTACTGTTCTCGCTTTGCACTGGGGGGGCCCGGGTTCAATTCCAAGCAGAAGCAATTTTTTTCCCTTATGAAAATGCCTATCCCCCAAAAAAAGAACAAGAAAAAAAGACAGGCAAATATGCGTGGTCAGGAGTTTTGCATCCCTTCAGATGATATGAAGGGTTTCGTTGCAAAACGCAACAAATCCATTCCAGAATTGACACATGTAGTAATTTCTCTGAGGCTACCATATTGGCAATTATAGTGTCTCACATATAATGTGTACACCACAGAGCACCTAAAGACATGAAAAATGAAATTTCGAAGAAAAATTGTTTCAATATTGCATTTACCTATTCCTGCCCTACACCTTTGTCAAAACTTGGTGTCATTTTTTAAAATGGCGCTTATTGCGTTTTGGAACCAAACTCTTCATATATAGATTAGTTTAAGAACATTTACTTGTATGGTGGGGTGGGGGGCAGCTCTATATGCATAATGTATAGTGTATTGGTTTCCTGATTTTCTTGGGGTAACTCCAGAAACGGTGTTCCTGGGGTTGTATTTTGCACATAGAAGACAAACATTTCATAACTGTCAATCTGTTTGGTCATTGAATTCTCATTGGGATTACAACCCATGATCCACTGTTCAACTTGGGTAAATCAAGCGAATATTAGGGACCTTTATCAAACCTGACTTGCTGACAAAAAAGCCCTGGAATGACCAGTTTTAAATACCCCACACTGGGAATCATTCCTAGGACTCTGGCACTGAAGGTGAAGACGGATCCATTCACCCAGTGCAGCACATATTATCTACAACATGATAGGCCACTTCAAGCACCAAGTACATGGGCACTGATCATGATAATGTGTTAATGCTGTTTGTAAGGAAGAGACAGGGAAGGAAACAAGCAGTATAGGGAAAGGATGAAAATGAGTCATGTGAAAAGTAGGAGCGTGGGTAAAGGTAGGTGGAATCAAGATAGGGAGGTCCTAATGCCTTCATGCAGTAATTTTGTTGCCAAAATTTACTGCTTCTGGCTCATAGCTGCCCTCTAGTGTCAGGTTTGTCAACCATGTGTGACACTATGTGAGCAAGGCTTCAAGGCAGTGCTTTTACATTGAACTAAATATCCAAAGCCTTGCTGGTGAAGTGGTTACTGTTCTCGCTTTGCACCTGGGGGGCCCGGGTTCAATTCCAGGCAGAACCAACTTTTTACCCTTGCCTTTCTGCTGGTAGTAGGCCCTAACTATTAGATTTTCTATACTGTTTTTAAGACCCCCCCCCCCATCCCCATCAAAATATAAAAAAAACTGGGAAATATGCATGGTCCCTTGTTTTTCCTACCTCCAAATGATATAGGTTTGGATTAACATTAAGAAGATTTAGTCTATGTGGGGGAGCTGCTGCTTATAAAATTCTGGTTTAACATCAAGGATGGGCAACAGAATCAACCAAACCTTCCAACTAGCCTACCATTCCTTCATGCTAAGGAACTAAGCACATGTTGTGCCTGATACTCTGCTTGAAGAGGTACACACTCACTGCTGCCCTCTGGTGGAAGCTTGCACAACTACACTATTTATGGCCATGTCCATAAATGCTGAACTTTTTCCCCGACCGCCCAGCTTTAAGCAATTAAGCATGAAACAACTATTGCAAATACCATTATATAACCACCAATAGTGTTACCAGTGTTTCAACACTTGTATTTCCCTCCGAGCAGGCATTGGCTTAGGTCAGCAGTTAGCTACGAAATCATGGCAGTGAATGGGGATGGAGGGGGTAGCTAGCTGTAACAGTGACTGTTACTAACACCTATACAAGCACTCAAATTCAAGTTCAAGTTCAATTTGGTTTCATTGATAACCATTCATACATGTTATTCTGGTACAATACAGTACTATCCAAGAGTGATAAGAGTGGGCCGACAACCCAGTGACATGCCTACTTGGACCCTTATAAGGGAGTGATCATTTATTATCAACAGGGGGGTGGTGGGTTTGGGGGGGGGGGCAAAAAAATTTGGACCCCTTGCCCGGGGGGGAGGCAAAAAAATGTAACCTGTTTTGAGCCAAAAAGCCCGCGCGTTACTATGCTTCAAAGGGCCCTCGCGCGAGCCGATTTTCGACCCTAAGGGGGGGGGGTAAAAAATTTCGCGCACTCAGCGCAGAAAGCCACCACCCCTCCCCTGTTGTTAAAAAATGATCACTCCCTAAGATTCATTTAACCGCGTACCGGTACAATGTATATCGATGTCATGAGACATTGTCCACTTTCAACTAGTGGATCAATGTTGTCCTCATATGAATAGCTCAGGTGACTAACGATACTTGTGAAAAACTTAAACTTAAACTTGAGTAGGCCTAAGTTTCCTTTGAAAGGTCAATGGGACTTTAAACTACAAACAAACAAACATTAGGTGACAGACTAGACAGACATCTCCTGCTCCCAGGCCCGTAACTACTAAGGTCACCAAGGAGGGAAACAGTTCCACCCTATCTGACTGTAAAGGGGACATCATTGACCACATGCCATTTTTACGGCTTCTCAATCACACAATTATCAAGGATTCTAGAGAGAAAAGTGTGAATGCTTTAAATATTACATAAAGTTTCACCATCATATTAGAAAAGTCCAGTCTCACAATTGAAATACTAGTAATAATCAAGTTCCACCATATCCAAAAACGAACCACCCCGCCACGGAGGCTAGTTACGGGCCTGTGCTCCCAACACAAGTTAAATCAAAATTTATCCACATAATGTTTCAGTAAAAGTTCTGAGACTATAACTGTTACAGTGTGAGAGTAAATGAAAATGATTTAAGCCTAATCTACATCAATTGACATTGTTACAAATACCATTGTGCCACAGTAGCCTATGCCTACACCTATTGGCAACCTATACAATAATACATGCTGTTGTCATTTATTCATCTCCACAAGTGAAATAATTTACCTGTGAGACATATATCTGTTGCTTTAGTACCCGGTTTAGCACATAACTCTGCCATTCTGTCAAATGGAAAGCAGCCAACAAACTGGGAAACGCTGGCGGCAAACCCGCACAGCTTGTGCTGCCACCTAGTGTCACGTCTTATAACTAACTTCCCGCTTTTCTCACCAGGCGGCGCCACCAACAATCGCTCCCGTCATGCCCCGCACAGCGTCGTGTTGCTAAGTTACCGGGAGTACAGCAGCCATGGCGGACCTGACGAGGAAGGATCTCCACCAAACAAGTACAGGGGTGGGACACCACTATACCCCGGGATATTACTTCCCAAGTACAAACTTCAAGGTAGGGGAAGGTCTTGTGGATGTTTTAATGTGTGATTTGTGGATATTCGTCTGTAAGAGCCGTCGGAATCGGGCCCTAACAGCCGTCGTGAACCGATGTAAACAAACCCGTCTGGCCCTGGCCTGGGTAGGATCGGTGGGATAACTTGAACAGAGTGGTTTCTTGTGCCTCCGCCTAGGCTCTAATAAACTAAATCAAATCATCACAAATGAACTCATGAGAATAAACTATTGCATGCTGGTGACAGTACAACTATGTAGACTCTAGATCAATATGCATAATATAGGTATGTTACTAAAAAATGAAAATGCATTATTTCTTCTTGTCTTTACCACAGTCGTTTGGAGAGACATGTTAGAAATTGTATTCTTTTGGAATTTTCCTTTTATCACCATAATTAGGGAAATTAGAGCAGTTTGAATGGAGCAAGGTTGGGCATTTTTTCGTCATTATTTTAAACTCTACAAAGAAGAATGGTCTGTGACCTTTTCCCAATTTTATGTTAAAATCAAAACTAAGATGCAGCATATAAAAGTATACATTTCCTGAAAGCCCATAACATTGCCGACATATTGCAGCTTGTTTGATGTTAATCTGACTATTAGAACCGAAATTATGACTTTTTTAAGAGAAAAAGTTGGGAAAATCAACAAATTCAATCAAAATTAAATTAATTAGATATAATTCCGGATCTAATAAACCTATGTTCGCATCAATACATTTGCTTTAAACTTGGAACATATAATGTTAAGACAATATACTAACACTTGCTAGTGTTTCTGGCCAACTTCCTAACTTTTTTCATGGAGTAAATGAGGTTTTAATTAGATGTTGCTCTAATTAAGCGTCTAATTAATTAACTAATAAGAGTTCCGCTAAAATTTGAATACTGAGACAAAGGAAATTTTGGATACTTGATGCAAAAAATATAAGGCATAGTCAGCCAACAATATCAACCCCATTTAAAGCCTAATAGCACAGAGCTACTCTGCACTATGCCTCAAAAACCGGCACAGATTATTACGACGGCCCTGGGGCCGCCTGCAGCGCCGATGTTGACATACCTACATAATAGCTAAGATAGTGTCTGTTGACAGTACCATGAACGTCCATATTTAGATTCATGACAGTACCATGGCTTTGCACATTTTGAAGTTGCAAAGTTTGAAGACAATGTTGCAAAATTTCAAACTTGAAAGTTTCATTTTCAGTTCATTTTTAAATAAAGCAAATTAGGCAGGGCTCGACAAATCGTTCTGCAAATGATATGTGTGTCCACTGGGCACAGAGACAAAAATATGGTCTGTCCAGGTGATGGAATCTGTGCCCGAGCAATGAAAATTTAGATAGATTTCTATGTAATCACAGTAATGTACTTTTTCTTTGATAATAGTAGTACCTAATAGGGTCATTGGGTCATTTTCATCAAGATCTTGTATTGAGATATTGACTAACATATTTAGAATCCTAATAAAACAAGCTTTCCAACTGTGTATAACACTCATTCTTTGCCTGGTGAAAAAATTGTCCAGAGTTTGCATTTTGCCCACTGGGTCCAGTGGATTTTTTCCGTGTCACGGCCACTGGACACAGCGAATTGTCGAGCCCTGTTAGGGTTGTTGGAATGCTTCAAACCATACAGCGACAGTACCAAGGTACGCAGTGTGGTCAATTGTCGATCATAATACTGTCACCTAATCTAAACAAGAGGACGGAAGAGGAGGAGTTATTTGTTTATTTTCTTCTGGACATCAGACTGCTTCTCCCGGCTGCTTCTCCCCTCACGCCTCAGACACTGAGTCTGAGACTGCCCTGGCCCTGCTGCTGATTCTTTCGTAGCCGAAAAGAAGAAACTGAAGTGAAATTATATCCAGAACCGAAAAGGGCATTGTATTGCCAGTCTATTGAAAAAGGAGAAGAAGTATTAAAATGATTAATACTAGTAAAGAAAGAACCATGGGCATGGCATTGGCAATGTCAGCAAAGAGACGATAAAGGTTGTGGGGGGGGGGGGGGGGGCAGGTATGGGATGATCAATTACCTACTTGATTGTGGTCAGGTAAATGATGTTTTTTACCACTACCAGTAGAGATTTGGTAGAGTATATAGACCCCACTTGCACCATTGTCACCGGTGTAAGTCACGGTGTTGATACAAAAAATGACAAGAAATTGATCTACATCATTACATAATAATGATGTGGGTTAGTACTATACAACTGGTGCTAGCTGTGGCTCTGTTTTCCCCCTGGAATACAATACCCAACACATCTCTATTTCATTATTGATATCCAAGGAATAGCCTTTTTATATTGATCTAGTCCACATTATGACATCTGACTTTACAGACAGTAATTGGTGAGCCGCTGCCTCCTACGTTAGTCGGTCGCGATGATGTCCCTAAACTGGAGCGGTTTAAGACGACGACCGGGTCAGCACATGACCTCAAACACCTGGGGGGTGTCTACGGTAACAACGACCCTGTCTACAAAAAGGCACCAGGACACTGGAAAGTCGGCTACGTCAAGAACCTGCATGAAAAGGTAGGCAGCAATAGGGGCTTTTCTCATTTTTTTAAAGTAAATTTCTCCTCTTCTGTAGTGAATGGGGAAAAAAGTATTGAATTGAAAATCTTTTAAGGGCTATATAGTGCTTTAATGTGGTGATGCATGAATGTAGCTCTGTCGAGTAACTCACTAGATCCGGATTTATATATCATGGATTCATGCTGATCCTATGGGGTGCATGTACACTCCTGAAGAGCTGAAATGATGCATGAATGCACTTTGATGCACCTAATTTCTATGTCTTTTCTAAACAATCGGGAGACAATTTATTCAATTCAGAAAGGATATGCATTGCTTGACATTTACGAAAAACTTAAAACCCTAATTTATGAATTGTGATATTTAACAAATATAGTACTTATTTATTTCTAGCTTGGCAGTGGTGGTTTCCGCCGGCCGCTGACGATGGGTAACCAGACAAGCGAGACGCACGGAGAGTTCCGTCACCAGCCTGGTCTCAGTATGGGTGGTGAGTTCACACCCAACCCACAGGGCTTCAACCTCAACAACCACCACATAGAGGGCCCCTCCAAGGTAAAGTACACTAATGTACTTCAGTCTTTACGTCTTTCACCTCCACATACTGGATTTAATGGATAAGCAATCTTAAGCAGGTCTAAAATACTGATATTCCTTGAAAGGAAAACAATAGAAAATTAATTTCTTCGGGTGTTTCTCCCATACCAATCTCGTAGTGAGTACCGCTAGGTTCCATACAAATTTATTCAAAAACAAGAATATTTTTCTCTGGGGCACCATTAATACATTGCATTAAGGTGAAGGCTTGACAGCTTTGATTATTATTCCTAAAAACACCTTAAAACATGTTCCAGAAAACACTATCAAAAATTACATTTTTCGTGAATCTTGCACCAACAGAAAATGGTGCCGTCCACACAGAACACCAAGTTACAAGGGCGGCCGTTCTTTGTGAAGGACCGAGGAGCTCGTAACCTGAACGACATGTACCTGACCTCTACTAACAAGGAGCACCGAGCCTTCAAACCCAACGAGCTCGAGTCGTACCCTAAGAAGGACGTCCCTACGTACTGGGAGTGTGAGGAGTACCCTAAGGCATGGGGACACGGCCTCCTGCACAAGTGAGTTAATTTGTGCCCTATGGAAAACTAACCCACCCTCTGGGGGCCTGGGCGTATACGTTCTTAAGGATGGCATGTTGCTAGAACTAGACATTTGCCGTCATGATGCACTAATGCAGTCCCTGCGAGTAATTCGTCAGTACTGCTTTAGCGCATCATGCCAACCTTTCGGGAGTGTGTCAAACCTGACGGTTTGGCATGATGTTTGAATACAGCACTGATGAGATACTGGCCAGGGCTGCATTCATGACGACCAAGGGCATGAAAATGCATTATGCCGTCCTTAAGGGGTTAAAGTAACTCACTTTATTTCATGTGGAGAAACAAAGTTACTATACTTAAGTACTAGAATAGCCGTTCTCCACACCCCTGTGGAGAAACTGATGCTCATTCTCCATGGTCTGTTTCCCTACGATGACATCACCAAAATAGCTATCAAACCTATCTTTAAGTATCTATATTGATGAAATTAATCAAGAATTACATAAAATGAATACAGAGATCCACTCTAATCAGTCTGAACTCCTCGTGGACCTCTGTCTATAGCTCTGTATTTGCAAATCATCTCGACATCGTGATAATATAAGACCTTGACCCATCATGGAGCCCTTAAGAAGTTAGATCTTTATAGGTTGGCCGTGGCCACGAAATGTAAGCTTATCATTGTATTGAATACCATCAATCATACTGCATAGTGAGTATTGATAGTAGAGTACTTAATATGTAGCAGCAGTTCTATCTCAGTGTGCCTCTTGTAATAACTCTTTGTGCTTTTCCTCCTCAGCCCACTACCTAAAGACTCTGTACCGCGGGAACGTCTGCCCATGCGGGACTCCCCATGGTTTAAGAGTGAGACAAAGATCCGCCGCCTCCCCAACGCCATGGTCCCCGTCCCTCACTCGTAAGTAGAAACAAATTCTAATTCCATGCCATGTGTGACCTTCTTAATTTGTACCAGGCCTATGTAGGGGCCAATTTTAATGCATAGTGAACGCCAAGAGTGTGCACGGCCATCAATTGATCAATGGATTCAACGTTTGAAAAAAAAGGTGCGAGCCAGTGATAATGTTTTGTTTTTTTCAAGATTTCTTTTTGTCAATAGATTTGGAAAAATGGAGCAAGTTACGACTTTTGATTGTTTTACACGGTCTCTGACAATTGAAATTGGTTGTTCTCCAAGAATAAAGAGAATTTAAAAAAGTAAAAAAGCAGACACCTATAAAAATGTAAAGGAATCAGAATTGAGCTTGCTACACTAAATGTAAATTACATCATGCTAACCCCTCTGTTTGATAATTTTTCATCCTGTTTAAAATGAAAAATTGGCTAATACCATAAATTCTCCTGTGTATGCCTAACTTGCATTTTGGTCAATCCTATAAGGGGCCTTCCATAAAGTATGTACGCACCAAGCGGGGGTGAGGGGGTCTTTTTTCTGAAAAAAAAAAGTGCGTACATAAACCCTTTGTTTTAATGCGTACAAGAACTTTAGGAGGGGTGGGGGGTCAATTTCTGGAGAAAATTTGCGTACATACTTTATGGAATGCCCATGGCGATCTGATTATGGTGACTTTAGTACTGTGCTATATGGTATCAAAACTTGCTTATGCACCGCACCCCTACTCTGGGCCGATTCTATAAGCTTCACTGGCGACTAGCTACCTATGCAAATCCATCAATGCCTATGCTGAATGTAATTGCATAGGCCCCAATTGAATTGCATAGGTACCAAGGGAATTTCGTAGGCACTAATTTCATAGAATGGCACAGGAGAGAAGCAGTTGTGAGAGAATAAGTCAGAAGAACGGCAGCTAGGAGAGTGGAAAATTCCTAAACAAAGTTCACTGTCAGTGCACCTATGCTGTAAATATCCACGCTTGTGTTAGTATTTGTATTTATAATATTTATTGGCTGAAAGATCTTGATAATATTTCATAGTATATATGTAGGGGCTCGGATTACCAACGCCTTGGTGATAAACCCGCAAGGGGGTATCACTCGGGTAATCCTGCTCCCCTTTGTACCATACCGGTGTAGTAACGTGGGACACAGTCAATCGGATGTGACAGGAGATATAGCTCAGTGGTAGAGCACCCGTTTTGGAGTGGGAGGCCCTAGGTTCGAGACCCGGTGTCTCTGAGAAACATAATTTTCGGAGAAACTGTGTCCCTCACACTCATATCACCTTCCCTTACCCTAACCCTTGCCCCCTTGTTATTCCAGTGGTCTGGGCTCACCTTACCCTAACCCTTGCCCCCTTGTTATTGCAGTGGCCTGGCCTCACTACAAAAGGACTCATACATGAAGCCGTCAGATGTCAAGATGAAGGAGATCTTCTACTGCCCGGTGGACACCCCCTTCACACTCCCCCAACCTGGTCCCAAGTCTGCCTTCACCGCCCCCCAGATGTACAAGACAGAGTACAAGAATGTAGGATCGGGCAAACAAATCACCATCTAGCAATATCAAAGTCTTGTTGTTATATATATAGGAACACAGGCTATATTTTTTTCGATTTTCGTAAAGAACGAGGGAAGCGTTCCTTAAACATGAATTTTACTGTTTGAAAAAATTGCAAAGTTTGGATGTGAAATTGAAGGTGCATTACCAAAAACCAAAGCATATTGTGTTAAAGGATACAAAAGTGTTTCTTTGTAAATATTCCATGAGGTATTGTTATTGAAAGCTGGATCATGAAGATTTGAAAATATCTTTTAGCGCAATAATGTTTCACATTTATTCATGCGACATACCTAGGAGTTTCCCTGTGATAGTGATGAAGTAACTCATGCAAAGTCTTTTAATGTGTCATCTTTAGATGCTTTTTACACTGAAGTTGACCTTCAGAAAACCTCATTTGTGATGAATACAAAGAATCATGTCCTTTACATCACACTACTGTAATATATTTGGTGATGAAAAAGCAAGAGGTAGCTTTCTTTTAGTCATGACTTTTTTATTTATGTCTCCTTGTAAATATATATCACAGTATTATATCATCACAAAGTAATGACTGTATATACTTTATCCTTTATATAAGAGCACTGTGTAGAAATCATGATATAAAGTCTTCTAGAGGCACTCATTTTCTATAGAAGTTTGCCTGGTGTACAAATGTGATTTGATGATTTATCAGAAATGAACTTGAATGAGTGTGATTCTAATCCAAGTTTAAAACAATGTGTATGCAATACCAGACGTAATATACCACAGATCTAGTTCTGTGTATTAGTAATCCAATATTGATCATGATATGATATCTGTAAGGAAAGCATTTAACTTGCGGAACCTTTTAAAACCAAACAATGACTATCGGTAGTATGCTTAAAGTATGTGACTATGAAAATATAACATGTCGGTGATTTGACATATTTATATATATGGATGGAAATGTGAATAAAAACTATGAGGAAATGTGATGATCTGTCTTTTTGCAGTTTTTACATGAATGATTTTGGCTATGTCAGTAATCTTTTCTTCAAATTCTTAATCCTGCTTAAAGGGTTGCAAGCACAATGTATGGGGAATGGGGGGCTATAAATTGTTATTGGAGTGGGCTATGTTTTCTGTGACGCTGTGCAATCTAGGTCAAGCCCACTCTTATACATACCGTATTCGACGTAATAAGCGCCCTGGGCGCTTAAAAGATTATTTTAAGGGGAAAAATCAGCCTCAAAAAATCATTCTAATAAGCGCCCCCCATGGCTGTTATTAGCTATGGTCGACAAACTTTTCTCAAAACGTCAAAACAGATTCAAATGTTTCATGTCGACCAAAAGCTTCTGGTAGTGGGGGGTCGAAATTGAAAAAGTTCCAAAAATGTCAAAAATAAATGTTTTTATAAAAATCCAACTGCATAATATGAAAGGCCTACACTTGATGTACATGTCTGTCGATTTTTATGTTTGTATTTCTTAAAATAAAAATATTAGAAAGAAATATAATTTTTATCAATTTTTTTCATTTTACCCCAATAAAAGAGATCACAAACTCATCATTTTCATAAGTAAGGAATCACAATTTCACTTTAATTTTTTGTGGTATGTAAAGTAAAGTAGTGCGGCCTGACAATGCCGAAGGAATCATAGTAAATCAATAATTGACCTACTCTGCAGATCATCTCAAACTGAAAAGTCTTATTTTTAAGCAAGACCTGTCATGGAGCCCAGTGACCGAAATTGATGCAGCCTAAATTTAAGCCAAAACTGGCTCTAATCATTAAATTAACCATGTCAATTGAATATAGGTCATTTCCAATTTACCTACCTTGTCCACCTTAAAATAAAATAATTGAGAAAGACACTTTAATCATGTGAAATGCCAATTAATGTCAACGTCAACGGTCTGGTTTGAAAACACGCCAAAACCGGAAGTGTCAACGTCACCATGGCAACTCGCGTTCTCTCGCGCCCGGCGAGAGGAGACGAGACTTTCGCTCACGGCCGTATCAGGAAATCTACTTCAAAAGGAAGTTTGGAGAAAAAAAATAATTTCCCGAAAATCCAGAAATGTGAAATTTCGCTCACGGCCGTATCAGGAAATCGCCTATAACTCAATTTCTACTGCTCTGATCTAAATTTCGATGACAGCATCATGACCGCGCAAAAAATCTGCTATAGAAAAGTTACTTCAAAAGGAATTTTGGAGAAAAAAATAATTTCCCAAATATCCAGTAGGCCTAGTCTAGATGTGAAATTTCGCTCACGGCCGTATCAGGAAATCGCCTATAACTCAATTTCTACTGCTCTGATCGAAATTTAGATGACAGCATCATAACCGCGCAAAAAATCTGCTATAGAAATGTTACTTCAAAAGGAATTTTGGAGAAAAAAATAATTTCCCGAAAAATTCAGAAATGATAAATTTCGCTCACGGCTATAGAGTAGGCCCTAGGCCTAGGCTAGTGGGAGCAATGAGTCTCCGGTGGGACCTATCATGTTTGTAACATAGGCTTACACCCGCCCCCCTCCCAGTAAGAGAACGTTTTTCAATGTTTGGTATATGAAACCCCGACCCTTTTTCATTTTTAGGAAAGGCATAGGCCCCTATCAATATTAGGGAGGGTTCATTATTTATGGCAGGGGGGGGTGAGCATTTGAGGGGGGGGGCAAATTTTTTTAGGGGTATTCAAAGGGGGGGGGCCTTTTTTTTTACCCTATTCTTAGGGGGGGGGGGCTTTTTTTTTAAGGGTATTCCTAAAAGTGTCGCGAATTTAGTACCGGTACGTTGAAATGTCGCGAATTTTGGTAACAGCATGTGTTATATTTTACCAAATTATGTCAATATTTTCAAAATTTTCAAAAGTTTTCCTCAAACTCCTAGCAAATTTCTCACTGCATCACTTTTGACACTCAGAATAGCCCACCGTTTTGTCAGTCTTCAAAAAAGTGCCGGCCTCATGTAAGCACTGAGGGTAAGGGAGCTTCCAATTTATAAGCACTGGGGCCCTTAAACTCAATGGTATGTAAGTCAATTGTCTGAGGTTTGACTATTATCACTCACCAGCGAGTATCATGAGACGTTTACACTAAAACGAATGGATGTATTTGTTGCAAGGTAGTAAATTGTAGGTAAAAAAGTGCCCAGGTTTAAATGCATACAATTAGTAGACACCAACATCGTTTTTGTAATTATGTTGAAAACGATCCAGGGTGGGGGGGGGGGGGCGCTTTTTTTTCAACCTATTCCGAGGGGGGGAGGCCTTTTTTTTTCAACCTATTCCGAGGGGGGGGGCCAATTATTTTTGACGTATTCGATTTGCCAAACGCTCACCCCCCCCCCTGCCATAAATAATGAACCCTCCCTTAGGCCTATTGATCCATGTGTTTTTGTACCCCCCTCTCCTAAAAAAAGTATCACCATGTATGTCGACCATAGCTCCCCTGTGTTTCCTAACCCAGATCTATGTCTCATCGTCCCTTTTTCCTTTGAGAATCTCTACGTCCTTGTATACAGACCTCTGTGGCCTCTACAAGGCTTCTACACACCCCTATCACTTCACACTTAGCTTGGCCTTAACACCTGATCAGGTGTGAAGTGCTCCATGTTACACACAGGTGTGAAAATCAGTAACAAAATCGGAGGAATACATTAAAAATCTGGGAAAAAATCTAAAAAAGGGGCGGGGGGCGCTTATTAGGGGGAGGGCGCTTATTACGTCGAATACGGTAGTCATAGACTGGGGGCCCACTGTTATGGATTTGAAATTCGTAGCATCCCCGACGAAACAAGCATTACATGGTATCAAATGAAAGGGGAATACATGGCTACCACCTAAGTGTGTATCATGCTGTAACCCCACAGACACAGAGTAAAATGCTGGTTTCCATGGCACTGCTTCCAGTCTTTGCCAAAACGTGCCGGACAGTGGCAATGTCCGCCTAAAATGGCTCTGGTCCGGCAGAATGACTAGTGTTGCAGGCCCAGATGTCCTTCACATTCTGGACTTTCCAAAACTGAAAGAATTTTTCAAATATTCTAACTAGAACTGAAGTTACAAGTTCTTGAGTGCACACTAATATTCTAAGTAAATTCAAGTAATTTGTTTGTTATTGTTTCTTTTATAAATGTTATTCTATTCTAAATAGTATGCAAAATTTTGATTTCGGTATCCGGTCCTGCAGAAATCTATCTGGTCCTGCAAAATTGGCTAGCTGCAGGACCGACTGTCCTGTATGCCAAAAAGGTTTTCGCAAAGACTGGCTTCGTATTCCTATGTAAACCTTTTGCCAAGATGCTACATCTTAATACCAGATCCCACTAGTGAGTCATTATTGGGATCTACAAGATAGCTCCCATTTCCCTGTTCCCCTTCCATATGGCTAGACCTGGATATCTGCAAATCTATCATGAGATAGCCATGCAATCAAACATGTGACCCAGGATATTTGTCATGTATAAGACCTTACTTCTTTCATCAGATAAAATAATTAATAGTACATACATATAGCCACAGGTTAGATCCCAATCATTAAAGCAAAATAAATTCTGAATGGCAACAGGACAATATTTTGACTTGAAATAATGTTTGTTTGTTAGCTGGGTCTGTATCTCTCAACGTCAATAAGTGCTTGGATCTTCTCCAATTTGAGTGGGTTTTTTTAGTATTAAGATGATGTAGACCAATCCCGTTTATTTTATCCTAGTGTACAGAAAGAACTTTTCAGCTCGGAAATATCCGACACCAGCATTGTTTAGGCATAAACACATTATCTTAGCTATTATGATTTATAACATATATAGTATATATAGTCTCTCTTCAGTCATATTCACATATACAAGGTAGGAAAATCGATGTATATTGTAGGTGTGCGGAGATACACACTAATGTACTGTAATACACTTGCTTATAGCCTTTAGCCAGCTCCATCTACACACAATATGTGACCCGTTTTAACTAAATGGGTTGGAAGTCGCACTTTTAAGGGCCTAGATATGGCCTCTTTAAGTAGTATAGGGTGGAAGGTTTGAAAAATGAGTTTTTGACATTTTTCTAACATATGAATAGTCATCTTATGGAATGATAAGGTACAAATCAATTTTCAATTCCCATTATTCTCAAAATGAAGGTCATAGGATTTATAATTGTATCATATAATATAGTTAATATGTAATTCAAATGTTAATTATCTCAATATAATCAAATTCCATTTAATTCAACAAAAAATTAATGTATCAAAACTATTGCCAAAGGGTCAAAACTGGCCTACTACATGTCACATATCAAATGAAAGGTCTTGATGAGCTGTACACGAATATTGCAATATCACAACATTTTCAATATGCAACTTCCGACACATTTCGTTAAAACGGGTCACATATACTAAATCAACGAATCCGCTGTAAACATGTCCTCATGTATATATACTATAAATAACTGCGAGTGTGTGGTGTAGGTTGGGTACTAGGAGCGGGCTACTCCTGTACTACCATGTAAGGAGTCTTAACCACATCGGTGAAAAACCTGAATTCTACACATCTATATATATACATATAATCACTGCGTTACAATTCATACTGAACGTTGAAAGGCATCGTCTGAGGTTCTGTCGTACCGCCCGGCCCCCCTGGTCATGTAGGTTGGTAGTACCACCTGGGGTCTACGGCAAAGCGATCTCTCCCCGGCCGGTCTCTTGCTGCCCGTGAGTGACGCCATGGTCATCCACCGTCAATGCTGGCCTGTCCTGCACAGGTTGGACCTTCTTTGTTGTCCCTTTATTCAGGTTGGGTGCCTCACATTGTGGACATTTAGTTTGATTGCCGTGGTACTCATGTCCACAGAAACATATATACCGTGTTCGACGTAATGAGCGCACAGTGCGCTTAAAAAAATATTATTGACACCTTTTGGTAGTTAAGAGTTTAATTGGGGTCAAAAATTAAGATATTTTTGGTTGTTTGTAGTATAAAAATCGGCCAAAAACGGGGGGGGGGGGTGCGCTTATTAGGTGGTGTGCGCTTATTACTCCAAATACGGTAGTCATTTTGAGGCAATATAGAGGCAAAAAAAATCAACTGTCCATATTGGGGCTGGAGTAAGGGCGGGAAAGCTCTATACTCCCCCTGTGGGTCAATGCCCATACTAATGTAATAGTCCAACCGAATAAGTACTTAACAACCATCACTCCCTCGACAATTAAGGAAGGTCAATCTACACTTCTCTGATGTCAATGCAGTTGTCAACATTTACAGTGATTACATTTTCATGACTCATTTTCTGTTCTGCTTTGAGATTTGATTAAGGGAAATTCCAACTCTAACAATGACAGATAACAAAAAAGGTCATAGATTAAAATCCTGGATAAATAATTCTTTGTTATATGAAATCTTGGATAATAATATCACTTGACTATGTACTTTTCATCATATATGTTGTTACAGCAAATTATCAAGCTACAATAAGGTGATATATTTTTTCCTGTTATTATGCACATCTTTTCACACTAAGCCAAAAAATATATGAATAGAGAAATATCTGTCAGACTCCAGACTTCTCAGTTTGTCAAAGGGTCTGACAATGGGGAGTACTTGGAGCCTCTCCTTCAAGGCTCCTTTTGTTTCTGTTCCCCCGTTAACCTCCTTCCAGGGTCTGACAGTGCTACATAGACAGAGATTTATGATAATCTGTCTGAATGAGCCACTGGAGCCGAGTGTGATGCGATCGAATGTACCACACATGGAGAAATCAAGAGTTCAGACTAATTAGAGTGGATCTCTGTATTTATCTTATGTAATTTTTGATTGATTTCATCAAAATATACATAAATTGGTTTCATAGCTATTTTGGTGACATCACCGTGGAGAAACAGGCCATGGAGAATGAGCACCAGTTTCTCTACAGGGGTGTGGAGAATGGTCACTTTAGTACCTAAGCACGGTAACTTTCTTTCTCCACATGAAATAAACCCTCCTTCCCAGGTCTAACAATGCTTTCCTCTCTTTCCAGGGTCTGACAATTCTGGACTAGGAGGCTCTCTTTCTAGGCTCCTTTTATTCCTCTCGATAACAATACTCATGTTGATCTGCTGTTCACAAGGGATGTGTTCTAGTGTTACACATCTTACAGAAGGGAAAGGGGCTGACGATATCAGACGGTTGGGCCAACCCGACCTAAATCTAATCACCGCCTGGTGTGCCACTAATCGCCTCACAATCAACAGTGAAAAGACAATGCAGGTGGTCTACGGCACTAGACCCAAAACAGCAGCTATACTAGACCCAATACTACAAATTGACAATGAGAATGTAAGTAAAGTAAAATCCTTCTGTTACTTAGGAGTTCAGCTGGATGAAAATCTAGCAATGAAAACTCATTTCTCTGGGATGAGAAAGCGCTGTGGTTATAAGATATATAGAACAAACAGGTTACGTGACTCTATTGACAATGAAACCTGCCTTGAAATTTATAAATACTGTACCCTACCTTCGTTAGAATACTGTAGCTTTATGCTAGATAGTGGCACACAATTCGACCAGAAAAGTCTACAGGTAATACAAAATAGAGGTTTACGTGCTAGTTTACGAATTAGGAACCCCAGGGATATTACCCAGGATGACCTGCACACTGAATGTAACATGTCCAAATTAGTAAAGAGAAGAGACACTCAATTGCTCCTACACCTGTTCAAACTGTCAAAATGCCCTGAAAACATCATTGTGTCAGAAAACCCAAGAACGAGGGCTGAAAATAAAATTCGTTTTAAGATGGCAAGAACCAAATTACATGTGGTGAAAAAATCGCCTCTCTCTCGAGGTGCTCTATTATGGAATTCACTGGATTTAGCTACCCAGCAGTTAGACTGTAGAACCAAGTTTAAAACAGTTGTTGATAAAATAGACTTCACGGCTATTAAACTCAGACATGCACAAGTGGTTTAATTTGTTGTTCCATTCTATACTCACCACATGATTTTGCATCACTTTCAGGGCAGGTACAGTGCACTAGCACTGCCCCCCCCCCCCCCCAACTTTACCTGCTCAATCTCATTATGATAGTTAGTATAACAGTACATTCGCTATATGGTTTGTTCAGTGCACAAGCACTGCTCCCTGGTACATTATGACGAAAGGACATCATGACGACAACAAGACCCCACTGGAGGTCCACATTCTGATTTCAAGAAGCCAGGTACAGTGCACTAGCGCTGCCCGCTGTATTCAACATTCATGATCTCTGGCTATGGTCCAGTGCACAAGCACTGCCTATACAGCCTTATTTACATTACTATATATACATTCATACTTGCATACACATAATTTCATTTATTCACATGATTCATACCATATATAGGATAGGTAGATTGCACAAGCAATGCCCTCCTTAATTAAATTTAAAAGAAAACATCGAACACAGAGTCACCAACACTCTACTACTACTCATCAGTAAGAAGAATTCTATCAATCCGCTACTGCTATGCCCAAACAGACCTGGGCTGGCACTCAGTCTATGTATTTATATGTTTGCACCTATATGTACATAGCTTTCCAATTCAGCTCTTGAAAATCGTAGTGTGAACCATGACCTTGTCTGAAATAAAAATCTTACAATCTTACAATCTTACAATCTTACAATCTTACATGGTGACTGTGTCAACTTCAAGACATATTTGAGTAGACATCCCAGTTAGCATTGAGTCTTCCCTTGTCAAACTGCACCTGACTATTCAAGGTTGAGGTGGCGTAGGCAGTCTTCATCCTGTGTCCTGTGGGGATGAAGGAACTAAACCTCTTTGGATTAATCCTGCTCCATCTCTTCACATTTTGTGTCATGTTAAGGTCCTGTTTTGCTGTAGACTCTGTGTCCTGCATAGAGGCACCGCGCACCCGGGATCTTCTTCTGTAGAAGCAGCAGCAGCCAACAAGGAGTAGACAGATGATCAACACAGCACAGAGTGAGGCGATGATACTGTAACGTCCAGGAGGGTATTCCCATAGGTTCTGGATGTAGCGTAGATGGCCTAGCTCATTCACCTGACTGAAGTACAGGAGCTGAAAATAGAGAAGAAATCCTTTTTGCTCAATATACTGTATAATAACCAAGGATAATAGATGCGGAAATGTAAATGATAATAGCAGTAGAATATATGTGGGTTTGTATCCTTTCATCACAGTTTCCATGTACACACATTCATATCAATATACTATTTCATGGTGAATATGGTACTCCCATTGACTTAACCAAGCAAAGCCGTATTTAACATTTTAATAACACTCGGCTTCCTCTCGTGAAATAACCCTCAGTGAGGAACTCTACTCGTGCACCTTTGTCTATGTATATACTCATAGTGTGTTTTAAAGTATTGGATACCAGGCATACACTACCAAACAAGGCCCAATATTGCGTTTCATGGTGACCCTTACCTTCACTGGTATTTTGTTGTAGCCAACATCATCCTCAGGAGCAACCTTGGGACGCACCTTTGGTGGTTCACAGACAATTTCATTCCCATAGACATCAATATTACTACACTCTGCTTCTCCTATTCTTACAGTGTAGTCCTCTGCGGCCAGTCCTGTTGTGAGCATATGTCCCTAAGAAATGGACAATATATTACTTTACTTCTGCATGATATAAATCTAGAATGAAGTGGTGAATATGGTAGAGAGAAATGTCATATTTGTCAGAATAGTGTAGGTGTATTATCCGGTTATGTCGTTCACAGGTTGGACACACCATTAACAAGTGGAAACACCTGCCTGCCGCATCTTGCTGCTGTTTGACTTTTGGTGGCATTGAAGAAGGCTTCTGAGCTCCTTTGGTAGTTTGAAAAGCAAAGCATCTCACCTATTCACATATTAGAGCACAGCTCCCACCCTGGAGCCATCTAGGGTATTTGAAGGCTTCTCATTGCTGAGTTTATATGGAGCCATTTTCTCATTGCATATTCAACATTTGAATTGTTAACCTTTGACAAATAAAACCTGTAGAATTTGAAACCGAATTTGGAACTTAAGTTTGACTTCTACTGTCACGGCCACTATAAAAGTATATTCATTACTTTCTTTTTCATTGTTTTGTCACTTTTTTTGCAAAATACTTCTATCTAGAGGTAACTAATATCCAATTGAACCTGCTATGCATGCTACCGTGCCACTGGAGAGAGGTGGCATGGTGGTAAACAGATACATCTTTTATCAAGGCCATTTTAGAAATCTTTGTCACCCAACCTGTGTACCACCATTCCAGTATTTAACAATAGATCATTAAAAAGAGAGCTAACCTTGATTGTAAGGTATTTCTCCTGCACTGGCCATGTAGAAGTAAAAGTTAAAATAGCTGGCTGTAGACGTTCAATAATGGGATCCGTATAGATGGTGAGTCGACTGTATTGTGTTAAGTTTGCCGCAGTGAGATTTTTGTATTTCTCCACACCATCAAGCACAAAGGATATTTCAACATCAATATTCTCTCTCTCATTGACAGTCTGGTGAGTCTGTCGGCGTTTCCTTTTCTTGCTGATGGATGTCAGGTTTACAGGTGCAGTGGGACACAGCATAATTGTAGATGTTGGAGTACTGCATTTCTAACAGGAGAAAATGCAGCATTTCATAAATTTAAAATTTAAAAACAATGACTGGCTTTTTAAAAATTAAAAAACTATTTCTTATCCATTAGAGAACACATTTATATTCAGAGTCACTAAAACTAGAGCCCATATGACCTTGCAATTGAAGTCACCAAAACCTCAACTAAAAGAATCTATATCTGTACCACTCACTACCATACCTTTTTGTAGTTTAAGAAATGCTACATACACTCAGGTAGCAGAACAGCCAGACAGAACCTAACGATTTGTATTTAAACTCAATATTTGCCGCAATAAAAACTCTACAAAGAATAATTGAAACGAATACTCTGATGAGAACCCTTACTCACGGTATGTGAGGTGTGACTCTTCAATGTGACACGTGAAGTCACAAGAGTGATCATCAGTTTTCTGTTAACACTGCCAAAGTGTTGTCCAGCTACAGTTAGCACAGGGCCTCCCCTACATGGAAATACAACATGAATTCAGAGATAGCAAGAGCACATACAAATAAAATCATTGCAGAGTAACATAGATATCTATGTAGGGGTTTCACATAGCTTAGCTAAAACAACAGTCTTTAAAAGTATAGATTTAGGATCTCATTTCAATTTATAATTTGGCTAGAAATGAAGAAAAAATACTCACGTTAGAATTGATTTAAGCGGCCTGACCATTGTAATGATTGGGTCTGGGAAGTATGTAAACTGAAAGCCTGACTGGGCACTTGTATTCGTTTCATTGTTGTACATAGTTACATCTAGAGGTCCTTCACCTTCTGTTACATTAGTTAGACGTCCTGTGAAGCATTTGAAGGTGTTCGATGTTCTGAATGAAAACGTGTCCATGAATGGGTTACATAGATCTGTATTGCGGTTGTTCACATTCAAGTGTTAACTTCTGGTAATTATTCGAGAACAGGAATGATTATATCAACTCAAAAAACATGGATGCCACATGGTACATATCCACTGCAGCCTGCATGGTAGGGACACCTCCTATACATTATACTCTCTTAAGAATATTCAGATATTCATAATTATAGACGCTGGTTAAATGATCCTGGGATATTTCAATGATACTATCTTATGAGGCAGAAGAGGAGATACATACCTAAGATCCATGTGGCAAGGTATAGCCCCAATGGTGACAAAATCAACATTGACCAAGAAATGTCCCGTGATAGTAACATGAGTTCCACCAGATCGTGGTCCAAATATTGGCTCAATACTTGTCAAAATTGCATCTGTCATATCTACAAAACCAAGAGTTTATTAATTTTACCTTAGTCTACTATCTTGCCCTACAACATAAAGAATTAACCCATACCTATTTCAGCACTTTACTGTTTTATAATGTTTTATAATCCCTTATAGTAGATATAGTAAATATCTTGTCAATTTAGAACTAAGGTAGCTGCTGTTCGATTGATGTGGCTAAATTCATTATTTCTTCATGCATGGTTGGAATATACTCATTCTTTTAGGCTAAACACATCATATCCTATCAAAATATAGATGGAGTGAATTAGATACTTTTGCAATTGGTCCCTGTGTAGCCTTCCGCACATGTACACACATAGGAATTCACTCCACCAGTGCAGACGCCTCCATTCTGGCAAGGGTTTGAATCGCATTCATCTACATCAGCTGCAAATGAAGTGAGAAAATTCATGTTAAGGCCACTTGTAAAAAATCAGGTTTTTCATCATAAAGCACTGAAAAATATGATGAGGGCATTTTTTTACTTAATTTCTTTCTTCTTTTTTACTGAGGGGTCAAAATGTATAGCAAAATGTAGACTTTTTCGAACAGTTGTAAAAGCATTTATTGATTTACAGAAGTTGGAAAATGTATGAGTTTTAATTTGATACCAAATAATTTATGGCAATATTTCTCAATATTTAACACATTTTTCATTAAAAGGTTTTCCTCAAGTCATGATTTTCATGACCGGCACGGTGATGAGAAACTAGATTTTTTTTGAGTGGCCTGACAGAAGATAGTTTATAAAACAATGTAGAATTAGCAAATTCTATTTGGCTCAATGCTTTGCAAAATTCAAAGTTTGTTGTATTTGTTGCTTGAAGAAATCTTCCACTAGGAGATACATCTATCTACCTTCATCGCAAATACAGTGGGATTCTGTGTACACAATTACCGAAATCAAAGATGACAAAGAATGGGTGTTTATGGACAGCTTCAATGAGGTGGATACCTTCACAATTTGTTCCCATGTAGCCTTCCGCACATGTACACACATAGGAATTCACTCCACCAGTGCAGACGCCTCCATTCTGGCAAGGGTTTGAATCGCATTCATCTAAATCAGCTGCAAATAAAGTGAGAAAATTCATGTTTAGGCCACTTTAAAAGAATCAGGTTTTTCATCATAAAGCACTGAAAAATATGATGAGGGCATTTTTATACTTAATTTCTTTCTTCTTTTATACTGAGGGACCAAAATGTATAGCAAAATGTAGACTTTTTCGAACAGTTGTAAAAGCATTTATTGATTTACAGAAGTTAGAAAATGTAAGTTGTTCTTAGCCCACTGCATTGCTGACAGTATGCGCTTTAATTTGATACCAAATATGGAAATATTTCTCAAAATTTAACACATTTAGGGTTGAGACTGCATTCATTTATGTCAGCTGCAAGCAGAGATTATTGAAAACTTAATATCATACAGTTCTTCAGAATAGAAGCCAACACAGAGGAAAAGGTGATTTTTTGCAATAATATTATTGGATATATACTTGGCAAACATCTGCTTTTGTTGTGTTTGATCCTTTGTATACTTTCATACTAGGAGAACCTTCCATCCAATGTGGTAGATACTTTATTCATTAACATGGTGGGTTTCTATGTATATTTCTACACAATCATAGAAATCACAAATAACAAAATAAGGGATGTTTCAAAATAACATCCATGAGGTGCATAAGTTGTCATACTTTCACAGTTGTGTACTTCATGATTTCTCAAGCAGAGCTGTTATCTAGAAAAACTTTTACAATAACATTGATGGCAAAATTTAGATTATGTTCTATTTGATCCAGTGAAAAAAAGTTGTCATTAGGAGAGACTTCTATCTATAAGAGTGGATACCTTACCCACAAGGACATAGACAGAGGTCCACGATAATCTGAACGACAGGTTTCTCCACAAGTGGTGCATTGGATCGTATCACACGAGGCCGAGCCGAGTGTGATGCGATCCAATGCACGACTTGTGGGAAAAAAAGGAGTTCAGACTGATTAGAGTGGATCTGGGTCAGACCCCACGTAAATGGACTAATTGGTGGTTTTTTTGTCTTTTTCACCTTTCAGCAGCTATTACATGGACATACTTATTCATCACTAATATATCTTGATTTCATGTAAGAGAAAACACCCTAGGCTTTCCGGCAAAAAAAAAAATTTTTTTGTCGGACCATTATTAACAGAGTTATGGCTCCTCAAAGTGGAAAAATACCCCAAAAACAGGGTTCCAGGCAATTTATTTTTTACTCAAAAGCCCCCCATTTCGTATAAGGCCATCACAGGCCTTCCTATTCAACTTTTTTTATTTGGTATATGTGTTTACTCAAATAATTAAGAGTGTTTACCCGGGTGTCTAGCCCCAAATTTTCTCCACAGCCCTCCAAATCAGAAATGACACTCGTGTATGCTCCGACACTTTTATATTTGGGGTCAAAATGCGCCCAATATTAAAGGCACTGAGATGTATCAAATATAATCCAAATAAGGAGGGGTATGGGTATTAAAGCGTGGAAAAAGAATTTTGTAATTATCTCCTTTTTTAAACTTCCCAGCGTCAATATAGTGTTTTTGGACTTTTATAAAAGTGTCGGAGCATACATCGTTTATCCTCGGTAATCACACAAATACCCGTGTCTATCGGTTCTAAGCACTCTATCTCCACTCCATGTACATATTTCTTCAATATTGTTAGCCTTTGGAGCCACAGATCACTTCTGGGTGCCCGGTAGGGACCCATTTGTCAATATCGTGTATGCTCCGACACTTTTTTCTGGTTTCGGCGCGGGAACGCTTTGCGACGTGTTGTCGTAAAAGCGCACCGAACGGCGAGAGCAACGAACCGGTTTCCGGCAGTGGGACGCCGTACGTAACAAACAAGGCCGCAAATTGGAGGAAACGCCGCGAATTTTCGCATCAAAACCCCAAAAAGGTAAGAAAAATTGCTCAAAACGATCGAAATCCAGAATATACATGGTCTCTAGCACCCCCCGGTCGCATTTCTGTGGGTTATTATGGTATATTTTCGCTGTAATCGATGGATCTGCGTTCGTCGGTGTCGAAATTACGGCCATATTCACCAAAAGGGCGCCGAAAAGCGCGCGAATGTAGCCGGCGTGTATGCTCCGACACTTTTATGTATGCTCCGACACATTTATATTTCGCCGAAAATAGAGCTCATGCTCGCTTAATATTGCTTCCCCATGCTACATATCGATTCAAAATTGTACCTTAGGGGGCCGCCTACCCCTCCTAACCTTTTTATGTCGAATAAATGTCTTTAGGCCTACTTTAGGGGTGGTTTTGGTCTGATTCTCCTCACGAAATTGGTAAAATTTGAATTAAATTTGCCCCAACCAACCTCAAATTAAGTCTGGCTGGTGCCTCATGTAGTTATTATGATTCACACACTTCTAGTTCATCATTTTATCGTGCTTTACATATGCTGGTAAGATTTATTTGGGTGCCAGAGCCTAATATAGTGATCCTTCGATAAAAGTGTCGGAGCATACACGCGAAATGGTTAAACACTCATAGAGAAGTTAATAACAACTTAATCAAAGCAAATCCAGCGCAGGCTGTTGAAGGGTCATCTACTCTAAAATTCTAATCCAGAAATACCCGAAAAATTCCTTTGTTTATGTAGGCTACAACCCTTTGTCGACCTCGTATGCTCCGACACTTTTATATGTTTTAAAGAGAAATACTAGTTCCATTTGGCCGATCGCCTTCATATTTTAACATAACATGCCCCTTTGGTACTTCTATCAACCTGAACCGTCATTTGGCCATATTAGCAGACTTAATTTTTGAATAAAAGTGTCGGAGCATACACGATGCCTTAATATCTACCTACGTTAACATCAGTGGGCAGTAGACCAGTCAGTTGGCCTGTATAGTTAATAGGACTCACCCTAGGACAGGTGCCAGCATATTGTCAAGTTATTTGGTGCATATTATAGTCTCCTGTGCTCCATATTAAGACTACCTGTGAGGCCTAAATTTATGTTAGAACTGTTAAAGTCTAGGTGTGGCTAATTACATTTGTGTGTATGTACCTTTTGCTAACTATTTTAAATCTTTTGCAGGATGGGTCGGAAAAAGCTTGCTCCAGGGCTCAAAAAGAGCAATGCGGAAAGGCAAAGGGAGAAAAGGGAGAAGAAGAAAAGGGAAGACCGAGAGCAGTACCTAAAGGACGAGCGTGATCGAAAGCACGACTCGTACATACGTGTGCGAGATAACTTGCCACAAGCAGAGAAGGACCTCCGGAAGGAGGCCGTCCGTCTCCAAGTGAGTAGAATTAGTAATTTATGTGTATGTTTAGTATGTATTTAAATATATATTAATTAATAATACAAGTTTAATCAAAGTACTCCATCACAGCTGCATAAATTGAATCAATATCAAATATTCAAAACAACATTACATGTTTGTCAATGATTCTAATTTACAGGTCGCGGGCTGGCGTGCAGGTCTAAGCGTCGATGGGACACCACTGCGAAGTGCCGCAGATCGAGCCGCAGCCACTGCCGTCGACCAGGTGGAGGTGACTGTCGACCCGGTGGAGGTGACTGCCGACCCGGTGGAGGTGACTGCCGACCCGGTGGAGGTGACTGCCGACCCGGTGGAGGTGACTGCAGATCCGGTGGAGGTGCCTGTGGAGGTGCCTGCCGGTCCTTCACGTGCGCGACGGTTGCTGGTCTCCCCCAGGCTTTTCAAGCCTGTACGCACACAGCCGACAGACGACGATGAGGTACTGGCCGAGCCCTTAGTGGCCACCCCTGTTGTAAGTATAGATCTATCAAACTCATGTAGAGCTTGTGTAGAGTTCTAGTTATTTTACTCTTTTAATTATATAATTTATGTTTCCTGTTTATACATACATGTATACATGTAACATAGTTTCCTGAGTGGCAGTATAAATTAATCTTTCCCCTATGGCAGACCAAATAGTTTATATCCTATAGATGTATTCATACATGTATTCTACATTACAGGCTCCACGTCCTCCACCCGCGAAACCGTACCCTGGAAAGGGCAAGGGGAGGGGGAAAGCTGTGGGGAGCAAACGTGCAGCGCCGGACCCCTTGCCTCCCCCCCCTGCACCTCCAGTTCCGACCGTTCGCGTAAGTGCCTTTAGAACTTAATTATTATTATTAATTTAGAACTTGAATATTCTTTTAACCTATAGATCTATAGATCTAGGCAGACAATTTACATTGAGAGCTTGATAGCTCTGGAGTTAGCACCAAAGTATTGCCAATAAAAAGTTCAACACCTTTATGATGGATGCTCAAATGCAGCCTCAAAATTTTTACAGGCGCCCGACTCCAGCCCCGGTGCCGGTGGTAGCACCCCCGCCTCTGCACGGACCGCAGCACGACGAACCGCAGCCCAGGGCAGTCCCACCGATGGTAGCACCCCCGCCTCCGCACGGACCGCAGCACGACGAACCGCAGCGCAGGGCAGTCCCACCGAGTCTGGGCCTCCGTTGCAGACCCCGGTTAGGCCCAGCACGACCGCAGGGGTTGAGCCGCCACTGCCGAGCTGTGAGACGACGCCCCGCCACACCGGCACGACCGCCAGGCCACGGAGGGCGGCCACGGTGAAGAAGCCCCCCGCACCCGCTAGGCCCCCTACCAGGACGTCCGGGGTCAACTTCAACATAAACTACCTGCAGGACTTCGTGTAAGTATACCCAGATAGATCGCGATAATCGTGTATACATACTTTTTTTGAATATAGATAAACCGTAATTCCACATCACCTGCCATTTCAAGTCACCATTAATGTTCATTTTAAAATGATTAGATCTAATGAGTTCAATATGACCTGTATTGGTTGCGATACCTAATCACAAGATAACAATAAATGTCTGTAGTGTTTGTCATTGGTAGCACCAGGTGGTACAATTATTATGTTATTGTAAAATAGTTATTGATATTGTACATTTTGTTGTCACTTACTCATGATTTACAGATCGGCACTCAGGAACAACCCTGGGCGTATAGATGACGATGAGGGGAATGTAAAAGTAATACATGTATAGACGGTAGAACTAGAATAGTGATGGTTGGGTTACTTATTGCTGGTTCCTGGTTCCTCGTTTAGTTGTCATACTTAATACCCTAGTTAACCCTTTGATGTTGTCCTTCCCTTGATGTTGTAGTTACCTTCATGTTACATGTTGTTACCTTGATGTTGTAGTTCCAGCTATTGTTACAGTTGTAGACTTTACCTTGTTGTGGTCCTTTAATTTCTCCTTAGTTTTGAATTTGCTTGTATTTGAAATACCCCAATTTTGTGCACTGTGTTGTCCGGTTGCCAGGAATGCATTCAGGCATAGATCTGTAACAATTTACTGATCCTTACCCCTTACTTTCAGCCTCAGGACACCTCGTAAACGGGTACCAGAGGTGAAACAGAGGACACCGGGGAAGCGACGGTTACTGTACAAGATCGATACACTTCGGGCCGACATCAGGAAATTAGAGGAGGGAAAAGTACAAGACGTAAGGAAACATAAAGCAGAAGCAAAAAAGCAGAGAAAGGCACTCAAGTCAGTTCTGGCTCAGCTGGACCAGCTGCGAGTGTCCAAGTTAAAGTCTACACTACGACGCAGGAAGAAGGACCGGCACTCCCGTCGAGAGAAGTTACCCTTCGGACCCAGACCCTTGGTGAATGACGATAAGGCTGCAAAGCTCTACCGCGTCCTCGCCTCAGGGATGCGTCAGCTCCCCCGCATGACACGGTTGCGGGTGGTGAGCAAATTTACGTGTGCATCAAAGTTAAAGAATGTCCGGCTTACTGCCAAGTTTGCCAAAGACATCGGGCTGGACCGCCGCTTCCTGGTGAAAGCTGGCCAACCACGCCGTGTGTCAGCGAATCAACTCGCCTACCTGGAGCAGAAGGATGACATCATCCGCTTCCTGATGGATCCCTGCAACTCCTACACTCTGCCAGGCAAGAAGGACACAGTGACCGTGTGTGGCGTCAAGCACCAGAAGGTGATCCTCACTGAGATCCTCTCTGTTCTCCGTCAACTGTACCTGAAGCAGTACCCGAGTCGCGAGGGGAAGTGCAGCCAGAACTTCTTCAACGGTGTACGGAGGCTGGCACGGTGGATCCTCCCAGTAAGGTGCAACAACACCCAGATCTGCCTGTGCATGAAGCACCAGAACTTTACCCTCCGTCTCCGTGCTGCAAGGATAACAGGAACCCCCGACTCGGTCGTCCGTAACAGTACTGTGGAACAGTTCACGGCGAGGCTCAGTGAGGCCATCACTACCCCCACGGTCACCTGCGACACCTGGCAGATGGTGGAAGTCCCCTACGGCCCCGTGGACGAGGCAACCCAGAAGAGAAAGACCACAAAGAAGCTACGGCTTGTCCCCAACACTCTAACCAAGTCAGCCTTCATCGAGAGGATGGAAACCGAGTACGAGACGATGCGTGAGCACTCCTTCCGCGCCCAGAACCAGCACCGTGTGGTGCGGGAACTGCGGGAGAGTATGTCGAAGTCAGAGTGCACCATACAGATGGACTTCGCCGAGAACTGGATGGTTCACTATCCAGAGGAGGCACAGAGCGCGTTCTGGGGGAAAGATCCAGTCACAGTCCACCCAGCTGTCATCCACTATAAGGACTCAGACGGTAACACCAAACACAAGTCTGTAGCCCTTACTACTGATGACAGGAAGCACGACTCAGGCGCGATCTTTGCCTTCCTCCTGCTCCTCTGCCAGTTCATCGGCGACCACCTGCCTGACGTGAAGACTGTCCACTACTGCTCTGACTCACCATCGTCTCAGTACAGAAACAAGGGCATCTTCTCCATCATCTGCCGGCACCTGCAGCTGTTCGGGCTCCATGCAACCTGGACCTACTTTGAGGCAGGTCATGGTAAGGGCCCATGCGACGGTGTAGGTGCTGCCGCCAAACGAAGTGCTGACCTCCTCATCAAACGCGGGGAGAGGATAGACAATGCTGCTGACTTCGCAAGGAAGGGAAACCTGCTCGGAGGCGCCATCCACTACCAACACGTCTCGGAGGCTGAGGTGGCTGAGGCACGCGAGAAGGTCGAGGCGATCACTTGTGCCAAGAGTGTGCCTGGTACCATGCAGGTGCATGCTGCAGTGCCTGTGATCCCCGACCACATGATAGCTGTACGCGACACCTCCTGCTTTAACACCTGCTGCTGGGAGGACACCAAGTCTATCCGGCTGTGCTCTGGCTGGACCAAGCACGAGTTGTTCTCTAGACGGCCGACCGCAGCAGGCGAGGAGGTGGTGGAGGATGAACCAGCGGAGGAGGCCTTCAAGGTTGGGGACCACGTTGCTGCCATCTACAACACCAAGTGGTTCCTTGCGCGGGTCACTGATGGTGCCAACACCGAGGGGGACTTCGAGCTCTCCTTCATGGAGCGCCCCAATGTGGCCCTGAACCAGTTTAAGTGGAACAACAGAGAGGACATTGTCCGCGTGCCCTTACATCACATTCTCTGTAAGACCTGCCCTCCGCGGCCTCTGGCAGCCACCGGGAGGCGCGCAGAGCAGTATTGCCTGCCCGCTCCAGTGCTGCTAGAGGTGGAGGCACTTGCGTCAGTATGGAAGGAACAACGACAGTAAACACTGGACCGCCCAACGAACTGATTTCAGGAATTAGGACTTGACGTGTATGCTCCGACACTTTTATATTTTGGCATTGGTAACATCTGCTAGGAGCCTCACAGTAACACACAGTGCTCTTTATTGTTTTATTCATTAGTAAACATGTTGGCCTAATAGAATAAGGGTACAGAAGTTCTCTAATGGATGTATTTATTTTCTGGGAGCCTCGCGAGTGTGTAATTTTGAAGAAAAATGTGTATTTTTCTAGTCTGAAGTACCCAGAAAGGTCAAAAAGTGTGCTAACTACTGCTTTATAGTGTTAAATCAGTAGGCCAACATGTTTCCTGCAAGTGTGTATCCACTAGATATGCTTGGAATATATTGCATGGGTGTGGGCAGGTCGATGACCCAAGGTTTATGTACTCGTATGCTCCGACACTTTTATATTTTGGTATTGGTATCTTCTGGTAGAAGCCTCACAGTGACCATTATAGTGATGGGATCATGGTAGTTATTGTTTTATTCATTAGTAAACATGTTGGCCTGATAGAATAAGGGTAAAGAAGTACTCTGGTGGCTGTATTTATTTTCTCGGAGCCTTGACAATGTGTAAATTGTGATGAAAAAAGTGTATTTTTCTAGGCTGAGAAGCCCAGAATAGTCAAAAAGTGTGATAACCACTGCCTTATAGTGTTAAAACAATAGGCCAACATGTTTCCTGCAAGTGTATAACCCTTACATATGCCTGGTATATGTTTGAAGGGTGTAAGCAGGTCGATACCAAGGTCTAGTCTCCGTGTATGCTCCGACACTTTTATACGGGTTTTCTGTAATATCGGTATCATCTGCTAGAAGCCTCACAGTGACCCTCATAGTGATGGGATCATGGTAGTTATTGTTTTATTCATTAGTAAACATGTTGGCCTGATAGAATAAGGGTAAAGAAGTACTCTGGTGGCTGTATTTATTTTCTCGGAGCCTTGACAATGTGTAAATAGTGACGAAAAAAGTGTATTTTTCTAGTCTGGGATGCCCAGAATAGTCAAAAAGTGTGATAACCACTGCCTTAAAGTGTTAAAACAATAGGCCAACATGTTTCCTGCAAGTGTATAACCATTAGATATGCCTGGTATATGTTTGAAGGGTGTGAGCAGGTCGATACCAAGGTCTAGTCTCCGTGTATGCTCCGACACTTTTATACGGGTTTTCTGTAATATCGGTATCATCTGCTAGAAGTCTCACAGTGACCCTCATAGTGATGGGATCATGGTAGTTATTGTTTTATTCATTAGTAAACATGTTGGCCTGATAGAATAAAGGTACAGAAGTTCTCTAATGGATGTATTTATTTTCTGGGAGCCGCATCATCGTGTAAATAGTGACGAAAAAAGTGTATTTTTCTAGTCTGAGATGCCCAGAATAGTCAAAAAGTGTGATAACCACTGCCTTAAAGTGTTAAAACAATAGGCCAACATGTTTCCTGCAAGTGTATAACCATTAGATATGCCTGGTATATGTTTGAAGGGTGTAAGCAGGTCGATACCAAGGTCTAGTCTCCGTGTATGCTCCGACACTTTTATACGGGTTTTCTATAATATCGGTATCATCTGCTAGAAGCCTCACAGTGACCCTCATAGTGATGGGATCATGGTAGTTATTGTTTTATTCATTAGTAAACATGTTGGCCTGATAGAATAAGGGTAAAGAAGTACTCTGGTGGCTGTATTTATTTTCTCGGAGCCTTGACAATGTGTAAATAGTGACGAAAAAAGTGTATTTTTCTAGTCTGAGAGGCCCAGAATAGTCAAAAAATGTGATAACCACTGCCTTATAGTGTTAAAACAATAGGCCAACATGTTTCCTGCAAGTGTATAACCATTAGATATGCCTGGTATATGTTTAAAGGATGTAAGCAGGTCGATACCAAGGTCTAGTCTCCGTGTATGCTCCGACACTTTTATACGGGTTTTCTATAATATCGGTATCATCTGCTAGAAGCCTCACAGTGACCCTCATAGTGATGGGATCATGGTAGTTATTGTTTTATTCATTAGTAAACATGTTGGCCTGATAGAATAAGGGTAAAGAAGTACTCTGGTGGCTGTATTTATTTTCTCGGAGCCTTGACAATGTGTAAATAGTGACGAAAAAAGTTTATTTTTCTAGTCTGAGATGCCCAGAATAGTCAAAAAGTGTGATAACCACTGCCTTAAAGTGTTAAAACAATAGGCCAACATGTTTCCTGCAAGTGTATAACCATTAGATATGTCTGGTATATGTATGAAGGGTGTAAGCAGGTCGATACCAAGGTCTAGTCTCCGTGTATGCTCCGACACTTTTATATGGGATTTAAGGCTTGCGTATTGTGATTATAGTGACAACCATGGTATAAGTAAAGGCAAAAGGGTAAATTTACTTGAAAGTATGCATATTAAAGATAGTGCACAGCAAGTTTGGGGATAAACAAGGCCATTTTGAGCAAACTAGAGAAAAGTTGGTGTTCACTGCCATTTTTTTCAAGAGTTTCAAGATTTCCGAAAAGTTTGTCGGCCTGTACCAGAAAAAGTTTTAGAGTGATGATTACCAAACTTGGCATGCATTATCCTATATACTGTGGCTAGTTGGAGTTAAAACTAGAAGGTTCTGTGATGTTTTTAAAGCAGTCTATGAGCTGTTTGATATTTTAGTCGTATGCTCCGACACTTTTATATCGACTTATGTTCGCCGGTGAATAAAAACTGACCCCCTGGGAGTTAAGCCGTCCAATTTATGTTTTCATGGAGCCAAGATACTAGTCTTTCAATAAAATAAACTTGCTTTAAGATTAATTGAGTTTGCTGCATTTTCAAACTGAAATATTTCTGCCCCCAGATTAGTCCATTTTTGAGATTTCTGACCCATCTCTGTATTTATGTTATGTGATTCTTGATTAATTTCATCAAAATGTACATTTAAAGTTTGGTTTCATAGCTATTTTGATGATGCCATCGTGGAGAAACAGGCCATGGAGAATAAGCATCAGTTTCTCCACAGGGGTGTGGAGAACGACCAATTTAGTACTTAAGCATAGTATCTTTGTTTCTCCACGTGAAATGAAAGGAGTTTCTGTTCAGATTGCGACAGAGTTGTAGATCAATTTAGCAAGAAAGGGTGACTATTCAGAAAAGTTGTTAATAAAGTTTTTGAACATTTCTGACGCTTGACTTGATTTCATTCTAATATACATCCTCAGAAAAGTGAGAGTCATTGTCGCTAAAACTACCCTCACCTGAGAGTTAGGCAGTGCCTGACCCTCAGGTGAGGGTAGTTTTAGCGACAATGACTCTCACTTGTCTGTGTGTGTACCTTATTTGAAAGATAATTGTCCAGTGAATCTCCTGATATAAGATGCTTGCAAACATGGCCATTACAAACAATGTTATGAGGATTCTGCTTGAACTAAGTTAACACAAC
Organism: Harmothoe impar; assembly: GCA_947462335.1. Taxonomy (NCBI): domain Eukaryota; kingdom Metazoa; phylum Annelida; class Polychaeta; order Phyllodocida; family Polynoidae; genus Harmothoe; species Harmothoe impar. The sequence continues at coordinate 12,629,134 of OX381711.1, forward strand.
TTTATTATGAAAAAGTCACCCTTTCTTGATGCACAGGTTTATAGTTGAATCACAAATCATAAAGAATGGGTGTTTCTGGACAACTTCAATATGATGGGTACCTTTCACAGTTGGTTCCTTCGTAACCTTCTACACACATACACACATAGGAGTATTCAATGCCCCCCCCCCATTGAATACTATGTGGCTGTATGCAATGGGCTAAGAAAAGAGCAGTTTTTTTCTTGATTAAATGGCTTCAAATAAAAGAATTAATGCAAACGCCAACTACATTGATACCTCCCTGCCGTATTTCACTTGTTGGGGCTGGGGCATAACCGACTCAGCCAGCGGCTTCCTAGCCCCCACTCGTTAGATACAGCAGGACGGTATCAATGGGCGTTGGCATTTGTCTATATAATGTGGTTTTCAGCATCAGATATGATGTACAATGAACAGAATATCCAGATGATATGTTTGAAAAAAAAAAGTCAATTACTGTAGTCAACAAATGTAATATACCATTGAAATGAAAATATCTGAATAGCAGAAGGGGATCCAGGATGTTTAAAAAGGAATGAGCAGAGGAAAGCATATTTTGATGGTTTTCAATAACACTGAGGAACGGCCGAAAAGCAATTGGATTGAAACCACTGAAATTCACTTTGGTCTAGCTCACTGATAACAGGGTTAGGAATGAAAGTTCTTGTTTTCTTCATTTTCTAGAAATATAATTATTATACGTAAGTACTGATTGCCCCAATATTTATATTCTATGTATTGGCCAACTACTGAATTATATACAGGGTAAAGCATATTTTATTATTATTTTAGGGTCACTCAATATTGTTATGATGATTATTTAGTATGTCAATGCAAAGGAAACCCCACAGGAAAATATTCATTATATATGATGACGTCAGTGATGTTCTTATCGAACCGCTATCTGATATCAAAGAATCTGAAGCTGAAAAGCATTATTTCATAGGCAAAGAACAGGTTCTTTTTTTTTATGTTGAAGACATCTATTACCCACAATACATGAATTAAATATATTGGGCATTTTATCACATTTTATGCATCTACAATGTCAAATAACTCAGAAATGAGAAGTAATGATTTTATTTTTGAATTCAGCACCCTTGAATTGACCAGGATCAGTTTTTTACCAGTTGCTCTCTGACAGTGCAAAAATATTCCTACGTGTAATTCCCCAATCTTGAGCATCATAAAAGCTTACTTTGACATTGATTGCCCTCATAGCCATCAACACAGCTACATGTATAAGAAGAGACCCCGTCTGAACAGGACCCGCCATTTTCACATGGATTCGGAGAGCAATTATTGATGTTATCTGCGAAAGATTTCAAACTTTACTCATCACTACTTGGGAAAAGGATGAAGTGTTACATTTTCTGATAATTCATTAAAGCAATCTGGAGCTTTCTTTGAATTTGCATGTCTTTTATTGAAGTAAAATTTCCTAAAGGTAAGGCTCCACTAACCAATTTTATTCATGAATCGGTGTCATTCTCATGAATCGGGCGCAGTTATATACTATAACGATTACATACCTTCAGCAGGGAGGTCCTATATACCCTGCCATTGGTTTTATGTTCATGAACAATATCTATGTTCATAAACAAGGGGAAAATAGAATTGCCCAGGCTATACTAGACAATTAAAATCCCGATGAAGGTCAAGATTTTGTATCTCGGGTCGATCTTGACTTACGATTTTAAATCAAACCTGTTGAATTATTTTCTGATCTGATCTGCAGTACTCTAATTAGCCGATTCATGCACAATGTATACAAGAAATGAATGGCTTAATTGGTCACATATATGTCTGTAGGCCTTTGTTTATAATTGAGCAAACTGTAAAGACCTGTATGATCGGATCGTGAGAATTACCCAAAATATCTGGTAGTAGAGTCCCAGCTTTACTGATTGTTTCAAGAGTATATAACTGAATATTCAGGAGAATTATTCTCTTACTTTGACAATCAGCTCCATTGTATCCATCTATGCAGTTACATGTATAAGAATTGACTCCATCAAGGCATGAGCCACTATTCTGACAAGGGTTTGGACTGCAGTCATCTATGTTGGCTGTGAAATAATGAACTTATAAAGTAAGGCAGCAGCCCTTTTTTGTTAGGGATATGGCAACAAAGGATCAAGAATTCAAAGCAGGATGACAAGCAAGCAATAAGTACCCGATGTGTACCGAAGTTTTAGGAGTCAACTTTAAAACATTGATAACATATTTCAGGTCAATCTCTATGGATAAAATGTGATGAGACACAGACTTTTCAAATTAGGGAAAAGGGAGCGATGCATAATGTGATTACCTTTTGTTACAGATGACTAGGTGTAAAGTAGATCAGCGGCACATATTTTTAATAAGAGACATTTTTCATCCTTAAATATTTTCAAAAATTCCAGCATCAGTAAAAGAGAAATGTTGGAACCAACTTACTTTGACATTGATCCCCAGCATAGCCATCAACACAGCTTCATGTGAAAGAAGCGACCCCGTCTGTGCAGGACCCGCCATTTTCACATGGATTCGGAGAGCAATCATTGATGTTATCTGCGAGAGATTTCAAACTTTACTCATCACTACTTGGGAAAAGGATGAAGTGTTACATTTTCTGAGAATTCATTTAAGGAATCTGGAGCTTTCTTTGAATTTGCATGTCTTTTATTGAAGTAAGATTTTCTCAAGGTGAGGCTCCACCAACCGATTTTATTCATAAATCGGTGTCAATCTCATGAATCTGGGGCAGTTATATACCATAACAATTACATACCTTCAGCAGGGAGGTCCTATATACACCTGCCATAGGTTTTATGTTCGTAAATAATATCTATGTGTTTAAACAAGGGGAAAATAGAATTGCCAAGGCTATACTAGACGATTTAGATCCCGATTTAGGTCAGGATTTTGTATCTCGGGTCGATCTTGACTCCCGATTTCATATCAAACCTGTTTGATTTTTTTCTGATCTGATCTGCAGTACTCTGATTAGCCGATTGATGCACAATGTATACAAGAAATGAATGGCTTAATCGGCCATATATATGTCTGTAGGTCTATGTTTATACCTGAGCTAACTGTAAAGACCTGTATGATCGGATGGTGAGAATTACCCAAAATATCGGGTAGTGCGGTCCCAGCTTTACTGATTGTTTCAAGAGTATGTAACTGAATATTCTGGAGAATCATTCTCTTACTTTGACAATCAGCTCCATTGTATCCATCTATGCAGTTACATGTATAAGCAATCATTGATGTTATCTGCGAAAGATTTCAAACTTTACTCATTACTACTTGGGAAAAGGATGAAGTGTTACATTTTCTGAGAAATCATTAAAGCAATCTCGGGCTTTCTTTGAATTTGCATGTCTTTCATTGAAGTCAGATTTTCTAAAGGTAAGGTTCCAATGACCAAGTTTATTCATGTTCGGTGTCTTTCTCATGAATCGGGCGCAGTTATATACAATAACAATAGCCTTGATGTGACATTTTCGGAGAATTCATAAGAGGTATCTGGGGCTTTCTTCGTATTTGCATGTCTTTTATTGAAGTAAGATTTTCTAAAGGTGAGGCTCCACTAACTAATTTTATTCATGAATTGGTGTCATTCTCACGAATCTGGCGCAGTTATATCCCATAAGAATTACATACCTTCAGCAGGGAGGTCCTATATACCCTGCTATAGGTTTTACATTCATAAACAATATCTATGTTTATAAACAATGGGAAAATAGAATTGCCAAGGCTATACTAGGCGATTTAGATCCCAATTTAAGTCAGGATTTTGTATCTCGGGTTGATCTTGAGTCCCGATTTCATATCAAACCTGTTTGATTTTTTTCTGATCAGATCTGCAGTACTCTTATTAGCCGATTTATGCACAATGTATACAAGAAATGATTGGCTTAATCGGCCATATATATGTCTGAAGGCCTTTGTTTATACCTGAGCAAACTGTAAAAACCTGTATGGTCGGATCGTGAGAATTACCGAAAATATCAGGTAGTGCGGTCCCAGCTTTACTGATTGTTTCAAGAGTATGTAACTGAATATTCGTGAGAATAATTCTCTTACTTTGACAATCAGCTCCATTGTATCCATCTATGCAGTTACATGTATAAGAATTGACTCCATCAAGGCATGAGCCACTATTCTGACAAGGGTTTGGACTGCAGTCATCTATGTTGGCTGTGAAATAATGAACTTATAAAGTAAGGCAGCAGTCCTTTTTTGCTATAGATATGGCAACAAAGGATCAAGAATTCAAAGCAGGATGACAAGCAAGCAATAAGTACCCGATGTGTACTGTAGTTTTAGGAGTCAACTTTGAAACATTGGTAACATATTTCAGGTCAATCTCTATGGATAAAATGTGATGAGACACAAACTTTTCAAATTAGGGAAAAGGGAGCGATGCATAATGTGATTCCCTTTTGTTACAGATGACTACGTGTAAAGTAGATCAGCGGCACATATTTTTAATTAGAGACATTTTTCATCCTTAAATATTTTCAAAAATTCCAGCATCAGTAAAAGAGAAATGTTGGAACCAACTTACTTTGACATTGATCCCCAGCATAGCCATCAACACAGCTACATGTGAAAGAAGCGACCCCGTCTGTGCAGGACCCGCCATTTTCACATGGATTCGGAGAGCAATCATTGATGTTATCTGCGAAAGATTTCAATCTTTACTCATCACTACTTGGGAAAAGGATGAAGTGTTACATTTTCTGAGAATTCATTAAAGGAATCTGGAGCTTTCTTTGAATTTGCATGTCTTTTATTGGAGTAAGATTTTCTAAAGGTGAGGCTCCACTAACCGATTTTATTCATAAATCGGTGTCATTCTCATGAATCTGGGGCAGTTATATACCATAACAATTACATACATTCACCAGGGATGTCCTATATACCCCTCCATAGGTTTTATGTTCATAAATAATATCTATCTTTATAAACAAGGGGAAAATAGAATTGCCAAGGCTATACTAGACGATTTAGATCCCGATTTAGGTCAGGATTTTGTATCTCGGGTCGATCTTGACTCCTGATTTCATATCAAACCTGTTTGATTTTTTTCTGATCTGATCTGCAGTACTCTGATTAGCCGATTGATGCACAATGTATACAAGAAATGAGTGGCTTAATCTTCCATATATATGTCTGTAGGACTTTGTTTATACCAGAGCTAACTGTAGAGGCCTGTATGATCAGATCGTGACAATTACCCAAAATATCGGGTAGTGGAGTCCCAGCTTTACTGATTGTTTCAAGAGTATATAACTGAATTTTCGGGAGAACTATTCTCTTACTTTGACAATCAGCTCCATTGTATCCATCTATGCAGTTACATGTATAAGAATTGACTCCATCAAGGCATGAGCCACTATTCTGACAAGGGTTTCGGGGACTGCAGTCATCTATGTTGGCTGTGAAATAATGAACTTATAAAGTAAGGCAGCAGCCCTTTTTTGTTATGGATATGGAAACAAAGGATCAAGAATTCAAAGTAGGATGACAAGCAAGCAATAAGTACCCGATGTGTACTGTAGTTTTAGGAGTCAACTTTGAAACATTGGTAACATATTTCAGGTCAATCTCTATGGATAAAATGTGATGAGACACAGACTTTTCAAATTAGGGAAAAGGGAGCGATGCATAATGTGATTACCTTTTGTTACAGATGACTAGGTGTAAAGTAGATCAGCGGCACATATTTCTAATTAGAGACATTTTTCATCCTTAAATATTTTCAAAAATTCCAGCATCAGTAAAAGAGAAATGTTGGAACCAACTTACTTTGACATTGATCCCCAGCATAGCCATCAACACAGCTACATGTGACAGAACCGACCCCGTCTGTGCAGGACCCGCCATTTTCACATGGATTTGGAGAGCAATCATTGATGTTATCTGCGAAAGATTTCGAACTTTACTCATCACTACTTGGGAAAAGGATGAAGTGCTACATTTTCTGAGATTTCATTTAAGGAATCTGGAGCTTTCTTTGAATTTGCATGTCTTTTATTGAAGTAAGATTTTCTAAAGGTAAGGCTCCACTAACCGATTTTATTCATGAATCAGTGTCATTCTCATCAATCTGGGGCAGTTATATACTATAACAATTACATACCTTCAGCAGGGAGGTCCTATATACCCCTCCATAGGTTTTATGTTTATAAATAATATCTATGTTTAGAAAACAAGGGGAAAATAGAATTGCCAAGGCTATACTAGACGATTTAGATCCTGATTTAGGTCAGGATTTTGTATCTCGGGTTGATCTTGACTACCGATTTCATATCAAACCTGTTTGATTTTTTTCTGATCTGATCTGCAGTACTCTTATTAGCCAATTTATGCACAATGTATACAAGAAATGAATGGCTTAATCGGCCATATATATATGTCTGTAGGCCTTTGTTTATACCTGAGATAACTGTAAAGACCTGTATGATCGGATCGTGATAATTACCCAAAATATCGGGTAGTGGAGTCCCAGCTTTACTGATTGTTTCAAGAGTATATGACTGAGATTCAGGAGAATTATTCTCTTACTTTGACAATCAGCTCCATTGTATCCATCTATGCAGTTACATGTATAAGAATTGACTCCATCAAGGCATGAGCCACTATTCTGACAAGGGTTTGGACTGCAGTCATCTATGTTGGCTGTGAAATAATGAACTTATAAAGTAAGGCAGCAGCCCTCTTTTGTTATGGATATGGCAACAAAGGATCAAGAATTCAAAGCAGGATGACAAGCGAGCAATAAGTACCCGATGTGTACTCTAGTTTTAGGAGTCAACTTGAAAACATTGGTATCATATTTCAGGTCATTATTCCAATCTTTATGGATAAAATGTGATGAAACACAAACTTTTCAAATTAGGGAAAAGGGAGCGATGCATAATGTGATTACCTTTTGGTACAGATGACTACGTGTAAAGTAGATCAGCGGCACATATTTTTAATTAGAGACATTTTTCATCCTTAAATATTTTCAAAAATTCCAGCATCAGTAAAAGAGAAATATTGGAACCAACTTACTTTGACATTGATCCCCAGCATAGCCATCAACACAGCTACATGTGACAGAAGCGACCCCGTCTGTGCAGGACCCGCCATTTTCACATGGATTGGGAGAGCAATCATTGATGTTATCTGTGAAAGATTTCAAATTTACTCATCACTACTTGGGAAAAGGATGAAGTGTTACATTTTCTGAGAATTCATTAAAGGAATCTCGAGCTTTCTTTGAATTTGCATGTCTTTTATTGAAGTAAGATTTTCTAAAGGTGAGGCTCCACTAACCGATTTTATTCATAAATTGGTGTCATCCTCATCAATCTGGGGCAGTTATATACCATAACAATTACATACCTTCAGCAGGGAGGTCCTATATACCCCTCCATAGGTTTTATGTTCATAAATAATATCTATGTTTATAAACAATGGGAAAATAGAATTGCCAAGGCTATACTAGACAATTTAGATCCCAATTTAGGTCAGGATTTTGTATCTCGGGTCGATCTTGACTCCCGATTTCATAATAAACCTGTTTGATTTTGTTCTGATCTGATCTGCAGTACTCTAATTACCCAATTAATGCACGATGTATACAAGAAATGAATGGCTTAATAGGCCATATATATGTCTGTAGGCCTTTGTTTATACCTGAGCTAACTGTAAAGACCTGTATGATCGGATCGTGAAAATTACCCAAAATATAGGGTAGTGGAGTCCCAGCTTTACTCATTGTTTCAAGAGTATATAACTGAAAATTCAGGAGAATTATTCTCTTACTTTGACAATCAGCTCCATTGTATCCATCTATGCAGTTACATGTATAAGAATTGACTCCATCAAGGCATGAGCCACTATTCTGACAAGGGTTTGGACTGCAGTCATCTATGTTGGCTGTGAAATAATGAACTTATAAAGTAAGGCAGCAGCCCTTTTTTGTTATGGATATGGCAACAAAGGATCAAGAATTCAAAGTAGGATGACAAGCAAGCAATAAGTACCCGATGTGTACTGTAGTTTTAGGAGTCAACTTTGAAACATTGGTAATATATTTCAGGTCAATCTCTATGGATAAAATGTGATGAGACACAGACTTTTCAAATTAGGGAAAAGGGAGCGATGCAGAATGTGATAACCTTTTGTTACAGATGACTAGGTGTAAAGTAGATCAGCTGCACATATTTTTAATTAGAGACATTTTTCATCCTTAAATATTTTCAAAAATTCCAGCATCAGTAAAAGAGAAATGTTGGAACCAACTTACTTTGACATTGATCCCCAGCATAGCCATCAACACAGCTACATGTGAAAGTAGCGACCCCGTCTGTGCAGGACCCGCCATTCTCACATGGATTCGGAGAGCAATCATTGATGTTATCTGCGAAAGATTTCAAACTTTACTCATCACTACTTTGGAAAAGGATGAAGTGCTACATTTTCTGAGAATTCATTAAAGGAATCTGGAGCTTTCTTTGAATTTGCATTTCTTTTATTGAAGTAAGATTTTCTAAAGGTGAGGCTCCACTAACCGATTCTATTCATAAATCGGTGTCATTCTCATGAATCTGGGGCAGTTATATACCATGACAATTACATACCTTCAGCAGGGAGGTCCTATATACCCCTCCATAGGTTTTATGTTCATAAATAACATCTATGTTTATATACAAGGGGAAAATAGAACTCCCAAGGCTATACTAGACGATTTAGATCCTGATTTAGGTCAGGATTTTGTATCTCGAGTCGATCTTGACCCCGGATTTCATATCAAACCTGTTTGATTTTGTTCTGATCTGATCTGCAGTGCTCTGATTAGCCAATTGATGCAGAATCTATACAAGAAATGAATGGCTTAATAGGCCATATATATGTCTGTAGGACTTTGTTTATACCTGAGCTAACTGTAAAGACCTGTATGATCAGATCGTGACAATTACCCAAAATATCGGGTAGTGGAGTCCCAGCTTTACTGATTGTTTCAAGAGTATATAACTGAAAATTCAGGAGAATTATTCTCTTACTTTGACAATCAGCTCCATTGTATCCATCTATGCAGTTACATGTATAAGAATTGACTCCATCAAGGCATGAGCCACTATTCTGACAAGGGTTTGAACTGCAGTCATCTGTGTTGGCTGTGAAATAATGAACTTATAAAGTAAGGCAGCGCCCTTTTTTGTTATGGATATGGCAACAAAGGATCAAGAATTCAAAGTAGGATGACAAGCAAGCAATAAGTACCCGATGTGTACTGTAGTTTTAGGAGTCAACTTTGAAACATTGGTAACATATTTCAGGTCAATCTCTATGGATAAAATGTGATGAGACACAGACTTTTCAAATTAGGGAAAAGGGAGCGATGCATAATGTGATTACCTTTTGTTACAGATGACTAGGTGTAAAGTAGATCAGCGGTACACATTTTTGATTAGAGACATTTTTCATCCTTAAATATTTTCAAAAATCCCAGCATCAGTAAAAGAGAAATGTTGGAACCAACTTACTTTGACATTGATCCCCAGCATAGCCATCAACACAGCTACATGTGACAGAACCGACCCCGTCTGTGCAGGACCCGCCATTTTCACATGGATTCGGAGAGCAATCATTGATGTTATCTGCGAAAGATTTCAAACTTTACTCATCACTACTTGGGAAAAGGATGAAGTGTTACATTTTCTGAGAATTCATTAAAGGAATCTGGAGCTTTCTTTGAATTTGCATGTCTTTTATTGAAGTAAGATTTTCTAAAGGTGAGGCTCCACTAACCGATTTTATTCATTAATCGTTGTCATTCTCATCAATCTGGGGCAGTTATATACCATAACAATTACATACCTTCAGCAGGGAGGTCCTATAAACCCCTCCATAGGTTTTATGTTCATAAATAATATCTATGTTTATAAACAATGGGAAAATAGCATCGCCAAGGCTATACTAGACGATTTAGATCCCGATTTAGGCCAGGGATTTGTATCTCTGGTCGATCTTGACTCCCGATTTCATATCAAACCTGTTTGATTTTGTTCTGATCTGATCTGCAGTACTCTAATTAGCCAATTGATGCTCAAGGTATACCATAAATGAATGGCTTAATAGGCCACATGTATGTCTATAGGCCTTTATTTATACCTGAGCGAACTGTAAAGACCTGTATGATCGGATGGTGACAATTACCCAAAATATCGGGTAGTGGAGTCCCAGCTTTACTGATTGTTTCAAGAGTATATAACTGAAAATTCAGGAGAATTATTCTCTTACTTTGACAATCAGCTCCATTGTATCCATCTATGCAGTTACATGTATAAGAATTGACTCCATCAAGGCATGAGCCACTATTCTGACAAGGGTTTGAACTGCAGTCATCTGTGTTGGCTGTGAAATAATGAACTTATAAAGTAAGGCAGCAGCCCTTGTTTGTTATGGATATGGCAACAAAGGATCAAGAATTCAAAGTAGGATGACAAGCAAGCAATAAGTACCCGATGTGTACTGTAGTTTTAGGAGTCAACTTTGAAACATTGGTAACATATTTCAGGTCAATCTCTATGGATAAAATGTGATGAGACACAGACTTTTCAAATTAGGGAAAAGGGAGCGATGCATAATGTGATAACCTTTTGTTACAGATGACTAGGTGTAAAGTAGATCAGCGGCACATATTTTTAATTAGAGACATTTTTCATCCTTAAATATTTTCAAAAATTCCAGCATCAGTAAAAGAGAAATGTTGGAACCAACTTACTTTGACATTGATCCCCAGCATAGCCATCAACACAGCTACATGTGAAAGAAGCGACCCCGTCTGTGCAGGACCCGCCATTTTCACATAGATTCGGAGAGCAATCATTGATGTTATCTGCGAAAGATTTTAAACTTTACTCATCACTACTTGGGAAAAGGATGAAGTGTTACATTTTCTGAGAATTCATTAAAGGAATCTGGAGCTTTCTTTGAATTTGCATGTCCTTTATTGAAGTAAGATTTTCTTAAGGTGAGGCTCCACTAACTGATTTTATTCATAAACTGGTGTCATTCTCATGAATCTGGGGCAGTTATATACCATAACAATTACATACCTTCAGCAGGGAGGTCCTATATACCCCTCCATAGGTTTTATGTTCATAAATAATATCTATGTTCATAAACAAGGGGAAAATAGAATTGCCAAGGCTATACTAGAAGATTTAGATCCCGATTTAGGTCAGGATTTTGTATCTCGGGTCGATCTTGACTCCCGATTTCATATCAAACCTGTTTGATTTTTTTCTGATCTGATCTGCAGTACTCTGATTAGCCAATTGATGCACAATGTATACAAGAAATGAATGGCTTAATCTTCCATATATATGTCTGTAGGACTTTTTTTATACCTTAGCTAACTGTAAAGACCTGTATGATCGGATCGTGACAAATACCCAAAATATCGTGTGTGGAGTCCCAGCTTTACTGATTGTTTCAAGAGTATATAACTGAAAATTCAGGAGAATTATTCTCTTACTTTGACAATCAGCTCCATTGTATCCATCTATGCAGTTACATGTATAAGAATTGACTCCATCAAGGCATGAGCCACTATTCTGACAAGGGTTTGGACTGCAGTCATCTATGTTGGCTGTGAAATAATGAACTTATTAAGTAAGGCAGCAGCCCTTTTTGGTTATGGATATGGCAACAAAGGATCAAGAATTCAAAGTAGGATGACAAGCAAGCAATAAGTACCCGATGTGTACTGTAGTTTTAGGAGCAGGGGTGGGCACATCTGAAAATCCTGGAGCCAATACAGGACTGGCTGTAGCCAGCGGTAGATCAAAATTGTTAATCGAGAGGGGCTTTCACACTACATATAGTCACGCTAGTGAGTTGGGAGCATGCCCCACAAGATCATTTTGTAAATCTATACTTGAAACAATACATTCTGATTTTTAAAAGCATTGTGCTAAATTTTGGCACTCACTTTTCAATCTATAAGCTCTTCCATTGGGACTGGGTCATTATTTGAAAGAAAATATTGTGGAAAATTTCGGAAGTCCAGCCTTGAAATGGTGTATTCTGATGCATTTTTGAACACAATCAATTACAGCTAAGATCTGTATTTATTCTCTACCATACCTTTGGGGCTGGGGCATATTTCAGAGGGAAACATGTTCATGGCCAACAAGAACATTTTGAAACTCTACACTTGATATAATGTATTCTGATGCAATTTTGCACACAATATTCATCCTTTATCATTTGGACATGGTCATTTTTTTCAGAGGAAATTTAAAAGTCTAAACTTGGAACAGTACATTCTGATACATTTTTGGAACACATTAAATTACAGCTCTCTGACAAATATTTATCCTGTACAATTTGGGATGGCCATTTTCAGAGAGAATCTTTTTGAGTTTTTATGCAAGTCTACCATTGAAATGGTGCATTCTGATGCATTTAACATAATGCATTACAGCTTATAAGTTAGATCTGTATATATTAAGTGTGGGAAATCTTTCAGAGGGAAACATTTTAAAAGTTTAGACTTGAAATGCTGGAACACAAAGCAGTAGGCTATTCCTACCTATTCCCTTTTGAGGAGAATTGTGAAAATCTTAAAGTATCAATGCATTCTCTTTAAATCATACCAAGCCCCATCTACTATTAGTGCAAGGGAGGTCAGGGGACAGGGAAGGGAGGACTTTAAGAATGAAAGAGAGCTGCTGAGGCTGAGGTTGGAAATGGATTGTAACTTTGGTTCTAGTTGGAATATTTCCAAAATTCTTTCAGTTTTAGAAAGCTTGAGACAAATCTAAGAGGCTTGTCGCCAATTCCAGGACTAGTGTCGCCATATTTTGGCGACATGGCGACAGCTGCCCAGCCCTGAGGAGTCAACTTTGAAACATTGGTAACATATTTCAGGTCAATCTCTATGGATAAAATGTGATGAGACACAGACTTTCCAAATTAGGGAAAAGGGAGCGATGCATAATGTGATTACCTTTTGTTACAGATGACTAGGTGTAAAGTAGATCAGCGGCACATATTTGTAATAAGAGACATTGTTCATCCTTTAATATTTTCAAAAATTCCAGCATCAGTAAAAGAGAAATGTTGGAACCAACTTACTTTGACATTGATCCCCAGCATAGCCATCAACACAGCTACATGTGATAGAAGCGACCCCGTCTGTGCAGGACCCGCCATTTTCACATGGATTCGGAGAACAATCATTGATGTTATCTGCGAAAGATTTCAAACTTGACTCATGACCATTGGAAAAAGGATGAGGTGTCACATTCTTTGAGAATTCATTAAAGGAATCTCGAGCTTTTTTTGAATTTGCATGTCTTTTAATGAACTAAGATTTTCTAAAGGTGAGGCTCCACTAACCAATTTTATTCATAAATCGGTGTCATTCTCATGAATCTGGCGCACTTATATACCATAACAATTACATACCTTCAGCAGGGAGGTCCTATATACCCTGCCATAGGTTTTATGTTCATAAATTATATCTACGTTTATAAACAAGGGGAAAACTGAATTATCAAGGCTATACTATACTATTTAGATCCCGATTTAGGTCAGGATTTTGTATCTCAGGTCGATCTTGACTCCCGATTTTATATCAAACCTGTTTGATTTTTTTCTGATCTGATCTGCAGTACTCTAGTTAGCCGATTGATGCACAATGTATACAAGAAATGAGTGGCTTAATCGGCCATATATATGTTTGTAGGCCTTTGTTTATACCTCAGCAAACTGTAAAGACCTGTATGATCGGATCGTGAGGATTACCAAAAATATTGGGTAGTGCAGTCCTAGCTTTACTGATTGTTTCAAGAGTATGTAACTGAATATTCTGGAGAATTATTCTCTTACTTTGACAATCAGCTCCATTGTATCCATCTATGCAGTTACATGTATAAGAATTGACTCCATCAAGGCATGAGCCACTATTCTGACAAGGGTTTGGACTGCAGTCATCTATGTTGGCTGTGATATAATGAACTAATAAAGTAAGACAGCAGCCCTTTTTTGTTATGGATATGGCAACAAAGGATCAAGAATTCAAAGCAGGATGACAAGCAAGCAATAAGTACCCAAAGTGTACTGTAGTTTTAGTAGTCAACTTTAAAACATTGGTATCATATTTCAGGTCAATCTCTATGGATAAAATGTGATGAGACACAGACTTTTCAAATTAGGGAAAAGGGAGCGATGCAGAATGTGATTACCTTTTGTTACAGATGACTAGGTGTAAAGTAGATCAGCGGCACATATTTTTAATTAGAGACATTTTTCATCCTTAAATATTTTCAAAAATTCCAGCATCAGTAAAAGAGAAATGTTGGAACCAACTTACTTTGACATTGATCCCCAGCATAGCCATCAACACAGCTACATGTGAAAGAAGCGACCCCGTCTGTGCAGGACCCGCCATTTTCACATGGATTTGGAGAGCAATCATTGATGTTATCTGCGAAAGATTTCAAACTTTACTCATCACTACTTGGGAAAAGGATGAAGTGTTGCATTTTCTGAGAATTCATGAAAGGAATCTGGAGCTTTCTTTGAATTTGCATGTCTTTTATTGAAGTAAGATTTTCTAAAGGTGAGGCTCCACTAACCTATTTTATTCATAAATTGGTGTCATTCTCATCAATCTGGGGCAGTTATATACCATAACAATTACATACCTTCAGCAGGGAGGTCCTATATACCCCTCCATAGGTTTTATGTTCATAAATAATATCTATGTTTATAAACAATGGGAAAATAGAATTGCCAAGGCTATACTAGACGATTTAGATCCCAATTTAGGTCAGGATTTTGAATCTCATGTTGATCTTGACTCCCGATTTCATAATAAACCTGTTTGATTTTGTTCTGATCTGATCTGCAGTACTCTAATTACCCAATTAATGCACGATGTATACAAGAAATGAATGGCTTAATAGGCCATATATATGTCTGTAGGCCTTTGTTTATACCTTAGCTAACTGTAAAGACCTGTATGATCGGATGGTGACAATTACCCAAAATATCAGGTAGTGGAGTCCCATCTTTACT
The DNA here is from genome assembly GCA_947462335.1 of Harmothoe impar. NCBI lineage: Eukaryota > Metazoa > Annelida > Polychaeta > Phyllodocida > Polynoidae > Harmothoe > Harmothoe impar. The sequence continues at coordinate 12,644,236 of OX381711.1, forward strand.
GATTGTTTCAAGAGTATATAACTGAAAATTCAGGAGAATTATTCTCTTACTTTGACAATCAGCTCCATTGTATCCATCTATGCAGTTGCATGTATAAGAATTGACTCCATCAAGGCATGAGCCACTATTCTGACAAGGGTTTGGACTGCAGTCATCTATGTTGGCTGTGAAATAATGAACTTATAAAGTAAGGCAGCAGCCTTTTTTGTTATGGATATGGCAACAAAGGATCAAGAATTCAAAGAAGGATGACAAGCAAGCAATAAGTACCCGATGTGTACTGTAGTTTTAGGAGTCAACTTTGAGACATTGGTAACATATTTCAGGTCAATCTCTATGGATAAAATGTGATGAGACACAAACTTTTCAAATTAGGGAAAAGGGAGCGATGCATAATGTGATTCCCTTTTGTTACAGATGACTACGTGTAAAGTAGATCAGCGGCACATATTTTTAATTAGAGACATTTTTCATCCTTAAATATTTTCAAAAATTCCAGCATCAGTAAAAGAGAAATGTTGGAACCAACTTACTTTGACATTGATCCCCAGCATAGCCATCAACACAGCTACATGTGAAAGTAGCGACCCCGTCTGTGCAGGACCCGCCATTTTCACATGGATTCGGAGAGCAATCATTGATGTTATCTGCGAAAGATTTCAATCTTTACTCATCACTACTTGGGAAAAGGATGAAGTGTTACATTTTCTGAGAATTCATTAAAGGAATCTGGAGCTTTCTTTGAATTTGCATGTCTTTTATTGGAGTAAGATTTTCTAAAGGTGAGGCTCCACTAACCGATTTTATTCATAAATCGGTGTCATTCTCATGAATCTGGGGCAGTTATATACCATAACAATTACATACATTCACCAGGGATGTCCTATATACCCCTCCATAGGTTTTATGTTCATAAATAATATCTATCTTTATAAACAAGGGGAAAATAGAATTGCCAAGGCTATACTAGACGATTTAGATCCCGATTTAGGTCAGGATTTTGTATCTCGGGTCGATCTTGACTCCTGATTTCATATCAAACCTGTTTGATTTTTTTCTGATCTGATCTGCAGTACTCTGATTAGCCGATTGATGCACAATGTATACAAGAAATGAATGGCTTAATCTTCCATATATATGTCTGTAGGACTTTGTTTATACCAGAGCTAACTGTAGAGGCCTGTATGATCAGATCGTGACAATTACCCAAAATATCGGGTAGTGGAGTCCCAGCTTTACTGATTGTTTCAAGAGTATATAACTGAATATTCGGGAGAACTATTCTCTTACTTTGACAATCAGCTCCATTGTATCCATCTATGCAGTTACATGTATAAGAATTGACTCCATCAAGGCATGAGCCACTATTCTGACAAGGGTTTGGGGGACTGCAGTCATCTATGTTGGCTGTGAAATAATGAACTTATAAAGTAAGGCAGCAGCCCTTTTTTGTTATGGATATGGAAACAAAGGATCAAGAATTCAAAGTAGGATGACAAGCAAGCAATAAGTACCCGATGTGTACTGTAGTTTTAGGAGTCAACTTTGAAACATTGGTAACATATTTCAGGTCAATCTCTATGGATAAAATGTGATGAGACACAGACTTTTCAAATTAGGGAAAAGGGAGCGATGCATAATTACAGATGACTAGGTGTAAAGTAGATCAGCGGCACATATTTCTAATTAGAGACATTTTTCATCCTTAAATATTTTCAAAAATTCCAGCATCAGTAAAAGAGAAATGTTGGAACCAACTTACTTTGACATTGATCCCCAGCATAGCCATCAACACAGCTACATGTGACAGAACCGACCCCGTCTGTGCAGGACCCGCCATTTTCACATGGATTTGGAGAGCAATCATTGATGTTATCTGCGAAAGATTTCGAACTTTACTCATCACTACTTGGGAAAAGGATGAAGTGCTACATTTTCTGAGATTTCATTTAAGGAATCTGGAGCTTTCTTTGAATTTGCATGTCTTTTATTGAAGTAAGATTTTCTAAAGGTAAGGCTCCACTAACCGATTTTATTCATGAATCAGTGTCATTCTCATCAATCTGGGGCAGTTATATACTATAACAATTACATACCTTCAGCAGGGAGGTCCTATATACCCCTCCATAGGTTTTATGTTTATAAATAATATCTATGTTTAGAAAACAAGGGGAAAATAGAATTGCCAAGGCTATACTAGACGATTTAGATCCTGATTTAGGTCAGGATTTTGTATCTCGGGTTGATCTTGACTACCGATTTCATATCAAACCTGTTTGATTTTTTTCTGATCTGATCTGCAGTACTCTTATTAGCCAATTTATGCACAATGTATACAAGAAATGAATGGCTTAATCGGCCATATATATATGTCTGTAGGCCTTTGTTTATACCTGAGATAACTGTAAAGACCTGTATGATCGGATCGTGATAATTACCCAAAATATCGGGTAGTGGAGTCCCAGCTTTACTGATTGTTTCAAGAGTATATGACTGAGATTCAGGAGAATTATTCTCTTACTTTGACAATCAGCTCCATTGTATCCATCTATGCAGTTACATGTATAAGAATTGACTCCATCAAGGCATGAGCCACTATTCTGACAAGGGTTTGGACTGCAGTCATCTATGTTGGCTGTGAAATAATGAACTTATAAAGTAAGGCAGCAGCCCTCTTTTGTTATGGATATGGCAACAAAGGATCAAGAATTCAAAGCAGGATGACAAGCGAGCAATAAGTACCCGATGTGTACTCTAGTTTTAGGAGTCAACTTGAAAACATTGGTATCATATTTCAGGTCATTATTCCAATCTTTATGGATAAAATGTGATGAAACACAAACTTTTCAAATTAGGGAAAAGGGAGCGATGCATAATGTGATTACCTTTTGGTACAGATGACTACGTGTAAAGTAGATCAGCGGCACATATTTTTAATTAGAGACATTTTTCATCCTTAAATATTTTCAAAAATTCCAGCATCAGTAAAAGAGAAATATTGGAACCAACTTACTTTGACATTGATCCCCAGCATAGCCATCAACACAGCTACATGTGACAGAAGCGACCCCGTCTGTGCAGGACCCGCCATTTTCACATGGATTCGGAGAGCAATCATTGATGTTATCTGCGAAAGATTTCAATCTTTACTCATCACTACTTGGGAAAAGGATGAAGTGTTACATTTTCTGAGAATTCATTAAAGGAATCTGGAGCTTTCTTTGAATTTGCATGTCTTTTATTGGAGTAAGATTTTCTAAAGGTGAGGCTCCACTAACCGATTTTATTCATAAATCGGTGTCATTCTCATGAATCTGGGGCAGTTATATACCATAACAATTACATACATTCACCAGGGATGTCCTATATACCCCTCCATAGGTTTTATGTTCATAAATAATATCTATCTTTATAAACAAGGGGAAAATAGAATTGCCAAGGCTATACTAGACGATTTAGATCCCGATTTAGGTCAGGATTTTGTATCTCGGGTCGATCTTGACTCCTGATTTCATATCAAACCTGTTTGATTTTTTTCTGATCTGATCTGCAGTACTCTGATTAGCCGATTGATGCACAATGTATACAAGAAATGAGTGGCTTAATCTTCCATATATATGTCTGTAGGACTTTGTTTATACCAGAGCTAACTGTAGAGGCCTGTATGATCAGATCGTGACAATTACCCAAAATATCGGGTAGTGGAGTCCCAGCTTTACTGATTGTTTCAAGAGTATATAACTGAATATTCGGGAGAACTATTCTCTTACTTTGACAATCAGCTCCATTGTATCCATCTATGCAGTTACATGTATTTATAAGAATTGACTCCATCAAGGCATGAGCCACTATTCTGACAAGGGTTTGGGGGACTGCAGTCATCTATGTTGGCTGTGAAATAATGAACTTATAAAGTAAGGCAGCAGCCCTTTTTTGTTATGGATATGGAAACAAAGGATCAAGAATTCAAAGTAGGATGACAAGCAAGCAATAAGTACCCGATGTGTACTGTAGTTTTAGGAGTCAACTTTGAAACATTGGTAACATATTTCAGGTCAATCTCTATGGATAAAATGTGATGAGACACAGACTTTTCAAATTAGGGAAAAGGGAGCGATGCATAATGTGATTACCTTTTGTTACAGATGACTAGGTGTAAAGTAGATCAGCGGCACATATTTCTAATTAGAGACATTTTTCATCCTTAAATATTTTCAAAAATTCCAGCATCAGTAAAAGAGAAATGTTGGAACCAACTTACTTTGACATTGATCCCCAGCATAGCCATCAACACAGCTACATGTGACAGAACCGACCCCGTCTGTGCAGGACCCGCCATTTTCACATGGATTTGGAGAGCAATCATTGATGTTATCTGCGAAAGATTTCGAACTTTACTCATCACTACTTGGGAAAAGGATGAAGTGCTACATTTTCTGAGATTTCATTTAAGGAATCTGGAGCTTTCTTTGAATTTGCATGTCTTTTATTGAAGTAAGATTTTCTAAAGGTAAGGCTCCACTAACCGATTTTATTCATGAATCAGTGTCATTCTCATCAATCTGGGGCAGTTATATACTATAACAATTACATACCTTCAGCAGGGAGGTCCTATATACCCCTCCATAGGTTTTATGTTTATAAATAATATCTATGTTTAGAAAACAAGGGGAAAATAGAATTGCCAAGGCTATACTAGACGATTTAGATCCTGATTTAGGTCAGGATTTTGTATCTCGGGTTGATCTTGACTACCGATTTCATATCAAACCTGTTTGATTTTTTTCTGATCTGATCTGCAGTACTCTTATTAGCCAATTTATGCACAATGTATACAAGAAATGAATGGCTTAATCGGCCATATATATATGTCTGTAGGCCTTTGTTTATACCTGAGATAACTGTAAAGACCTGTATGATCGGATCGTGATAATTACCCAAAATATCGGGTAGTGGAGTCCCAGCTTTACTGATTGTTTCAAGAGTATATGACTGAGATTCAGGAGAATTATTCTCTTACTTTGACAATCAGCTCCATTGTATCCATCTATGCAGTTACATGTATAAGAATTGACTCCATCAAGGCATGAGCCACTATTCTGACAAGGGTTTGGACTGCAGTCATCTATGTTGGCTGTGAAATAATGAACTTATAAAGTAAGGCAGCAGCCCTCTTTTGTTATGGATATGGCAACAAAGGATCAAGAATTCAAAGCAGGATGACAAGCGAGCAATAAGTACCCGATGTGTACTCTAGTTTTAGGAGTCAACTTGAAAACATTGGTATCATATTTCAGGTCATTATTCCAATCTTTATGGATAAAATGTGATGAAACACAAACTTTTCAAATTAGGGAAAAGGGAGCGATGCATAATGTGATTACCTTTTGGTACAGATGACTACGTGTAAAGTAGATCAGCGGCACATATTTTTAATTAGAGACATTTTTCATCCTTAAATATTTTCAAAAATTCCAGCATCAGTAAAAGAGAAATATTGGAACCAACTTACTTTGACATTGATCCCCAGCATAGCCATCAACACAGCTACATGTGACAGAAGCGACCCCGTCTGTGCAGGACCCGCCATTTTCACATGGATTGGGAGAGCAATCATTGATGTTATCTGTGAAAGATTTCAAATTTACTCATCACTACTTGGGAAAAGGATGAAGTGTTACATTTTCTGAGAATTCATTAAAGGAATCTCGAGCTTTCTTTGAATTTGCATGTCTTTTATTGAAGTAAGATTTTCTAAAGGTGAGGCTCCACTAACCGATTTTATTCATAAATTGGTGTCATCCTCATCAATCTGGGGCAGTTATATACCATAACAATTACATACCTTCAGCAGGGAGGTCCTATATACCCCTCCATAGGTTTTATGTTCATAAATAATATCTATGTTTATAAACAATGGGAAAATAGAATTGCCAAGGCTATACTAGACAATTTAGATCCCAATTTAGGTCAGGATTTTGTATCTCGGGTCGATCTTGACTCCCGATTTCATAATAAACCTGTTTGATTTTGTTCTGATCTGATCTGCAGTACTCTAATTACCCAATTAATGCACGATGTATACAAGAAATGAATGGCTTAATAGGCCATATATATGTCTGTAGGCCTTTGTTTATACCTGAGCTAACTGTAAAGACCTGTATGATCGGATCGTGAAAATTACCCAAAATATAGGGTAGTGGAGTCCCAGCTTTACTCATTGTTTCAAGAGTATATAACTGAAAATTCAGGAGAATTATTCTCTTACTTTGACAATCAGCTCCATTGTATCCATCTATGCAGTTACATGTATAAGAATTGACTCCATCAAGGCATGAGCCACTATTCTGACAAGGGTTTGGACTGCAGTCATCTATGTTGGCTGTGAAATAATGAACTTATAAAGTAAGGCAGCAGCCCTTTTTTGTTATGGATATGGCAACAAAGGATCAAGAATTCAAAGTAGGATGACAAGCAAGCAATAAGTACCCGATGTGTACTGTAGTTTTAGGAGTCAACTTTGAAACATTGGTAATATATTTCAGGTCAATCTCTATGGATAAAATGTGATGAGACACAGACTTTTCAAATTAGGGAAAAGGGAGCGATGCAGAATGTGATAACCTTTTGTTACAGATGACTAGGTGTAAAGTAGATCAGCTGCACATATTTTTAATTAGAGACATTTTTCATCCTTAAATATTTTCAAAAATTCCAGCATCAGTAAAAGAGAAATGTTGGAACCAACTTACTTTGACATTGATCCCCAGCATAGCCATCAACACAGCTACATGTGAAAGTAGCGACCCCGTCTGTGCAGGACCCGCCATTCTCACATGGATTCGGAGAGCAATCATTGATGTTATCTGCGAAAGATTTCAAACTTTACTCATCACTACTTGGGAAAAGGATGAAGTGTTACATTTTCTGAGAATTCATTAAAGGAATCTGGAGCTTTCTTTGAATTTGCATGTCTTTTATTGAAGTAAGATTTTCTAAAGGTGAGGCTCCACTAACCGATTCTATTCATAAATCGGTGTCATTCTCATGAATCTGGGGCAGTTATATACCATGACAATTACATACCTTCAGCAGGGAGGTCCTATATACCCCTCCATAGGTTTTATGTTCATAAATAACATCTATGTTTATATACAAGGGGAAAATAGAACTCCCAAGGCTATACTAGACGATTTAGATCCCGATTTAGGTCAGGATTTTGTATCTCGAGTCGATCTTGACCCCCGATTTCATATCAAACCTGTTTGATTTTGTTCTGATCTGATCTGCAGTGCTCTGATTAGCCAATTGATGCAGAATCTATACAAGAAATGAATGGCTTAATAGGCCATATATATGTCTGTAGGACTTTGTTTATACCTGAGCTAACTGTAAAGACCTGTATGATCGGATGGTGACAATTACCCAAAATATCGGGTAGTGGAGTCCCAGCTTTACTGATTGTTTCAAGAGTATATAACTGAAAATTCAGGAGAATTATTCTCTTACTTTGACAATCAGCTCCATTGTATCCATCTATGCAGTTACATGTATAAGAATTGACTCCATCAAGGCATGAGCCACTATTCTGACAAGGGTTTGAACTGCAGTCATCTGTGTTGGCTGTGAAATAATGAACTTATAAAGTAAGGCAGCGCCCTTTTTTGTTTTGGATATGGCAACAAAGGATCAAGAATTCAAAGTAGGATGACAAGCAAGCAATAAGTACCCGATGTGTACTGTAGTTTTAGGAGTCAACTTTGAAACATTGGTAACATATTTCAGGTCAATCTCTATGGATAAAACGTGATGAGACACAGACTTTTCAAATTAGGGAAAAGGGAGCGATGCATAATGTGATTACCTTTTGTTACAGATGACTAGGTGTAAAGTAGATCAGCGGTACACATTTTTGATTAGAGACATTTTTCATCCTTAAATATTTTCAAAAATCCCAGCATCAGTAAAAGAGAAATGTTGGAACCAACTTACTTTGACATTGATCCCCAGCATAGCCATCAACACAGCTACATGTGACAGAACCGACCCCGTCTGTGCAGGACCCGCCATTTTCACATGGATTCGGAGAGCAATCATTGATGTTATCTGCGAAAGATTTCAAACTTTACTCATCACTACTTGGGAAAAGGATGAAGTGTTACATTTTCTGAGAATTCATTAAAGGAATCTGGAGCTTTCTTTGAATTTGCATGTCTTTTATTGAAGTAAGATTTTCTAAAGGTGAGGCTCCACTAACCGATTTTATTCATTAATCGTTGTCATTCTCATCAATCTGGGGCAGTTATATACCATAACAATTACATACCTTCAGCAGGGAGGTCCTATAAACCCCTCCATAGGTTTTATGTTCATAAATAATATCTATGTTTATAAACAATGGGAAAATAGCATCGCCAAGGCTATACTAGACGATTTAGATCCCGATTTAGGCCAGGGATTTGTATCTCTGGTCGATCTTGACTCCCGATTTCATATCAAACCTGTTTGCTTTTGTTCTGATCTGATCTGCAGTACTCTAATTAGCCAATTGATGCTCAAGGTATACCATAAATGAATGGCTTAATAGGCCACATGTATGTCTGTAGGCCTTTATTTATACCTGAGCGAACTGTAAAGACCTGTATGATCGGATGGTGACAATTACCCAAAATATCGGGTAGTGGAGTCCCAGCTTTACTGATTGTTTCAAGAGTATATAACTGAAAATTCAGGAGAATTATTCTCTTACTTTGACAATCAGCTCCATTGTATCCATCTATGCAGTTACATGTATAAGAATTGACTCCATCAAGGCATGAGCCACTATTCTGACAAGGGTTTGGACTGCAGTCATCTATGTTGGCTGTGAAATAATGAACTTATAAAGTAAGGCAGCAGCCCTTTTTTGTTATGGATATGGCAACAAAGGATCAAGAATTCAAAGTAGGATGACAAGCAAGCAATAAGTACCCGATGTGTACTGTAGTTTTAGGAGTCAACTTTGAAACATTGGTAATATATTTCAGGTCAATCTCTATGGATAAAATGTGATGAGACACAGACTTTTCAAATTAGGGAAAAGGGAGCGATGCAGAATGTGATAACCTTTTGTTACAGATGACTAGGTGTAAAGTAGATCAGCTGCACATATTTTTAATTAGAGACATTTTTCATCCTTAAATATTTTCAAAAATTCCAGCATCAGTAAAAGAGAAATGTTGGAACCAACTTACTTTGACATTGATCCCCAGCATAGCCATCAACACAGCTACATGTGAAAGTAGCGACCCCGTCTGTGCAGGACCCGCCATTCTCACATGGATTCGGAGAGCAATCATTGATGTTATCTGCGAAAGATTTCAAACTTTACTCATCACTACTTGGGAAAAGGATGAAGTGTTACATTTTCTGAGAATTCATTAAAGGAATCTGGAGCTTTCTTTGAATTTGCATGTCTTTTATTGAAGTAAGATTTTCTAAAGGTGAGGCTCCACTAACCGATTCTATTCATAAATCGGTGTCATTCTCATGAATCTGGGGCAGTTATATACCATGACAATTACATACCTTCAGCAGGGAGGTCCTATATACCCCTCCATAGGTTTTATGTTCATAAATAACATCTATGTTTATATACAAGGGGAAAATAGAACTCCCAAGGCTATACTAGACGATTTAGATCCCGATTTAGGTCAGGATTTTGTATCTCGAGTCGATCTTGACCCCCGATTTCATATCAAACCTGTTTGATTTTGTTCTGATCTGATCTGCAGTGCTCTGATTAGCCAATTGATGCAGAATCTATACAAGAAATGAATGGCTTAATAGGCCATATATATGTCTGTAGGACTTTGTTTATACCTGAGCTAACTGTAAAGACCTGTATGATCGGATGGTGACAATTACCCAAAATATCGGGTAGTGGAGTCCCAGCTTTACTGATTGTTTCAAGAGTATATAACTGAAAATTCAGGAGAATTATTCTCTTACTTTGACAATCAGCTCCATTGTATCCATCTATGCAGTTACATGTATAAGAATTGACTCCATCAAGGCATGAGCCACTATTCTGACAAGGGTTTGAACTGCAGTCATCTGTGTTGGCTGTGAAATAATGAACTTATAAAGTAAGGCAGCGCCCTTTTTTGTTTTGGATATGGCAACAAAGGATCAAGAATTCAAAGTAGGATGACAAGCAAGCAATAAGTACCCGATGTGTACTGTAGTTTTAGGAGTCAACTTTGAAACATTGGTAACATATTTCAGGTCAATCTCTATGGATAAAACGTGATGAGACACAGACTTTTCAAATTAGGGAAAAGGGAGCGATGCATAATGTGATTACCTTTTGTTACAGATGACTAGGTGTAAAGTAGATCAGCGGTACACATTTTTGATTAGAGACATTTTTCATCCTTAAATATTTTCAAAAATCCCAGCATCAGTAAAAGAGAAATGTTGGAACCAACTTACTTTGACATTGATCCCCAGCATAGCCATCAACACAGCTACATGTGACAGAACCGACCCCGTCTGTGCAGGACCCGCCATTTTCACATGGATTCGGAGAGCAATCATTGATGTTATCTGCGAAAGATTTCAAACTTTACTCATCACTACTTGGGAAAAGGATGAAGTGTTACATTTTCTGAGAATTCATTAAAGGAATCTGGAGCTTTCTTTGAATTTGCATGTCTTTTATTGAAGTAAGATTTTCTAAAGGTGAGGCTCCACTAACCGATTTTATTCATTAATCGTTGTCATTCTCATCAATCTGGGGCAGTTATATACCATAACAATTACATACCTTCAGCAGGGAGGTCCTATAAACCCCTCCATAGGTTTTATGTTCATAAATAATATCTATGTTTATAAACAATGGGAAAATAGCATCGCCAAGGCTATACTAGACGATTTAGACCCCGATTTAGGCCAGGGATTTGTATCTCTGGTCGATCTTGACTCCCGATTTCATATCAAACCTGTTTGCTTTTGTTCTGATCTGATCTGCAGTACTCTAATTAGCCAATTGATGCTCAAGGTATACCATAAATGAATGGCTTAATAGGCCACATGTATGTCTGTAGGCCTTTATTTATACCTGAGCGAACTGTAAAGACCTGTATGATCGGATGGTGACAATTACCCAAAATATCGGGTAGTGGAGTCCCAGCTTTACTGATTGTTTCAAGAGTATATAACTGAAAATTCAGGAGAATTATTCTCTTACTTTGACAATCAGCTCCATTGTATCCATCTATGCAGTTACATGTATAAGAATTGACTCCATCAAGGCATGAGCCACTATTCTGACAAGGGTTTGGACTGCAGTCATCTATGTTGGCTGTGAAATAATGAACTTATTAAGTAAGGCAGCAGCCCTTTTTGGTTATGGATATGGCAACAAAGGATCAAGAATTCAAAGTAGGATGACAAGCAAGCAATAAGTACCCGATGTGTACTGTAGTTTTAGGAGTCAACTTTGAAACATTGGTAACATATTTCAGGTCAATCTCTATGGATAAAATGTGATGAGACACAGACTTTCCAAATTAGGGAAAAGGGAGCGATGCATAATGTGATTACCTTTTGTTACAGATGACTAGGTGTAAAGTAGATCAGCGGCACCTATTTGTAATAAGAGACATTGTTCATCCTTTAATATTTTCAAAAATTCCAGCATCAGTAAAAGAGAAATGTTGGAACCAACTTACTTTGACATTGATCCCCAGCATAGCCATCAACACAGCTACATGTGATAGAAGCGACCCCGTCTGTGCAGGACCCGCCATTTTCACATGGATTCGGAGAACAATCATTGATGTTATCTGCGAAAGATTTCAAACTTGACTCATGACCATTGGAAAAAGGATGAGGTGTCACATTCTTTGAGAATTCATTAAAGGAATCTCCAGCTTTCTTTGAATTTGCATGTCTTTTAATGAACTAAGATTTTCTAAAGGTGAGGCTCCACTAACCAATTTTATTCATAAATCGGTGTCATTCTCATGAATCTGGCGCACTTATATACCATAACAATTACATACCTTCAGCAGGGAGGTCCTATATACCCTGCCATAGGTTTTATGTTCATAAATTATATCTACGTTTATAAACAAGGGGAAAACTGAATTATCAAGGCTATACTATACTATTTAGATCCCGATTTAGGTCAGGATTTTGTATCTCAGGTCGATCTTGACTCCCGATTTTATATCAAACCTGTTTGATTTTTTTCTGATCTGATCTGCAGTACTCTAGTTAGCCGATTGATGCACAATGTATACAAGAAATGAGTGGCTTAATCGGCCATATATATGTTTGTAGGCCTTTGTTTATACCTCAGCAAACTGTAAAGACCTGTATGATCGGATCGTGAGGATTACCAAAAATATCGGGTAGTGGAGTCCCAGCTTTACTGATTGTTTCAAGAGTATATAACTGAAAATTCAGGAGAATTATTCTCTTACTTTGACAATCAGCTCCATTGTATCCATCTATGCAGTTACATGTATAAGAATTGACTCCATCAAGGCATGAGCCACTATTCTGACAAGGGTTTGAACTGCAGTCATCTGTGTTGGCTGTGAAATAATGAACTTATAAAGTAAGGCAGCAGCCCTTGTTTGTTATGGATATGGCAACAAAGGATCAAGAATTCAAAGTAGGATGACAAGCAAGCAATAAGTACCCGATGTGTACTGTAGTTTTAGGAGTCAACTTTAAAACATTGGTAACATATTTCAGGTCAATCTCTATGGATAAAATGTGATGAGACACAGACTTTTCAAATTAGGGAAAAGGGAGCGATGCATAATGTGATAACCTTTTGTTACAGATGACTAGGTGTAAAGTAGATCAGCGGCACATATTTTTAATTAGAGACATTTTTCATCCTTAAATATTTTCAAAAATTCCAGCATCAGTAAAAGAGAAATGTTGGAACCAACTTACTTTGACATTGATCCCCAGCATAGCCATCAACACAGCTACATGTGAAAGAAGCGACCCCGTCTGTGCAGGACCCGCCATTTTCACATAGATTCGGAGAGCAATCATTGATGTTATCTGCGAAAGATTTTAAACTTTGCTCATCACTACTTGGGAAAAGGATGAAGTGTTACATTTTCTGAGAATTCATTAAAGGAATCTGGAGCTTTCTTTGAATTTGCATGTCCTTTATTGAAGTAAGATTTTCTTAAGGTGAGGCTCCACTAACTGATTTTATTCATAAACTGGTGTCATTCTCATGAATCTGGGGCAGTTATATACCATAACAATTACATACCTTCAGCAGGGAGGTCCTATATACCCCTCCATAGGTTTTATGTTCATAAATAATATCTATGTTCATAAACAAGGGGAAAATAGAATTGCCAAGGCTATACTAGAAGATTTAGATCCCGATTTAGGTCAGGATTTTTTATCTCGGGTCGATCTTGACTCCCGATTTCATATCAAACCTGTTTGATTTTTTTCTGATCTGATCTGCAGTACTCTGATTAGCCAATTGATGCACAATGTATACAAGAAATGAATGGCTTAATCTTCCATATATATGTCTGTAGGACTTTTTTTATACCTTAGCTAACTGTAAAGACCTGTATGATCGGATCGTGACAATTACCCAAAATATCGTGTGTGGAGTCCCAGCTTTACTGATTGTTTCAAGAGTATATAACTGAAAATTCAGGAGAATTATTCTCTTACTTTGACAATCAGCTCCATTGTATCCATCTATGCAGTTACATGTATAAGAATTGACTCCATCAAGGCATGAGCCACTATTCTGACAAGGGTTTGGACTGCAGTCATCTATGTTGGCTGTGAAATAATGAACTTATTAAGTAAGGCAGCAGCCCTTTTTGGTTATGGATATGGCAACAAAGGATCAAGAATTCAAAGTAGGATGACAAGCAAGCAATAAGTACCCGATGTGTACTGTAGTTTTAGGAGTCAACTTTGAAACATTGGTAACATATTTCAGGTCAATCTCTATGGATAAAATGTGATGAGACACAGACTTTCCAAATTAGGGAAAAGGGAGCGATGCATAATGTGATTACCTTTTGTTACAGATGACTAGGTGTAAAGTAGATCAGCGGCACCTATTTGTAATAAGAGACATTGTTCATCCTTTAATATTTTCAAAAATTCCAGCATCAGTAAAAGAGAAATGTTGGAACCAACTTACTTTGACATTGATCCCCAGCATAGCCATCAACACAGCTACATGTGATAGAAGCGACCCCGTCTGTGCAGGACCCGCCATTTTCACATGGATTCGGAGAACAATCATTGATGTTATCTGCGAAAGATTTCAAAGTTGACTCATGACCATTGGAAAAAGGATGAGGTGTCACATTCTTTGAGAATTCATTAAAGGAATCTCGAGCTTTCTTTGAATTTGCATGTCTTTTAATGAACTAAGATTTTCTAAAGGTGAGGCTCCACTAACCAATTTTATTCATAAATCGGTGTCATTCTCATGAATCTGGCGCACTTATATACCATAACAATTACATACCTTCAGCAGGGAGGTCCTATATACCCTGCCATAGGTTTTATGTTCATAAATTATATCTACGTTTATAAACAAGGGGAAAACTGAATTATCAAGGCTATACTATACTATTTAGATCCCGATTTAGGTCAGGATTTTGTATCTCAGGTCGATCTTGACTCCCGATTTTATATCAAACCTGTTTGATTTTTTTCTGATCTGATCTGCAGTACTCTAGTTAGCCGATTGATGCACAATGTATACAAGAAATGAGTGGCTTAATCGGCCATATATATGTTTGTAGGCCTTTGTTTATACCTCAGCAAACTGTAAAGACCTGTATGATCGGATCGTGAGGATTACCAAAAATATTGGGTAGTGCAGTCCTAGCTTTACTGATTGTTTCAAGAGTATGTAACTGAATATTCTGGAGAATTATTCTCTTACTTTGACAATCAGCTCCATTGTATCCATCTATGCAGTTACATGTATAAGAATTGACTCCATCAAGGCATGAGCCACTATTCTGACAAGGGTTTGGACTGCAGTCATCTATGTTGGCTGTGAAATAATGAACTTATAAAGTAAGACAGCAGCCCTTTTTTGTTATGGATATGGCAACAAAGGATCAAGAATTCAAAGCAGGATGACAAGCAAGCAATAAGTACCCAAAGTGTACTGTAGTTTTAGTAGTCAACTTTAAAACATTGGTATCATATTTCAGGTCAATCTCTATGGATAAAATGTGATGAGACACAGACTTTTCAAATTAGGGAAAAGGGAGCGATGCAGAATGTGATTACCTTTTGTTACAGATGACTAGGTGTAAAGTAGATCAGCGGCACATATTTTTAATTAGAGACATTTTTCATCCTTAAATATTTTCAAAAATTCCAGCATCAGTAAAAGAGAAATGTTGGAACCAACTTACTTTGACATTGATCCCCAGCATAGCCATCAACACAGCTACATGTGAAAGAAGCGACCCCGTCTGTGCAGGACCCGCCATTTTCACATGGATTTGGAGAGCAATCATTGATGTTATCTGCGAAAGATTTCAAACTTTACTCATCACTACTTGGGAAAAGGATGAAGTGTTGCATTTTCTGAGAATTCATGAAAGGAATCTGGAGCTTTCTTTGAATTTGCATGTCTTTTATTGAAGTAAGATTTTCTAAAGGTGAGGCTCCACTAACCGATTTTATTCATAAATTGGTGTCATTCTCATCAATCTGGGGCAGTTATATACCATAACAATTACATACCTTCAGCAGGGAGGTCCTATATACCCCTCCATAGGTTTTATGTTCATAAATAATATCTATGTTTATAAACAATGGGAAAATAGAATTGCCAAGGCTATACTAGACGATTTAGATCCCAATTTAGGTCAGGATTTTGAATCTCATGTTGATCTTGACTCCCGATTTCATAATAAACCTGTTTGATTTTGTTCTGATCTGATCTGCAGTACTCTAATTACCCAATTAATGCACGATGTATACAAGAAATGAATGGCTTAATAGGCCATATATATGTCTGTAGGCCTTTGTTTATACCTTAGCTAACTGTAAAGACCTGTATGATCGGATGGTGACAATTACCCAAAATATCGGGTAGTGGAGTCCCATCTTTACTGATTGTTTCAAGAGTATATAACTGAAAATTCAGGAGAATTATTCTCTTACTTTGACAATCAGCTCCATTGTATCCATCTATGCAGTTGCATGTATAAGAATTGACTCCATCAAGGCATGAGCCACTATTCTGACAAGGGTTTGGACTGCAGTCATCTATGTTGGCTGTGAAATAATGAACTTATAAAGTAAGGCAGCAGCCTTTTTTGTTATGGATATGGCAACAAAGGATCAAGAATTCAAAGAAGGATGACAAGCAAGCAATAAGTACCCGATGTGTACTGTAGTTTTAGGAGTCAACTTTGAGACATTGGTAACATATTTCAGGTCAATCTCTATGGATAAAATGTGATGAGACACAGACTTTTCAAATTAGGGAAAAGGGAGCGATGCATAATGTGATTACGTTTTGTTACAGATGACTAGGTGTAAAGTAGATCAGCGGCACATATTTTTAATTAGAGACATTTTTCATCCTTAAATATTTTCAAAAATTCCAGCATCAGTAAAAGAGAAATGTTGGAACCAACTTACTTTGACATTGATCCCCAGCATAGCCATCAACACAGCTACATGTGACAGAAGCGACCCCGTCTGTGCAGGACCCGCCATTTTCACATGGATTCGGAGAGCAATCATTGATGTTATCTGCAAAAGATTTCAAACTTTACTCATCACTACTTGGGAAAAGGATGAAGTGTTACATTTTCTGAGAATTCATTAAAGGAATCTGGAGCTTTCTTTGAATTTGCATGTCTTTTATTGAAGTAAGATTTTCTAAAGGTGAGGCTCCACTAACCGATTTTATTCATAAATTGGTGTCATTCTCATCAATCTGGGGCAGTTATATACCCTAACAATTACATAACTTCAGCAGGGAGGTCCTATATACCCCTCCATAGATTATGTTCATAAATAATATCTATGTTTATAAACAAGGGGAAAATAGAATTGCCAAGGCTATACTAGACGATTTAGATCCCGATTTAGGTCAGGATTTTGTATCTCGGGTCAATCTTGACTCCCGATTTCATATCAAACCTGTTTGATTTTGTTCTGATCTGATCTGCAGTACTCTGATTAGCCAATTGAAGCACAATGTATACAGGAAATGAATGGCTTAAAAGGCCATATATATGTCTGTAGGCCTTTGTTTATACCTTAGCTAACTGTAAAGACCTGTAGGGGTTTCATATGCGTACAACTCGAACACAGGTTCCAAATTCGGTTTGAATGCAACAGGTTTTTATTCGATCACAGCCTCAAAAGTACACAAAGGTTTCTACCCGGTTCACTTGGTCTTTCAACCATTCGAAGACACACAGGATTCTATCGATAGTTAGAAGTCTTAGCAATACCGGACAGTCAAGCCCTGAGCCAGCATGGCTGGTGCAGGAGCCATAATGTGGGAGGGGTGTAGGTGCCCCTGTCAAAGCGAAGGTACGAAAGGTGTGGGTCAGAGCTCGTCCTGGGACGAACTCCCTGAGGTAGCCAACCTCGGCCTCTTAGTGTCGACGTGGCACTCCTCCGTAGGGCCGTCTGGAGTGCCCTGCCTGGCTCCGCTACCGGATAACCGAAAGGACATGGCTTAGGTGTTGCCACCTAGTGTCCGTTGGAGGCACTTACCGCTCTGACTCCACGGACCTTATATGTACACGTATTATTCGTGCCCCTACATCACCCCCACCAGATTATAACAAGGGTCGAAATACATCTGATATAATATAATATACTCGAATATAGGAGAATTATATCAGTGTACATGATGACAATACCGGGGTACATTTAAAGGTACGACATACGTTTTACACATACATGTAGAAAGTACAATTTTAGATTTAGACTGACCTGTTACACCAAACAACACTTACATCTCTATGTACATAACAGGGATCTTACAGATCCAACACCATAACGACAAGATAGATACGTGAGTATCCATCTTTAATAAAGATATGAATATATACGAATATATATGTTCTATACTATTTCTAACTACAGTGATCACAGATCTGTATGGTTTTTGTTGAGATACAATATTGATTACTACATTAATCATATTAAGGTAGGTTAAGAGTGCACGATATGTGACTTTTTAGGACGGAATGACACAGAAGTAATGGCTCGAAAATATTTATGTGGGCGAACCGTCCCTGGAGAGGTAATTACGTGAACTATTGGAATTATGAAATACATGGAACCAACATAGGTGTGACATTAACTCTTACAACCAAGGAATGTAGTAATGTTAGCCTCCACATGAGGCAACCGATATATGACTCTATATCCTAAAAATAGATATACTCTCGAAATCCGAATACCAGTTGTTATGTCCAAAAAGAAAATTTTTGGAGATAAAGGTAGGTATCGAACACTATGTACAGTTTTGGTTCGAATCATAGAATATAGTATAAGTTATACTCCTTAAAGTATGAACATTTTTTTCTTTTTAGACAACGAAGACATTTCTTGACAATTATGCATTTTACACCTGGTTTATGTTTGTTTTTTTTCCCGAATCATGACCTTAATCATGGACGTTTTATAATACGAACACAATTATTACGATATCATTGAAACATCATATGCACAAGTCATCAAAAACACAACTGAACAACCGAACACTCAAATTATCTTATAAGTCCTTCACCAAGCCCTGGAGCTCTTCGAGGGACCCACTCCATTGGGTGAGTCCTATCCCGAATACTCGAATGAACTTAACGTTCAGCGCCTTCAGAGTTTTGGCCTGATCATCCAAAGTGTCTTCCGCAGCTTTTTGGAAGGCACGAGCCGTTGAGAGTTCCCTCTTCGATTGTTCCAGCTGCTTGGTGAGTTCGATCACCTTATCTGGCTCCGGCTGCTCGTCAATCCGTTGTTGTTCGAAGATCTTCCTCAGTCTCTCGACCTCCTTGCCCTGCATGGTGATGGCATAGTCGGCTGATGCCCTTGCCACACAGGCGGCATATCGCTGCATGCCAGCTAGGTGTTCCTGCAGCCATCGTTCATATAGCTCCTTATGCAACACTGCATCCGGAGCCTTCACAGGCTCGAAGTAGTCCTTTGGAAACTGTACCCTCGGACGAATGTTCTCACCACTTATCATCAGGTCATACCACCTATCCGGATCAACTGCCGGTTCTTCACGAACGTTGGGCCTAAAAGGCACGGTGGCTGTGGTGGTAGTGGTGGTGAGCACAGTGTCAGCGACAGTTGCTGCCTTCTCTCCTCCAGTAGTTGTCGTTGGTGTGGTGGTAACTGGGTTCGAAGTGGTCACTGGAACCGGGTCCACCACTGACTCAGTTTGCATGAATGATGAATTCGCACTAGTAGCAGGGGTCTTACGCCCCACCAACTTTGTAGAACTGTCAGCCTTCGGTTTCACCTCGTCTACTGCCCGAGGAGTGAGAATGGTGGTTGTCACCACCAAGTCCTTTTTCCCAGGCAGCACAAAGTGATCCGAATCCCCCATCTCCACGTCCCGGGAGTCCGGTTGGCGAAGGGCATCCCCTACAGAGATACCCGTGGGGAGATTTTTGTACGGATCCCTCTCAGTCTATACTTCCGGACCAGGAAAGTCCATTGAAGGGTACTCAGCCCTGCTAGCCAGGTTACCAGGAGTCAGAGGACGAAGGGTTTGTAGTTGGGAACGACCCTCGGGGGCTGAGAAGTCTGGACCATAGTCAGGACGCAAGTCCTTCAGTGGGGACCGGTGCTCAATCGTTGTCGCGCGCCCTCGTGCTGCAGTTGGAGCTCTCGGAGCCGGAACCTCCGATTTGACCTTTTTACAGTAAGGTTCAGAAGTGGCCGGACTCCTGGTTTCACTTCGTTTCCCCGGAAGGGGGTTGGCCGCTCTCCAGTCGTACAACTCCTTGTACAAGGTGCTGTTCAGGTCCAGTCGACCACGTCGATCTGTACGCTGGAAGACAGCTGACTGCTTCGAATTCCTGGTCAACTGGACCTTTCCGAATTGGAAGGTCTCAATCGTGATGGTGTCGAACTTTACTTTGTCTAGGCCTGCTACCAGCGATGCATGGAGATCTCCTACGTTCTTTCTGGCCAACATCATGGCTTGGCCATGACATTGTATCAGGTGTTCGATCATTCTGCCTCTTCGGGTGGTCCACTCTCCCGAACACTTTTTGTTTGCTTTGCCAGTGTCAGCGCAGATGTACATCGCACGGTGGTGCATGTGGCATTCAACTAGATGCCGCATAAATCGAAGACGAGTAGGCATGGGGCGGTTCTCGTGTTTGAAGTAGCTGCGACAGGAATCGAATGGACAATCCTCCCTTACCCCTTCCTTGTACCGGGCCATAGCCCATCGAATTTTGGGGCGTCCCTCATGGTTGTAGTAGGTCTCGGGGAACTGTTTTCGATCCAGCAGCCGATTGAACCAGTTTTCTGTACATGCGAAGGTACTGGGTGAAGTCATATTGGACCTCATCCATTCCTCGTCATCAGACAGCCCCTCATAGTCCGTTGCTTTGGGACAGGAATACATCTCCCTGGATCGTTTGCAATGTTCCATGCATTCGGGCCTAAATTTCTTGAAGCCCCCGCTGGCATTGCGCCAGATCATCTCTTCCGCCCGAGAGCTCGGAACGTCTGCTGAGGCGTTTGCCCCTGCAGCTGGAGGGGGCGAAGAAACCACAGGTGACGTGTTCGAATGTCCCGATTCGGAGGACGTAGATGGGGAGACAGGTATGGCAACCTGCACTGGAGTCTTGGTCGGGGTTGTTGGAGGGGTCGAAAGTGTCTTGGCGGGTGCCCTAGGAGGCGTCGAAGGAGTTGAAGCCGTACTGGATACCACGTCCACCAACCTCACAGTTGGAGACATATTAATCGCAGTAGTTTGGGGAGGCAAAGGATGAGGGAGACAGGGCTGTCGTGCCTCACTCTTCTTTGCCTTCCGTTTCTGGCTCTTAGAAATTTCGAATGGGACCTCCTCCACATCCGAAGCGTCGGACAAGGACCGTCCCTTTTGCTGTGGATTGGGGTTCTTCCGGGACTGGGCTCGAGTCATTGGAGTTCTGGGGGCAGTTTGCATAGCTTCCAGAGTTAGCCGTAACTGTTCATTGGCTGCCCTGAGTTCATCGGATTCTCTGACCACCTGAGCATAACGAGCTTCCTGCTCAACTGATCCTGAGGTATCCGAATTGATCTCCATCGGAGTCAACTCCACGATAGCTGGATCCTTTTCGAATGGGACTGGTGAAGGTCCCGGAGCTTTCGGAAGAGATTAGGATTGAGACTCAGTAGTCCCAGTGGTAGTAGTTGGTTCTTCGAATGACGTTGTATGGGGAGTACTCGAAGAGCACTCGGACCGAGCGAGGGCAGGTTCGGATACTTCAGACATAGACGGAGTAGATGGAGGAGTACTAGTTTTGGAAGTTTTACGACTACCTCTGGTTTTGGTGAGTTTCTTTTTCTTCCCCTTCATACTTGTTGTGCTCCCATCACTTGAGGGCACTGATTCCTCCATTTGTTTGGCTTGTTGGAGATTCCAAAAGTTCGTACCACATCGCAGTAGGATCTGTCCAAAGATCTCGTTTTTGTAGGCACCCCGGATGGCTCCCTCGTAACTCTCTAGCCAACTTCCCTCGTGGTGGTAGAACTCGTGTTCTTCCAGCTTGTCCAGCACCATCGCCATGAGTGTGGGATGGAGCTGCAGCGAGGTGTCGAACGGCGGGTCGCACTCCAGCACTTCCATAAGTTGTTGCTGGGCTAGCGAAACTCGTACGAAGTCTTCCATCTCCTTGTCAGACACTGCTTGAATGGGCAATTTCTGACTTACCTCCTCTAACTCCGGCATCTCATCCTCCTCCTCATCACCTGCTGCGTTGAGCCGGGTTGATGTGGAATTGTCAATGTCCTTCGAAGCAACACGTTTTGGGGTATTGCGCCACGGCAACGGCCCCAGGTTGACTGTAGCCGGGGGTGGCATGGCCATGCTGTCCCGCTCAGCCGTCGAATAGGAGCCGATCCCCGCCACACGGACGGTAACTGCACTCCCGGTGGATTCGGAGGCGGATTCATAATCCGATTCCTGAGCATTGTCGAATTGGCCATCATCCATCTCGAACAGATCTAGCTCGTCGGACTGGAGGCCCTCACCGGGGGTATACTGCTCCTCCATCGAAGTCGAATGTTTTCAACGAAAACGAAGTTTAAAATCGAAGATTTGCGGAGTACGAAGCTCCGCGTGTCCTAATGACACTATGAGCGGGAACTAACCAGGTTGGCGCGTATTATGATGTGGTTTTGGAGACTTTTGGTCGATAACAAGACCCTTCTTCCTCCTCCTTTGCCCTGCAGCGTCCGCGCGTCTTCTTGGCACTGATCCAATATGGCGACCGCCCTTCTTGTCTCGCGATGCCACGCCCGCCGCGGGAGCAAAGGTCAACCAATCAGCGTTCACGCCTCACCGGATAGCCCTTTTCTAACGGATAACGCGGCGGGAGACGCTCGCGTTTCCCGCCACTAATCGAATGGGTAGCTCACCGGAGTGTAATCCTTATTGAGTCAGTTCCACAGGACCAGGGGTACCACTTATCATGAATTCTTCAGGAGTGTAGGCAAATGTCATTACGGGTAACATAAGAATACCCGCCGGATAGATCCGTCTGCCACCCTCGGGGACTTTCATGATCAACACCCGTCCTAGTTCTGCTCACTCGACAGCAATTAGGTCTGTACTACCATCATGGGATCGAAACTTCTTGTTGTGTATACAAATTAGGTCACAGCAGTCCCCCGGTTATGCCGTGGACTGCGCCTTAACCCTACCTTGGGTTCTTTAGACCTGGTCGTCCGGGAAGATTCGACAGGATGTCCAGTAGTCAATTGGACAGCCCTCCTCCCCTTCAGACCTTCATTTGCCGAGACTTTTTTTACACACTTTTTATCCTTCTTGCTAGAAGCTCGAATTGGTAAATTTTTTTTAGGCCTACCCCGGCCCCGCTTTAATTCACCAATACCAGGAGGCATAGGTTTCTTCTCATCTGAGGGTATTACTAGTTTCCTAGGTCTACCAGGACCACGTCGTTCCGGGGTGGTCGCTCTCCGTTCAGTGTCCTCTGACTTCGAATGCTCTCCTGACTTCGAATGCGCTGAAGCATCACCCTGCCACCGATGTAGACGAGCTACATTGGATTTATACAAGCGTCCCAACAAGGATTTGATCACCACTGTAGATTCTGAAACAATCCGAACCACAGTAAATGGACCGTCCCAGTTGGGTGACAGCTTCAACTGCTGTAGGGGGTCGTGTAGCCTAACTACTTCATCCCCTACTCGAAAGGACCTAAGTTTCAAACCTACGTCATAGCCCACTTTTTGCCATGAAGCAGATTTGCTTAGCTCACATCGAACCATCTCGTATGCGGACTTGAATTGATCCCTCAATGCCTCCACCAACATCACCTGACAGGGTATTTCAGCGTTTATCCCAGCTACGCCAAACACCAAGTCAGCAGGCATAATCAAGTCCTCTCCTAATACTAACAGATTGGGGGAACAACCGGTGGAAGCATGCACCAAACTATTATAAGCATGTACCACAAACTCGCATTGCTCGTCCCAATCATCCATCTGACTGTTGACCAGAGGCTTCAGGACTTGTATCAAGGTTCTGTTGAACCTTTCTACTTTACCATCAGACTGAGGCCTGTACGGATTCGTTCTGGTTTTGCATATAGCAAGGTTATGGCACATTGCTGCCCATAACTCGGATTCGAATTCTTTGCCTTGATCACTATGCAACATCAAGGGTACCCCTAGATGAAGCACCCAACCCTTTACAAATGCACGAGCACATGTATGAGCTTTATGATCTTTCAGAGGAAACACTCTAGTGTACTTCGAATAGTAGTCAGAGATCACCATCATGCACGTGTTTCCATCAGGAGTGGTTTTAAGGCCACTAATGATATCAACCGCTATGCGTGCAAATCTAACTCCCCAAAGTTCTTGAGTTAGTGGCAACTTCCCCAGGCCTTCACCTGGTTTGCTCAGACAACAATCTGGACAAGTAGAGATCCACCTAAGCAGATCTTTACTCATGCCAGGCCAGTAATACCTTCTGGAGAGTCGCGCAAGGGAGCGCTTCTTTCCAAAATGTCCACTGGTCTGGTGTCCATGTACGAAATACATGATATCCCTTCGCATAGCTGTGGGTATCACGATTTGCCGAATTTTGGTCTTGTACGGTGTTATCTTCCACCTACATAAGATACCGTCAACAACAGTTAGCTCCGACCATTGAGCAAGTAGCTGTCTCATTTCCCGGTTCTCAATCGAAATGGCTGGTCTTTATGGTTGGGCACCACTGGAGACCTGTTCTATTAGTCTTGACATGACAGCATCACCCTTCTGGAATTGCCTGATAGTTTCGGTGGACCATTCCATTGCTTTAGAATGTCCTACATCATACGGCATTCGAACTCCAGCTATTACAGCGTTATGGGCTCCACAATCATCACAATCCATTCTAGAACATTTCCGTATGGGTCTTCTCGAAAGGGCGTCAGCATTGATATGCTTGCTCCCTGCTTTATGTTGGATTTGGCTATTTTCCAACCCGAACTCGGACAAATGGGTCAGCCATCGACCGATCATTCCTTCTGCTTCCTTAAAGTTCAACAGCCACCTTAAGGAGGAGTGATCTGTCCGTAAAGTAAAGTCACCTCCCCAAAGGAAGTGCTTAAACTTCTTCGTATACACCACTACCGCCAACAATTCACGCTTAGTGGTACAGTAATTCCTCTGAGCCTTATTGAGGGTATTACTAGTGAAAGCCAGTGGCACTTCTATCCCCCCTTGCATTTGGGATAGAGCAGCACCTATACTGTCGTTACTGGCGTCTGTGTCCAGTATGAAATGTCCATCAGCTGTTGGATATTTCAAAACTGGGGTGGTTCGAAATAGGTTCTTCACGGCTTCGAATGCTAGATCTTGTTCCGGACCCCATGGGAAAGGCTCCTTCCTTCTACCCGGAGTCCAGTGAGCTAGAGCCTGCATAGGCTGAGCTATTCTGGCATACCCCGGTAGGAAGTCCCTGTAGTAACTACAGAAGCCCAGAAAGGACCGTATGTCTTTAGGTCCCTCTGGCCTTTCCCATTCCGACACAACATCTAGTTTCTCAGGATCTGCTTTAACTCCCTCAGTGGATATTATCCGACCGAGATAGTTAATGGAAGTCCTAAATAGGTGACACTTCTTTGGTTTCAATTTCAAACCATTGGTTATCAATCTCTCGAAAATTTTGACTAGAGTAGCCAGGCACGATTCGAAGGTCTTCCCAAAGACAATTACGTCGTCCAGGTACACCAAACACTCCTTCCACAACAGATCACTCAACAGAGATTCCATCATGGCTTCGAATGTTGCAGGGGCGTTACACAATCCGAACGGCATCACATTGTACTGGAAAAGACCGACATGGCTCGAAAAGGCTGTCTTTTCCCAATCCTCTTCCTTCATTCCAACTTGCCAGTATCCGGATTGCAAATCCAGCGTACAGAACCATTGGTTTCCGCCCAGGGAATCAATAGTCTCGTCTATACGGGGGAGAGGATAGGAGTTTTTCTTAGTACAACCATTCAATTTTCGATAATCGATGCAGAAGCGAATTGTGCCGTCTTTCTTAGTCACCATCTGAACAGGACTGGACCAGGGGCTAGTGCTGGGAACAATCACCCCTAATCTCAGCTGATCAGCGATTTCCTTCTCGGCCATCAATTTCTTCTTCAAAGGTAGGCGTCTATAAGGGATTTTGAAAGGTACAGCGTCCTCTGTAGTGATGGAATGTAGCACCTTATCAGTTCGCCCCAAACCAGTGGGCTCCCCGAAGGCTGCATCATATTCCACCAATACCCGTCTCAACTGATCTTTCTGGTCCCCCGTCACCAAGCTCGAATCGTCCACCAACTTCTGGAGTTCCGGACGCAAATCGAACATCCCTTCAAGGTTCGGTTTGGTATCTTCTGAGAGTATACTGGTGCTTGCCTGTGCAACGATCACCTGCCCCACGGGAGTACCACGGGAGTTTGACTTCACCACCAGGATTCGAAATAGGAATTAAATTCCTGCTGCCACTGCCTACGAAAGTATCTGCACTCTCGAGTCCAATTGATGCAAGTCTCACCACATCGGGTTCAACCACCGCCATCTGATCTCGGAAGATACTGTCACTCGAAAACAGCACATCACATGTCTGTCCTGGGGGTATCTTAACCGTCTGTACCACCGAGGCTACAGAAGATACCTTCCTCAACACGCATTGCACGGCCACCTTGTACGGATGTTCTATCTTTAACATCCCCCTACAAGGTTCCAACATTGCCCCGTACAACGCAGCGAAATCTAACCCGATGATGCCATCATCACTCAGATCAGCAATAGTAGGTGACAGGAGATAATCCTGTCCACCTATATTGATTTCGAAAAATGCTTTACCAAACGTCTGCATGCAGCTACCGTCGGCCGAATGAGCTTTTACCCTCGTTGTGAAGTTATCTGGTTCATCGGCTACAAGGTCATGGAATCTCTTAGAGATCATGGAGTGACTAGCTCCAGTATCCACTAGGAATTCTGCAGACCTTCCCTTCACTGCTACAGTCAAATACCACCTCTTCCCATCCAGTGGTAATGGGTTAACGGTGAAACGTTCGAAATCCTTAGTGACACCAAGATCGACTCCCCGTCGTTTCAAGTGCTTCAAACAGGGATGATCCGGGGACAATCGGGCACTGCTGACTACTTCCAGCTCCTGTATCCAATTCGCCGCTTCCCCAGTACTTCCTCCTCGGACGTCTACTTCACTGGGTTCATTGGACATACTTAGAAGGGACTGATCAGGCCCCTCCTCTAAGCTTCCAATCTCTACTGCACCTCGGACTTCCTCGCTTGCACCGCTGGCGATAAGCTGGCTTTCATTCACCTTAGGGGTCACTACCTTGCCATCCCGAGCAACCCCCTCTAGTTTTCCGTTTTCTTCTCCTCAGGCTTTGGTACCGGCTTCTCAGCTGGGCATTCTGCAGCAAAGTGTCCCAGGGCCTGACACCTGTAACACTTCCTAGTGGTCTTGTCCACTCTCGGCTTCGAATTCCTCCCTGTTGATTGCTGGTTTCCAGACATCAAGTCAGTCAACCTTAACAAAAGTTCTTCCATAGAACTGTGAGTTGAGGATGTAGTCGAAGGTGCGCTTGTAGCTCCTGGGGTCACAGGTGGTGTTTTCCTGTCAGCCTTCGGATAGCCCTTCGAATTCGAATTGGAATAAGATTTGCCGCTGTTCTTTTGAGCAACTGCGCCAATCTCCTCCTCCCTTCCAGAATCACCTTCCTCTGTATCAGAGGCTGGTGGGTCTTGTACCATACTGGAAGTTCTCGAAAGTACTCTCGAAGATAGCAGATGCCATTTCCTGTCATAGTCTTCTATGGCCATGAACAAATCAGTGAGAGAAGTTCCAGCCTTCCAACTATCACATGCTGCGGTCCGTTCATCAGAATCCCTTAATCCCTCAATGAATTGCGAGAACAAATCATCTAGGAACTGTGGGTCATCTAACTGCCATCTTGGTCTAGCCCTTTGCAAGAGAGCTTGCAATTCTAGACCGAACACACGGTGCGACTCGTTTGGTTTTTGAGTCCGTTTCCAAAACAATCGAAGCGGATCCTCATTACCCACATTACTGATCAGATAACTGGCGCATTCCACCAATTGGGTAAACGATCCGGCACCATGCATCGTTCTCCATCTCGAAACAGCTAGCTTGCCGGGGCCATTTCTCAATGCCCGAAGAAGCTCATCCAACGATTCCTCCTCTGACCACTGATTATACCTCATATCATCCATGAAGTCTGCAAACCAGTCCTGCCATGGCTGTCTGCCTGTGAACGGAACCGGAGTGCTTGCAGTGCGTCTAGCAGCGTTGTGGTTGTCTCTGTGCAACAGAAAAGACTGCTCAATGCTCCAGTCAACGATATCAGCATTATCAGCTTGTCTGCTAACACAGTCAACTCCCATTTCAGCAATGCAGGGGTTCGAATCATAAATCAATTTCATCCCAGGGGACATTGATTCGCGGCGAGAGACTCGTCTACCTGCATTTGTAGGAGATCTCCCTGACATCCTTGAGGGCCCACTCGAACGCTCGTTCGGATCGGATCTCGAAGATCCATCATTCGAACCCAAACGGCTTGGTCTCTCTCAAGAGCTCGAACGGCTGGGAGGATTCGAATAGTCGTCATCATACGACATTGGCCGTTGGTCACGCCGTGAAGATCTTCCATCCGAATCACCTGTATCAATGGTCACCCGTTTCGGTCTCCCTCCGGTTGAGGCAGCGGCACCACCCCCACCAGATGATGAGTTGTATATGCCACCACTGACATGATCGAACCCCGAATGGCCACTTCGAGTTGACTCTTCTTCTCGTTTCTTCTGTAAATCTTCCACTTCCCGGATCAGACGATCCTTTTCTTCCATCATCGCCTTGGTTGCTTCTCGGATCGTATCATGGAGCTCGTCCGAATCATGTATGGTCTTATCTTGACGTTGTTCAAGAGCTTCAGTACGTCGCCGCAAGACATTCTGCTGATGAGAGAACTGGTTTTCCATATGTTCCAGTTCCGCCTTCGTTGTGTCTAAGCGGTTCTGTTTTTCCATTGTTGCCCCGTCTAAATCTTCATTCTTGTTCCGGAGCTGTACCAACCGATGACTCAAAGCTTCAAACTCTTCATTCATCCTGTCCATCTCTGCAATCCTTGCTCCCTCGAATCGATTCTTCTCTTCGGCGAAATGACGACGTGTCACTTCCTGCCGCTGGTGTCGTTCAGCATGCAGCATGCTCATGCCCTGTGTTGGCATAGGAGCAATGTGCCTCTTCGAACCGCCAGTTTCAAACAAAGAATCCTCTAGGTTTGACCCTAGATCTTTTCGAATAGAATCAGGATTGCCTCTCCTTGGTTCTGGTGTTGAACTCGAATGGCTTGGCCCATAGTGTTTCTCAAGGGCTGCTACCACCTCCGGATCCGGACTCGAAATAGGATGAAGGGACGCTCCACCCTTTGCCTGTTCAGCCATGTTCACCCTAACCGACTGTGCTATTCTGTGTTTCACCCGAACTGGTCACGGCACCAATGTAGGGGTTTCATATGCGTACAACTCGAACACAGGTTCCAAATTCGGTTTGAATGCAACAGATCACAGCCTCAAAAGTACACGAAGGTTTCTACCCGGTTCACTTGGTCTTTCAACCATTCGAAGACACACAGGATTCTATCGATAGTTAGAAGTCTTAGCAATACCGGACAGTCAAGCCCTGAGCCAGCATGGCTGGTGCAGGAGCCATAATGTGGGAGGGGTGTAGGTGCCCCTGTCAAAGCGAAGGTACGAAAGGTGTGGGTCAGAGCTCGTCCTGGGACGAACTCCCTGAGGTAGCCAACCTCGGCCTCTTATATACCCTGAGCGCGGACCAAGCAGTGTCGACGTGGCACTCCTCCGTAGCGCCTTCTGGAGTGCCCTGCCTGGCTCCGCTATCGGATAACCGAAAGGACATGGCTTAGGTGTTGCCACCTAGTGTCCGTTGGAGGCACTTACCGCTCTGACTCCACGGACCTTATATGTACACGTATTATTCGTGCCCCTACAGACCTGTATGATCGGATGGTGACAATTACCCAAAATATCGGGTAGTGGAGTCCCATCTTTACTGGTTGTTTCAAGAGTATATAACTGAAAATTCAGGAGAATTATTCTCTTACTTTGACAATCAGCTCCATTGTATCCATCTATGCAGTTACATGTATAAGAATTGACTCCATCAAGGCATGAGCCACTATTCTGACAAGGGTTTGGACTGCAGTCATCTATGTTGGCTGTGAAATAATGAACTTATAAAGTAAGGCAGCAGCCCTTTTTTGTTATGGATATGGCAACAAAGGATCAAGAATTCAAAGTAGGATGACAAGCAAGCAATAAGTACCCAATGTGTACTGTAGTTTTAGGAGTCAACTTTGAGACATTGGTAACATATTTCAGGTCAATCTCTATGGATAAAATGTGATGAGACACAGACTTTTCAAATTAGGCAAAAGGGAGCGATGCATAATGTGATTCCCTTTTGTTACAAATGACTAGGTGTGAAGTAAATCAGCGGCACATATTTTTAATTAGAGACATTTTTCATCCTTAAATATTTTCAAAAATTCCAGCATCAGTAAAAGAGAAATGTTGGAACCAACTTACTTTGACATTGATCCCCAGCATAGCCATCAACACAGCTACATGTGACAGAACCGACCCCGTCTGTGCAGGACCCGCCATTTTCACATGGATTCGGAGAGCAATCATTGATGTTATCTGCGAAAGATTTCAAACTTTACTCATCACTACTTGGGAAAGGATGAAGTGTTACATTTTCTGAGAATTCATTAAAGGAATCTGGAGCTTTCTTTAAATTTGCATGTCTTTTATTGAAGTAAGATTTTCTAAAGGTGAGGCTCCACTAACCGATTTTATTCATAAATCGGTGTCATTCTCATGAATCTTGGGCAGTTATATACCATGACAATTAC
Source organism: Harmothoe impar (assembly GCA_947462335.1). Taxonomy (NCBI): domain Eukaryota; kingdom Metazoa; phylum Annelida; class Polychaeta; order Phyllodocida; family Polynoidae; genus Harmothoe; species Harmothoe impar. Next base: position 12,674,952 of record OX381711.1, read on the forward strand.
ATACCTTCACCAGGGAGGTCCTATATACCCCTCCATAGGTTTTATGTTCATAAATAATATCTATGTTTATATATAAGGGGAAAATAGAACTCCCAAGGCTATACTAGACGATTTAGATCCCGATTTAGATCAGGATTTTGTATCTCGAGTCGATCTTGACCCCCGATTTCATATCAAACCTGTTTGATTTTGTTCTGATCTGATCTGCAGTACTCTGATTAGCCAATTGATGCAGAATGTATACAAGAAATGAATGGCTTAATAGGCCATATATATGTCTGTAGGACTTTGTTTATACCTTAGCTAACTGTAGAGACCTGTATGATTGGATGGTGACAATTACCCAAAATATCGGGTAGTGGAGTCCCAGCTTTACTGATTGTTTCAAGAGTATATAACTGAAAATTCAGGAGAATTATTCTCTTACTTTGACAATCAGCTCCATTGAATCCATCTATGCAGTTACATGTATAAGAATTGACTCCATCAAGGCATGAGCCACTATTCTGACAAGGGTTTGGACTGCAGTCATCTATGTTGGCTGTGAAATAATGAACTTATAAAGTAAGGCAGCAGCCCTTTTTTGTTATGGATATGGCAACAAAGGATCAAGAATTCAAAGTAGGATGACAAGCAAGCAATAAGTACCCGATGTGTACTGTAGTTTTAGGAGTCAACTTTGAGACATTGGTAACATATTTCAGGTCAATCTCTATGGATAAAATGTGATGAGACACAGACTTTTCAAATTAGGGAAAAGGGAGCGATGCATAATGTGATAACCTTTTGTTACAGATGACTAGGTGTAAAGTAGATCAGCGGCACATATTTTCTATTAGAGACATTTTTCATCCTTAAATATTTTCAAAAATTCCAGCATCAGTAAAAGAGAAATGTTGGAACCAACTTACTTTGACATTGATCCCCAGCATAGCCATCAACACAGCTACATGTGAAAGTAGCGACCCCGTCTGTGCAGGACCCGCCATTTTCACATGGATTCGGAGAGCAATCATTGAGGTTATCTGCGAAAGATTTCAAACTTTACTCATCACTACTTGGGAAAAGGATGAAGTGTTACATTTTCTGAGAATTCATTAAAGGAATCTGGAGCTTTCTTTGAATTTGCATGTCTTTTCTTGAAGTAAGATTTTCTAAAGGTGAGGCTCCACTAAACAATTTCATTCATAAATCGGTGTCATTCTCATCAATCTGGGGCAGTTATATACCATAACAATTACATACCTTCAGCAGGGAGGTCCTATATACCCCTCCATAGGTTTTATGTTCATAAATAATATCTATGTTTATAAACAAGGGGAAAATAGAATTGCCAAGGCTATACTAGACGATTTAGATCCCGATTTAGGTCAGGATTTTGTATCTCGGGTCGATCTTGACTCCCGATTTCATATCAAACCTGTTTGATTTTTTTCTGATCTGATCTGCAGTACTCTGATTAGCCAATTGATGCACAATGTATACAAGAAATGAATGGCTTAATCTTCCATATATATGTCTGTAGGACTTTGTTTATACCAGAGCTAACTGTAGAGACCTGTATGATCGGATCGTGACAATTACCCAAAATATCGGGTAGTGGAGTCCCAGCTTTACTGATTGTTTCAAGAGTATATAACTAAAAATTCAGGAGAATTATTCTCTTACTTTGACAATCAGCTCCATTGTATCCATCTATGCAGTTACATGTATAAGAATTGACTCTATCAAGGCATGAGCCACTATTCTGACAAGGGTTTGGACTGCAGTCATCTATGTTGGCTGTGAAATAATGAACTTATAAAGTAAGGCAGCAGCCCTATTTTGTTATGGATATGGCAACAAAGGATCAAGACTTTAAAGTAGGATGACAAGATAGCAATAAGAACCCCATGTGTTCTGTAGTTTTAGGAGTCAACTTTGAAACATTGGTAACATATTTCAGGTCAATCTCTATGGATAAAATGTGATGAGACACAGACTTTTCAAATTAGGGAAAAGGGAGCGATGCATAATGTGATTACCTTTTGTTACAGATGACTAGGTGTAAAGTAGATCAGCGGCACATATTTTTAATAAGAGACATTTTTCATCCTTAAATCTTCTGAAAAATTCCAGCATCAGTAAATGAGAAATGTTGGAACCAACTTACTTTGACATTGATCACCAGCATAGCCATCAACACAGCTACATGTGAAAGTAGCGACCCCGTCTGTGCAGGACCCGCCATTTTCACATGGATTCGCAGAGCAATCATTGATGTTATCTGCGAAAGATTTCAAACTTGACTCATGACTACTTGGAAAATGGATGAGGTGTCACATTCTTTGAGAATTCATTAAAGGAATCTCGAGCTTTCTTTGAATTTGCATGTCTTTTAATGAAGTAAGATTTTCTAAAGGTGAGGCTCCACTAACCAATTTTATTCATAAATCGGTGTCATTCTCATGAATCTGGCGCAGTTATATACCATAACAATTACATACCTTCAGCAGGGAGGTCCTATATACCCTGCCATAGGTTTTATGTTCATAAATTATATCTATGTTTATAAACAAGGGGAAAACAGAATTGCCAAGGCTATACTACACTATTTAGATCCCAATTTAGGTCAGGATTTTGTATCTCAGGTCGATCTTGACTCCCGATTTTATATCAAACCTGTTTGATTTTTTTTTAATCTGATCTGCAGTACTCTAATTAGCCGATAAATTCACAATGTATACAAGAAATGAATGGCTTAATCGGCCATATATATGTCTGTAGGCCTTTCTTTATACCTCAGCAAACTGTAAAGACCTGTATGATCGGATCGTGAGAATTACCCAAAATATCGGGTAGTGGAGTCCCAGCTTTACTGATTGTTTCAAAAGTATGTAACTGAATATTCAGGAGAATTATTCTCTTACTTTGACAATCAGCTCCATTGTATCCATCTATGCAGTTACATGTATAAGAATTGACTCCATCAAGGCATGAGCCACTATTCTGACAAGGGTTTGGACTGCAGTCATCTATGTTGGCTGTGAAATAATGAACTTATAAAGTAAGGCAGCAGCCCTTTTTTGTTATGGATATGGCAACAAAGGATCAAGAATTCAAAGCAGGATGGCAAGCAAGCAATAAGTACCCGATGTGTACTCTAGTTTTAGGAGTCAACTTGAAAACATTGGTATCATATTTCAGGTCATTATTCCAATCTTTATGGATGAAATGTGATGAAACACAAACTTTTCAAATTAGGGAAAAGGGAGCGATGCATAATGTGATTACCTTTTGGTACAGATGACTACGTGTAAAGTAAATCAGCGGCACATCTTTTTAATTAGAGACATTGTTCATCCTTAAATATTATGAAAAATCCCAGCATCAGTAAAAGAGAAATATTGGAACCAACTTACTTTGACATTGATCCCCAGCATAGCCATCAACACAGCTACATGTGAAAGTAGCGACCCCGTCTGTGCAGGACCCGCCATTTTCACATGGATTCGGAGAGCAATCATTGATGTTATCTGCGAAAGATTTCAAACTTTACTCATCACTACTTGGGAAAAGGATGAAGTGTTACATTTTCTGAGAATTCATTAAAGGAATCTGGAGCTTTCTTTGAATTTGTATGTCTTTTCTTGAAGTAAGATTTTCTAAAAGTGAGGCTCCACTAAACGATTTATTCATAAATCGGTGTCATTCTCATCGATATGGGGTAGTTATATAGCATAACAATTACATACCTTCAGCATGGAGGTCCTATATACCCCTCCATAGGTTTTATGTTCATAAATAATATCTATGTTTATAAACAAGGGGTAAATAGAATGGCCAAGGCTATACTAGACAATTTAGGTCCCGATTTAGGTCAGGATTTTGTATCTCGGGTCGATCTTGACTCCCGATTTCATATCAAACCTGTTTGATTTTTTTCTGATCTGATCTGCAGTACTCTGATTAGCCAATTGATGCACAATGTATACAAGAAATGAATGGCTTAATCTTCCATATATATGTCTGTAGGACTTTGTTTATACCAGAGCTAACTGTAGAGACCTGTATGATCGGATCGTGACAATTACCCAAAATATCGGGTAGTGGAGTCCCAGCTTTACTGATTGTTTCAAGAGTATATAACTGAAAATTCAGGAGAATTATTCTCTTACTTTGACAATCAGCTCCATTGTATCCATCTATGCAGTTACATGTATAAGAATTGACTCCATCAAGGCATGAGCCACTATTCTGACAAGGGTTTGGACTGCAGTCATCTATGTTGGCTGTGAAATAATAAACTTATAAAGTAAGGCAGCAGCCCTTTTTTGCTATGGATATGGCAACAAAGGATCAAGAATTCAAAGCAGGATGACAAGCAAGCAATAAGTACAAGATGTGTACTGTAGTTTTAGGAGTCAACTTTTAAACATTGGTATCATATTTCAGGTCATTATTTCAATCTTTATGGATAAAATGTGATGAGACACCAACTTTTCAAACTAGGGAAAAGGGAGCGATGCCTAATGTGATTACCTTTTGTTACAGATGACTAGGTGTAAAGTAGATCAGCGGCACATATTTTCAACTAGAGACATTTTTCATCCTTAGATATTTTCCAAAATTCCAGCATCAGTAAAAGAGAAATGTTGGAACCAACTTACTTTGACATTGATCCCCAGCATAGCCATCAACACAGCTACATGTGACAGAAGTGACCCCGTCTGTGCAGGACCCGCCATTTTCACATGGATTCGGAGAGCAATCATTGATGTTATCTGCGAAAGATTTCAAATTTACTCATCACTACTTGGGAAAAGGATGAAGTGTTACATTTTCTGAGAATTCATTAAAGGAATCTGGAGCATTCTTTGAATTGGCATGTCTTTTATTGAAGTAAGATTTTCTCAAGGTGAGGCTCCACTAACCGATTTTATTCATAAATCGGTGTCATTCTCATGAATCTGGGGCAGATATATACCATAACAATTACATACCTTCTGCAGGGAGGTCCTATATACCCCTCCATAGGTTTTATGTTCATAAATAATATCTATGTTTATAAACAAGGGGAAAATAGAATTGCAAAGGCTATACTAGACGATTTAGATCCCGATTTAGATCCCGATTTTGTATCTCGGGTCGATCTTGACTCACGATTTTATATCAAACCTGTTTGATTTTTTTCTGATCTGATCTGCAGTACTCTTATTAGCAGATTGATGCACAATGTATACAAGAAATGAATGGCTTAATCGGCCATATATATGTCTGTAGGCCTTTGTTTATACCTGAGCTAACTGTAAAGACCTGTATGATCGGATGGTGACAATTACCCAAAATATCGGGTAGTGGAGTCCCAGTTTAACTGATTGTTTCAAGAGTATATAACTGAAAATTCAGGAGAATTATTCTCTTACTTTGACAATCAGCTCCATTGTATCCATCTATGCAGTTACATGTATAAGAATTGACTCCATCAAGGCATGAGCCACTATTCTGACAAGGGTTTGGACCGCAGTCATCTACGTTGGCTGTGAAATAATGAACTTATAAAGTAAGACAGCAGCCCTTTTTTGTTATGGATATTGCAACAAAGGATCAAGAATTCAAATCAGGATGACAAGCAAATAAGCAATAAGTACCCGATGTGTACTGTAGTTTTAGGAGTCAACTTTGAAACATTGGTAACATATTTCAGGTCAATCTCTATGGATAAAATGTGATGAGACACAGACTTTTCAAATTAGGGAAAAGGGAGCGATGCATAATGTGATTACCTTTTGTTACAGATGACTAGGTGTAAAGTAGATCAGCGGCACATATTTTTAATTAGAGACATTGTTCATCCTTAAATACTTCAAAAATTCCAGCATCAGTAAAAGAGAAATGTTGGAACCAACTTACTTTGACATTGATCCCCAGCATAGCCATCAACACAGCTACATGTGAAAGAAGCGACCCCGTCTGTGCAGGACCCACCATTTTCACATCGATTCGGAGAGCAATCATTGATGTTATCTGCGAAAGATTTCAAATTTACTCATCACTACTTGGGAAAAGGATGAAGTGTTACATTTTCTGAGAATTCATCAAAGGAATCTGGAGCTTTCTTTGAATTGGCATGTCTTTTATTGAAGTAAGATTTTCTCAAGGTGAGGCTCCACTAACCGATTTTATTCATAAATCGGTGTCATTCTCATGAATCTGGGGCAGTTATATACCATAACAATTACATACCTTCTGCAGGGAGGTCCTATATACCCCTCCATAGGTTTTATGTTCATAAATAATATCTATGTTTATAAACGAGGGGAAAATAGAATTGCAAAGGCTATACTAGACGATTCAGATCCCGATTTAGGTCAGGATTTTGTATCTCGGGTCGATCTTGACTCCCGATTTCATATCAAACCTGTTTGATTTTTTTCTGATCTGATCTGCAGTACTCTGATTAGCCGATTGATGCACAATGTATACAAGAAATGAATGGCTTAATGGGCCATATACATGTCTGTAGGCCTTTGTTTATACCTGAGCTAACTGTAAAGACCTGTATGATCGGATGGTGACAATTACCCAAAATATCGGGTAGTGGAGTCCCAGCTTTACTGATTTTTTCAAGAGTATATAACTGAAAATTCAGGAGAATTATTCTCTTACTTTGACAATCAGCTCCATTGTATCCATCTATGCAGTTACATGTATAAGAGTTGACTCCATCAAGGCATGAGCCACTATTCTGACAAGGGTTTGGGCTGCAGTCATCTATGTTGGCTGTGAAATAATGAACTTATAAAGTAAGGCAGCAGCCCTTTTTTGTTATGGATATGGCAACAAAGGATCAAGAATTCAAAGTAGGATGACAAGCAAGCAATAAGTACCCGAAGTGTACTGTAGTTTTAGGAGTCAACTTTAAAACATTGGTAACATATTTCAGGTCAATCTCTATGGATAACATGTGATGAGACACAGACTTTTCAAATTAGGGAAAAGGGAGCGATGCAAAATGTGATTACCTTTTGTTACAGATGACTAGGTGTAAAGTAGATCAGCGGTACACATTTTTGATTAGAGACATTTTTCATCCTTAGATATTTTCCAAAATTCCAGCATCAGTAAAAGAGAAATGTTGGAACCAACTTACTTTGACATTGATCCCCAGCATAGCCATCAACACAGCTACATGTGAAAGAAGCGACCCCGTCTGTGCAGGACCCGCCATTTTCACATGGATTCGGAGAGCAATCATTGATGTTATCTGCGAAAGATTTCAAACTTTACTCATCACTACTTGGGAAAAGGATGAAGTGTTACATTTTCTGAGAATTCATTAAAGGAATCTGGAGCTTTCTTTGAATTTGCATGTCTTTTATTGAAGTAAGATTTTCTAAAGGTGAGGCTCAACTAACCGATTTTATTCATAAATCGGTGTCATTCTCATCAATCGGGGGCAGTTATATACCATAACAATTACAGACCTTCAGCAGGGAGGTCCTATATACCCCTACATAGGTTTTATGTTCATAAATAATATCTATGTTTATAAACAAGGGGAAAATAGAATTGCCAAGGCTATACTAGACGATTTAGGTCCCGAATTAGGTCAGGATTTTGTATCTCGGGTCGATCTTGACTCCCGATTTCATAATAAACCTGTTTGATTTTGTTCTGATCTGATCTGCAGTACTCTAATTAGCCAATTGATGCACGATGTATACAACAAATGAATGGCTTAATAGGCCATATATATGTCTGTAGGCCTTTGTTTATACCTGAGCTAACTGTAAAGACCTGTATGATCGGATCGTGACAATTACCCAAAATATCGGGTAGTGGAGTCCCAGCTTTACAGATTGTTTCAAGAGTATATAACTGAAAATTCAGGAGAATTATTCTCTTACTTTGACAATCAGCTCCATTGTATCCATCTATGCAGTTACATGTATAAGAATTGACTCCATCAAGGCATGAGCCACTATTCTGACAAGGGTTTGAACTGCAGTCATCTGTGTTGGCTGTGAAATAATGAACTTATAAAGTAAGGCAGCAGCCCTTTTTTGTTATGGAAAGCAATAAGTACCCGATGTGTACTGTAGTTTTAGGAGTCAACTTTGAAACATTGGTAACATATTTCAGGTCAATCTCTATGGATAAAATGTGATGAGACATAGACTTTTCAAATTAGGGAAAAGGGAGCGATGCATAATGTGATTACCTTTTGTTACAGATGACTAGGTGTAAAGTAGATCAGCGGTACACATTTTTGATTAGAGACATTTTTCATCCTTAAATATTTTCAAAAATTCCAGCATCAGTAAAAGAGAAATGTTGGAACCAACTTACTTTGACATTGATCCCCAGCATAGCCATCAACACAGCTACATGTGAAAGAAGCGACCCCGTCTGTGCAGGACCCGCCATTTTCACATGGATTCGGAGAGCAATCATTGATGTTATCTGCGAAAGATTTCAAACTTTACTCATCACTACTTGGGAAAAGGATGAAGTGTTACATTTTCTGAGAATTCATTAAAGGAATCTGGAGCTTTCTTTGAATTTGCATGTCTTTTATTGAAGTAAGATTTTCTAAAGGTGAGGCTCCACTAACCGATTCTATTCATAAATCGGTGTCATTCTCATCAATCGGGGGCAGTTATATACCATAACAATTACAGACCTTCAGCAGGGAGGTCCTATATACCCCTACATAGGTTTTATGTTCATAAATAATATCTATGTTTATAAACAAGGGGAAAATAGAATTGCCAAGGCTATACTAGACGATTTAGGTCCCGATTTAGGTCAGGATTTTGTATCTCGGGTCGATCTTGACTCCCGATTTCATAATAAACCTGTTTGATTTTGTTCTGATCTGATCTGCAGTACTCTAATTAGCCAATTGATGCACGATGTATACAAGAAATGAATGGCTTAATAGGCCATATATATGTCTGTAGGCCTTTGTTTATACCTGAGCTAACTGTAAAGACCTGTATGATCGGATGGTGACAATTACCCAAAATATCGGGTAGTGGAGTCCCAGCTTTACAGATTGTTTCAAGAGTATATAACTGAAAATTCAGGAGAATTATTCTCTTACTTTGACAATCAGCTCCATTGTATCCATCTATGCAGTTACATGTATAAGAATTGACTCCATCAAGGCATGAGCCACTATTCTGACAAGGGTTTGGACTGCAGTCATCTATGTTGGCTGTGAAATAATGAACTTATAAAGTAAGGCAGCAGCCCTTTTTTGTTATGGATATGGCAACAAAGGATCAAGAATTCAAAGTAGGATGACAAGCAAGCAATAAGTACCCGATGTGTACTGTAGTTTAAGGAGTCAACTTTGAAACATTGGTATTATATTTCAGGTCAATCTCTATGGATAAAATGTGATGAGACACAGACTTTTCAAATTAGGGAAAAGGGAGCGATGCAAAATGTGATAACCTTTTGTTACAGATGACTAGGTGTAAAGTAGATCAGCTGCACATATTTTTAATTAGAGACATTTTTCATCCTTAAATATTTTCAAAAATTCCAGCATCAGTAAAAGAGAAATGTTGGAACCAACTTACTTTGACATTGATCCCCAGCATAGCCATCAACACAGCTACATGTGAAAGTAGCGACCCCGTCTGTGCAGGACCCGCCATTCTCACATGGATTCGGAGAGCAATCATTGATGTTATCTGCGAAAGATTTCAAACTTTACTCATCACTACTTGGGAAAAGGATGAAGTGGTACATTTTCTGAGAATTCATTAAAGGAATCTGGAGCTTTCTTTGAATTTGCATGTCTTTTATTGAAGTAAGATTTTCTAAAGGTGAGGCTCCACTAACCGATTCTATTCATAAATCGGTGTCATTCTCATGAATCTGGGGCAGTTATATACCATGACAATTACATACCTTCAGCAGGGAGGTCCTATATACCCCTCCATAGGTTTTATGTTCATAAATAACATCTATGTTTATATACAAGGGGAAAATAGAACTCCCAAGGCTATACTAGACGATTTAGATCCTGATTTAGGTCAGGATTTTGTATCTCGAGTCGATCTTGACCCCCGATTTCATATCAAACCTGTTTGATTTTGTTCTGATCTGATCTGCAGTGCTCTGATTAGCCAATTGATGCACAATGTATACAAGAAATGAATGGCTTAATAGGCCATATATATGTCTGTAGGACTTTGATTATACCTGAGCTAACTGTAAAGACCTGTATGATCGGATGGTGACAATTACCCAAAATATCGTGTAGTGGAGTCCCAGCTTTACTGATTGTTTCAAGAGTATATAACTGAAAATTCAGGAGAATTATTCTCTTACTTTGACAATCAGCTCCATTGTATCCATCTATGCAGTTACATGTATAAGAATTGACTCCATCAAGGCATGAGCCACTATTCTGACAAGGGTTTGAACTGCAGTCATCTGTGTTGGCTGTGAAATAATGAACTTATAAAGTAAGGCAGCGCCCTTTTTTGTTATGGATATGGCAACAAAGGATCAAGAATTCAAAGTAGGATGACAAGCAAGCAATAAGTACCCGATGTGTACTGTAGTTTTAGGAGTCAACTTTGAAACATTGGTAACATATTTCAGGTCAATCTCTATGGATAAAATGTGATGAGACACAGACTTTTCAAATTAGGGAAAAGGGAGCGATGCATAATGTGATTACCTTTTGTTACAGATGACTAGGTGTAAAGTAGATCAGCGGCACATATTTTTAATTAGAGACATTGTTCATCCTTAAATATTTTCAAAAATTCCAGCATCAGTAAAAGAGAAATGTTGGAACCAACTTACTTTGACATTGATCCCCAGCATAGCCATCAACACAGCTACATGTGAAAGAAGCGACCCCGTCTGTGCAGGACCCACCATTTTCACATCGATTCGGAGAGCAATCATTGATGTTATCTGCGAAAGATTTCAAATTTACTCATCACTACTTGGGAAAAGGATGAAGTGTTACATTTTCTGAGAATTCATCAAAGGAATCTGGAGCTTTCTTTGAATTGGCATGTCTTTTATTGAAGTAAGATTTTCTCAAGGTGAGGCTCCACTAACCGATTTTATTCATAAATCGGTGTCATTCTCATGAATCTGGGGCAGTTATATACCATAACAATTACATACCTTCTGCAGGGAGGTCCTATATACCCCTCCATAGGTTTTATGTTCATAAATAATATCTATGTTTATAAACAAGGGGAAAATAGAATTGCAAAGGCTATACTAGACGATTCAGATCCCGATTTAGGTCAGGATTTTGTATCTCGGGTCGATCTTGACTCCCGATTTCATATCAAACCTGTTTGATTTTTTTCTGATCTGATCTGCAGTACTCTGATTAGCCGATTGATGCACAATGTATACAAGAAATGAATGGCTTAATGGGCCATATACATGTCTGTAGGCCTTTGTTTATACCTGAGCTAACTGTAAAGACCTGTATGATCGGATGGTGACAATTACCCAAAATATCGGGTAGTGGAGTCCCAGCTTTACTGATTTTTTCAAGAGTATATAACTGAAAATTCAGGAGAATTATTCTCTTACTTTGACAATCAGCTCCATTGTATCCATCTATGCAGTTACATGTATAAGAGTTGACTCCATCAAGGCATGAGCCACTATTCTGACAAGGGTTTGGGCTGCAGTCATCTATGTTGGCTGTGAAATAATGAACTTATAAAGTAAGGCAGCAGCCCTTTTTTGTTATGGATATGGCAACAAAGGATCAAGAATTCAAAGTAGGATGACAAGCAAGCAATAAGTACCCGAAGTGTACTGTAGTTTTAGGAGTCAACTTTAAAACATTGGTAACATATTTCAGGTCAATCTCTATGGATAACATGTGATGAGACACAGACTTTTCAAATTAGGGAAAAGGGAGCGATGCAAAATGTGATTACCTTTTGTTACAGATGACTAGGTGTAAAGTAGATCAGCGGTACACATTTTTGATTAGAGACATTTTTCATCCTTAAATATTTTCAAAAATTCCAGCATCAGTAAAAGAGAAATGTTGGAACCAACTTACTTTGACATTGATCCCCAGCATAGCCATCAACACAGCTACATGTGAAAGAAGCGACCCCGTCTGTGCAGGACCCGCCATTTTCACATGGATTCGGAGAGCAATCATTGATGTTATCTGCGAAAGATTTCAAACTTTACTCATCACTACTTGGGAAAAGGATGAAGTGTTACATTTTCTGAGAATTCATTAAAGGAATCTGGAGCTTTCTTTGAATTTGCATGTCTTTTATTGAAGTAAGATTTTCTAAAGGTGAGGCTCAACTAACCGATTTTATTCATAAATCGGTGTCATTCTCATCAATCGGGGGCAGTTATATACCATAACAATTACAGACCTTCAGCAGGGAGGTCCTATATACCCCTACATAGGTTTTATGTTCATAAATAATATCTATGTTTATAAACAAGGGGAAAATAGAATTGCCAAGGCTATACTAGACGATTTAGGTCCCGATTTAGGTCAGGATTTTGTATCTCGGGTCGATCTTGACTCCCGATTTCATAATAAACCTGTTTGATTTTGTTCTGATCTGATCTGCAGTACTCTAATTAGCCAATTGATGCACGATGTATACAAGAAATGAATGGCTTAATAGGCCATATATATGTCTGTAGGCCTTTGTTTATACCTGAGCTAACTGTAAAGACCTGTATGATCGGATGGTGACAATTACCCAAAATATCGGGTAGTGGAGTCCCAGCTTTACAGATTGTTTCAAGAGTATATAACTGAAAATTCAGGAGAATTATTCTCTTACTTTGACAATCAGCTCCATTGTATCCATCTATGCAGTTACATGTATAAGAATTGACTCCATCAAGGCATGAGCCACTATTCTGACAAGGGTTTGGACTGCAGTCATCTATGTTGGCTGTGAAATAATGAACTTATAAAGTAAGGCAGCAGCCCTTTTTTGTTATGGATATGGCAACAAAGGATCAAGAATTCAAAGTAGGATGACAAGCAAGCAATAAGTACCCGATGTGTACTGTAGTTTTAGGAGTCAACTTTGAAACATTGGTAATATATTTCAGGTCAATCTCTATGGATAAAATGTGATGAGACACAGACTTTTCAAATTAGGGAAAAGGGAGCGATGCAGAATGTGATAACCTTTTGTTACAGATGACTAGGTGTAAAGTAGATCAGCTGCACATATTTTTAATTAGAGACATTTTTCATCCTTAAATATTTTCAAAAATTCCAGCATCAGTAAAAGAGAAATGTTGGAACCAACTTACTTTGACATTGATCCCCAGCATAGCCATCAACACAGCTACATGTGAAAGTAGCGACCCCGTCTGTGCAGGACCCGCCATTCTCACATGGATTCGGAGAGCAATCATTGATGTTATCTGCGAAAGATTTCAAACTTTACTCATCACTACTTGGGAAAAGGATGAAGTGTTACATTTTCTGAGAATTCATTAAAGGAATCTGGAGCTTTCTTTGAATTTGCATGTCTTTTATTGAAGTAAGATTTTCTAAAGGTGAGGCTCCACTAACCGATTCTATTCATAAATCGGTGTCATTCTCATGAATCTGGGGCAGTTATATACCATGACAATTACATACCTTCAGCAGGGAGGTCCTATATACCCCTCCATAGGTTTTATGTTCATAAATAATATCTATGTTTATATACAAGGGGAAAATAGAACTCCCAAGGCTATACTAGACGATTTAGATCCCGATTTAGGTCAGGATTTTGTATCTCGAGTCGATCTTGACCCCCGATTTCATATCAAACCTGTTTGATTTTGTTCTGATCTGATCTGCAGTGCTCTGATTAGCCAATTGATGCAGAATCTATACAAGAAATGAATGGCTTAATAGGCCATATATATGTCTGTAGGACTTTGTTTATACCTGAGCTAACTGTAAAGACCTGTATGATCGGATGGTGACAATTACCCAAAATATCGGGTAGTGGAGTCCCAGCTTTACTGATTGTTTCAAGAGTATATAACTGAAAATTCAGGAGAATTATTCTCTTACTTTGACAATCAGCTCCATTGTATCCATCTATGCAGTTACATGTATAAGAATTGACTCCATCAAGGCATGAGCCACTATTCTGACAAGGGTTTGAACTGCAGTCATCTGTGTTGGCTGTGAAATAATGAACTTATAAAGTAAGGCAGCGCCCTTTTTTGTTATGGATATGGCAACAAAGGATCAAGAATTCAAAGTAGGATGACAAGCAAGCAATAAGTACCCGATGTGTACTGTAGTTTTAGGAGTCAACTTTGAAACATTGGTAACATATTTCAGGTCAATCTCTATGGATAAAATGTGATGAGACACAGACTTTTCAAATTAGGGAAAAGGGAGCGATGCATAATGTGATTACCTTTTGTTACAGATGACTAGGTGTAAAGTAGATCAGCGGCACATATTTTTGATTAGAGACATTGTTCATCCTTAAATATTTTCAAAAATTCCAGCATCAGTAAAAGAGAAATGTTGGAACCAACTTACTTTGACATTGATCCCCAGCATAGCCATCAACACAGCTACATGTGAAAGAAGCGACCCCGTCTGTGCAGGACCCACCATTTTCACATCGATTCGGAGAGCAATCATTGATGTTATCTGCGAAAGATTTCAAATTTACTCATCACTACTTGGGAAAAGGATGAAGTGTTACATTTTCTGAGAATTCATCAAAGGAATCTGGAGCTTTCTTTGAATTGGCATGTCTTTTATTGAAGTAAGATTTTCTCAAGGTGAGGCTCCACTAACCGATTTTATTCATAAATCGGTGTCATTCTCATGAATCTGGGGCAGTTATATACCATAACAATTACATACCTTCTGCAGGGAGGTCCTATATACCCCTCCATAGGTTTTATGTTCATAAATAATATCTATGTTTATAAACAAGGGGAAAATAGAATTGCAAAGGCTATACTAGACGATTCAGATCCCGATTTAGGTCAGGATTTTGTATCTCGGGTCGATCTTGACTCCCGATTTCATATCAAACCTGTTTGATTTTTTTCTGATCTGATCTGCAGTACTCTGATTAGCCGATTGATGCACAATGTATACAAGAAATGAATGGCTTAATGGGCCATATACATGTCTGTAGGCCTTTGTTTATACCTGAGCTAACTGTAAAGACCTGTATGATCGGATGGTGACAATTACCCAAAATATCGGGTAGTGGAGTCCCAGCTTTACTGATTTTTTCAAGAGTATATAACTGAAAATTCAGGAGAATTATTCTCTTACTTTGACAATCAGCTCCATTGTATCCATCTATGCAGTTACATGTATAAGAGTTGACTCCATCAAGGCATGAGCCACTATTCTGACAAGGGTTTGGGCTGCAGTCATCTATGTTGGCTGTGAAATAATGAACTTATAAAGTAAGGCAGCAGCCCTTTTTTGTTATGGATATGGCAACAAAGGATCAAGAATTCAAAGTAGGATGACAAGCAAGCAATAAGTACCCGAAGTGTACTGTAGTTTTAGGAGTCAACTTTAAAACATTGGTAACATATTTCAGGTCAATCTCTATGGATAACATGTGATGAGACACAGACTTTTCAAATTAGGGAAAAGGGAGCGATGCAAAATGTAATTACCTTTTGTTACAGATGACTAGGTGTAAAGTAGATCAGCGGTACACATTTTTGATTAGAGACATTTTTCATCCTTAAATATTTTCAAAAATTCCAGCATCAGTAAAAGAGAAATGTTGGAACCAACTTACTTTGACATTGATCCCCAGCATAGCCATCAACACAGCTACATGTGAAAGAAGCGACCCCGTCTGTGCAGGACCCGCCATTTTCACATGGATTCGGAGAGCAATCATTGATGTTATCTGCGAAAGATTTCAAACTTTACTCATCACTACTTGGGAAAAGGATGAAGTGTTACATTTTCTGAGAATTCATTAAAGGAATCTGGAGCTTTCTTTGAATTTGCATGTCTTTTATTGAAGTAAGATTTTCTAAAGGTGAGGCTCAACTAACCGATTTTATTCATAAATCGGTGTCATTCTCATCAATCGGGGGCAGTTATATACTATAACAATTACAGACCTTCAGCAGGGAGGTCCTATATACCCCTACATAGGTTTTATGTTCATAAATAATATCTATGTTTATAAACAAGGGGAAAATAGAATTGCCAAGGCTATACTTGACGATTTAGGTCCCGATTTAGGTCAGGATTTTGTATCTCGGGTCGATCTTGACTCCCGATTTCATAATAAACCTGTTTGATTTTGTTCTGATCTGATCTGCAGTACTCTAATTAGCCAATTGATGCACGATGTATACAAGAAATGAATGGCTTAATAGGCCATATATATGTCTGTAGGCCTTTGTTTATACCTGAGCTAACTGTAAAGACCTGTATGATCGGATCGTGACAATTACCCAAAATATCGGGTAGTGGAGTCCCAGCTTTACAGATTGTTTCAAGAGTATATAACTGAAAATTCAGGAGAATTATTCTCTTACTTTGACAATCAGCTCCATTGTATCCATCTATGCAGTTACATGTATAAGAATTGACTCCATCAAGGCATGAGCCACTATTCTGACAAGGGTTTGAACTGCAGTCATCTGTGTTGGCTGTGAAATAATGAACTTATAAAGTAAGGCAGCAGCCCTTTTTTGTTATGGAAAGCAATAAGTACCCGATGTGTACTGTAGTTTTAGGAGTCAACTTTGAAACATTGGTAACATATTTCAGGTCAATCTCTATGGATAAAATGTGATGAGACATAGACTTTTCAAATTAGGGAAAAGGGAGCGATGCATAATGTGATTACCTTTTGTTACAGATGACTAGGTGTAAAGTAGATCAGCGGTACACATTTTTGATTAGAGACATTTTTCATCCTTAAATATTTTCAAAAATTCCAGCATCAGTAAAAGAGAAATGTTGGAACCAACTTACTTTGACATTGATCCCCAGCATAGCCATCAACACAGCTACATGTGAAAGAAGCGACCCCGTCTGTGCAGGACCCGCCATTTTCACATGGATTCGGAGAGCAATCATTGATGTTATCTGCGAAAGATTTCAAACTTTACTCATCACTACTTGGGAAAAGGATGAAGTGTTACATTTTCTGAGAATTCATTAAAGGAATCTGGAGCTTTCTTTGAATTTGCATGTCTTTTATTGAAGTAAGATTTTCTAAAGGTGAGGCTCAACTAACCGATTTTATTCATAAATCGGTGTCATTCTCATCAATCGGGGGCAGTTATATACCATAACAATTACAGACCTTCAGCAGGGAGGTCCTATATACCCCTACATAGGTTTTATGTTCATAAATAATATCTATGTTTATAAACAAGGGGAAAATAGAATTGCCAAGGCTATACTTGACGATTTAGGTCCCGATTTAGGTCAGGATTTTGTATCTCGGGTCGATCTTGACTCCCGATTTCATAATAAACCTGTTTGATTTTGTTCTGATCTGATCTGCAGTACTCTAATTAGCCAATTGATGCACGATGTATACAAGAAATGAATGGCTTAATAGGCCATATATATGTCTGTAGGCCTTTGTTTATACCTGAGCTAACTGTAAAGACCTGTATGATCGGATCGTGACAATTACCCAAAATATCGGGTAGTGGAGTCCCAGCTTTACAGATTGTTTCAAGAGTATATAACTGAAAATTCAGGAGAATTATTCTCTTACTTTGACAATCAGCTCCATTGTATCCATCTATGCAGTTACATGTATAAGAATTGACTCCATCAAGGCATGAGCCACTATTCTGACAAGGGTTTGAACTGCAGTCATCTGTGTTGGCTGTGAAATAATGAACTTATAAAGTAAGGCAGCAGCCCTTTTTTGTTATGGAAAGCAATAAGTACCCGATGTGTACTGTAGTTTTAGGAGTCAACTTTGAAACATTGGTAACATATTTCAGGTCAATCTCTATGGATAAAATGTGATGAGACATAGACTTTTCAAATTAGGGAAAAGGGAGCGATGCATAATGTGATTACCTTTTGTTACAGATGACTAGGTGTAAAGTAGATCAGCGGTACACATTTTTGATTAGAGACATTTTTCATCCTTAAATATTTTCAAAAATTCCAGCATCAGTAAAAGAGAAATGTTGGAACCAACTTACTTTGACATTGATCCCCAGCATAGCCATCAACACAGCTACATGTGAAAGAAGCGACCCCGTCTGTGCAGGACCCGCCATTTTCACATGGATTCGGAGAGCAATCATTGATGTTATCTGCGAAAGATTTCAAACTTTACTCATCACTACTTGGGAAAAGGATGAAGTGTTACATTTTCTGAGAATTCATTAAAGGAATCTGGAGCTTTCTTTGAATTTGCATGTCTTTTATTGAAGTAAGATTTTCTAAAGGTGAGGCTCAACTAACCGATTTTATTCATAAATCGGTGTCATTCTCATCAATCGGGGGCAGTTATATACCATAACAATTACAGACCTTCAGCAGGGAGGTCCTATATACCCCTACATAGGTTTTATGTTCATAAATAATATCTATGTTTATAAACAAGGGGAAAATAGAATTGCCAAGGCTATACTTGACGATTTAGGTCCCGATTTAGGTCAGGATTTTGTATCTCGGGTCGATCTTGACTCCCGATTTCATAATAAACCTGTTTGATTTTGTTCTGATCTGATCTGCAGTACTCTAATTAGCCAATTGATGCACGATGTATACAAGAAATGAATGGCTTAATAGGCCATATATATGTCTGTAGGCCTTTGTTTATACCTGAGCTAACTGTAAAGACCTGTATGATCGGATCGTGACAATTACCCAAAATATCGGGTAGTGGAGTCCCAGCTTTACAGATTGTTTCAAGAGTATATAACTGAAAATTCAGGAGAATTATTCTCTTACTTTGACAATCAGCTCCATTGTATCCATCTATGCAGTTACATGTATAAGAATTGACTCCATCAAGGCATGAGCCACTATTCTGACAAGGGTTTGAACTGCAGTCATCTGTGTTGGCTGTGAAATAATGAACTTATAAAGTAAGGCAGCAGCCCTTTTTTGTTATGGAAAGCAATAAGTACCCGATGTGTACTGTAGTTTTAGGAGTCAACTTTGAAACATTGGTAACATATTTCAGGTCAATCTCTATGGATAAAATGTGATGAGACATAGACTTTTCAAATTAGGGAAAAGGGAGCGATGCATAATGTGATTACCTTTTGTTACAGATGACTAGGTGTAAAGTAGATCAGCGGTACACATTTTTGATTAGAGACATTTTTCATCCTTAAATATTTTCAAAAATTCCAGCATCAGTAAAAGAGAAATGTTGGAACCAACTTACTTTGACATTGATCCCCAGCATAGCCATCAACACAGCTACATGTGAAAGAAGCGACCCCGTCTGTGCAGGACCCGCCATTTTCACATGGATTCGGAGAGCAATCATTGATGTTATCTGCGAAAGATTTCAAACTTTACTCATCACTACTTGGGAAAAGGATGAAGTGTTACATTTTCTGAGAATTCATTAAAGGAATCTGGAGCTTTCTTTGAATTTGCATGTCTTTTATTGAAGTAAGATTTTCTAAAGGTGAGGCTCAACTAACCGATTTTATTCATAAATCGGTGTCATTCTCATCAATCGGGGGCAGTTATATACCATAACAATTACAGACCTTCAGCAGGGTGGTCCTATATACCCCTACATAGGTTTTATGTTCATAAATAATATCTATGTTTATAAACAAGGGGAAAATAGAATTGCCAAGGCTATACTAGACGATTTAGGTCCCGATTTAGGTCAGGATTTTGTATCTCGGGTCGATCTTGACTCCCGATTTCATAATAAACCTGTTTGATTTTGTTCTGATCTGATCTGCAGTACTCTAATTAGCCAATTGATGCACGATGTATACAAGAAATGAATGGCTTAATAGGCCATATATATGTCTGTAGGCCTTTGTTTATACCTGAGCTAACTGTAAAGACCTGTATGATCGGATCGTGACAATTACCCAAAATATCGGGTAGTGGAGTCCCAGCTTTACAGATTGTTTCAAGAGTATATAACTGAAAATTCAGGAGAATTATTCTCTTACTTTGACAATCAGCTCCATTGTATCCATCTATGCAGTTACATGTATAAGAATTGACTCCATCAAGGCATGAGCCACTATTCTGACAAGGGTTTGAACTGCAGTCATCTGTGTTGGCTGTGAAATAATGAACTTATAAAGTAAGGCAGCAGCCCTTTTTTGTTATGGAAAGCAATAAGTACCCGATGTGTACTGTAGTTTTAGGAGTCAACTTTGAAACATTGGTAACATATTTCAGGTCAATCTCTATGGATAAAATGTGATGAGACACAGACTTTTCAAATTAGGGAAAAGGGAGCGATGCAAAATGTGATTACCTTTTGTTACAGATGACTAGGTGTAAAGTAGATCAGCGGTACACATTTTTGATTAGAGACATTTTTCATCCTTAAATATTTTCAAAAATTCCAGCATCAGTAAAAGAGAAATGTTGGAACCAACTTACTTTGACATTGATCCCCAGCATAGCCATCAACACAGCTACATGTGAAAGAAGCGACCCCGTCTGTGCAGGACCCGCCATTTTCACATGGATTCGGAGAGCAATCATTGATGTTATCTGCGAAAGATTTCAAACTTTACTCATCACTACTTGGGAAAAGGATGAAGTGTTACATTTTCTGAGAATTCATTAAAGGAATCTGGAGCTTTCTTTGAATTTGCATGTCTTTTATTGAAGTAAGATTTTCTAAAGGTGAGGCTCAACTAACCAATTTTATTCATAAATCGGTGTCATTCTCATCAATCGGGGGCAGTTATATACCATAACAATTACAGACCTTCAGCAGGGAGGTCCTATATACCCCCACATAGGTTTTATGTTCATAAATAATATCTATGTTTATAAACAAGGGGAAAATAGAATTGCCAAGGCTATACTAGACGATTTAGGTCCCGATTTAGGTCAGGATTTTGTATCTCGGGTCGATCTTGACTCCCGATTTCATAATAAACCTGTTTGATTTTGTTCTGATCTGATCTGCAGTACTCTAATTAGCCAATTGATGCACGATGTATACAAGAAATGAATGGCTTAATAGGCCATATATATGTCTGTAGGCCTTTGTTTATACCTGAGCTAACTGTAAAGACCTGTATGATCGGATCGTGACAATTACCCAAAATATCGGGTAGTGGAGTCCCAGCTTTACTGATTGTTTCAAGAGTATATAACTGAAAATCCAGGAGAATTATTCTCTTACTTTGACAATCAGCTCCATTGTATCCATCTATGCAGTTACATGTATAAGAATTGACTCCATCAAGGCATGAGCCACTATTCTGACAAGGGTTTGAACTGCAGTCATCTGTGTTGGCTGTGAAATAATGAACTTATAAAGTAAGGCAGCAGCCCTTTTTTGTTATGGAAAGCAATAAGTACCCGATGTGTACTGTAGTTGTAGGAGTCAACTTTGAAACATTGGTAACATATTTCAGGTCAATCTCTATGGATAAAATGTGATGAGACATAGACTTTTCAAATTAGGGAAAAGGGAGCGATGCATAATGTGATTACCTTTTGTTACAGATGACTAGGTGTAAAGTAGATCAGCGGTACACATTTTTGATTAGAGACATTTTTCATCCTTAAATATTTTCAAAAATTCCAGCATCAGTAAAAGAGAAATGTTGGAACCAACTTACTTTGACATTGATCCCCAGCATAGCCATCAACACAGCTACATGTGAAAGAAGCGACCCCGTCTGTGCAGGACCCGCCATTTTCACATGGATTCGGAGAGCAATCATTGATGTTATCTGCGAAAGATTTCAAACTTTACTCATCACTACTTGGGAAAAGGATGAAGTGTTACATTTTCTGAGAATTCATTAAAGGAATCTGGAGCTTTCTTTGAATTTGCATGTCTTTTATTGAAGTAAGATTTTCTAAAGGTGAGGCTCAACTAACCGATTTTATTCATAAATCGGTGTCATTCTCATCAATCGGGGGCAGTTATATACCATAACAATTACAGACCTTCAGCAGGGAGGTCCTATATACCCCTACATAGGTTTTATGTTCATAAATAATATCTATGTTTATAAACAAGGGGAAAATAGAATTGCCAAGGCTATACTAGACGATTTAGGTCCCGATTTAGGTCAGGATTTTGTATCTCGGGTCGATCTTGACTCCCGATTTCATAATAAACCTGTTTGATTTTGTTCTGATCTGATCTGCAGTACTCTAATTAGCCAATTGATGCACGATGTATACAAGAAATGAATGGCTTAATAGGCCATATATATGTCTGTAGGCCTTTGTTTATACCTGAGCTAACTGTAAAGACCTGTATGATCGGATCGTGACAATTACCCAAAATATCGGGTAGTGGAGTCCCAGCTTTACAGATTGTTTCAAGAGTATATAACTGAAAATTCAGGAGAATTATTCTCTTACTTTGACAATCAGCTCCATTGTATCCATCTATGCAGTTACATGTATAAGAATTGACTCCATCAAGGCATGAGCCACTATTCTGACAAGGGTTTGAACTGCAGTCATCTGTGTTGGCTGTGAAATAATGAACTTATAAAGTAAGGCAGCAGCCCTTTTTTGTTATGGAAAGCAATAAGTACCCGATGTGTACTGTAGTTTTAGGAGTCAACTTTGAAACATTGGTAACATATTTCAGGTCAATCTCTATGGATAAAATGTGATGAGACACAGACTTTTCAAATTAGGGAAAAGGGAGCGATGCAAAATGTGATTACCTTTTGTTACAGATGACTAGGTGTAAAGTAGATCAGCGGTACACATTTTTGATTAGAGACATTTTTCATCCTTAAATATTTTCAAAAATTCCAGCATCAGTAAAAGAGAAATGTTGGAACCAACTTACTTTGACATTGATCCCCAGCATAGCCATCAACACAGCTACATGTGAAAGAAGCGACCCCGTCTGTGCAGGACCCGCCATTTTCACATGGATTCGGAGAGCAATCATTGATGTTATCTGCGAAAGATTTCAAACTTTACTCATCACTACTTGGGAAAAGGATGAAGTGTTACATTTTCTGAGAATTCATTAAAGGAATCTGGAGCTTTCTTTGAATTTGCATGTCTTTTATTGAAGTAAGATTTTCTAAAGGTGAGGCTCAACTAACCGATTTTATTCATAAATCGGTGTCATTCTCATCAATCGGGGGCAGTTATATACCATAACAATTACAGACCTTCAGCAGGGAGGTCCTATATACCCCCACATAGGTTTTATGTTCATAAATAATATCTATGTTTATAAACAAGGGGAAAATAGAATTGCCAAGGCTATACTAGACGATTTAGGTCCCGATTTAGGTCAGGATTTTGTATCTCGGGTCGATCTTGACTCCCGATTTCATAATAAACCTGTTTGATTTTGTTCTGATCTGATCTGCAGTACTCTAATTAGCCAATTGATGCACGATGTATACAAGAAATGAATGGCTTAATAGGCCATATATATGTCTGTAGGCCTTTGTTTATACCTGAGCTAACTGTAAAGACCTGTATGATCGGATCGTGACAATTACCCAAAATATCGGGTAGTGGAGTCCCAGCTTTACTGATTGTTTCAAGAGTATATAACTGAAAATCCAGGAGAATTATTCTCTTACTTTGACAATCAGCTCCATTGTATCCATCTATGCAGTTACATGTATAAGAATTGACTCCATCAAGGCATGAGCCACTATTCTGACAAGGGTTTGAACTGCAGTCATCTGTGTTGGCTGTGAAATAATGAACTTATAAAGTAAGGCAGCAGCCCTTTTTTGTTATGGAAAGCAATAAGTACCCGATGTGTACTGTAGTTGTAGGAGTCAACTTTGAAACATTGGTAACATATTTCAGGTCAATCTCTATGGATAAAATGTGATGAGACACAGACTTTTCAAATTAGGGAAAAGGGAGCGATGCAAAATGTGATTACCTTTTGTTACAGATGACTAGGTGTAAAGTAGATCAGCGGTACACATTTTTGATTAGAGACATTTTTCATCCTTAAATATTTTCAAAAAGTCCAGCATCAGTAAAAGAGAAATGTTGGAACCAACTTACTTTGACATTGATCCCCAGCATAGCCATCAACACAGCTACATGTGAAAGAAGCGACCCCGTCTGTGCAGGACCCGCCATTTTCACATGGATTCGGAGAGCAATCATTGATGTTATCTGTGAAAGATTTCAAACTTTACTCATCACCACTTGGGAAAAGGATGAAGTGTTACATTTTCTGAGAATTCATTAAAGGAATCTGGAGCTTTCTTTGAATTTGCATGTCTTTTATTGAAGTAAGATTTTCTAAAGGTGAGGCTCAACTAACCGATTTTATTCATAAATCGGTGTCATTCTCATCAATCGGGGGCAGTTATATACCATAACAATTACAGACCTTCAGCAGGGAGGTCCTATATACCCCCACATAGGTTTTATGTTCATAAATAATATCTATGTTTATAAACAAGGGGAAAATAGAATTGCCAAGGCTATACTAGACGATTTAGGTCCCGATTTAGGTCAGGATTTTGTATCTCGGGTCGATCTTGACTCCCGATTTCATAATAAACCTGTTTGATTTTGTTCTGATCTGATCTGCAGTACTCTAATTAGCCAATTGATGCACGATGTATACAAGAAATGAATGGCTTAATAGGCCATATATATGTCTGTAGGCCTTTGTTTATACCTGAGCTAACTGTAAAGACCTGTATGATCGGATGGTGACAATTACCCAAAATATCGGGTAGTGGAGTCCCAGTTTAACTGATTGTTTCAAGAGTATATAACTGAAAATTCAGGAGAATTATTCTCTTACTTTGACAATCAGCTCCATTGTATCCATCTATGCAGTTACATGTATAAGAATTGACTCCATCAAGGCATGAGCCACTATTCTGACAAGGGTTTGGACCGCAGTCATCTACGTTGGCTGTGAAATAATGAACTTATAAAGTAAGACAGCAGCCCTTTTTTGTTATGGATATTGCAACAAAGGATCAAGAATTCAAATCAGGATGACAAGCAAATAAGCAATAAGTACCCGATGTGTACTGTAGTTTTAGGAGTCAACTTTGAAACATTGGTAACATATTTCAGGTCAATCTCTATGGATAAAATGTGATGAGACACAGACTTTTCAAATTAGGGAAAAGGGAGCGATGCATAATGTGATTACCTTTTGTTACAGATGACTAGGTGTAAAGTAGATCAGCGGCACATATTTTTAATTAGAGACATTGTTCATCCTTAAATATTTTCAAAAATTCCAGCATCAGTAAAAGAAAAATGTTGGAACCAACTTACTTTGACATTGATCCCCAGCATAGCCATCAACACAGCTACATGTGAAAGAAGCGACCCCGTCTGTGCAGGACCCACCATTTTCACATCGATTCGGAGAGCAATCATTGATGTTATCTGCGAAAGATTTCAAATTTACTCATCACTACTTGGGAAAAGGATGAAGTGTTACATTTTCTGAGAATTCATGAAAGGAATCTGGAGCTTTCTTTGAATTGGCATGTCTTTTATTGAAGTAAGATTTTCTCAAGGTGAGGCTCCACTAACCGATTTTATTCATAAATCGGTGTCATTCTCATGAATCTGGGGCAGTTATATACCATAACAATTACATACCTTCTGCAGGGAGGTCCTATATACCCCTCCATAGGTTTTATGTTCATAAATAATATCTATGTTTATAAACAAGGGGAAAATAGAATTGCAAAGGCTATACTAGACGATTCAGATCCCGATTTAGGTCAGGATTTTGTATCTCGGGTCGATCTTGACTCCCGATTTCATATCAAACCTGTTTGATTTTTTTCTGATCTGATCTGCAGTACTCTGATTAGCCGATTGATGCACAATGTATACAAGAAATGAATGGCTTAATGGGCCATATACATGTCTGTAGGCCTTTGTTTATACCTGAGCTAACTGTAAAGACCTGTATGATCGGATGGTGACAATTACCCAAAATATCGGGTAGTGGAGTCCCAGCTTTACTGATTTTTTCAAGAGTATATAACTGAAAATTCAGGAGAATTATTCTCTTACTTTGACAATCAGCTCCATTGTATCCATCTATGCAGTTACATGTATAAGAGTTGACTCCATCAAGGCATGAGCCACTATTCTGACAAGGGTTTGGGCTGCAGTCATCTATGTTGGCTGTGAAATAATGAACTTATAAAGTAAGGCAGCAGCCCTTTTTTGTTATGGATATGGCAACAAAGGATCAAGAATTCAAAGTAGGATGACAAGCAAGCAATAAGTACCCGAAGTGTACTGTAGTTTTAGGAGTCAACTTTAAAACATTGGTAACATATTTCAGGTCAATCTCTATGGATAACATGTGATGAGACACAGACTTTTCAAATTAGGGAAAAGGGAGCGATGCAAAATGTGATTACCTTTTGTTACAGATGACTAGGTGTAAAGTAGATCAGCGGTACACATTTTTGATTAGAGACATTTTTCATCCTTAAATATTTTCAAAAATTCCAGCATCAGTAAAAGAGAAATGTTGGAACCAACTTACTTTGACATTGATCCCCAGCATAGCCATCAACACAGCTACATGTGAAAGAAGCGACCCCGTCTGTGCAGGACCCGCCATTTTCACATGGATTCGGAGAGCAATCATTGATGTTATCTGCGAAAGATTTCAAACTTTACTCATCACTACTTGGGAAAAGGATGAAGTGTTACATTTTCTGAGAATTCATTAAAGGAATCTGGAGCTTTCTTTGAATTTGCATGTCTTTTATTGAAGTAAGATTTTCTAAAGGTGAGGCTCAACTAACCGATTTTATTCATAAATCGGTGTCATTCTCATCAATCGGGGGCAGTTATATACCATAACAATTACAGACCTTCAGCAGGGAGGTCCTATATACCCCTACATAGGTTTTATGTACATAAATAATATCTATGTTTATAAACAAGGGGAAAATAGAATTGCCAAGGCTATACTTGACGATTTAGGTCCCGATTTAGGTCAGGATTTTGTATCTCGGGTCGATCTTGACTCCCGATTTCATAATAAACCTGTTTGATTTTGTTCTGATCTGATCTGCAGTACTCTGATTAGCCGATTGATGCACGATGTATACAAGAAATGAATGGCTTAATAGGCCATATATATGTCTGTAGGCCTTTGTTTATACCTGAGCTAACTGTAAAGACCTGTATGATCGGATCGTGACAATTACCCAAAATATCGGGTAGTGGAGTCCCAGCTTTACAGATTGTTTCAAGAGTATATAACTGAAAATTCAGGAGAATTATTCTCTTACTTTGACAATCAGCTCCATTGTATCCATCTATGCAGTTACATGTATAAGAATTGACTCCATCAAGGCATGAGCCACTATTCTGACAAGGGTTTGAACTGCAGTCATCTGTGTTGGCTGTGAAATAATGAACTTATAAAGTAAGGCAGCAGCCCTTTTTTGTTATGGAAAGCAATAAGTACCCGATGTGTACTGTAGTTTTAGGAGTCAACTTTGAAACATTGGTAACATATTTCAGGTCAATCTCTATGGATAAAATGTGATGAGACATAGACTTTTCAAATTAGGGAAAAGGGAGCGATGCATAATGTGATTACCTTTTGTTACAGATGACTAGGTGTAAAGTAGATCAGCGGTACACATTTTTGATTAGAGACATTTTTCATCCTTAAATATTTTCAAAAAGTCCAGCATCAGTAAAAGAGAAATGTTGGAACCAACTTACTTTGACATTGATCCCCAGCATAGCCATCAACACAGCTACATGTGAAAGAAGCGACCCCGTCTGTGCAGGACCCGCCATTTTCACATGGATTCGGAGAGCAATCATTGATGTTATCTGCGAAAGATTTCAAACTTTACTCATCACTACTTGGGAAAAGGATGAAGTGTTACATTTTCTGAGAATTCATTAAAGGAATCTGGAGCTTTCTTTGAATTTGCATGTCTTTTATTGAAGTAAGATTTTCTAAAGGTGAGGCTCAACTAACCAATTTTATTCATAAATCGGTGTCATTCTCATCAATCGGGGGCAGTTATATACCATAACAATTACAGACCTTCAGCAGGGAGGTCCTATATACCCCTACATAGGTTTTATGTTCATAAATAATATCTATGTTTATAAACAAGGGGAAAATAGAATTGCCAAGGCTATACTAGACGATTTAGGTCCCGATTTAGGTCAGGATTTTGTATCTCGGGTCGATCTTGACTCCCGATTTCATAATAAACCTGTTTGATTTTGTTCTGATCTGATCTGCAGTACTCTAATTAGCCAATTGATGCACGATGTATACAAGAAATGAATGGCTTAATAGGCCATATATATGTCTGTAGGCCTTTGTTTATACCTGAGCTAACTGTAAAGACCTGTATGATCGGATCGTGACAATTACCCAAAATATCGGGTAGTGGAGTCCCAGCTTTACAGATTGTTTCAAGAGTATATAACTGAAAATTCAGGAGAATTATTCTCTTACTTTGACAATCAGCTCCATTGTATCCATCTATGCAGTTACATGTATAAGAATTGACTCCATCAAGGCATGAGCCACTATTCTGACAAGGGTTTGAACTGCAGTCATCTGTGTTGGCTGTGAAATAATGAACTTATAAAGTAAGGCAGCAGCCCTTTTTTGTTATGGAAAGCAATAAGTACCCGATGTGTACTGTAGTTTTAGGAGTCAACTTTGAAACATTGGTAACATATTTCAGGTCAATCTCTATGGATAAAATGTGATGAGACACAGACTTTTCAAATTAGGGAAAAGGGAGCGATGCAAAATGTGATTACCTTTTGTTACAGATGACTAGGTGTAAAGTAGATCAGCGGTACACATTTTTGATTAGAGACATTTTTCATCCTTAAATATTTTCAAAAATTCCAGCATCAGTAAAAGAGAAATGTTGGAACCAACTTACTTTGACATTGATCCCCAGCATAGCCATCAACACAGCTACATGTGAAAGAAGCGACCCCGTCTGTGCAGGACCCGCCATTTTCACATGGATTCGGAGAGCAATCATTGATGTTATCTGCGAAAGATTTCAAACTTTACTCATCACTACTTGGGAAAAGGATGAAGTGTTACATTTTCTGAGAATTCATTAAAGGAATCTGGAGCTTTCTTTGAATTTGCATGTCTTTTATTGAAGTAAGATTTTCTAAAGGTGAGGCTCAACTAACCGATTTTATTCATAAATCGGTGTCATTCTCATCAATCGGGGGCAGTTATATACCATAACAATTACAGACCTTCAGCAGGGAGGTCCTATATACCCCCACATAGGTTTTATGTTCATAAATAATATCTATGTTTATAAACAAGGGGAAAATAGAATTGCCAAGGCTATACTAGACGATTTAGGTCCCGATTTAGGTCAGGATTTTGTATCTCGGGTCGATCTTGACTCCCGATTTCATAATAAACCTGTTTGATTTTGTTCTGATCTGATCTGCAGTACTCTAATTAGCCAATTGATGCACGATGTATACAAGAAATGAATGGCTTAATAGGCCATATATATGTCTGTAGGCCTTTGTTTATACCTGAGCTAACTGTAAAGACCTGTATGATCGGATCGTGACAATTACCCAAAATATCGGGTAGTGGAGTCCCAGCTTTACTGATTGTTTCAAGAGTATATAACTGAAAATCCAGGAGAATTATTCTCTTACTTTGACAATCAGCTCCATTGTATCCATCTATGCAGTTACATGTATAAGAATTGACTCCATCAAGGCATGAGCCACTATTCTGACAAGGGTTTGAACTGCAGTCATCTGTGTTGGCTGTGAAATAATGAACTTATAAAGTAAGGCAGCAGCCCTTTTTTGTTATGGAAAGCAATAAGTACCCGATGTGTACTGTAGTTGTAGGAGTCAACTTTGAAACATTGGTAACATATTTCAGGTCAATCTCTATGGATAAAATGTGATGAGACACAGACTTTTCAAATTAGGGAAAAGGGAGCGATGCAAAATGTGATTACCTTTTGTTACAGATGACTAGGTGTAAAGTAGATCAGCGGTACACATTTTTGATTAGAGACATTTTTCATCCTTAAATATTTTCAAAAAGTCCAGCATCAGTAAAAGAGAAATGTTGGAACCAACTTACTTTGACATTGATCCCCAGCATAGCCATCAACACAGCTACATGTGAAAGAAGCGACCCCGTCTGTGCAGGACCCGCCATTTTCACATGGATTCGGAGAGCAATCATTGATGTTATCTGTGAAAGATTTCAAACTTTACTCATCACCACTTGGGAAAAGGATGAAGTGTTACATTTTCTGAGAATTCATTAAAGGAATCTGGAGCTTTCTTTGAATTTGCATGTCTTTTATTGAAGTAAGATTTTCTAAAGGTGAGGCTCAACTAACCGATTTTATTCATAAATCGGTGTCATTCTCATCAATCGGGGGCAGTTATATACCATAACAATTACAGACCTTCAGCAGGGAGGTCCTATATACCCCCACATAGGTTTTATGTTCATAAATAATATCTATGTTTATAAACAAGGGGAAAATAGAATTGCCAAGGCTATACTAGACGATTTAGGTCCCGATTTAGGTCAGGATTTTGTATCTCGGGTCGATCTTGACTCCCGATTTCATAATAAACCTGTTTGATTTTGTTCTGATCTGATCTGCAGTACTCTAATTAGCCAATTGATGCACGATGTATACAAGAAATGAATGGCTTAATAGGCCATATATATGTCTGTAGGCCTTTGTTTATACCTGAGCTAACTGTAAAGACCTGTATGATCGGATCGTGACAATTACCCAAAATATCGGGTAGTGGAGTCCCAGCTTTACTGATTGTTTCAAGAGTATATAACTGAAAATTCAGGAGAATTATTCTCTTACTTTGACAATCAGCTCCATTGTATCCATCTATGCAGTTACATGTATAAGAATTGACTCCATCAAGGCATGAGCCACTATTCTGACAAGGGTTTGAACTGCAGTCATCTATGTTGGCTGTGAAATAATGAACTTATAAAGTAAGGCAGCAGCCCTTTTTTGTTATGGATATTGCAACAAAGGATCAAGAATTCAAAGCAGGATGACGAGCAAATAAGCTATAAGTACCCAATGTGTACTGTAGTTTTAGGAGTCACCTTTGAAACATTGGTAACATATTTCAGGTCAATCTCTATGGATAAAATGTGATGAGACACAGACTTTTCAAATAAGGGAAAAGGGAGCGATGCATAATGTGATTACCTTTTGTTACAGATGACTAGGTGTAAAGTAGATCAGCGGCACATATTTTTAATTAGAGAAATTTTTCATCCTTAAATATTTTCAAAAATTCCAGCATCAGTAAAAGAGAAATGTTGGAACCAACTTACTTTGACATTGATCCCCAGCATAGCCATCAACACAGCTACATGTGAAAGAAGCGACCCCGTCTGTGCAGGACCCGCCATTTTCACATGGATTCGGAGAGCAATCATTGATGTTATCTGCGAAAGATTTTAAATTTACTCATCACTACTTGGGAAAAGGATGAAGTGATACATTTTCTGAGAATTCATTAAAGGAATCTGGAGCTTTCTTTGAATTGGCATGTCTTTTATTGAAGTAAGATTTTCTAAAGGTGAGGCTCCACTAACCGATTTTATTCATAAATCGGTGTCATTCTCATGAATCTAGGGCAGATATATACCATAACAATTACATACCTTCTGCAGGGAGGTCCTATATACCCCTACATAGGTTTTATGTTCATAAATAATATCTATGTTTATAAACAAGGGGAAAATAGAATTGCAAAGGCTATACTAGACGATTTAGATCCCGATTTAGGTCAGGATTTTGTATCTCGGGTCGATCTTGACTCCCGATTTTATATCAAACCTGTTTGATTTTTTCTGATCTGATCTGCAGTGCTCTGATTAACCGATTGATGCACAATGTATACAAGAAATGAATGGCTTAATCGGCCATATATATGTCTGTAGGCCTTTGTTTATACCTGAGCTAACTGTAAAGACCTGTATGATCGGATGGTGACAATTACCCAAAATATCGGGTAGTGGAGTCCCAGTTTAACTGATTGTTTCAAGAGTATATAACTGAAAATTCAGGAGAATTATTCTCTTACTTTGACAATCAGCTCCATTGTATCCATCTATGCAGTTACATGTATAAGAATTGACTCCATCAAGGCATGAGCCACTATTCTGACAAGGGTTTGGACCGCAGTCATCTATGTTGGCTGTGAAATAATGAACTTATAAAGTAAGACAGCAGCCCTTTTTTGTTATGGATATTGCAACAAAGGATCAAGAATTCAAATCAGGATGACAAGCAAATAAGCAATAAGTACCCGATGTGTACTGTAGTTATAGGAGTCACCTTTGAAACATTGGTAACATATTTCAGGTCAATCTCTATGGATAAAATGTGATGAGACACAGACTTTTCAAATTAGGGAAAAGGGAGCGATGCATAATGTGATTACCTTTTGTTACAGATGACTAGGTGTAAAGTAGATCAGCGGCACATATTTGTAATTAGAGACATTTTTCATCCTTAAATATTTTCAAAAATTCCAGCATCAGTAAAAGAGAAATGTTGGAACCAACTTACTTTGACATTGATCCCCAGCATAGCCATCAACACAGCTACATGTGAAAGAAGCGACCCCGTCTGTGCAGGACCCGCCATTTTCACATGGATTCCGAGAGCAATCATTGATATTGACTGCAAGTAACAAGAATTTATGTAATTTCAGTAGAAATGGAATGTTTGCCAATTCAAGTTAGTTTTCCTTTTGCACAATTTTGAGATAAAAATAATGTTGCAAGCAAATAAAAACAATTATCGCTCAGCCCTCTCCCCTCTTCCAGTCTTTGCGAAAACGTTTTCATCTAACAGGACATTTGGTCCTGCAAATTTTCAATGTTGCAGGACCGACTACATTTTTGAAGGACCAGATAGCCACATATCTGACAATTCATGTATTTTAAGTACAAAATAGTATTGCACACTAAAAAATAGCAATAGATTTGTAATGTGTGTGGCCAAATCAGGATAGATACATAATTTTACAAAGTATATTCACAAATATATTTTAGTTTTAGAAAACCCTACTGAATTATTTTAGTTCAGAAAAGCCTAAAATACGACTGGACATTCAGCCTTGCTACACTTGTGAATCTGCTGGACCGGTGGCCTTTCAGGCGGCCATTGCCACTGGCCTGCATGTTTTTGCAAAGACTGCTCTTTTATATGTTTATGTTAGCTGACTACATGAATACAGAACCTGAAAAATAGAGATTCGTTAAAAAAATTACATTGGTACCAATTGAACTAGTTTGGATTTTTAAACCAGCATTGACCAAATGACATGTGATAGAGAGGACTTGAGGGCTTAAAAGTCAGTATCTTTAGGCTACTTTAAGAAGATTATCAGCTTCGCAGACAGCGCCTGTGTTAGATATATAGGGCCGCATGGGTGCTTTATCTTTCATAATTTCATCAGAAATATGGCCAAAATCCCGCCTCCATGTAAAGGATAACATATGATATACACAACTAACCAGATCTCAACCAATAATTGGTTTAGTAATTTGATTTTAAAAGCATCCTAATACCTATTTTCATCTCAAAGTACTTGATTATATATCAATTCACCTATCAGATTTATTTTTAAACCTAAATAAAACCCTGATGGCAAAAAGATAGCAATATCAAATAAACTTTTTTAAAAGCCTCCCTCTCGCACACCTTAAAGATTTCATTAAGAAAATCAAACTCTGATATTGACTAGTAATCATAGAAAACATATGAAATATGACTGACCGGTTGTAAATATTACATTATAATCATTCTATTCTCTATCAGACCTTAATCTGTTGAGGGTCCCTCTTGGCTATTAAATGAAAAGGTTCCATTGTAACAAGATTTCTTCAGCCAATAAAAAGACAAAGGTTCACGAGCTTTGGTCTGTACCCTGGGTCATTTTATGAGTTGAAGGTAGGGCCGTATTTGACGAGGCCGCAGGCCGAGTTAAATACGGCTCTACTTTCAACAAATGAAATAACCCAGCTACAGACTAAAACGAGTGTTCCTTTGTATTTATTTTTTACCTTTTTCGATTCAAATTAAATTATTACAGGGGGGGAGAGCCGAAATAGGGCTGAAATAGTTTTTTTCTACGTTGTTCAAATGTAAACAAACCACCATTTTGATGACGCCACAGGGCCGTGAAATACGGCGATGGGTTATTTCATGGGGGTGTGCAATACGGCGATCTTTGGTTAAATCAATAGCACTGCCGTATTTCATAAAAAATAAAAGTTCAAACAACAACATTCCCCCAAAAGTATGTGCAAAGCTGATAACTAATGTTAAGCAGCCTTACTACATCAGTAACTTTGATGGATGAATAGTACATACTGTTACAGTCCTCTCCAATCCATCCTTCAAAACACGAGCACACCAAAAGTGGTCCATCAGTAAGGTCTAAAATATCACAAATACCATTCACGCACATGGGGCAGTCTGTTGTAAAAGTACAAAGACACTGAGGTAAACATATTGTGCAGAGAAACAATTGTTTTCAGTAGTTCCCCCAATCTCCATAAAATGAGACATGGGAAAAAATAATAATCAAACACAGGATTGCTGCAAAAATCTTTTTTCAAACAGTACATATAGTGATGCCAGGTAGAAAAATATTGTAGTAAAACTCTAGTGACCATTTTTGTTTACTATAGTAAATTCACACAGTATAGTTTACCACAGTTTACTATAGTAAATATACTATAGTAAACAATAGTGTTTACTGGGGTATATTACAGTATAGTGTAGTTTACTATAGTAAACACTATATCATTTTTTTTTCGAACAACTTGAGCTTTATTGCCGATTAAGTTTCTGAGGATGATAGTACAATGTATGACATACATGTGAGTCAAAATCCAGCGTTGGTTTAAATGTCGTATGATTTAAGGAAAGATAAAATGTGTATACAATTTATATAATATAGTTATGTTATTGATATAGACTTCCCATTTAATACATTTGACACCTTTTCATTATCACTCCATTATTATACTACTGGTAAGTCACAAAGAAAGTTATTATAATAATTCGACTCTAATTTATATGTCACACATTTAAACGATAAATACTTATGTATTGGCAATAAAAGCTGTATATCACTATATCATACCCTCTCCTTCCCGTCCCGAGTAAGATTATGGAAAGAATCATCTACACTAGGGTATATTCCTGGCTAGAAACACATCATAAACTTTCAAAATTCCAGTTTGGCTTCCGAGCGTCTAGGGGCACTGGTGATGCAGTCTTCAACCTTGTAAACAATCTCTATGATGCAAGGGACAAAGGAGAGACTGTAGCTGCCTGTTTCCTGGATGTGAGGAAAGCCTTTGATTCAATACATCATGGTGAACTAATTCATAAACTTAGAGAGATGGGACTACCGGAAATGTATACTAACTGGTTTATATCATACCTGTCTGATAGGAAGCAGAGAGTTATATGTACCCAGTGGGCACAAAATTCAGTTCAACGTTGAATCAACGCTGAATCAACATTGAATCAACATTGACAACCAGTTATCAATGTTGATACAATATTGTGTGCCCACTGGGTAATGACAACACATCCTCTGTTCTCCCGGTACCGTTTGGGGTGCCCCAAGGATCGATATTGGGTCCCCTATTGTTTATTTGTTACATTAATAGTTTACCTGATATTCTCAAACATTGCAAGATATCTATATACGCTGACGATGTGGTGTTCTATATAAAACACAAGTCAGTGTGCATAGCAGAAAATCTGTTACAACGGGATGCCACTAGAGTTTATGGCTGGTTTGCAAGGAGTGGCCTCTGTATTAATACAGATAAAACCCAAGTCATGTTGTTAAATGGCCGAGACCATGACCCCCCTCTGAATATCACTATGGGTGGACATCAGTTGAAGGTCTGTGATGAATATGAATATCTAGGCGTGACTATAGACAAGAATTTAAATTTTGAAAAAACTGTGAGTAAAACCATTAGTACAGTATGTTATAGATTGTATGAGCTATGTATAATACGTAAAATGATGCCTGTTAAAACTGCCTGTCTTGTCTATAAACAAACAATACTTCCTGTGTTAGATTACTGTGGATACCTATACAATGGACTCACAAGCACTATTCAGAAACGACTTCAGCGGGTTCAGAATAGATGCTTGAGGGTCTGTCTGCGCACAAACCTACAACATCGGTTGCGGATCTCCATGGGGCCTGTGGAGTAGACTATATAGACGTAAGATTTGACATACAGTTGCTAACGCTCATACACAGGTACCTACACTCAGGGGTACATGTGCCAGAGGACTTTGGTATTGCCTTAAAAAGAACCAATGGCACTGGTATGACTACCCGCTCAGCCAACACAGCTGAATTGGTATACCCTACAGATATTAAATTAAGCTACCGTAAATCCCCACTGTATAGAGCAGTGGACTTATGGAATAGACTCGCTCCTAGTTGTAGGCTCAATGAGGACAAGGAGGGTTTTAAGACCTCGGCGAAACCTTTTATCAAGGCCTGGTCTGATTTAAAATGGAAAAGGTAGCCAGTGACTAACTAACTAACCAACTAGCCAGATATCAAGTTGGTCCTTATACTTGTTTAGTACTTTTCGGATAGCTTGGAACTCAACTCCCCATTACCCCGTCCCCTGTCCTCCCCCAAAGTGTTCAACTACTACTGTTAACCATATTCTAATTTGTTCTATAAAAACATCTTATTGTGTACTATGTAAAGCTGGCTATTAACATGATACATGTATAACACCATCATTGGGATACTGACTGCCACCCTCAGCCTAACCCCAATACATGTTGTAGCAATATATACTTATACTAAGATGCCGGTTCTCATCAAAGTCTATAAACTGTATTGTTTGTTTGAACCACATGCACTATGTTTGAAGATGCATATATACACTTGAGTTTGACACTACCCATACCGTTGTCTCATTGTAGCTATACACTAATGAATTTTGACTGGATCAAGCCCTAAGAGTGCTGAGCAGTACTGGATAACTCAGATATGAATGCTGATATTCCAGATAGCATATTTATTGACAGTAGTATGATCTCATCTTTACACGCTGTACTTTATCTTATGCTCTACCAATTCGAAGTTTGTTGTATTTCGAAGATCATTTATGAATAAATACAAGTTGAAAACTCAAAAAAGAAAAAAGTAAAATCACTCTATACATACTATATTATACTATGTATCTAATGGAGGAGAAACATTAGTTTACTCACCTGCAATTATCATATGGACATTCTGGATAAACATCACTAGTAGAACATTGATGTTCCATGCAATATTCCACTTCATTATGGGTCTATAGAAATGGCATGGATATTATAAGTGACATTTCACATATCAAACACATGAGTTCGTGAGTTCATTCTTTGGAAATGTTATCTGACTACATTCTAGATAAAGCCATTTATAAAAGTAGTATGTTTTTGCACAGAAACAAAACAGATAAGCTGTTTTTAAATACACCCCTCCTTTATTTTCTGAAGGAATCATTGGTGTACATTCTACGTTGTTTATTTATTTATAGAATATGCCAATGAATTATAGGTCGTAGTACAAGGCTTGTTGTTTTGAAATCCCCCCAGACAGAAATATATCAGTAGTAGGGTTACTATGAAACGCCCTACCATTGTAAAAAGTGGATTTTATTGGGCAGGCGTAGGGAATGACTTTACTGCAGTGAGTGCATGATGACTTCTAAATCAAGTCCCATGACTTACTGACCTAATTAACCTATGCCTGTACCATGTTCTTTTCTCTAGTCAACAGGGACGATATAAGTCCTCTGCAAAACAAATGATTGGGGAACAAAATCTGTATTTCAAACTGGTCTGCAAAAAGACAACAATGAATATTGCATTGGGATTCCTGAATGGGCGGACAGTTTTTGATAGTATAGACCATACAGAATGTCATCGACATGGCAATTATTGAGCTCTACAGACCTTTTTAAAGTGGCATAGTCACTCGAAAATTGGTGAGAATTGGTGCGAAGAAACAGAAAATGAGGAATTTTCTCCACATTTCCATTTTTAAAACCTCAATCTTCAACTGACTAAAAGATGCTACTATAGTCTGAAGAGCTTACCAATTGAGATATAGATAAGAGAAATTAAAAAAAAATGTCCCCAGAAATTGAAGCTTGGATAAATCCCTAACCATTAAAACTGATTAAAATGTTGTTGTTTTTCATCCCAGAATGCTGGTCAGAGAAAGAAAAGTTTTCGTTCTTCACCTATAAAAGGGTGTTATATTAAACAAATCCTGCTCCACCATAATAACCAATGGTATAATGTTAAAGTTTATGATTTAAAAGGCATGCAGTACCTCCAGATAAATCATAATTTATAGCCTTCATTCCCCCAGTCTGCTAAGCGGGGAGAAGGGCTGACCGTTGATAACTATGTTTATCTAACGTACATAATATACATGAATATTCACGATACATTGTCTTAAACCCTTCTAATAGTAGGTGCTAATTCATGTACAATGAAAATTATTTGTATTTGTAAATGCATAATACTATTATGGGAAATGATTAACATGAGCTTACACTGACAATAATAGACGTTAACCTACCTGCAGCGCATCCCACCAGTTAGTTGCTGTCCTGGTAAGGTGTAATCTAACTGTGCTACCACGTCCCCTGGCACGGGTGACTACTGTGGCAAGCCATTTATTCACCTTCGATATCCAAGTTCAAAACTTCAATATCGGAGTTTCTAACTTCAATATCAGAGTTTCTAACTGTGATATCAAAATTATTATCTCCGATATGGAAGTTTATTACTCCAATGTCGAAGTTATTATCTCCGATATCGAAGTTACTAACTCCAATATTGAAGTTATTAACTCTGATATCAAAGTTACTAACTCTGATATCAGAATTAGAAACTCCGATATCGGAATTAAAAACCCCGATATCGAGGGTGAACGAATGGCTTGCCACAGTTGTCTCCTGTGTGTGTCGTGAAGTGTGACGCTATACGGCTCTAATTGCTGACTCCTACAGTTTGCACTCATTAAGTGCTTCCTGACTGTTGGCCTCAATAGGATGTGTGTGAAGATACTGTAGATACTGTAGCCGTGCAGTTTTTTTTGGATAACACATTAGTGTTTCTTTATACATATAATGATACTGGCTTGCACTTGCTCTAGCTCTAGTTTACCAGCCCTAAGATCATTTATTAACTCATACGAGCAAACCATTGGTGTACACTGTTTGGTTAATCAGTGGTCACATTACCCAAATTTCGCTCATTAAAAATGTGGTCGTTTAGATATTCCTTTGCATGTTGTGTATTGAGCTATATAAGCATTAGCACTAACTCAGGCCTATAACTTCATTATCACAGCAATAACAATTACACTGGGTCAATAAATGCAGTCCCGTGTGACATATGCCAGGCTCATCAGGTCTATATGAAATATCACATGCTATCAAGGGGAAAGATCGCACCTATGTAAGTTGCATGAGGGAGATAGCTAGGTTAATTGAACACTTATTTTCCATTTACTTACAATTGAGAAAAATGTAAGAAAAATTCTAGTCCATGCTTTGGACAAACCCTAGGGGTGTATTTTATTCGATCCGAGTGTACTAACAAAAAGGTAGCAGCTCTGAGGTGATGCCTTTAGATGTCACGGTACTAATCCGCGCAGAAAACCTACGACAGCCAAATAGTCCCTACTAAAAACGGACTTCTAGTGGATATAATCAGTGCTAGCAGACCTTATTTGACATTATGAAATCAATTAGCTCGATGTAAGTGTTAGATAGACTACACCTGGACACGGTTCTTCCATATACCCACTGCCCCACAGGGTCAAGACGGGGTTTTATACACCGAGTCGATGACCAGTGGGCAGTGGGTATATGGAAGGACCCTGGCCAGGTGTAGTCTATCTGACCTAACCCTCGGTTATGTTAGGGTATACGATATACGCAAAGTGTGAAGCCTTTGTCTCAGCCGTCCACCGTGGGTTAACTGTGATTACTGTCTACTGCGATAGAGGACATTTTTATAAAAGGAAACAAAAAAGAAACAAACAAAGATATCTCCAAACAGGCTTAAAGAGACTGCTCCCCGGCTGCTTTGACCACCTGAAAAGGGAGTTATTATTGACAGATCTCACAAGGAGCATAACCTTAAGTTATTTTGAAAACATCAATAGGAGAAATACTCTACTGGAAAGAGAGTCGATGTCTTTAAGGCTAAGCATACTATTGAGGTATTGTTAACAACGGAATAACTACCTTGATTAGGCCACTCAAAAAGAATTGTTTCTCATCGCGACGATGAGAAACAACTTTTTTTTGAAGTGGCCTTATGTTGATGTATGTTTTCTTCCCTAGTGAATAAAATAACGTTATACAACGTTATGTAACGTTTCTTTATGGCTTCTTATAATGTCTAAACGTTGTATAACGTTAAAAACGTCATTTTCATGTAAGGGGTATGCTCCCCTCGTTATATACATTCTCTGCATGCTACAATCTAATTTTACTCATTTAATAATGGTGGAGAATCATAATTAGTATAGGGGGACATCCACTAATTACATACGCATGATTTTGCCCAAAATTGACCCCCTTCCCCCTGTTGGAACATGGATGCATTGAGACTACCCCCCCCCCTTCCCTGCATACTCAAATCACTTGGATCCCCCCTCCTTCCACAGACACACACACACACATATATATAGGCCATCCAATTGTCAGCATCACAAAATGGGCACTTCCTATCTTTCCTATTGGGACTTATTTATCAGCATGCAGAAGCAGCCCTTGATGGGCAGGGTGGCCAAGAAAAATTCGGCCAAAAACACTCCTAATGCATAGAAAATGTCCCTGTACAAATATGTGCGCATTTGGCTTAATCCCCATCCCCTCCCTCCTTGGTGCGTATGTAATTCATGGATGCCCCCTAGCCAAAGGGTTGACACAGACGTTTGAAGTCTAACACTCGGACAGGCAAGCATATTTG
This sequence comes from Harmothoe impar, assembly GCA_947462335.1. Classification (NCBI taxonomy): domain Eukaryota; kingdom Metazoa; phylum Annelida; class Polychaeta; order Phyllodocida; family Polynoidae; genus Harmothoe; species Harmothoe impar. The sequence goes on from OX381711.1 coordinate 12,716,172, forward strand.
GCATCTAAATAGCCTACATGTATATAAGACATGGTCATTTCTCTTACGACACATTATTCAAACCCAGATAACAGTACCAAATGCACTGTAAAAAGTTGTGGTATGTATACAGCATAATGTGATGTACATTCATGTAGTCGGAAATACAGCTGTGTAATCTGTTGTGAAAAGGACATACAGAAATGTTACTGTAGATGTACAGCACGTGTTGTGTAGATTTCTGCCACTGGGTGGCAGCAGTATACAAATCTGTGCCAGAAGCCCAACCAGTAACCTTTACGGTTTGTGGTGGGTACTCACTTCTTACAGTGTGCAAACTTGTCAATGTATTTAAGCAACATACACTGATATTCCTACGCTCCCTATACACCCAACCTCTCAGTCACTAGTGCCTAACATAGTTAGTCGTTTTTTGGCTCCCTATAATCATGACCAACCTAGGTCAGTTATTATTGTCAGGTTGGTCAGTACTGACCAACCCACCTTAGTCATTTTATTTTCAGGGGGAGCCACTGAGTGGTCATGACAGGTGGCCCCCAACTATGGGTATACAAATAAAACACACCAATGATGAACCTAGGTTAGCCACTACTGACTGACCCTTCAGTCATTTTTGAATACAACTTTGCCATTATGACTAACACTCATATGACCAACCTAGGATAGTCTGTACTGACTAACCCTTTCTATCTATGGATTGTCAGTGTAGACTGGTTTCATATCGTTTTTATACATGTACATAATGAAGTGGAATAGATAGGATTTCTTTGATTCTGGTCACACTAGACCTAGTTTGGAGATCCAGAACACATCTCTTTTTATATGTGTGTCCCTCTTATATTGGTAAATACCGTAGGATTCACTCTCAAACGTTTGATACATGTATCATTTTCTACCGACCTGACCATTACCTCATATGGGGAATGTAAAAAGGTCTATGTTTGTAGCACTGTAAAGTCTTGTGTATCCCATGTTTAAGACGCACACCTAAATTTTGAGAAACCTATAACCCACAAGGGATCTAATCATGGGGAATTAATGCACAGTAATTTTTTTAACTGTTATAAGCCACTCTCTAGATGCAGCTGACACATGTTTGGTACAAAATTGATCTAAATTTAGGATAACATCTCCCTTCGCAAAAAAAGAAATGAAAAAGCATTACCTGTCCTTACATACATATCTTTAAAGCCGTGTACCTGATGTTCATCATGCCTTACCACTAGGTCAAGATAATTACCCTATTAGTCCTTTAAGGACGGCATGATACCTTAATGCATCATGCCCTTGGTCGTCATGATGCACGGATGCAACCCTGCCGAGTGATGCATTGAAGCATTATGCCAACCTTACAAGGTTGAGGCACTCCAAAAGTGTTGACATGATGCACCAATGCAGCCTACGGCGAGTTTTTTGGCAGGGCTGCACTGGTGCATCATGACGACAAATGACGTTCTTAAAGAGTCTCCTGGAGGGTCTTTCAGAATGGACTCGTCAGGCATCACAATTGGATTTTCGTCAACAGGGCAATATTTGCAATTGACAAGGGTATTTGAAGCTGGCAAAATGTGGTATTTACATTAATTTTCTATAGATTTCAACAGGAATTCTTGTGAAAGACATTTTACTAGTGGTCGTCAAGCAAGATTCGCCCCGTCAACATTTGCCTACGATTTCGTCAGTTATTCTGAAAGAGCCTCCAGGGGTCTCTTTCAGAACAACTGCGTATCTGCCGGGGGGTATATCTCGGGCTTGACAATGACGATCAGGTGAATCGTCAAAATGGTTTCATAATATAGGATGGTCAGAATTGTTAAGTTAACAGGTTAGCTGATATAGACTAGAATACAATACAATACAATACAATTATTTGAAGAGAAAATAGCAAAAAAAAATAAAGTCGTGTCCAATGATGATCTTGTCCAATACCCAATAACTGTTTACTTTTTACTTTTTGACCATCTGATACCCATTCATTTGCCGCATTCGTCAAGTTGATTTTTCATAATCAGCAACATATTTGACGGCCCGGCAGATACGGCAGTCTTTCTGAAAGAGACCCCTGATCTTAGAGAGACAGCTGTGGACCTACCCCTAAGTGTGCTACTACATGGTGGTGTGCATTGGAACTAGGCCTGTCTTGGAGTTGGTTAATCCATTATGAGCATTTAAATTGTTTAAGTTGCAATAGAGCATTGCCCTACCTACCATATCTTTGGCATTTAGATAGAAATGTATGTGTGTTGTAATAAAATCACACCGTGAACTTTGACCTTAATTTGTCCTTGTTCTGACATAGATACAGCTTTACCCATAGCAGAATTGGATTCAGCATCCCCAAATTACGCTTATCTGACCCTCCCCTATCTATGATTATTTTATTGGCCTTCATCTCAGGTCAACATTAAAGTGGGTAGGGTATATTCTTTTTTTTCAAATTCTAAATCTTAGTTAAATGTATTTCAAACACTGTAAAAGTATAATATTTAGAGAATAGAGGTCAATTAGATCTCATCGATTGGTGTTAATACGTCACAAAGGTATCCAATGCGCCCTAACTACAGGCTTCTCTAGTGCATTTTCAATGGGGGGAATAAAGGCGTGCACGCTTTTATTTCAAAATAACCATATATATTGGGCCATAGAATCGAATCAGATATATTATTCGTTAATATTCTGACTCATAGATATTAACATTTGGCAAGCTTGACTCCCCTATTATTAAGATAAACACTCCCCCTATAATAGTATAATTAAGGTACAGGGAAAACATGTCCATTGGTTGTATAACTGGCGGTGGAGCACTCCCCCAGATGTCTGTGTAAACCACTGATCATACCCTTCTACTATAGGGAGCCACAGATGATGCATTCATACGGCAGGGCTGCATTCATGCATCATACCAACATAGAGCACAGCACATCAAATCACTTTATGTGGCCTTCTACGGTCATCAGTAGTCAAATTGACACCTACAGAAAGAGGTCCGCCTCATTCTTTTAAAAGTATCATTATGGGCCACATAATACCTTTGGGATAAAAGTGAGTGATCTAATTAACTGATTTCATCCACGTAAATCACCATCAAATATAACGTTAATGTTAGTTATGTTTTCACTATTTCTTTCCTAATTGGATCGTGTTATACAACAATTGATGGAGTTATAGCATGACAGAACGATAAACGAGGGCATTTAAATAATTGTTAATTTCAATTAATGTCCTAGGTCATGCGTATTGGATAGATTACAGGAGGTCATTCAGGACTGTACTCAGACTATAACTAGGCCAACGAATTTCGGGGAGGTTCACTATAAAAAGGCCCTGTATATTAACCCTTTAAGCACGGCATAATGCATTAATGCATCATGTTCTTGGTCGTCATGATGCATGAATGCAGCCATGGCGAGTGACTTACCAGGGCTGCATTCCATCTTAGGGGGGGCAAACGATGTCATCCGTTTTCAATGAAAAAAAAACCAGCATTATTATAGACAAAAGGGGGTGCATGCAAGTCATTTCGAACTCGTGGGGGTGAAACTTTGCAGCACCGTGCATACTTCTTTCCCTTCCCCGCCCCCCCCCCCCCCCGCCCTTCCATGTTGTTAGAAAATGAACACTTCCTTAGCAGGCAATAGCGTGTACCTCCCCCCACCAGACTCCCTGTAGCCAGACACAGTCAGTGGGTGCAGGCAGACAGACGTGTAGCACAAGGTAAGTGAGGGAGTGTATGTTATAGTGAGCGACACCGTAACGTGTCTGATACATCTGTACAGACGGTAATTGTCTGAATACAGGTGTGGCACGGGCATCCTAACTTTTCTATCTACCTGAATAGTATATCACAATACCAGGGGTAGACACTAACGCTGGTTCAATGGCCCGTAATTCTTTGTCTGGTACTGCATTGTAGTTTTCCACAGAATTAGCTTCCTACAGGCCCAGGTGGCCCACAAGAATGGGGAGAGGAAACCCATGGGACATATCCTGTTATCATTACGGGCATGTAATATACCATTGCAAAGGGAAAATCAACAGGACCCTTTATTTTTGGATTACGTGTTGATGTATCTTAATCACTATGATTTTCTTTTAGAAAAAGAGTAAATACTTTTGTTGGGCCCGCAGGTTTAGGCTGCGGGCCCTGGTGGCCCATGACTGATAAAGTTGGTGTCTACCCCTACAATACTAGTCATTATATTGATATTTCCCCTTGATTGTTGTTAATAATATACGGAGAATTCCGAGTAATAAAGATTGTTTCTTTTTTTCCCACTTTTGCCCAGTTTCAGTGAAATGTACGTTTCATCATGGAGGAATATTACTTTTAATGATAATATTAAGGGAGGTTGTTATAAAACATAAACACACATTCTGGTGAAAGCTTACCATTCCATTAAACATTGTTCTGAAGCTGACAGTATTCCCATTTCAGAGGACTAAATGGGTGAGAAGTGCAGTATGAAGTTTAAGGCCTCCTATATCTGGACGAACATTTGGATCTTAATGTGTGTCGCTTACTCCTTTAAGGGCTGCGAAGGAGTTTTAGGTAACTTTTAGATCCATTTTATTCTATGTCAAGTTTCAAATGACCTTTCCAGGATTTTTTCCAGGTCATCTAAGTCTAAATAAATGTACTTATATGAGTATTTCCATGTCTTGTGTCCTTGTTTAGACCGGACACATATGAGTTACACATGTACCATAAGGATGAATACCACACAGAGAAAAGAAGTAGAATCACGGTGACTCCCAAATTGGAGTCTGGACTCGATCACTGAAGTAACTCTCCCCACAACTCTAAAGAATAGGAGTCATTATAGAGTTATTATAGAGTCCTGCTAATGTTATGGATTCACTTTAGAGTCCTGGGGAGAGTTACCTCAGTGATCAAGTCGGGAGTCACAGTGATTCTTCTTCCATTCTCTGTGCACATTAAAGTGGCATGATCACCAAGCGTATCCCACTCACAATTCTAGTACTGTTCCAGTCTACTATGTGGTTAAGTGCGAGTGGTGAGAATGCCCCTTTAAAGCACCCATGCTGTCCTTTAACGACTAAAGCTTCTGTCTCTCTATATAACCAGCTACAGAAAGCTGCAACCACAACCAGCAACACGTAGAAACATGTAGTTTGAACCAAAAAGGGGACAAGATGGCGGCTCAGAAGTGGATCCTGGTTAAACATTTTGAAGGAGAACCTAAAGACAGCGACCTGCAACTTCAGGAGGAGGCTCTGCCTGCACTACAGGATGGAGGTGGGTGACCCAGGAGGGGAATCTTGTATAAAGTAATGTAATACTTGGTAGACTTAATCAAGGGATGTGTTTTGCAGCAAGTACATCAATTGTTATTGGGTTGGATGCATAGGAATCCCCCCATTAAAACCATCAAATAGTTTTATGGGCTTTATGGCTAAAAGTAAAACTACCCTGGGTAAGAGGCCCCCTGGTAGCAGACCTCTGGGTAACAGTACCCTTGGAAACAGTGCCCTTGGAAACAGTACCCTTGGTAACAGTATCCTTGGAAACAGTACCATTGATAACAGGCCCCAGGGTAATTGGCCCTGATGGGGCCCTTTAAGGCCCCAGAGCTGTGGTGAGGGGTTATTTGTGAGACAGGTATGTGATAAATCACTGACCCATACACAGGGTTACGGTCCCATGACTCTGCAGTGTGCACTGAAAAAGTAAACTTGTCACCAGACTCACCTAAGTGACTGTCATAAAATAGACGAGTCAAGAATTGTCTATCCTATCTGTACAGACGGTAATTGTCTGAATACAGGTGTGGCACGGACATCCTAACTTTTCTATCTACCTGAATAGTATATCACAATACCAGGGGTAGACACTAACGCTGGTTCAATGGCCCGTAATTCTTTGTCTGGTACTGCATTGTAGTTTTCCACAGAATTAGCTTCCTACAGGCCCAGGTGGCCCACAAGCTTTAAGGCCCTAGAGCTGTGGTGAGGGGTTATTTGTGAGACAGGTATGTGATAAATCACTGACCCATACACAGGGTTACGGTCCCATGACTCCGCCGTGTGCACTGAAAAAGTAAACTTGTCACCAGACTCACCTAAGTGACTGTCATAAAATAGACGAGTCAAGAATTGTCTATCCTATCAGGTTACCATCCCACAAATAGATTTTGGTGCTGGCAAATGTCGGGTTTTAGGCTGGCACATGCCAAGTGGGTCTTTTATCTCCAGCTAGAAGACCCGCTTCCTTGTCACTTAGACAAGTTTTTTACGTGTTTATTTTATGACAGTCACTCGGAGGAGTCTGGAGACAAGTTTACATTTTGAGTATGATTGCTCGGGCCCCACTGGGGCTGCGTGTTTCTGTGTTATCACCACAGTTTATTACACGACCTGTACGATCCTGTGTTTGCATAATCAATAAAGAAAAGTACCACACAGGGGTGTGCCTGTTGTTAGTTGCATGTTGTACTCATGAGCTACAGGTATATATGAATGCCAGGCCCAAATGCCCGTGGCTATATTGCACGACATCGGGCAGGGCTACCAGAATTTATTCATACACATGTATGGGGATACACATCGGTTATGCTCTGAGTAGCTACATCATGCTGCCCTTCCACCACCAGTCGAGGTCACGCGCACCAACTTACCTTTGTCTCCAAGCAGAATCCTAGTCCTGCCGTAAGGTAGGACAGTGTGGGCCACTCTGACTGCTACACTTGGCTACCTGTGCTGCCTGTGCACAGACGCCTGTCCTCCCTTGCTCCCCCACAAGGTTGGGGGTATGCAGGCCATGTGCTTTAAACCCGCAGTTCTTACTGCACGTCCAGTAACAGTCAGAGCGCAGTCGGGACAGGTACTCAGCCATATATATAGGGGCGCTGGGCCTTTAAGGACCGCAGCGATGTTGACAGGAAGCAGAGGGGGGACTTTGCTAAATGTGGGTATATCTCCATCTTAATGCAAAATTGTGTGTTCTGCATCCCAGTAATATTATTCATTATGTAAATCCATGAGATTATTGCATTTTAATGCATTTTAATGCATGTATTTTCTCCAGAATGGAATGCTCAAAGCAGAGGGGGAACTTGGAGTTGACTACCCTGTTTCTGTAAACACCTGATCTCCTCCCTGAGGTTTAGCTTAGTGGTGGCCCGTAGTCGAGGTGGAGCACAGCCTCGATCACTCCAGGCCCATTTCTGGCAAAAAGTCAAAGGATATTCTCACACTATATGAAAGGAAATTTATTTAGAGTTTGTTATATTTATATGTAGGCCCTGTTATGTGCATTATAGAATTATGTTATTTTTCCTCTGCCTGGTCAAAGACGTCACTTTGTATATCAGGTTGACTTTGAAGAGCTGCACTGTCAAAAGTATTATGCAATAACCATCCGCAAAATAAAAGACGTCACCCGGTCCAATTGTTACAAAGTCATGAGACTGAGCCATATGTGTTTTTGGTGACCAAAATTCACATTTGATTAGTTAAGAATTGACTAATCTCTAAAGTGGAGAGATTGTAAGTTATTCTAATCCATCGCGTTACTGTCACTATAAGCTTTAACTTGATACCAAATATGACAATTTCTGACAATTTCTTTCAGGTTTTTCATTAAAAAGATGGCCAAAAGAAAATTTCCTCAAAACCTGATTTGTATGATGCACACAGTGATGAGAAACTTTTTTTTTAAGTGGCCTTATGTATGTACATGTATTTCCAGATGTGCTGTTTGAGGCGGTTTCACTGTCTGTGGATCCCTACATGAGGTAGTAAACTATTCACTTTTACATCACAGTCTGTTTAACGTATGTTTAATAAGGTTAATATATCTCTGAGCTGTAAGGATACGTATCAGTCTGTCATTATGATGCCTCAATGCCAACTATTTAGGAGTATATGAACCGCGTTTGGTCTGCATGGTGCATGAATTGAAAAGTACCAAGAAATTGACTTGTGAACTACAGTGCCAACTCACTAACCGCTGCCTTAACTGGTGGAGCCTCGAAAATGGCCAAAAAATAGTGTTGTTTTCTTCAAAAGTGGATAGAAATGTCTAGGGGCGGCTCTGTTTTGCCAGGTAGGGTCGGGTAACCTTAAACACAACTTTTATCTTTTTTTAGCCTCACTATTTGAAAATGAGAAAATTCACTTATTGGTCCCTCTGTCAATTTGGTATAAATATGATATTGTATCTCCAATTTCATTTAAACAGCTATTAGTACAGGAACTTTAGGTTTTTACCTGGAATTAAATACCATAAAGCTGAAAATCGCAGGAATGATTGGTTTTGGTATTGTTATCACTGTACTAAAAGTCCTGGAGTATCCTGTGTGGGCTTCCATTAAAAAGCGGCCAAATCCAATATGGCCGCCAGATAATCAGAATCTCATCTCCTATGACAACAATATTTATCCTAGAAGAATATAAACCTTACCTACTCCTCTAAAATGGGTCCAAGGAATCCACTGGTGTCATTGGTTTGTTGCTAGGACAAGTGGTTGCTTAGCAACAGCAGGTTTGCTTAGCAACCCAGGGTTAAACCCATCTCCTATGACAACAATATTCATCTTAAAAGAATACAAACCTTACCTACTCCTCTAAAATAGGTGCAACGAATCCACCGCTGTCATTGGTTTGTTGCTGGGACAAGCAGTTTCCTAGCATCAGCAGGCTTGCCTCGCAACCTGGGCTTAAAAACAAATATCTACAGCGAGACCCCCATAGTGCCATTCAGGAAGAAGCTGCAGGTATCACAGAGCCCCACTAAATCAACTCTAAGGAACACATTGCTAATATTGCTTTAGTTTTTGACCTCTAGTTGCTTAGCATTATTACTTTCAAATACATAATTGCCTAGCAACTCAGATTTTACTTTTTTTGTGGTTGAATTCCATGCAGATTGAGTTTTTTTAACATCATTTTGAATTAATATTGAACATTCTAACAGCACCAAGTGGAAAAAGAAAAACAATGATGTCAATTGTAATTGTGGGAGTTGCTTAGCAATAGGTTAACTGTTACTGATGTTGGTTAGCAATGGCACTATTAACCTTTTCAATCTGGCTCTATGATGGTGTAAACTCCAGAGAATGCGGCAGATTGAGGCCCCAGACCCAGCAGTATCAATATACAGGGTTATATTGAGGTTAATATGAGAATTGGTTCTTGTGATACATGTTTTCAAATGACTGCTTTGCAACATGTATGTAATTTCCTTTCATATGGTACCATAATAACAGGTAATGTCCGTTCAAAATATTTATTTGGTGTACTCAGGAAAATAGCATTTGATACCAAAAATGCCCTCCTCATAGTGCATTAATGGACTAGCTGTTTTTACCATGCAGGTACTGCATTAATGCACTAGGTGGCTGGAAAGAGTTGAACCTATATAAAGAATCAATATATAGAATATCTATGGGTACCAACCTCCCTTCTAAATCAGCCTCAAGAAATCTTATGGTATCCTTTATCATTGGTCTCACTTACATAGCAACAAGAATACAATTGATTGTTTTGTTTAGCAATAGTACCATATAAAGGTAAGGGGAACAGAACAGAACTTTACCCTGGTGATACAGGTAATAATCATATTACTCATCAGAGACATGGATGATACATGTACTATCCTGCACCCCTTCCCAGCAGTCACACTACATGTTTAAGGATTCACACACTGCCCAGCTTTAATGCTGGCTTCTGCTGTCAGGGAACAGCTTGTGAATATGTGCTAAGACAACGGCATTCAAAGGGGAGCTTCATGTTGTCCTGCCTCCTTAACCACATACTTAGCCTTCTTACGAGTCATAGGCCTAACAATATAATACAAAATGCTGGACACTATCCAATTTACCACAAAGGCATTTATAAAGAACAGAATAATTAAACATCTACTCTTATATATATCTATCATTTATGAGGATTCACCCAATAACTTCTGTGTTCTTGGTCAATTTGTACTTGTCTTCATGGTGATTCTACCCTAAGCCTCTTACATGTTAAGGGGCATGCAACAGAACCACTTGGTTAGACATAGACAGTCTTATCATATTTGTAGAGTTTACTTTGGAGATGTCTCATAGTGCACTTTCCGTTTGTCTCTGAATGCTATATGCAGAAATGAAGGTTATATACCATTCCATATACATCACACTAAGTCATATTACTGCATTCCTCATTATCAGTTGAAATAACTCTTGTCTCACAAAACAACCAGTGTAGTGAGTGACAGAAGCGTCAGTGAGTGGAGCCTATCGGACAGCTACCTCACACCCTGGTCTGTGCTTGATAAGACTATTGTGGCCTCCCTTATAACTGTCTGTACAAAATGAGAAGGAAAAGGGGGTTGTAATTACTTCATGTATACAAGGAATAGCCCCCTAACCATATATTACCTTCTATTACACTGTAATTTGCAGTAGAATATACTGAACTTGTATAGGACTTGTATGACTGGGTACATATTTGGTCTCATGTGACGTCACTCTGTTCTTCTTTATTACTGGTTCAAGTACATGATGCACATTTTGATAATGTGCAAGTCAGAATATTGCTAATCAATTCTACCGATAGAAGGCCACATGAAATCATGCTGGTCTTTTCCTTTAACCCGAATAATCAATTTTAGAGAGAATATTTTAGCAACGAGTGATTAGCTACACTTTCATTTCTATCCCAGGATTATCTTATAATATAAAGAAAGGTAGAATGAAAATTGATCTGGGGACCCATGGTGTTGCTAGGCAAATAAAGAAATATAATCAAGGTTGCTAAGCAAGCACACATGTTAGCAAGAATTGAAGGGAAAAGAAAGAGATTAATGACATGATTGGTATCCTCACTGTCCCTTTTGAGGGGATCGCTATATTGATATTGCATTAGGAACAAGTTAGACCTGTGTTGCTAGGCAACAATATAATTGGAAGTAATATTGGTAAGCAACTAGAGGACCTAGCAATACCAATTGAATCATTGGAGTTAATTTAGTATAGGGGTGGATAATGTCAGGATCTTCCCGAATGTTGTAGTGGAATTTTGCTGTAGATGCTTGCTTCTAAGCCCAGTTTGATATGCAAGCCTAAGTTGCTAAGCAATTATATGGTTGGAAGTGATATTGTTAACCAACTAGAGGTCCTAGCCATACCAATTTATACATATGGGTTTGTTTAGTTGGGATGAGTGATGTAAGGATCTTCCTAAATGGAGTCTTGGGGTTTTGCCGTAGATGCTTGCTTCTAAGCCCGTTTTGCTATGCAAACCTGCTATTGCTAAGCAACCACTTGTCCTAGCAATTAACCAATGACACCAGTGGATTCCTTGTACCCAATTTAGGGGGGGTAGGTAAGGTTTAAATTATTTTAGGAGTGATATTGTCATTATTGGAGATGAGATTCTGATTATTTGGCGGCCATATTGGATTTACCCGTTTTTCAATGGAAGCCCACATAGGACACTCCAGGACTTTTAAGAGGTCAAACCTAATATAATGACGAGCCATTCCTGAAATTTTCAGCTTTATGGTATTTAATTCCAGGTTTAGGTTAGAATTCATCTAAAGTTCCTGTACTATATACCATTGATAAAATCACTACATGCCGGACTGCATGCTGGTACTGTTATATTAATTGACACCTTTGATTCAAGGGTCTTCAGTGCAAGATATGTAGGGTCAGTCATGCAGGGGGAGCAGGTAGCAAGGTAAACTGTTTCATTTATCTATTTGTGACCCGTTTTAACGAAATGGGTCAGAAGTCGCACATTAAAAATGTTATGATATTGCCATATTCATTTACTGCTCATCAAGAGCTTTCATTTGGTATGTGACATGTAGTATATTGGCCAATTTTGACCCTTTGACAGTATTTTTTATACTTTTTTGTTGAATTAAGTGAAAAACTGCCAACCTTTGCATTGATTTAATAACTAAGATGTGATGAAAGTAATTCCATAGCTATGACAAAATTATTTAATATTATATTTCAATTAAGAGAAAGTTATATGAACCCACCCAAATAGCTGTTAAGCCCCATACAAAACAATATTTGCAGTAGACATCTTTAAATCTAGAACCATGTCCATGGCCCTTACATTATCCACTACTCTTATATAACAGGGTAAAGGAGAGTATGCATGAAGACTACACAGAAGGGGACTTGTACAGATCTATGTTTGGGTGGAGGACCCACACCATTGTCAACATGAAGGGTAAAGACCTGCCTGTGATAACCCAGCTTAACTACATGGAAGGTCTACCACCCTCACTGGCGTTAGGGGTTCTCGGTATGACTGGGTAAGAATATGTGAAGAGTTTGGATGCAAAACGACATAAATCCATTTTGTGAGTTTTGAGATAATAGCACATTTCTAATTTGAAGAAATGGTGAATAGAGAATATTTTTTTCATATACTAATCATTAATGGGCAATAAATAAAATATATAGAAATCGGTTTTTGAAATCCTTGATCATTATTGAAAGAGAAAATAGCTAATTAAATGTGCTTTTTCAGTTTTTTTGCAAAACGACATAAATCCAAAAGCTGTTTTTCTGTATATATCCCTAAATTGGTAACAGGCATTTCTTTTTTCATTTCTTTTCTTTTCTGGGTTGAGTAGGACATCAATAAAACACCAACATGTAATTATTAAAGATCCTTGCATCATATTTCTTTGATTTAAATATATGCCCAATTACGTGTTTTTGCAAAACGACATAAATCCAAAAACAGTTTTTTTGCAATACGACATAAATCCACATGATCATAAAATGTCACATTTGTGTCCATTTTTCATATTTCCTTGAAGTAAGAGTGCTTATTTCGTTTTGAGATGATGCCTTTAGCAGTAGAGAGCAACATCCTATGTATTAATGTTTATTTTAGACATTACACATGCAGGATTTAAGAGCCATACACACATAAACAATAACTAGCGAGATGGATTTATGTCGTTTTGCAAAAAAACGCTTTTGGATTTATGTCATTTTGCAAAAAAACTGCATTTTAGGCAGGCTCTATCTACTATTTGAGGACATTTTTGAATAAAATTTTTCCACAATTTTTTTTATCTTGCCCTAACCTATGGCTCTGGGCAGTTTTTTCCCGTTTTTGTATTTTGGCGCTTATGTCGTTTTGCATCCAAACTCTTCATGTTCTGATTAAGTGGTTTTAAGGACAAAGGCATTTCTGATTTTCACATTCATTTTTAATTATTTAGCCCCCAAATAACATCCACAATTCAACCTGTTTTGAGCCAAAAAGCCCGCGCGTTACTATGCTTCAAAGGGCCCGTACGCAAGCCGATTTTTGACCCCAAGGGGGGGGGGTTAAAAACGTTGACCCCTTGACTGGGGGGGGTGTAAAAAATGTTGTGCGCTCCACACGGAAACCCAACCCCCCCCCCTTTTTGTTAAAAAAGGATCACTCCCTTAGTAGATGCATTATACATGCATATCTAGTACACAGAGTAACTCAACCATAGAACAGTGGTAGAGGCCTCATAATGAGTCAACAATTCATTCTCTTCATCAGAGTAAAATACCTTAGGGAGTGGTCATTTCTCCACAACAAAGGGGGTCTGTGGATTTTCACTCGAGCAGGTCAAAAGATTTTGCCCCCCCCCCCTGCAGGAGGGGTTGAACATTTTTTAGTCCCCCCCCCCCCCTCAGGCAAGTTGAGCGCAGCCGACCTCTTTGAGCTATAGGAACGTGCCAGCTTTTCCGGTCGAAAAAAAGGATGCAATTTTTTTTGTTCCCCCCTCAAGAGGGATCTAAATCTTTTTAGTCTCCTCCCCCTCCCCAATCCACCACCGCCCCCCCCCCCCTGTTCTTGAAAAAATGACCCCTCCCTTATAACACAGTGGCATTACCCATATATACTTAGTGTGACGGCCCATGTTGGACTGTTGGATGTGATGGCAGCTGAGGAGGGGGACGTTGTCCTGGTGAATGCAGCAGCCGGGGCCGTGGGAAATGTCGTCGGACAAATCGCAAAAATAAAGGTAAAGTTTTTTGTGCTTTTTTTAATAGGTTCATAGACCAAAAACTCATGTAAAGGTAAAACACTTTCTGCCATTATGGTCAGATAAAAATATTTACAATTATAATACAAATGCTCCATCCACTCTAATCTTCCTTGGTTGTAATATTCCTTGTGTTACATATAAATAGATAGTCTGTACATGTCAGGAGACAGGCCAAAAAAGTTTCGCAAAGACTGATTATGTTATTACCAAGTGTGGGGGACCATTATAGATATTACTGAAATAAAGGTTTTTGTTTCTCATATGGATTTTTTTATACTGAGCATGCTATGCATAGTAGAACATAACATTATTATTTCCCTTCGCAGGTCAAAGATGTCACTTTATATATTACTTCGACAGTCTTTGCGAAAACTTTTTTGGCATGTAGAACAGTCGGTCCTGCATCTAGCCAATTTTGCAGGACCGGATAGATAAGTTTTGCATATTATTTAGAATAGAAAAACATTTATAAAAGAAGCAAAAAACAAAAAAATCACTTTAATTTAGTTAGAATATTAGTGTGCACTTGTAGAACTTGTAACTTCAGTTCTAGCTGGATTATTTGAAAAATTCCTTCAGTTTTGGATGTGGAGGACATCTGGCCCTGCAACACTAGTCATTCTGCTGGACCAGAGCCATTTTAGGCGGACATTGCCACTGTCGGGCACGTTTTGGCAAAGACTGCTTTGAATTTAAGCAGCTGTGCAAAGTAATAGGCAATAAGGATTGGCACAAACCTTTTACATTGTACAAATATATAAAATATCAAAATAAAAAAATTTAGGTTTTAAAATTTCATTTTAAAGCTACCTGGTCAAAGACTACACTGGTCAAAGACTACACTTGTCAAAGACTACACCGGGTCAAAGACCTTTCAAATGTTACAATCTCATGACACACGGCCATATATGTGTGTTACATTCAGGGCTGCACGGTGATAGGTTCGGCAGGAAGTGAGGCGAAGGTGGCGTGGCTGAAGGAACTCGGGTTTGACCATGTCTTTAACTACAAGACATGTAACATCACCGACGCCATAAAACAGGCTGCTCCGAATGGGGTCGACATCTTCTTTGATCTTGTAAGCTGAATTTGATCTCTTACACCTGGAAATTTGATACACCAATACGGTATTGACAAGTTACTCTTTGGCATTGCATTGGACATTCAACAAGTGAGATAACCCTGTCAAAAGGCTAAATCGAGTGTGCCTTTGTTTATGTTTTATGTTTTTCGATTCAAATTACCAAAATTATGATAGGGGGAGCCTAAAATCGCTCATTTCTACCCCATACAAATGTAAACAAACGCCATTGATGACGTCATTGAAGACGTCACAGGGCCATGCAATACGGCCATGGGTTATTTCACGGGGGGGGGGGGGGTGTAATACAGCGGTCTTTGGTTAAGTCAATGGCATTGCCGTATTTCATAAAAAAATAAATAGACACCAAAATATTATAATGGACCTCAGGGTGGCTTTCCAAAAAACACTATATATATGCTCCATTTTGAGGGTGGAGATACGTCATTTTGCATCCAAACTCTTCATTTATATCTAATGATTGTCTGGTAACTTCCAGGTTGGAGGTGACTTTACATCAGTTGTCATCCATGACCATATGAGGCTACATGGCCGTGTGTTGTTGATAGGCGCCACCTCTACATACAACAGCCATGACATACCTCAGGGTAAGACAGTCTCTATTGGTACTCTCAACAAGCAGTCTTTGCGAAAACCTTTTCATCCCACAGGGCATTCCGTCCTGCAAATTTTCAATGTTGCAGAACCGGCTACATTTTTAAGGGACTGGATAGCCACATACCCAATGGGAACAGGACATTGAATCACCATTGAATACTGGTTGTCAATGTTGATTCAATGATGATTCAACACTGATTCAACATTGACCTGAATTTTGTGCTCACTGGGTATCTAACAATTTATGCATTTTAGATACAAAATAGTTTTGTCCTTTAAAAACTGATTTTATTTGTAATCTTTTATGACAAAATGAGGATAGATATGTAGTTTTACATAGTATATTGACAAATATACTTTAGTATTAGAAGCCCAACTGAATTCTTCTAGTTCAGAAAAGCCCAATATGTGACTGGACATTGGGTCCTGCTACACTTGTCAATCTGCTGGACCGGTGGCATTTTAAGTGGACATTGCCACTGTCCTGCATGTTTTCACAAAGACTGAACAAGTGCATTCCTATTACAACTTTTGCTAATGTTTTATTCTAATGAATTATAATAGTCCTGAGGTTGATTCACTAGAAATAATATTCTTACAATTGTGATTAGCTGTGTCATATTTGCGCACGTTAAAACTATGAATATCTCATAGTAATACAAAACAATGCTTGGTATATCCAGGATCGGTACCCTACAGTAGCCTCAAGTTAGTACATCCAATGTGTGGGACGAAAAAAAAGTCATTTCCCTAAAAGAATTAGTCAGAATGTTCACAAATAATATATTTGGCTTCCTATCTGTTCCAAGCCCCCTATTTCCCTCCGATGTTGCTCTAATTAGATTTTATTGCTCAAAATATGGTCATTTTAGAATAAAAGCATGCACTCTTTTATTCGCTCCATTGAAAATACACTAGAAAAGCCCATGGTTTGGGGACATTGGATCCTTTTGTTCTCTAAATACCATACCTTTACAGTGTTTGAAATACATTTAGGTAAGCTTTAGAGCCTGAAGAAAAATTGGATATACCCACTTTAAATACATTAGCCTCCTCTCCTGTACATTTAGGACAGTTGCCATACAGCACTATAATGAGTAAGCGGCTGCGTGTTCAAGGTATGGTGGTCTACGACCTCCACCAGGAAGTCTGGGAGAAGTCAATTAATGAAATGAAGGCATGGATTCACCGGGTCAGTGTGAAATTTGAAAAATCAGAGCATCTCTCATTCTAGAACTTTACAAGGGTAAATGAAAAGTTAAATGTGTCATTATACCAAGGCAAGAGCAGGCAGTCAACCTACAATATTGTGGTAATCAACAAAGTACAGATCCGCCTTCAGTAACACTAGCACAGGCTCAGCTGAACAATAATTTCTACCTTTACTTATCTTCTATGAATATTTCATTTGAATTGAAAATATAGACCATATAAGCTAAATGATATTTTCTATCTTCTTCTCATAGTGAATAACATTATAAAGTGCATATTCTACATTTGTTCATACAGGGCAAGTTGCAGTACAGAGAGCATGTGACTACAGGGTTTGGCAACATGCGGGATGCCTTCTACGGTCTCTTCAGGGGTGAGAACATTGGCAAAGCTGTTGTCAATGTTTAATGATAAAAATGCATAACGTCATGATTAGAAACATAGTGATAAGTCAATAAACACATGGCTGGTATTGTATTCTGTATGCTGGTTCAAGTAGTTACAGCTGGCCGTACTGGGAGTACTCATATTTATTAACTACCTCATCTCATATCGTCTCAGCTTCCCTGATTGCATAACCCACTGTGGGCGTCGACACACAGACAGAAATGCCACATGTTGTGAGTAGGCTGAGACTGAGGGGTCAACTGAACCACACCTCATTCTGTGAGTAGAGTGAGACTGAGGGGACAACAACTGGACCAGAGACTGAATGCCTCTGGCAACCCTTTATGACATCACTAGGCCTGTGTCCACTAGGATTTAGGCTATTTGTCATCTGTCAAAGCGTGAACTTAGATGCTGAGGTACAATATGTATTTCTTGTCCATGTGGACACCAGTCTCAGTGCCCGACTTTATAATAGTAGAGTCTGGCGAAACTCATATAAAGAACTTGTTTCACTAACTTGCCCTCAGGAGTTGACCAATCAAATCCTGTACACCGATTCCTGTGCTGAGCCTGACAGGAAAAAACAATCTAAATATAGCAGTTGCACCAGTCCCATTTGCAGCCTTTGTGGCGGAAAAAGGTACTGGTTGAACGAGTCTGTGTAGACACAGGTGGACATCAAAATTCTCAAATACAAAGGTTTGGGCATGTCAAAAGTGAGCGTCAAAAGTTGGCATTTGAATATCTAACATATTTGATTTTAGTCTTAGAAAGTGGGCAATATGCTCTTTATTCTATTATACTATCTCATCCACTTATGCCCTGGACTTATTAGCCCAAGTGGCCAGAAATAAGACAACAAAACAGAAATACAAAGAACAAATTTCTTCCCATCATTGGATGACAAACAGGCAAAATCGTCCACTCTCTTGTCGTCCTGTGGACACAGGCCTATTCACATCTGTGTGACCAGCCACTGATTGTTGGCCTTCTTCACAGCCTCCCGCTCCTTCCGTATGAAGATAATATTATAAGGAGTGGTTTTACTCACAGCAATTCTGTAAGTCGCGATACTTGCTGCGCCTGCCATGTTTATGGTATGGACGAACTAGTTAGTACTAGTATTGATCGACAGGGGGTAGTACTAGCTTTCCCGCCTGTGACGCCATGACATCATTGCTAGCTACTCCTTCCAAACATGGACAATTAGAATGGACAAAGAAAGCGAGGCCATAGAAAAATCTGATCTGTGGCTCTGGTCCATGGATGTCAGCAATCATCTTTTCTGTGTGTCCAAAGTAGGATGCATGAAGCTCAGTTGCAGGGCCCCAGGGTGGTTCAATGTAATTAATAGTCTGGTAGAACCATATCAGGCCAACTGTCAACACCAGTGCTGAGAGAGTGCAACAGTAAATGAAGAAGCCTCAATAAAAAAACATTGGACTTTTATTTCTTTGGTTCTCATTAATAAAAGATTACTTAAAAGAAATTAGTTGATCAATACACAGAGTTCAGTTTTGCTTTTTGACTTTGCGCAATGTTATGGAAATACATAAGAAGCTAATAATTTTAGACAAAACTGTGGAGGATGACTTTGTGTGTTACTAGTATTACACATGCTGCAATAACTGTGGTTCCCGACCACAGAGGTCAAACTTACTTGATATTGAACACGATTCTACATTCACTAATACATCTTGTATGTAAGGATGTATAAAAGTAATAGGATACCAGTACCATCTTACTGTTCAGTGCCAGTGTAGGCGTATTGTCTCTATACTCAACCTAGGCCCAAAAGGCCGGTAGCTCGGATTTCTTTTTTTACTTCTTTTTTTAACATGCAAGTACTAGCCAGCCTCTCCCAAGACCTTATAATTGACCAAAAACTGGTAAAGATATGGAAATTTCTTCAAAATCGCATAAGAAAAAACATAGGGTCAGCCCTGTTTTGATAGGGTCGGTCGGGTGATCTGAAACAAACCTTCTTTTTTTTTGGCCTTACGGGAGAGCTCATAGAGCACAGCACCCACAAGGATGACAGCGTTGTTCCTGGCCATGCCACCAGAGGTCACTACTATACAGCCACCACCAGCAGCACCAGGCTGATAGCCAGGGAAAGCATGAAGTGGTAGTCTCTCAGTGTACCTGGGTTATAGTAATACAGTATATCAGTAGTCTCTCAGTGTACCTGGGTTATAGTAATACAGTATATCAGTAGTCTCTCAGTGTACCTGGGTTATAGTAATACAGTATATCAGTGGTCTCTCAGTGTACCTGGGTTATAGTAATACAGTATATCAGTAGTCTCTGACTGTACCTGGGTAATAGTAATACAGTATATGAGTAGTCTCTCACTGTACCTGGGTAATAGTAATACAGTATATCAGTAGTCTCTCAGTGTACCTGGGTTATAGTAATACAGTATATCAGTAGTCTCTCAGTGTACCTGGGTTATAGTAATACACGATACTTTGTCTCTTTATGATATTGGTAGAGTATCAATTAAAGAACAAAGTCGACACAGTTCGGATCAAGTGTTACAGGTTGCAAATCGGGTTTATTCAGAAAACCTAGACAAGCAGTATCTATGTGTGCGAACTCCCTATAGAGTTCGGAACGGGTCAGTAGGCTAATCAGCCGTAATGATCACGGGGTCTCCTCACCAGCGTGGCTCAGAGTAACCGACGAGTACCGTCAGATGCTGGGTATATATAGGCAGCCAGCCTGCGCGCGCACACGCAGACCGGAAGCCTATAGCGACCTCTGTCCATACCCCAAGCCCGGGGTAGGTGCTGCCACCTACCGTCGGACTGAAGGGTTCGGACTGAGCTCGCAACACAACATCCAACAGCACTCGTCATATAACATACCCGTATAACCCTAGCCCCTACACTACCCCCTACCAGATAATAACCGGGAGGTAAAAAAATTAATTAAGGTTAAAGTCCGAAAACACTTCGGACTGGCATTATCTTATAAATACCACCTTAGGGGTTTATTAAAGTTATACCTTACAAACAATATGACGTATACTGTTGAACACAAAAAGGTATTAATTACACACATTTCTACATATATAGACCGTAATGACAATTACGCCCCATTCCCTAGGATAGATGGAGTTAATCTATACATATAGTATACAAACACTTGAAAAAGTACAATATCACAGTAAAAAAAATTCGTCCCTTCAGGACCCCGAGCTAATTAAACTCGTAACGAATAATACTTATAAGTGATAAACAATATCACTTCTTTTAAGGGTTTAAAGACATATTAAAGTATTATTACAAAAAGACATCATACGTGGTTTTGTAGCGAAGATCCGGATCCTCTGTTGATGGTGTTGCATTCCGCCCGGCTTTCAGAACCTACTTCGTTCAGCTCTTACTCACCGGAACGAGAAAGTTCATAGCTCATGCTCGGGAGCTTTTTAGGTGATAAATAGAGAAAAAAAATATATAGTCCTGCCTCCAGGCGATCTTCGGACTTATAATTAGGAGCACTCGGTCCTGATATCCAGAGTTTATATAAAAAACATCGTGTATCGGATCCATGTTGGTAAAGTGCTCCAGTCCCGAGTTCAGCGTCCCCTCCGGATCTCCTTGTCCTCCTCCGTCAGTACCACCTGGCAGACTGGATCCTTGCGTAGCCAGCCTGCCGCGTTCCTCTGTCCGAACACTCCTAAACCCTTTCTAAGGGTTTTGCTTGTAGGGTTGGTATAATTAGAATACCCCCCCTTTCTCCTAATCGGCTCCTAGAATAGGATAATCCTATCCGGAGTCCGACTCGTCATCGGAACCGGGTTGAGCCGGCTCCTCTTCCTCCTCAGAGTCCGACGCAGCTTCCGCCAGAGTCAGCTCCTGGAGCCAGAGCTCGATTTGAGCCCGAGTTCCATCCCACTCGTGCATTTCATGCGCGAAGCAGTCCCGGAACCGACGGCGTTCTTAACTGCCAACTTCTGCTTCTTCCTTTCGGTTTTAGCAGCACATCGTTCAGTCCGAGCGTTTTCACGCTCTTCCTGTACGGACTCCGTAGCCGCTGCCTTCTGGGTAGCGACCTCCCTCTGATGGCGACCTCCCTCTGATGGAGATGATGCACCGTGTTTAAGGACAACATCGCCACCTCCTGACTCAGGCCAGCAAGCAACCGATGAAAGTTGTCTTGCCATTGACCGAAGGCCTCCTGTCCGGCTTCATAGGAAGTGAAGTCGGCGGGAGGGAACGAAGGAGGGCTCTTCAGTCGCAAGACTAGACGCCCCTCCTCTGCGGTCTCGGGTGGGAGATCCGGGGTCTGAACTGGCTTCGGCGTTTTCTTTGCTGGAGCCTTCGTCTTACCGGTCTGGGTTAGAGTCTGCGACTCATCACCCGGAACCATCTCATTTTCGGGGAACTCCTCTGCGAAGGACCCCATCGTGCTGGAGTTCGGATCCTCCGGAACAGACCGAGGTGGCCTGCCCTGGGGACCCTTCTTCCAGTCGGTCGTATGAGAGGTGAATGCCGGCCCTTTATAGCCCGGATCCGCCTTCTCCATAACGGATTTCCTTTCATCCGTTTTGGCCTTTTTAGAGTCGGCCTGCTCCGAAGACCCACTAGGTCTCTTCTGAGCGCGCCGCACCTTTCGCGTGCTGGTACGCTTCTGGTACTCCTCGAATTCATCGAAGAGCTCACCTTCCGGAACCCGGTTGTAGTTGCCGTCTGGGTTTACCTTGTAAAAGACCCGGACCTTTCCTCTCTCGTTGGTGCCAAAATCCACCTCGAGATTCTCATTTCGGCCCACTACCGGAGGGAAATGGGAGTAGACTTCCTGGTGGGCTGTCTGGATGCGTTCCGCCGCGACCTCCAGAGCCAAGCCGTGCTGCTTAGCAAGATGCCTGATGATATCGGCTCTAGTGTAGAACCAGCCACCATTCGGACAACCCTTGCTCTGCTTTGTACCCACACTCAAGCAGTCATACCGCATGTAGTGACGCAAATGAAAGCGGGTAATATGCCTTGCGTACCGAACCTTGCTAGGCCAAGTTCGGGGCGTTTCCAGTGTCTCGTCGACGTTCAGACAAGGCTCAAAGGGGCACTTGCTAAATGGATGCCATCTAGCCATAGCCCATGCTAACTTAGCTTTCTGGAAAGGCGAATGGTATTTGGTACTACCATTTCGGACCTTGTCCAGGAGCTCAAAGTGGTACAACTGTACCGACTTATCGAGTGGATCCGTCTTAATCCACTCCTCGTCATCAGAGAGACCGTCAGGACCCACCTCCTCCGGAATGTGTGAGGCCCGCTTGTCCTTGACGCAGTCGTTCACACACATGGGTTTAAAATACTTAAACCCACTTGCAGCATTGGCTCGGAGTGCATTCCGGACCAGAACCTGAAGTTCGTCGTCCGATACTGTATTCTCATCCAATCCCTTCAGAACCGCTTCTACCTCCTCGTCGGATCGACCCCCCTTCCGAGAGGTTACCTTGATGGTCTGTCGTAGGTATTGGTCCCTCCGATTGGCCTTTTCCATGCGACTAGTGTCTGCAGACCTAGCCGCGGCCGTGTTCTGTTGGATCATTTCATCCTCCAGAGTGGCATCCAGAATGGACTCTTTGGTCTTCTGTTCCATACTCCGAGCCAGCTTCATGGCTGGCGTCAGATGTCTCCTCTTCTCCCGTCGGTTATGCACGGTCTTGAATTCCGCTGCAGTTTGCAGGTCGTACTCCAAGGCCGCGATAAGTTCGGGACGTCCCTCGGTCTCAGCAACTAAGCGAGCTGTCTCTGACTGTTTGCTGAGATCGTTCATGGCCGCCGTTAGGCGATCTGGGAACCAAGCCGGGAACCTGGCAGACAACTCGTCCAGCCCCCGGAAGGTTCGCATTTGGATCAGATCGTAGGATCTGACCTCTGTGGCGCTCATCTGATCGATGATAGCACCTCGGAAATATCCATGGTATTGGATGGTTCCAGAGCAGGCTCGGTAGACTGTGGAGGAGTATCCACTCGGACGGGTACCTCTTTTGGAGGAGGTAGCTCCACCCGAACGGGTACCTCCTTCCTTGGCTCCAGGGGAGTCGGGAGGTTGAATGTGATGCCAGACAGCACATCCTGCACTACCTGGACCGTATGGGCTGCGGATGATGTATCCATAGCTTCCTCGGTCCGAGGTGCCTCGGGAGGAACTACCGTTTTCGGACGGGCTCCCCCGTGTCCCTTAGTACCAGCCATCGCAGCGGCTGTAGCAGCTACTGCTGAGCTGTTGTCCAGCCCTCGCGAGAAGGACAACACGTCAACGGCTGGGGTCGGAGCAGCTGTGGTTACAACTGCCTTCCCACTACCTTTCCCCTTAGCAGGGATCGGTAGGTTGGACTTACTGGGACCCGGAGTCTTGACAGTTTTAGTGCTGTCGGACGTCGGCCCCTTCCCCGGCTGGTCCTTAGCACCAGGCTTCGGATCAGCTTTCTTTTGACCCTTAGGCACCTTCGTAGCAGGAGCCTTGGGGTCCACCGTCTTCGGATCCTTGGAGGCCGCTGCAGTGGCAGCCTTAGAACCCGGCTTCTTCGTACTCGCAGTACTTTCCTTCTTCGGAGCGGGCTTTTTAGGCTCGTCCTTTCCCGGAGGCTTCTTCCCCACACCAGTGTGTTTGATAGCCTTAGTACTAGCCTTAGTATCGGCCGACTTGGACCGATCTCGGGTAGCACCCTTCCCACCGCGCGTCCTCGGACGTGAAGTGTCGGAATCACTCCCACTCCCCATAGACAGTTTGCGAGCAACCGTCTTCTGGAGGTTTGGTGATATGCTGAGACTGCATATCCGGGAGGGACGTGCAGTCGTCTCGGAAGGATCCGCCCCTACCTGGGTGTAGGCGAGTCCTTGCAGCACTCCGGAGTCCTCGCTGCCGTCCGGCGACGGGGACTTTCGGATCGGGGACACGGCCGGATCTACACGGAGATCCGCTAGTGTCTGGCTCAACTCATCACCACTAGGGCTCTGAGCATCCATTGCCTCCTCGGTGGCGGATGCCACCTCGGAGTGTCCGGTGAGTTCGGATTGACGGAGCTGTTGCTCGGCCATCCTCACTTCGGCAAAGTGTCTTTCGACGGGAGTTTTGACGGGGAAAACACTAGTTCCCCGTCTCCCTCTTTGTCTCAGACGCACCAGGAAAGAGTACTCACTGCTTACAACTCTTTTACTGACTTTTCTCCTCTTCTAGCCGTCCAAAACACCAACTTCCACGCTGCCGACCAACACCGCTTTTGACCGGGGCGAGCCCAAAATCAATATGGCGTTTCCTCGCTTTTGTTTTTAAAACAAAGCGCATGCGCAGCGTCTCGCGTGATTGGACGCGATCCCGTTACCCGGTGTGACCCAATTACTGTTTAATCAGGCCACGACCTTTCCCGCCCCCAGCTCGGGCTCGGGGGATCACACTGCTACGTAGGCGGCTCACAAAAGTCAAAATATACTTCGAATAAAGAGCTCATCAGGAGTATTAGTGGATATTTATGGGAAATCGAAGATTACCCCACCGGATTATCCGTCCACCACCCTCGGGGAGCACTCTTACATTCTTTTCCTCTTGACTCTGAGCGCCCCTGTTGGTAACATACATATAACATATAGGACAACACAGGACACCACACTCGTTGTGTAAACAAGCTAGGTTACAGCCCCTCTAGCCACCAGCCTTGGGCTTCGCCGAACGGGTTTCCCGTCCACCTCTCGTAACCTGGCCGAAGGACACTCGTTCTTAACTAAAACTCCAGCCTTGATTTTAGTTTTCCGTGCCCTTCTTCCTTCGCCTGCCGAGACTTTCTTTTTCACGGTCTTCCGGAGCTTCTTTCGTACCACTCTCTTAGGGGTATCCACTGACACCCCTTCCAAAGGTACAAATTTAGCCTCCGAAGTTCCCTCCTCCACCTCCGTTTCCGGGGTGAGCTCCCTTCCAGCCCAAGCACGCAACCGAGCCACATGGCTCGTCCGGATGCGTCCTGCTTCGGACTGAATCAACACAGTCGTTTGACTGATACATTTAACCACAGTGTGCGGTCCATCCCAGTTATTCGCCAGCTTAAAGTTGCAGAGCGGTTCGTGTAGGCGGATCACTCTATCCCCCACTACGAATCGTCGCAACTTCAATCCGGTGTCGTAACCCACCTTCTGCCAATTCGCAGCTTTGAGCAAATGAGCCCTAACTGTTTCGTAGGCAAATTTGAACCTCTCTCGTAGAGATTCCACAAACAGCACCGTACATGGTGCTTCCGGACTGATCCCTACCACCCCGAATATTAAATCCGCCGGCATGATCAAGTCCTCTCCGAACACCAAGAGGTTCGGTGTACAATTTGTCGAAGTGTGGACCGTATTGTTATACGCATGCACCACAAATTCGCATTGATCATCCCAATCATCCATATGGGAGTTCACTAATGGCTTCAAAACCTGGATCAAGGTCCGATTGAACCGCTCCACCTGCCCGTCGGACTGTGGCCGGTACGGATTGGTCCGAGTTTTGCATATAGCCAACTGATGGCACATAGCTGTCCATAGTTTGGACTCAAATTCTCTCCCTTGATCGCTATGTAACATCAAAGGAGCCCCCAGATGGAGGATCCACCCCTTCACCAATGCTTCCGCACAAGTAGCAGCGGTATGATCCTCGAGTGGGTACACTCGGGTGTATTTCGTATAGTAGTCCGAGACCACCATCATACACGTATTACCTTTTGGAGTGGGTTTAACTCCACTGATAATGTCCACAGCTATTCGAGCAAATCTCACTCCGAATAGCTCTTGTTGCAGTGGCAATTTTCCTAATCCAGGACCAGGTTTGCCTAAACAACAGGCCGGACAGGTCTCGATCCACCTTAAAAGGTCGCCTGACATGCCGGGCCAGTAGTATCTCCGACTCAGCCTTTCCAAAGAGCGTTTCTTTCCGAAATGCCCACTAGTGGAATGGCCGTGGCAGTAGTACAGGATGTCTTTCCTCATAGCAGCAGGGATTACCATTTGTAACACCCTCCGCTTTCCGGGACAAGTCTTCCACCTGCACAACAACGAGTCTCGGACCTCCAGTTCATGGAACTGAGCCAAGAAACGTCGCATTTCACGGTTTTCCAGTGATATTTCGGGTCTCACTGGACAGACCCCAGTAGGGACAAGCTCCCTCAGTCGTGCTATGGTAGGATCGGCCATCTGGTACGTCCTTATAGTGTCGGTGGACCAATCCAACAGGTTTTGCAACAACCCATCATAAGGCAAACGCACACTCGCTACCACAGCATTGTGAGCACCACAATCCCCACACTCCGGACGCACACAACGGCGTACCGGACGTCTACTCAGGCAGTCAGCATTAATATGCTTCGTGCCTGCTCGGTGCTGGATATGAGAGTTTTCCAGTCCGAACTCGCTGAGGTGATTCAACCACCGACCAATCATTCCCTCGGCGTCCTTAAAATTAAGGAGCCACCTCAAGGCCGAATGATCGGTACGGAGTGTGAAATTTCCTCCATATAAGAAGTGCCGAAACTTCTTCGTGTACACCACTACTGCGAGCAGCTCTCGCTTGGTAGTACAATAATTTCTCTGTGCCTTGTTCATACTGTTACTAGCGAACGCCAGCGGGACCTGGATTTGGGACAATGCGGCCCAGATGCTCTCATTGCTCGCATCAGTGTCAAGGATGAAATGCCCCTTCTCCGTAGGGTATCTCAGCACCGGGGTGGTTCGGAACAACGCCTTAATCTCTTTGAAGGCTTCATTCTGTTCCATCCCCCATGGGAAGGGTTCTTTTTTTCTCCCCGGAGTCCAATGGCTCAACCGTTGTAATTGCTGAGACACCCTAGAGAATCCGGGGATGAAGTCCCTGTAATAGGAACAGAACCCTAAAAAGGATCTGATATCCTTTGGTCCTTTTGGAACTTCCCAAGTCTCCACAGTCTCCAATTTAGCCGGATCAGCCTGCACACCCTCGGTGGAGATGATCCGGCCCAAATAGACCATGGACTTCCGAAAAAGTTCACATTTCTTCGGCTTTAATGTCAAGCCATTGGACCGAATTCGTTCCAAAACCTCTCCGAGGTTCAACGCACACTCTTCAAAAGTCTTGCCAAAGACAATGACATCATCCAAGTATACCAAACATTTGCGCCACAACAGATCACTCAGAAGAGTTTCCATCATAGCCTCAAAAGTGGCCGGGGCGTTGCACAACCCGAAGGGCATCAGCTCAAACTGATACAGTCCAATGTGACTTGTAAAAGCCGTTTTCTCTTTATCCTCCTCCTTCATCCCGATCTGCCAATATCCGGACTGCAAATCAAGGGTGCAGAACCATTGGTTCCCACCCAAAGAATCCAGAGTCTCATCAATCCGGGGGAGAGGATATGCATTTTTCTTGGTTACCCCATTCAGGCGCCTATAGTCGATACAAAATCGGATAGACCCGTCCTTCTTAGTAACCATCTGGACCGGGCTGGACCAGGGGCTAGTGCTAGGCACGATCACCTTCTGTTCCAACATGGTCTTCACTTGTTCCTCTACCACCGCTTTCTTACCCAAAGGCAAGCGTCGGTAAGGCATCTTGAAAGGCTGTGCATCACCCGTATTGATAGAATGCAACACTTTGTCGGTTTGGCCCAAAGGCTCCCCCTCCACCTGCCATGCATCCTGATACTTCACTACCAGCCTCCTTAGGGAGTCGAGATCCCTCCGATCTGTCAAATCCGTTTCGGAGATTTTCTCAAGTCCCTCACTCAGAGCGGTCGGAGAAGGGTCACCCTTCATGCTCACCTGTCCAGCAGGCATCACTGCCTCACTGGTGAACACCTTCCCCAGTATTGTATCTTTCCTTAGATACTTCGGTTCCAACCCGGGGTTAGAAACCGGCACTACGGTCCAAGCACCATCACCCACTAGGGTGTCCATGCCCGTCAAACCGATACTACCCAACATGGCCACATCCGGCTCCACAACTGCCTCTTCCTCTCTCCTAAGCCCCTTGCTTCGGACCAGCACGTCACACGTCTGTCCGGGAGGAATCTTTACAGTTTGGACCACCGTTGCCACTGTCGACACTTGTCGGAGCACACATTGCTCTACCGCACGGTACGGGTGCTCTATCAGGAGTACCCCTGTACCCGGATTCAGGACCGCGTCATACAACGCCGAAAAATCCAATCCGAGTATACCGTCGTCTGCAATATCCGCAATGGTGGGAGAAGCCACATACTCCTTCCCTCCAATTCGGAGCGGTATGAACGCGCGCCCATACGTCTGCATACTTGACCCATCGGCCGAACAGGCGTTTACCCTCGTTTTGAAGTTATCACGACTATCCGGCATAAGAGCATAGAAGTTAGAGGAGATAAAGGAGTGGCTAGCTCCCGTATCTACTAAAAATTCGCCCGCCCTACCGGCCACAGTAACAGACACATACCACCGCCTCCCCCCCAGCGGAGACGGGTTTACAGCAAAGCGTTTAAAATCCTTCGGAGCAGCCAAATCAAGGCCATGTTTCTTCAAATGGTCGAAACATGTCTGTGACAGCCGCAACTTCCTCGTTCCTATCCGTAATGGGCCTCCCTGCCTCATTGCCGGGCAACTGTTGGACTGGAATGTTAACCAGGCCGGCATCCGAGCCCCTCAAGCTCGAAGCCACCCCTGATTCCCTTCCTGCCTTCGGAATTTCACTAGGCTCTACCTCTCTGGTATGTTGGCGTACATCATATACAGGGGTCGTCCGCTCGCCTTCTCGGACCACCCCCTCTAGTTTCCCTCCTTTTCGGGAACTTTCGGAGTCGGAGCCGTACACTCCGCAGCAAAGTGACCGATCTCCAGGCACCTATAGCACTTGGCGGTCCGCCGATTGATCTTCCTCCGGTTGGGCTGTGTAGCCCCCTGAATGGAAGTCGTCATCTTCTCAAATAGCGCTGTGAAAAACGCTGCGTCCATTATCGGAGCTTTTGGGTCCGATGATTCCTTCTTCGGAGGAGGGTTTCCCCCCCCTTCCGGCTTCCTATTTTTCCACGGCGTTTTAGAGGAATTCCCATTCCTCTTAAACTGAGCTGCAGAAGCTATCGCTCCCTCTTCCTCACTGCCCGAACCATCAGACTGCTCCGGAGAACACTCTATAATGGCCGAGGCCCGGGTGGGCACCCGGTCCCCTAACAGTGACTTCTTGAGAGCATGTATGTCGATGGCCTTAAAAAGGTCATCTAATGACGTATCTGCTCTCCAGGTATCATACACCACATGTTGTATTTCTGGGTCCCTCAGTCCAGCAACAAACTGAGAGAACAATTCCTTAGAGAATAAGGCATCATGGATTCCTGAAGCTGGATGTACCTTCTTCAGGAGTCTCATCAGTGCAAGTCCGAAAACCCTCGGGGCCTCGTTCTTGCCTTGCACTCGCTTCTTAAAAGCAACCATCGGGTCAATCCGAGCGGAGTCTCCGTATAGGATAGTTCCGATCTCTACCAGTTGTTTGAAAGTGCCGCGGGGTCCGCATTCATCTTTCCACTGCTCCACGGCCATCAGGCCATCTCCCAAGCGCAATCCCTTACAGACGTACGGAATTGCATCCTGTTGATCCCACCCACTGAGGTTGATGTCCTCAACGGTGGCTCCCAACCACTCTTCCCAAGAGTTTTTCTGCCAGTAGGGAAAAGGCTCGCTAGCAATGCGTCTAGCAGCGTTGGATGACCCCCTAATTTTAGAGGTTATCGCCAGGCATTTAGAAATGGAAGCCGAGGCGTCCTTTTCTGTACCCACGTTGTGCAATCCGATCCCAGCTATTGCTGGGTTTGTATCGTACAACTCTTGCAATTCTGTACTCAGAATTGTTCTCCTTGGAGCCCTCCTCGGACTCTTCGCGCCCGGAGTCGTCCCCGGAGTAGCGCCTCTGGTAGGCAAGTTATTCTGTCTCTCCAGATAGGTCTGGTAGGTACCATACGACACCAAATCCTTAGTGGGGTCCACGCCTTGACTGAACCACCAATTCTTCTCCTGGTCAGTCATATACTGACACTGCTGGGCCAGAGCAAGCAATCGCTGATGCGCCGCTTTCTCTTTTTCCAGTTCCTTGGCCTGTCTCTCAGCCTCCTCCTCTTGCTGTGCCTCCGCCAATTTAGCTTTCGCAGCTTCACCGGCCGCTCGGAGCCCTTCTTGTCGAGCTCTCAAAACCGCCGCCTCCTGCTCTGCTAATTCCTCAGCGAGGGCTGCATTTTCCTTCATGCGTTCTTGTTGCTGCTCAAGAGCAGCCTGCTGTTTGCGATACACATCTCGCCTCTCCAATTCCAAGTTTTTCTGTTCATTGAACAGTATGTTTGCTTGGCATTCCCGCCATTGCGACAAACTCGAGGGAGTTAAGTCGGTCTTGGCCGCCTTATCTTGTTCGGATGCTTTCTTCAAGCGTTCCGAATCCAGTTGCTGCTCATCCAGTTTCAACTGAGAACGTGGACTCCGCACCAACTCCGATAATGACCTTCCCCTGCCCGCCGCGTTTACACATGTCGGAGCCGAAAAGACCTGCTTCGGAATTGGACGGATGCCACTGATACCCACCCTAGGTGAGTAATCACTCGCCCTACCTCTACCCCTTGCCCGGCCAACCTTTAGTGGTCGTCCTGGCGTTGAAGTAGACAAGGCACCTTCTACAGTCATCCCACGTCCCATAGGAAGATTTGGGGTGTCTGTAAAACTCCTGTAATGAGGACCTTTCGGACTGTCATTATCAGCGGAAGCGTACGAGGTACTGCTATCCTGTATACTCTCCCTAGTCTCTGACAAAAACTGCTCCAAAGAACTTCTTTTTGCCTTCAGAATGTCACATTCTGACAGTAGACTTCGGCGAGCCTCCCGTAAGTCTTCAGTGTCCCGAACAAGTTCTGATCGGGTCTCCTCCGCTTCATGGATGACGGCATCTCGGGCCGCACAAATCTGATTCAGCTCAGTGTTTGCCTGAACAAAGTCGGAACGGAGTCCCTGTAGATCAGCCTGTTTCTGATCGAACTCCACTCGAACCCTGCTAAGGGATTGCACCAGCTTCTCGTTCTCCTCCAACAAAGTTGAAAGCCTTGCGTCTTTCTCCTTGATTTTGGAAGCTCTATGTGTGACTGCACCTTCCAATGCAATCAGACTGCTTTTCCATTCATTCGACTGTTTCTGAATGGTCAACAACTCCATTTGGGCCATTTGCACACGCTCCTGTATTCTGGCCTCTCTCATGTCGTCGAAACGACGTTCCTCCAAGATGGTAGCCCTCCGTGGATTCGGAGCGGCTGATCTTGACCCACCAACGTTGAACATTGACAGGCTCATTTCATCTAATGAGCAATTCATTATTTCGGGACCTTTGTATCCCAAAAATGCGCTTGTCCTGGATGGAACATTCGCACTCCTGCGGGTATCTGCCTCCTTGACGGCATCTAACCCCTCCGGTGATAAGGCTGGCGCCTCATCGGGAGACCTCGCTGCTCCGTCCAGAGCAGGAGGTCTGCGCTACTGCACAGGCTAACCTGCGTTTCACTCAGAACTGGTCACGGCACCAGTGTAATAAACGATACTTTGTCTCTTTATGATATTGGTAGAGTATCAATTAAAGAACAAAGTCGACACAGTTCGGATCAAGTGTTACAGGTTGCAAATCGGGTTTATTCAGAAAACCTAGACAAGCAGTATCTATGTGTGCGAACTCCCTATAGAGTTCGGAACGGGTCAGTAGGCTAATCAGCCGTAATGATCACGGGGTCTCCTCACCAGCGTGGCTCAGAGTAACCGACGAGTACCGTCAGATGCTGGGTATATATGAGTCAGAAATCCGAAAAATGCCCCAATTTTGGTCCCTATTCTGGATCAGTAAAAATTTCCAACAACCTTCTTTGATCTTTATACAAGTTTATTTTATTGAAAGACATGTATCTTGGCTCCCAGAATCAACTCGAGGGAGAGCTTATCTCCCAGGGGGTCAGTTTTTATTCACCAGCGAACATAACTCGGAGTTATCGTTACGGACTTTCCGTCATAAACATTCAACCATGTGTAAAACTGTAAATAAACACCACAGTAACTTCTAATTTGGTACACATGTTGCTACAATATGTATAAGTAGGCATTTTTACGAGGCGACAAACTTTGCGAGACGCGTGGATTTTGGTGAAATTTTAAGATAACAAAGCCAACTTTACTCTAATTTCTTTAAAAATGCTCTGTTTATCATTATATTTGCTATGTGTTATCTTCAACATATATACTATCAAGATCAGGTTTAGTTTTGAATATACTAAGACTCTGCTTGTCATGGTAAGCTCGTACATCTACCCTTATTTCTGGAGTTTTCGTTACGGACTTTCAGGTTTTCAGTAGGCCTTGGCATAACCCCTCTCACACATCTCAAACATCTACCATACCTATCTATCTTGTATCTACATGTACAAAACAGGTTGGGCTATACATTTAAACCTTTAAAATACTCATTATCACATGTTATGGCTATACAGAATCGCTCGGAAGACAAAAAATGTATCATTTTTCCCCCGTACCTGAGATTATACTGACTAAAAATAATTTTAAAATGCCATCAAGGCACATATTAACCCATATTACATAAGGCCAACATGCCTTCTATTAGAATAAATAAGTTTAAACACCATGCTATGCATACCTGAGCCTTAGTGAGGCTGCTACCGAGAGGTACGCGATTCAATAAAACCAGGGGTTTTCGTTACGGACTTTCGGCGAGTGGAAGCCCCTAGCATAATCCCTCTCATACATCTCAAACATCTACCATACCTATCTATCTGGTATCTACATGTACAAAACAGGTTGGGCTATACATTTAAAGCTTTAAAACACTCATTATCACATGTTATGGCTATACAGAATCGCTCGGAAGACAAAAAATGTATCATTTTTCCCCCGTACCTGAGATTACACAGACTAAAAATAATTTTAAAATACCATCAAGGCACATATTAACCCATATTACATAAGGCCAACATGTCTTCTACTAGAATAAATAAGTTTAAACACCATGCTATGCATACCTGAGCCTTAGTGAGGCAGCTACCGAGAGGTACGCAATTCAATAAAATCAGGAGTTTTCGTTACGGACTTTCGGCGAGTGGAGGCGCCTGGCACAAATGCTCTCACACATCTCAAACATCTACCATACCTATCTATCTGGTATCTACATGTACAAAACAGGTTGGGCTATACATTTAAAGCTTTAAAACACTCATTATCACATGTTATGGCTATACAGAATCGCTCGGAAGACAAAAAATGTATCATTTTTCCCCCGTACCTGAGATAAAACTGACTAAAATTAATTTTAAAATGCCACCAAAGCACATATTAACCATTATTACATAAGGCCAGCATGTCCACTACTAGAATAAATAAGTGTAAACACCATGCTATGCATACCTCAGCCTTAGTGAGGCAGCTACCGAGAGGTACGCGATTCAATAAAATCAGGGGTTTTCGTTACGGACTTTCGGCGAGTGGAGGCCCCTAGCATAATCCCTCTCATACATCTCAAACATCTACCATACCTATCTATCTGGTATTTACATGTACAAAACAGGTTGAGCTATACATTTAAACCTTTAAAATGCTCATTATCACATGTTATGGCTATACAGAATCGCTCGGAAGACAAAAAATGTATCATTTTTCCCCCATACCTGAGATTATACTGACTAAAAATAATTTTAAAATACCATCAAGGCACATATTAACCCATATTACATAAGGCCAACATGTCCACTACTAGAATAAATAAGTTTAAACACCATGCTTTGCATACCTGAGCCTTAGTGAGGCTGCTACCGAGAGGTACGCGATTCAATAAAATCAGGGGTTTTCGTTACGGACTTTCGGCGAGTGGAGGCGCCTGGCACAAATGCTCTCACACATCTCAAACATCCACCATACCTATCTATCTGGTATCTTCATGTACAAAACAGGTTGGGCTATACATTTAAACCTTTAAAACACTCATTATCACATCTTATGGCTATACAGAATCGCTTGGAAGACAAAAAATGTATCATTTTCCCCCCGTACCTGAGATAAAACTGACTAAAATTAATTTTAAAATGCCACCAAAGCACATATTAACCATTATTACATAAGGCCAACATGTCTTCTATTAGAATAAATAAGTTTAACCACCATGCTATGCATACCAGCGCTATAGTGAGGCTGCTAATAAACTGAGAGTTATCGTTACGGACTTTCGGCGCTCGGAGGCGCCTAGCATTATCAGTTTCATACATCTCAAACATCTACCATACCTGTGTATCTTATGTCTACATGTACAACGCAGGTTGGACTACATATTTACACCTTTAAAACACACATTTTCACGTAATATGGCTATGACAAGGCACTAAACTGAGAGTTATCGTTACGGACTTTCGGCGCTCGGAAGCACCTGGCATAATCACACTCGAGCAGGAGTTAATGTTACGGACTTTCCGTATATAAACACATACATGGACCCAATTGATGTTGGGTTCCCATCTGCCACCACACGGGTCCAAACCCGATATCCAGTGGCAGGTCGGTGAGGTCAAATCTGCCACCACACGGGTCCAAACCCGATATCCAGTGGCAGGTCGGTGAGGTCAAATCTGCCGCCACACGGGTCCAAACCCGATATCCAGCGGCAGGTCGGTGCACAGGTCCACCCTGTGTTTAGTTGTCTAGAAGCTAGTTGGCCAGTGTCTCCACCTTTAGCAGCTCGGCGGGTGGCAGGGCATAGATTTCTGCACGCCTACCGCTGCGGGCCAAAGGCTGTGGAGGGCAAGTCTTGCAGACGATGTCCTGTGGAGGCACGTGGACAATGTCCTTCCGCGGGTTCCACTTGAACTGGTTGATGGCCACATTGCCACGCTCCATGAAGGACACTTCAATGTGCCCCTCGGTGTTGGCACCAGTGATGACCTGTCCAAGATACCACTCCTCGTTGTACATGCAGGCCACATAGTCCCCAACCTCGAAGGGCTCCTCTGCTGCTTCCTCCTCCTCCTCCCGGTTGGCTGCTGGGTTTGGGCCTCCTGCGAACAGCTGGTGGTTGGTCCAGCCAGGACAGAGGCGCAGAGACTCGTTGTCCTCCCAGCAGCAGGTGTTGAAGCAGGAGGTGTCACGTACAGAGATGGAGCGGTCAGGGATCACGGGCACTGCTGCATGTACCTGCATGGTACCGGGGACACTGTTGGCACAGGCCAACCCCTCCAGACGCTGGCGTGCCTCCGCCACATCAGCAGCAGAGACATGATGGTAGTGAACAGCGCTGCCTTGTTCGTTGCCTTTCAGCACAAACTGGAGGGCGTTGTCGATCCTTTGGCCACACTTGATGAGGAGGTCGGCCATCCGCTTGACTGCTGCACCCACACCGTCACACGGGCCTTTACCATGACCTGCTTCAAAGTAGGTCCAGGTGCAGCGTAGGGCGAACAGTTTATGGTGCTGGCAGATGATGGAGAAGATGGACTTGTTCCGGTACTGAGACGATGGTGAGTCAGTGCAGTAGTGGATGGTAGTCACGTGGGGAAGGTTGGTCTGTATCCAGAGGCAGAGAACTGTCAGGAATGCAAGGATGGCACCTGCGTCGTGTTTCCGGTCATCGGAGGTCAGAGCGATCGACTTGTGCTTGGTCGTACCGTCTGGGGCCTTGTAGTGGATCACAGCCGGATGGACTGTGACTGGCTCCTTACCCCAGAACGCGCTCTGTGCCTCCTCTGGATAGTTCACTAACCAGTTCTCTGCGAAGTCCATCTGAATGGTCACCTCCTTCTCAGACATACCCTCACGCAGTTCCCGCACTACACGGTGCTGGTTCTGCGCTCGGTGACTGTGCTCACG
Source organism: Harmothoe impar (assembly GCA_947462335.1). NCBI lineage: Eukaryota > Metazoa > Annelida > Polychaeta > Phyllodocida > Polynoidae > Harmothoe > Harmothoe impar. The sequence continues at coordinate 12,752,335 of OX381711.1, forward strand.
CATCGTCTTGAACTCCGCTTCCATCATCTCGATGAAGGCCGCCCTCGTCAGGGTGTTGGGGACAAGCCGCAGCTTCTTGACGGTCTTCTGCTTCCCGGTTTCCGCGTCCACGGGGCCGTAGGGGACATCCACCATCTGCCAGGTGTCGCAGGTGACCGTGGGTGTAGTGATTGACTCACTGAGCCTCGCCGTAAACTCCTCCACAGTGGTGTTGCGTACAACCGAGTCGGGGGTACCAGATTGCTTTGCAGCACGGAGACGGAGCGTAAAGTTCTGGTGCTTCTGGCACAGGCAGATCTGGGTGTTGTTGCACCTCACTGGTAGGATCCACCGTGCCATCCTCCGAACTCCGTTAAAGAAGTTCTGGCTGCATGTCCGACCCGGGTACCGCTTGAGATAGAGCTGGCGCTGCACAGAGAGGATCTCAGTGAGGATCACCTTCTGGTGCTTGACACCACACACGGTCACTGTGTCCTTCTTTCCTGGCAGGGTGTACGAGTTGCAGGGATCACTCAGGAAGCGGATGATGTCATCCTTCTGCTCGAGGTAGGCCAGTTGCTTACCGGACACTCTTCGTGGCTGAGTATCCTTGAGAAGAGACCGGCGGTCCAGACCTATGTCGGCGGCAAACCTACTGGTCAGCCTGGACCCCTTTAACTTGCTGGTGAACTTACGGACCACCCGCAACCGAGTCATACGGGGGACCAGCCGCATGCCTGACGCGAGCGCCCGGTACATCTTTGCTGCCTTTTTGTCGTCGACGAGTGGTCGGGGTCCACACGGCAGAAGCTGGCGGCGGATCTTCCTGCGGTCTCTCCTGTGGGTGTTCCTGCTGGCCTGTTGCTGTTCTCGGAGCCTCACCAACTGAGCCTCCGCTGCCTTGAGGGCCTTCCTCTCTTTCCTGATTGTAGACCTGTGTTTTTGTGTAACATTGTCCCTTCCCTCCCTGATAAGCTGCATGTCCTTAAGTAGCTGAGATATGCGGTATCTGAGCCTGCGCTTCCCCGGTGTCTCTACCTTCCTCCCCCCCCTGCCCCTCCGCGGGGACTTAAGAGGGCTTCTCAGAGGGCTCCGTCTGGAAGAAATGGGTAAGGAGGGTAAGGATTAATACATTGTTATAGTGCATGATGCATGCATGTAAGCGGCGCGATAACTCACCAGTCTTACCTCCATGTATCATGCATCAAAGTTTCAATTCCAAAATTCCAAAATCATTTTCAACAAAACCCAACACAACATAACAGAAGACAACAAACATCTAAACAACTACAACTAAACAACAACAATGAACCAGTAACCAGTAATCTATTCTATTCTAATGTACTATACTATCTACAATTACTTTTGGGGCCTTGGAGCCTAAATGTTTGTAGATCTGTTCTCTGTAAATCATCAGTAACAGATAATGAATCACAATGCTGAGTACTATTATGGAAATTATGGTAGCATTAAATTGACAATTCAATAATCATAATCAGTATATTTATCATTTACTATACATACACAATGAATACATGAATGCATTTCTAAGTTCTATAGATACTTACACAACCTGCCCTGCCACACGGTACTTGACTCGCGTCGCGTAGTCTCCGTGGGGGTGCGGCTTCACAGCCGCCGCGGCCCTCTGTTGGCGAGCCTCCGGGACGGCCCCGCCAGACGCCACCTCCTCGGGGAAGGACGGGAGTGGCCTGGAAGCTGGCGCGGTCGGACCTGGGAGCGCGCGGCCGGTCGCTGCAGCCCGGGAGCCCGTAGCCCGGGAGCCCGCGCCGTCCCTACGGGGACCGGCTGCGGGGTGGGGCGCCTGTAAAAATTTAGAGGCTGCATAATGCATCAATTAATACACAACACAGGTACAACTAAGATCATCTAAAGGAATAGCCTTAATATGTCATTAACAGTTTAATTAACAGTTTAATCTTTTTCCATGATAATAATAATGCTGCTCATAAACTGTACAAAGCTTATTGGTGATTTATGATCACAAAAATTGAAACTTACCTGCACAGTCGCTGTGTGAGTGACATCAGCTGTGGCCTGCCTCACCGTGGCAGTGGTCTTGGTGGGTGGGTGAGCGGGCTGGACGGTCGCAGTGGTCGTCGGGGCGGGGCGTCTGGCTGCTGGTGGTGTTGCTGCTGGTGGTGTTGCTGCTGGTGTTGCACGTGGTGCAGTCACGGTGGCCGTTGGAGCGGGGCGGGTGGCTGCTGGCGTTGTCACTCGTGCAGTCACGGTGGCCGTCGGGGCGCGGCGGGTGGCTGCTGGTGGTGTCACTGTTGTCCGGGCAGTAGGTGCCCGCCGGCGCACAGTCTGTAATTAGGTACAAAGTTACACTTTAGAGCCCAAGGCTACAATTAAACAAATGTACACTTTATAAATTAGAAATACTATACTGCTGCCAGCATTTAAGGCAATATCTCTTCTAACACTGTACCCTCACTACACCCACAACTTTACATAGACAGAGATCTATACAAGGCTACAATTAAACGAATGTACACTTTATACTTACAGCTGCAAGCTGGGAGGGCGATGGGCGGTCACTGTCCGGAGGAAGTGGCCGAGCAAGGACCTCTTCTGGTGCCCGTCTCCTGGGATTGAAGAGGGAGGGGGACACCAGAAGGGACTTGCTCCTCCGTGTAGGCGGGGTGGCCATCTCCTCCGGGACAGGGAGCGCAGCCGCAGCCGCAGCCCCAGGTTCCTCGTCGATCAGGTCGGGTTCATCCTGGACCGCTATTGGGACACGGTTGGGGATGTTGTCCGCCCGAGGTTTGGGTACGCACCCTCTGTCCCTCCATTCCTTTACCTTAAAGAGCACATTTGAATCACATTGAATTAACAGTGTATATTATAATTATTATACATAGAAAAAGTGGAGTTGGAGGAGGTAGACAATGTTAAAGCTGATATAAATTTAGTCCTAACTAGACTTCAACAGTGTGCTATTTATAACTTTATTTACAGTCTATTCTTGAATGTATTTTGCCTGAAAACAAACAAAAATAAATAATGGGGACATGTAATACTCACTTGTCTGTTTGCCACCTCCTTCCTGTCGTCCTTCTCTTTAGGCGTGAGCTTTGACTCAAACAGGAGTCGATGGGTGGCCCGGTCCTCACGTTGTTTCTGTTTGAATGCCTCCTCATTCGCAGCACGTTTTTTGTCCCTTGACCTCTGGGCCCGCTGAGCCCCGGTCAACGCACCCCCTTCCAGTTTGGGCCTAGGCATCTGTAAAAATTGTAGACCAAAATTAGCATTGTAAACCAAGTATAACCCACAGAAATGCATTTTAAAGTGAAAAAGAGAGATGAGGCCTGTAGGGTGGAAAAAAAAGTATCTAGTATTTGGCAAATGACCATCTGGGATGATGTTAGTACTATAGGGGCATGTTGCCTTAAAATATGGTGACGATTGACTGAGGGGAAGTACATTTTTTTCAAACATATAGTTTTCGTTACGGACTTTCCGAAACACAAGATGCACTCTGACCAATTGAAAGTACAGCATAATTATATATTTCTGGCGACAGGGAGTTAGAATAGAGTAGACTTCAACATCCAAACCAAGAATGGTGCAATTCTGTTGATTATTAACATGGCTACGAGACTTTTTGTCTCCGCGCCGAAAGTCCATAACGATAACCGGTAGATTCACTATTTCGGGGTGTAACTCTAAAATACTGATAGCCATAATGCTTTTAACACACTAAAACGAAGGGGGGGGTAGTAGGTACAATTTTGACGACAGAGGGGGGCCAGAATGTCCATAATTTGGGCCTGGTGGAGGGATTTTGATGGAAATTTTGCCATTTTGCGCACCTCGGCCGCCATTGGGCACCCATAGAGTAAACTAAAACATGTCCAAATGGCTCCACAAGTCCTACCCTCATGTAATAGCACCCAGAGTACCGTATAAACATCAAATTTGCCTTGGATGGGCATTAATACGCAATCTCTGGGCCTTTTAGAGCGCCCGTGAGTTTTCGTTACGGACTTTCATTATCGTTACGGACTTTCGGCGCGCCGCCTTGGCGGGCCTCGGACAGACCACCGGCACCCCGAGCGAGTGGAAATTTCGCCACCCGTGCGTCGGATACAAGTCAATCTAACCGAAAATGCACAGTTTTGCACCAAATAAAAGCGATTGGGGGGTGCCCTGGACCTTCAACATGCCAAACATTGAGAGATTTTCACAAAATTCTTACCTTGATGGCCAAATACGGCGAAATTCTTGCTGCTATGTTGCACTTCTTGGTTGTTTTGATTCCGGGTGTTCTCCCTACTGCCGGAAATCGTTCGCGGCGCCGCAAACGGCCGCAAACTTTTGCAGCATACCCACGTTCGCGTCGACTGTACTATTTTGGGTTTTCGTTACGGACTTTCACGATACGCGGTTTAGTACCCAATTCGACTGGACAGAAGCAATATTAGGCCCTAAAACTTACCAGAATGATAGAACATGTACTCCCTGAGGATTATAACTGCTTTAAATAGCAAGGTAGGTGATATTTCTGGATATATGCATGGTTATGTCTGAGAAAGTCCGTAACGAAAACGCGTCACCAAATGTACTTGAATCCACCTGGTACTGTCAAAAATGGGAGTAGCCCCCTAATTTTTTTTACACGCATAGTACCCATAGGCCCCTCATTATACATTGTAAAATTGTTATTGGATGGCAATTGCAAGCATGCCTCCTGAGGCACCAAAAGTTATCGTTACGGACTTTCGCCAAGTGGCATTTCACAAATGGAGCCCCACAGTGAAAATTTCACCCAAGATATTGCAATAAAAACTCTTGAATATTTGAGGTAACACATATACGTAATACACTGAGCTGTTTGGAACTGGTTGTAATAGTCTTAGTGGCTTTGGGGGGCTTTTGAAAAATGTAAAAATAGGGTGGAACACTGATTTTGGGGCGTTTTTCCACTTTGAGGGGCCATAACTCAATAAATATTGGTCCGACAACTTTTTTTCTTTTTTTTCTGGAAAGCTTAAAGTGTTTCCTTCCACCTGATATAAGAAGCAATAGTATGGTGCAAGCAGTAATTTTTTTATGGGTGTTGGAAGGTGAAAAACCCCAAAAGACCACCAGTTGGTACGTGTATTGGGGGTCTGACTCATATAGGCAGCCAGCCTGCGCGCGCACACGCAGACCGGAAGCCTATAGCGACCTCTGTCCATACCCCAAGCCCGGGGTAGGTGCTGCCACCTACCGTCGGACTGAAAGGGTTCGGACTGAGCTCGCAACACAACATCCAACAGCACTCGTCATATAACATACCCGTATAACCCTAGCCCCTACACAGTATATCAGTAGTCTCTCAGTGTACCTGGGTTATAGTAATAGCGTATATCAGTAGTCTCTCAGTGTACCTGGGTTATAGTAATACAGTAAATAAATAGTCTCTCAGTGTACCTGGGTAAGAGGAATACAATATATCAGTAGTCTCTCAGTGTACCTGGGTAATAGTAATACAATATATGAGTAGTCTCTCAGTGAACCTGGGTAAGAGGAATACAATATATCAGTAGTCTCTCAGTGTACCTGGGTAATAGTAATACAGTATATCAGTAGTCTCTCAGTGTACCTGGGTAATAGTAATACAATATATCAGTAGTCTCTCAGTGTACCTGAGTAATAGTAATACAATATATGAGTAGTCTCTCAGTGTACCTGGGTAATAGTAATACAGTATATCAGGTGTCTCTCAGTGTACCTGGGTAATAGTAATACAATATATCAGTAGTCTCTCAGTGTACCTGGGTAATAGTAATACAGTATAATTATCAGTAGTCTCTCAGTGAACCTGGGTTATAGTAATACAGTATAGTCTCTCGGTGTACCTGAGCAATAGTAATAGTAGTATATCAGTAGTCTCTCAGTGTACCTGGGTTATAGTAATACAGTATAATTATCAGTAGTCTCTCAGTGTACCTGGGTAATAGTAATACAGTATACCAGTAGTTTCTCAGTGTACCTGGGTTATAGTAATACAGCATATCAGTAGTCTCTCAGTGTACCTGGGCAGTAGTAATTCAGTATGATATTAGTAAGGACATTACCGACAGAGAGAAGAAACAGCGTCAGAAGGGAGTCCAGGTTGCCTCCACAATGACTCCCCTCTTTAGGGAGTCCAGGTCGGGCTATATGACTCCCGCAGGTGACCCCATTCGGTCAGCCAGAGAGTCACCTAGGCTCCCTTAGGCAACCTGGACTCCCCTAAACAGTGGAGTCATTCTGGAGTCAACCTGGACTCCCTTTTAACGCTGTTTCTTTTCTATGTGTACACACCCAGGTCACAGCATGAAGACTAACAATAAAAACGAGTCTGTATGTGATTGTCCCCATTCAGTAAAATATTTTTGAAAAAGCAATTCTAAATAAATAATGTATTGGTTCCTGGTGTACTACAGGTGGGAGGAGAACGATGGGAAATACCCAACGTCACCAAACCGACCACAAGTCGTATTATTACTTCTATGTACACGCCGCAACACAGACATACCATACTAGAATACCTTCACATTGTATCTACATTAATGGCCTCAACTATGCAAAGGATGGCAGAGGGTTTGGACACAGTGACCACCACCACTAGTGTGTGTAACATATCAGGGAAGCTACAACCTCATCCTTCAGATTATGGCGCTTGTAACATTGGGGTCCAGACATGGACATTGGAGCTGGAGAATGCTGCTGGAGAGAGACATGCACAGCAATGGCCCAGTTGTAAGGTACATATGATACCAAGTGCCGATACATTTGTAAGTATATGACATTACTTTTGTTTCTACATCCAATCTTAAGTATGAAACACAGTCAGTCACTGTGTAATGTAGTGCAACACATGTGTTATAAATACCTGCAGTTTCGGGCCTATGCCTACACTGGGCCTTATAGACTTTGCTACTGTGAATCAGCACCTAGGAGAACATGGGTTCGAACCCCACTCTTGTTCAATTAGTAATATTTTTGATATATCTGCATAAACACCTGAATTGAAATAAATTACCTCGTAACATAATTACTATGTAATATAGATGTCAGTATTGGTGGTATGAATGTCTCAAATGGATTGAATAAAGATTTTATAAAACCTAATACCTACTGTGCCATGGTGGGATTCGAACCCACACTCCTCATTAAAAATGATCTAGAATTCCTGATCATTTTTATAAGATATAAATTCGTTCAGGCCCAGTAATGGGCCTGGAATACTCGAGGCTGATATACTGGGGCTCCCTACTTACCCTTCTTCCACCTGGTGTTAAGTAGGTGTACATGTTTATCTCATCTATATAAGGTTTTCTATACTTTAAATGACATGAAGATGTAATATCATTATATGCACTACAGGTGCAAATCAATCGTGGTAATATTCTTGTCTAAATATGATACAAATTATAATCATTTGAAATCATCTTTGGAAGTGGTGTTAATATGTACTATTTTGTTTGTCTCCAATTTTCCCTACTTTGGTTTGGTCTGATGAATTGGATTGTTAAAACCAAGTTGGACTTGGGCGGTACTGAAGGCTGTCATCTGGACAGCACCGATGTCCTACAAGCAGAGACAGGGCCATATACAATTTGTCACTATTCTATTCAGAGTCGTAGGAAGCAAATCTCTATTGGGGGGGCCCATAGGGGCCCACTCCAACCAATTTTAAGCATCAGCTTTTATGCATGATGGCGTATATACACGCTTATATAGAGTTATATAGAAAAGTAGTATTTGAGCCATTTTAAATTCTGATTAGGGGCCCAGAGGGCCAGACCCCTGCACTCCAAATTTTCCTATGTGGGAGAGGACAGATTTGGGAATTATGTGTATTATAGTATAGGGTCCTGACAAATTTTGGGGGGCCCAAACATATTTAGCCCCCCCCCCCCTCCTCTGTGATTGGGGGGCCCGGGCCCCCCTGCCCCCCCCCCCCTTTTCCTACGCCAGTGCTATTCATCTGACTGTACCTACACTAATATTCCTAGGCTCCCTATACAACCAATCTCTCAGTCACAAGTACCTAACCTAGTGAGTCATTTTTTGGCTGACATATTGTCAGGTTGGTTAGTACTGACAAACCCACCTTAGTCTTTTAATTTATAAGGGGAGCCACTGAGTGGTCATCATAGTATCTTACAGGTGGCACCAACTAGTGGTATACACATACAACAACTAAGGTACATACCAATGATGAACTAAGGCTAGCCTCTACTGACTGACCCCTCAGCCATTTTTAAATATAACTTTGTCATTGTGACTAACACACCTATGACGAACCTAGGATAGTCAGTGCTGACTAACCCTTTCAACCTATGGATTTTCAGTGTAAGGCAGACCCCACAGCAACTGCTGAAGGCTCCCACCCGGATGGCACCGATGTTGTACAGGCGCATACAGGACCACATAAAGATGTACCTATTCTTCTGGCTGTACCTATTGGAGATATGACAGCAGCTGTCAATACCAGTATCCTGGATCAGGGTGAGGCCCCAGCCAACACAGAGGGATCAGGGGGTACATACATACAGCCAGTGGTAAATGGGTCCACGCCCCTCCTAGGGCATAAGGTGCTACATGTCAGTAAGACGCTAAATGAGTCTACGCCCCTCCTAGGGCATAAGGTTCTACAGGAGGTTAAGACAGCAACCACTGAACCTGCTGGCACAGGATTGTGGAACCTGGTCTGCAACAAGGCAGATGATTATGACATTGTGTTTATTTTGAAGTTTTGTTTCTATATCTCATGCTGGTATGAGCTATTCTTGATTTTTGGTCCATATTCTAGTTGAAAGAAATAGAATGCCGAACAATTAACTTTCAACATGAATCAAATCAAATGGTCAAAAGCATACATTAACTAGTACTGACCATGTAATATAGCAAACTGTATCTAGTATCTTGATCTAAGCACTGTCATTACTGGCCATGGATAGTTCTGGTGAAAACAGTATGCGGCTGTGTCTCATGAGATGGAGCCAATGTGATAGTCTTTGCCGGGTGCCATCTTTGACCGGGTGACGTCTTTGACTGCAAGACGTCTTTGACCAGCAAGTTTCCAAAGGGCTGAAATGGGGGATATGTAGACAGAAAGTCTTCTAGAGGCACTCCTTTCATGTAAAAGTTTGCCTGGTGTACAGATTTGATTTGATAATTTGTCAAAAATAAAGTTGAGTGATTGTGATTCTAATGAGTGAGTTTAATCCAATATGTATGCAATATAATACATCATAGACCAGAGATCTAACTCTATTTATGATAAATCCAATATTGATCATGATATAATATCTGCAAGAACAGAATTTAACTTGCGGAACCTTTCAAAAACATACAATGACTACCGGTAGTATGTTTAAAGTATGTGACCATGAAAACATAATAACATGTCAGTGATTTGGCATTTTACATTTTTTACATGAATTAAATTTGGCTATGTCAGAAATGTGTTCTTCAAATTCTTAATCCTACTTAAAGGGTTGCAAGCCCTGTAACAGTACTGTTTAATATATCGGGGTTGGGGACTATAAAATGTTATCTATGGACAATAAGAGCTCAATTCAATTTCAATTTCAAAAGTTTTTATTGTTGACAATCTTACTATGTTGTTCGAGCACAATATCAGGCCAACAAAGTCTTGTAAATACATATCAGATATGGATAAATGACATGCATACAAGGATAAAAATTATTTTCCAAGGAAAAGAATAAATTGTTAGTTAAATAACTACTGGCTGTTGTAAAACCAAGGTATAGAAGAGATGGTAAACTAGTTATATTTATAAACACAATTAGTTTCACTCTCTGGCGTATGAGATTCAGAACGTCCCCAACTGGGATAGGGGGGACCTGCCCCTCACCTCCTGTGGTGGCCAGGGTTGGCCAGCAGGCTCCATAAACATCTGGTGGTTATGTAACTGTGTGTCATCATTCTGTATGGAGTGGTTCACTTGTCATCATTGTTTCTGCTACAATTTTTGAATGTCATGAGGGAAACTTTACATATAGGATCTCAATATGTATAAGTATATGTAAATAAAATATGGTAAAAAAGCCATATTATTAATATGGCTATGATAGTTGGATTGACTTAACTCAGCTTCTTATAGGAATATTTGGAAAATTCTTTCACTGTTGGAAAGCTGAAGTCAATGAGATACCAATACCCATTTTCTTTCAATACAATATTGGATTTTAAGAAATATCAATACATCAACACCATAGTCCAGTTCATAATATATACAGGCAGTAATCTGATTATCTCTTTGAAGTTGGCCCTCCTCTGGAGTCCAGAGATTTATCTGACCACATCATGTGCTACCAATTAGACCATGGGGCCGAGGTGGCCGGCGGCCACCTCAAGCAGCAACCTGATGTGCCGTAGAGTGGTTTCTCAACATCATGTGTAACCTTTACCATCAGCAACATATTTAGACTGGGGTCCCACAACTCTGGATTTGAAATTCGTAGCACCCCCGACAAAACAGGCATGACATGGTATCAAATGAAAGGGGAATCCCATGGCTATCAGATAAGAGTATGTATCACCCTGTAACCCTAAAACATACAGTAAAATGCTAGTTTCCATGGCACTGCTTCATTTCCCTATGTAAACCTATTGCCTAGATAATACATCCTAACACCAGATGTCACTATTGAGTCATAATTAAGATCTAGGCAGTGGTTTCAGTACCTGTATTTACTATCAATTCTTTTATCTCATGAAAGACATAATACAGGACAAATATCATGGGACACATGTTTGATTAATGATTGGGCATATACATGGCTATCTCATGATAAATTTTCAGATTTCCAGGTCTAGCCATATATACGGGAATCAGGGAAATGGGAGCTACCTTGTGTTGTGAAAAGAAGTACAAGTTGCCATGGAAACCAGCATTTGACTCTATGTGTCTGTAGGGTTACAGGGTGATACACCCTGCTAGGTGATAGTTATGGGATTCCTCTTTCATTTGATACCATGTTATGCCTGTTTGGTCGGGGGTGCTACGAATTTCTAAGCCCCTTTTCTCACCTTGGACCCCAGTCTAATTGAGGTGTTTCATCATTGTCAATATGAAATCCCATTATATTCATCATTGTTTTACTAACATTGACCAATAAATTATTGAAATAATCAGCACAGTCATCTTCAGGGACGGTTTGACACACGCTCGATGCAGAGCACAGCGGCAGATACAGTAAGACCTGCCAGCAGCAGAACAAAGATGGTCTTCACATGGTCCAGACTCATTCTGCCAGACTCTGCTTGTGTGCCCAGTTTTATCTCCTCACATGTAGATTTGTATGCGTGCTCCTTGTAATATTTCTCGGTAAGTCCAGAGGACACGGCTCTCATAACCCTGAAAAGTGGGAACGGACAGGTGACAGCAATAGTTATATCTCCGTATTGTTTTGACAAAATAATAATCTAAACTACATGAAGATTATAGCATGATGATTTCATGGATTTGTTCACTAATCACTGCTCCATTTTATAACTTTAAGTGCCACATATATACATGGCAGATTAAACGGCTGTCTAATAATGACACTGTGCAATGTTACGCTATAATAAAGGGTAGGAAATCTCTCTGGAAATATAATGTACAACCAGGCATTTTATAATATTGAATCATTTATCCCATGAACTCACACTCACCATGTGTCAAAGACCGCAATGTAAGGTGACCCCTCAGGGAGACCAACTCCTAAACCAGACTTGAAGAATGTATCTGGTAGTAACGCCCAATCACATCGTGAGCTAAATCTAGAAGCCAGTTGATTCATTATGGAGTCTTTACCACCAAGCACAGCATACTTTCTCTGACCTTGGCTCCTGTCAAACATCTGTGTCATCCCGTTGTAGACATTAAGCAGGGAAGCATCTTTATTTTTCATCACTTTGGCCCATAGTGCAGCATAAACTCCTGATTTTGCATTCTGGTTGAAAGAAATAACTGAATACAGGCCTCAGAAGTAGCAGATGAGGAAAGCTATGGTAACCTGGTACAAATTGCAAACAACAGATCTAATTCTGACCTTTTACTTTCTCTTGAGTGTGCAGTATTGAATTAAGCAGCTAATAACATCCAGAGGAGTTTTAGACTAGCTGCAATGAAATCTGGCTCAACTATTATTACTGGAAAAAGCTAACAAGCAGCCCATTGACCGCAAGTTTTGACACCCTGCAATCTTTGACACCCTACACAAATTTGCAAAAAGTTCCCCAACCAGTGACTTACCCTTGATAAGCTAGCCTGGAAAGTGCCTTGAACATGTATTGCAAGATGGGATATCTTTCCATTTGGAAGTTTATTTCCAGCTCAAGGAAATTTAGATCTACACAATCTACTGCAATTACTTCATTGGATATATAAATATTATACAGGAAGAATCTTACCTCCAATACCAGCTTGTGTGAACCTCCACTGACTACAAGGGTGTACTCAGTATCATTAGCCAGTTCCTCCAGGGTGTTAAAGGGTGGTCGTGTTTCTACTGTAGTCAGGGAGGCCGTCAGGTTGGCACAGTACAACCACCCAACCACTAATGGTAGCATCCAGAAGACACACAGACTTAGTTTCACAGAACCTATTGAGGGGACCCTCTCTGCAGCTATTTTAGAAAACACAAATGATAACAATAGTTGTGACTGTGCCGTGTAAAATGTGTTTAGTGTCATAGAATACACTTGAAGTTACTACATGTTTGGTAGAGCATGGTAGTGTCTAAGCACCCCCGTGCTTATAACTTCACTGCTTATATAAGACAGGCGCTTATTCAAGATTTGTTTGTAATGGTTAAGATATATTTAATACCCCATACTCTCAGTACTTTTACAAGACTGTTGCTCATTTAAAGCTGTCGCTTAAATGTGATGGTACAGTATCGGCCTAACAACTTTCAGAGGATTCAAATGCCTATTACAATATATCAATCTAATAGTTTTATCAAAACACTAATCTGGTTTCAAATTTAGCCAAGATTTCAATTAGTCACCAAGGCAATATTTTAAATGTAGCTGGACATCTCATCACAGATCATTACAGTGGTAGCGATTGTTGGAGAGAGAAGTCATTATCCATTTCTCCCTTAAAGGTAGTTAGAGTGAATGGATGAAGCTATTAAATGTAGATGTGTAACATTCAGTGTAAGGTACTAAGTAAATAGATTGTTTTTTTACCTCTTTCATAAACAAACATTATTAAGTGTTGCCTAACCTTGTCTGGCGTATAGACAGACCATTAACCAGGCACTGTCCCACAGGCTGGGTGTTGTGAGGTCTACATCAGGATCCGCGCTGCCTCCATCATTGTGGTATTTGATAAATGTTGCAAGTTGCTCAAACGCATTGAGTATTGCAGCACAGAAGATGACACCACCCACAGAAGCCATCCACACGTAATACTGAAATGTATAACAATAAAGATTTTCACATATGTTACTTTCAGGGGTCCAGCGTCTCTGCCATTCTTGTTTGATAAACTCCCAACAAATTGGGAGGAGGTCTGAGGACAGGATGAAAGTTGAGCAAGGGCTGTGTCTCATGAGATGGGGCTAAGTGTGAGCGTCTTTGACCGGGTGCCAGCTTTGACCGGGTGCCAGCTTTGACCGGGTGCCAGCTTTGACCTGGTGCCAGCTTTGACCGGCTTGATAGAAAAGGGTTTATTTGGGGCAGATTGAGATATAAATGGGCTACTAACTACTAATGTAAAGTGTTGTAACATCCATTAAACTTTTCAGCCAATTTTTATCTTCAAATGCCCTTAATAAACCCTTTTCTATCAAGCCGGTCAAAGCTGGCACCCGGTCAAAGACGTTCACACTTGGTTTCCAACTGACATCTTTTTTAGCTGCATGGTCTGCAGATTTGTTCCATTCTATGCCAATGTGGCTGGGTAGCCAACAGAGGACAACCTCTTTTTTGGTCTCTTACCTGTAGTGGGTCCAATAAGTACAACCAGGGCACTTCTGTCTTGGTGATCTCAGCATTTACGACAATAGCTGATGAACTCTCGTAGAAAGGGTAGGTGAAGTCGACAACCTCCTCACGTAGCGCAGTAATAGTCATTGGTGCCATAATCATGTCCACTTCCTGATACAGAAACGGGACAATGCTTGTTAGAATAAGATTGCATTTATTTGATTATGGATTGCATTACATAATGTAAATACATACTTAACATTCAATTTAGTTCTTCATACTTCAATTATATTGCATATGGCTGTTACTCTCTCTTCGACAGTGTTACACATAGCTAACTTGGGACATACTGAAGCTCTCAGGCTTGTTTCGATTAATCTTAGTCTGTGTTCCCCTCTCCAGTCTCTGTCTTACTTACCTTAAAGGCTAAGACTTCTCAAACCAAATCGTAAAATCCTTTGCCAGGGTCGTTAAGTTTATATAACACCTCAGTTAAATTTAGAATTGTCTCAGCACAATCCCTTAGATCCAGGCATGTCCTAGCCCTGTAGGATCGTTTTCCCTAGCAAAGTACCCCAAAAATAATGGCTCAGGCAACCAAGAAATAGGATGCTGGTTGTTCCCTTCCAGCAATTCACTGCTCTGCATAAGTTGCACTGGTGTGACCAGCAGTTAGACTATGCCAGTGGTAGTATACAATACTATTGATATCCACCAGTGTACTGACTGTTTACACTACCACTTGTGTGTCCACAGAAAATGGTATACTACCCCTTGAATAGACCACATCCCATGGATTTGGTTAAAAATAAACATTTAAATACACAATGATTCCTTTCTGCATTGTGTATCCCTAGAAGCCTAGTTCAATGATTAATTTAAGGAGGTTATGATAGCTTTATCCTGGTTTTATAGAATGTTTCATACCAAGTCAAGCCTGATTCATGGTCCCCCTACCAATTTCACCTGACCAGGCCGGGTCAACTGGTTCAAGGTAATAGAGATGTCCAGTTGTGCTATTTATGGCTGATTAGGGATCAAAGAAACGCAGTGCCCTGTGCTGGGTGCAGTCAGTAGGGTTAGGAACAACATGATCCACTCTCCTCCAGTCTCAGAGATCGGCCCCTTTAATCTCACTTGACTCATCCTATAAGCCTGGCAGAAGGTCTGTAAATTGCTATTTTAGTATTGTACTTTACTAGAAACTAGAAAAACTAAGTCACATGCATGTTTGTTATCAAATCAAAACTGGTTCTGACTTGCGTACAGTAGGAGTGTCATCGATACCCCCCAAATCGATACATCAATATAAGTTTACGGAATTCCTATCGCATCGACAAAAGCATTATATCGATACACCTTTTTTAGTACAATCAGAACAGGAATTTATCTTTCCGAATCTGAATGAATTTTGTAAAAATTCCAACTAGAACTGGGGTTATTATCCAGTGGGGGAATGGTACCCTTTGTGGGCCCAATTCTGATTACCTGTTGTCTGAATGATAGATTCCTTTGGTTCAGTGATATTAACTGGTCATCCTATACATTTAAGTCTGAGTATAGAAATAACAGCTGTTTTTCAAGAAAGTTTTAACTACTAGATTAGGATTGCAATAAATCAAATTAATCGAAAAATCGAGACCAAAATAGTGATAATCGAAATCGAAATATATTGGATATCAATGACACTCCTAGCGTACAGACTTCAACTTCAACACGAGAATTTATGATAGTCTCACCTTTCTATCTATCATGCCTACCATCCCATTCCAAGTGCCATCAGATCTCTTGTTTCCATACCGTCTATCAATACTATAGATTAGTTTATACCTTAAAATAGATGCATGACAACTTTATATAATACTTTGTATGTTAGGTGATAATTTTACAAGTTAGTTCACAGGTGAGCAACCTATGTTTAGTTAACTTATATAATTATATGTCATTATTTAGTTCAAAAGGGGTAATATAACCTATTGAAATGGTTATGAGAAGGGAAATAATTGGTATAATTCAATTCAAATCATGAATAGATAAGTAATATGCTAAATCAATTATTATCAGCTCATCTCAATCTCTCATACTGCCCAAAATGTCATATTAACTTACGTGAAATTTAGACGACTTGCTAGATCTTCCAATAAATCTATGCAGAACCCAGAGAAGGTTCCATTCTCTCTGGTTCCAGAAATCTTTGTGATGAAAGGACTGGTCTGTAGAAAGTCAAGGATATCACAGTGCTTTGTTAGAAACAATATGCACAAACATTGTGAGACCTCTCAAGAAAAGTTGTTTCATTCTTTGGAATAACTAGAGGAATAGATGACTCTAGAAAATGTCCCAAAAAAAGGCACGACACAAGACATCCCAACTTCTTCTCAGGATATTGTTGGCAGGGAGTACATACTTCATAAGCTATATAGAATGAACATTATCTTCAAATCTCATTTGCATCAAGTTAATCATATATACAGGACATAAATTTAAACTTACTGCTGAAAAGGTAACTTTGAGATGCATTCCCTCAAAGTTGACAAACTTGTTCCTGATGAAGCCTGGGTGCCCTTGGTAGCTGTCTCTGTACCTGCCCACCACTCTCCAAGCACCATGTCCCTCCCGGGACCATACCTTATACTCAGACATCCTGCACCCTGCCTGTGTTGGAGAATATTACTTAACTTCCTAAGCGCTCTTATATGCTATGCTATAAATGCAGAGTAAGGGAGTAAGTCAAGGAGAAGGGGAGGTTGTATATAAGGTGGAACAGCCTCTGAACTCACAGGGGGTCTATTAAATGGTAGGTAAAGGGCTCCAGTGCATATTTCAAATAATCCTGAATGTCTTCTTTAACAGAAAATGTACGGCATCTGTGGGAATAATATTATCTGCCTGGAGAACATAAATTAAGACTTCAAGTATTGTAATATGCTATGCCATTTGCTGTCCTGATGCATGAATGCAGTGCTAGCCTATGGTGGTTGAAACACTCCCCAAGGATAAGCATGAATTACCAATGCCAGAATATATATATACACTGTGTTAGTAATTCAAAGTGAATGTACTTGATTAACAAACTAAACATTATTGATTATTACCTTGTACACCCTAGGTCTGGGATCCCGGACAATGCTGACTTGATGTATAGCACTCAGGTCAAGCCCCAACGTCATGTTATCCCTGACAGGTTGAGTTAAGATGAGATTATACACAGGCAGTAGAAGCCTTCTCTCCACACCACCTGCACTCCGGGCAGCAAGCAGCTCATACACTATACTCTGAATGTGGTTAGAGAAGTATTTGCCAGATATACACTACCGTGTGACCATGTGGGGTAGGGATATATATAGATGATGATAATTATGTTCTTATAGCAGATTCCAAAAGAGTAAGTAGTCTGTGAAAATATTTACATCAATTTATAAAGCGGCATAATCACCAAGTGTGTCCCATTCATGCTTCGAGTACTCTTCTAGTATACTAAGTAGTTAAGGGTAGGTGGTGATATTGCCCCTTTAATAGAAATAACTCATGAGGGATTTTTACAGTAGACAATACCTTACCTCGGTAGTGTTGAGGTCACAGTTTATTATGATGTTACTTAAAGTTGCCTTGTGATATGCAAATGTTTTCCCGAACAGATTAAAGTTTGAGCAGGAAAAGGTAGCCAGAACTCCTGCCAGGTCTGCCAGGTCTCCACACCCTGTACCAGGATAAAAACAAAACAATGATTCATGCAGAAAAAAAAAATATCTGTTATGGGGTATTCTAACTCAATCCTTTATGGATCTAATGGCCATTTAATGAATTATATCTTTGATCAGCAGTTTATACCTTCATTACCAAATAAATATAACTATATTATTCAAAATGTCAATGACACAGTCATTTCTGTAAGGGTACGAGATACAATGCATGGGGCATTATAATGCAATGTAATGATCTATGGTGCATATCAATTGATATAGACTGTTTATAAAATGGTCTTACTTTGAAAGGGAAAAAGACAAAATGATGCTTTTCAATAATGTTAATCCTGTTTTTAACCTGAATGGCGTTATATTTGAAAGAGTTTACACTTTGCGATGCTTAGGTCTAACCTTTGACTCTAAATTTTAATTGTTAGTATTGTCCAGGTATTACGATACCTGGCTGAGTGTTGTGTGTGATGATGGTGAGATGTCTAAGTCCACTCCCAGTGACTATGGTCTGTAGTATGTCAAACACCTCCTGTGTTCTCACACACTCACACCCTGCTAATGTAGGGTCCGGGTCATATGTAAATCCTACATCCACTATACAGCAGGGGATGAATGGTATTAATAATATCAAAGTTATTTATTATATCATATCTACTATTTGTGACCTGATAGGTTATGGTATCATAACTATCATTGTACCTTGTTAAAAAAACATCATATCCGATACTGTGGCAATCAAAAAATATTGTAACTTAATCTGACTTTTGCTTATCAATACATTTTTCTAAAGATTAAAAACATTTATACAAATTTCCATGGAAAAAAACGATGATAATATATTTCTAATGAAACTACATGTTGAGGGCTCAGTCGGAACCCACTTCTTCAACCAGGGTTAAAGAGCCCTAGCCAGCTGTCCAAGTGAAAAACAAAAGAATGACGTTTTGACATTTGTCTAACCTATATCACCAGCTATCTTCTGGAATTCTAGGTTACAAAACCGAATTATACCTCCCATTAATCTTTATCTGTTTATTGAATATGAGATCAAAATAGCAAATATGATCTACCTGAGATTTCCAGATTTAAGCAGTTCTTCAGTTGACATAGTGCTATAGCAACGAAGAGGAGCCTGTAGTCCATGTTAGCTGGATCTTGGCGCCACACCGAGTCGTAGACTGAACTTTACCTGACTGCATGACCATATTATATGTGGAAGCAGACTGAATGTAAGGGAGTGCTCGTTTTTTAACAACAGGGGGGAGGGTTTGGGAGGTGGGAATAATTTTGGAACCCTTGACCGGGGGCAAGCTAAAATCTTGAGACCCCTCTTGGGGCAGAGGTAAAAAAAT
The DNA here is from genome assembly GCA_947462335.1 of Harmothoe impar. NCBI lineage: Eukaryota > Metazoa > Annelida > Polychaeta > Phyllodocida > Polynoidae > Harmothoe > Harmothoe impar. The sequence continues at coordinate 12,771,315 of OX381711.1, forward strand.
CCATATGTTTTGACAGAAAAAGCCTAATGTTGCTATGCTGCAAAGAGCCGCATTTGCTCACAATTGTCGATCCGCCGAGGGAGGGGGGATAAGGCATTTTAACACCTCTAGGGATAGAGTAAAATAAAGTCTGTGCGGAGCGCCTCCCCCCTGTTGTTATAAAAGTAGCACTCCCCTGACCTCACTGTGCACATATCAGTATGTACACCCCTGTAGCTGGGTGATTGGAGATCTACTTAGTACTAGTACTCAGCACTAATGGCATCACCATGGAGATGTAAAGGTACAATTAATAGTCACAATAAGCAGACCAAAGACTGTGAATAATGTATGAAGAACCCTGCCAGAAATCCACCAGGGATCCCAGGCATCATGTGGGGGGCAGAGTGTCTGTGCACAGGCGATTAACTGGGCTGTTACCAGTCTATACAAAAACGTGCCGGACACCAGCTCAAGCCGGCAAAAAGGCTGCCGGTCCGGCAGAAATATGGCTACTGCCAGCCCAAATGGCTGGCTGTATTCTAGGGATTCCTGCCTACATGCCATTTTTTACGGCTTGTAAATCGGACCATTATTAAGCTTTCTACAGCGCAAAACAGATAGCTTGAATGTTTTCCGTAATGTTCTTCAGTAATTTACATATTAAAATGGTTAATATAATTATATAGGGGAACCTTATTCATTTTTGTTAATACAAACACTTGCTTTATATTTTATTTTTTGAATAGCAAGTTTGTACTGTGATATATCCGGGCCTGCAAAAATTGAGCCAGGCCTGCAAAGAAAAACATTTGCAGGACCGAATGTCCTACATGGTGAAAAAGTTTTCGTATAGACTGTGTTACTACCTACCGTCCTCTGCTCAGAGGTTTATATAAAACAGGTGCCGGTGTAAATATGATATCAGAAGCCTGCAGACAATACTGCTGTTGCTGGTCTGCTGTATGAATACAACTGTACATACCAGCCTAATTGCCTGTACTGCTGAACTATCACATACATGCCAGCCAGTGTTGTTGCACATTTGACAGCACATCCGCAATAAATGGTACACTGCAGAGCTTTGCTTGATTGGTTGATTGAGTTTAAAGTCCCAGCTCAAACTAAATACCTTAGGGAACTATCTTAAGTCAGCCAGGAGTCATCACAAATAGAGGTAGTCCGCCTCACAGTAGGACAGATATCTATATATCGCTTGCCCAATACTGTAGTGATTGCCTACTGTGGCAAGCCATTTATTCACCCTCAACATCCAAGTTTAAAATGTTGATATCGGAGTTTCAAATTTCGATATCCAGGTTTAAAATGTTGATATCGGAGTAATAAATTCTGACATCAGAGTTAAAAGCTCTGATATCAGAATAAGAAACTCTGATATTGAAGTTAGAAATTCTGATATCAGAGTTAGAAACTCTGGTGAACTCTGATATCGAAGTTAGAAATTCTGATATCAGAGTCAGAAACTCCAATATCGGGGGTGAACATATCGCTTGCCAGAGACTGTAGTCTATGAGATGAGTGATTGAATCTATGATGTCAGGGAGAAATTAGATTGGTTACACAGGGAGAAAACTGCTCCCGAGGGACATCCCCTACTCTTTTTGAAGAATAGCCAGTGTTTTTTTATTCATCTGGTCCTACATACCTGGGCTAGTGCTGTTAACATTTTCAGCGCCTCCACACGGGATTTCCTCACCTCGTCACTAATTGATCCACCATTAATTAGTGAATGGTAATTTTTTAACAACAGGGGGGTCGGTGGATCTTCGCGCGAGTGGATGGAAATTCTTTTGGTCCACCCCCTCCTTAGGCAAGTTGAAATTGAGCGCGGCCGACCCCTTTGAGCGATAGTAATACGCAGGCTTTTTCACTAAAAAGGGGTGCAATTTTCAAGAGGGGTCCAAATTCTTTTGGTCCCCCCCCAAATCCTCCAACCCCGCCACCCCCCCCCCCCCCCCCCCCGTTGCGAAAAAATGACCACTCCCTTAGTCAGGCAGCAGAGTGAAGAGGCCTCAATTGTCACCACACACAGAACAGGGTGTCAATGGTGAGTCTATGGAGCTTCCAACTTATGATAACTGATTGAACTTCTGACCCCCGAACGTGGATGTGCCCATAGCCTAATGGCAAGGACCCTTATAGGACAGTAGTTATTGTTGGTCATCCAAGGTCATTGGCCTTCAATCACTAATGACAGTGCTGCCCTCATTAATATTTATATCTCAATGTCGGGTTCTACAGGAAAGTATTGAACACCTGACCTGTGGACTGTGAGCTTGTGACATGACTGGGTGTTACCTTGTGAATAGCCTGCCTTGCTATTCATGTTCAAGAGCATACAAGTAGAGCTGGGGGTTATAATACAGATTGGGGCAGAAACTAAAGCTATGGGATGCCATTAAGGTCTTGAATAGAGAGATTGTTCTGTATAATATTAGTGTCGGTACTCCAACCCCCCTCTGGCACCTGATATTCTATTCTGTTCTATGCACTATAAGGGAGTGGTCATTTTTTAACAACAGGGGGGGGGGGGTCGGTGGATTTTCACGCGAGCTGGTCGAACTTTTTTTGGTCCCCCCCACGGCAGGGGTCGAAATTTTTTTGGTCATCCCCCCTCAGGCAAGTTGAAATTCAGCGCGGCCGACCCCTTTGAGCTATAGTAGCACGCTGGCTTTTTCATTAAAGAGGGGTGCAATTTTTTTGGTCCCCCCTCAAGAGGGATCAAAATTATTTTTGTCCCCCCTTCAAGGGGTCCAAATATTTTGGTCCGCCCCCCAAATCCACCAACCCCCCCCCCCCCCTGTTGTTAAAAAATGACCACTTCCTAACCTGTCTTCGGGAAGCATGAATACAGCCCTGGTGACCTATAGGTAGCCCTGCATTTAGTCCGATAATTAAACTAATTGTACATGGACCGACAATTTTTCTTTATGACTTTAAGAGATATTAGCCTGATGCATGGGGAACACGAAGAAAAGAAAAAATTCTATGTCACAGAATATATTTGCCTTTTTGAGGGTATTCTAATTTGGGTGCATTGCATATAGGCCGTCATGAGAAAATCATATTTTTATACATTTTTCTACATAGAAGAAATTCCCTCAACAATTTTTCTATGAAAATGCAGACATGCATTTATATGATCATTAGAAACATGTTGAAAACAAGAAAATGGGGGTAACGGGCAAAATGAATTTATCCTGAATTAGTCAAAATAATTTCTAATATACATTCCGTTCATTGTATGAGCCTATGGGCATGGCAAATAGGAGATGAGCAGAATGCCTAGTTGTGGCACTTGAATGGCAGATAAAGGAAGATCATGACATATATTAAAGTGGGGGAAATCTGCAAATATCATGGTTTAAGGTAGTCCTGGTTTTTTTTTGCCACCCGGTGTCGTATACGTAGACTGTGTTAAGTACCTTGAAACATCTTAAGATCAACAAAAATGACCACCAAACATGGCCACCAAAAGAAACAGTTCAATATGATAAACTGTCTCAAACTCAGAAACAATCATGATTTATAAATACCGTAAAACCTCGCGTATAAGCCTAACTCGCATATAAGCCGCACCCCGAGTTTGATGCGATCCTACAAGCCGCAGAGGCCATTTGAGAATTGTTAATTTGGTACTGTTCAAGCCGCGGCTTATATATACGCGAGGTTTTACGGTATATTTTATTCAACTGCTTTATTAACATCAGGATATAAAGATTCATCCATTACACACAGATAACTATACGTTTAAGTGGTTAGTCAGTAGTGGCTATTCCATGTTCGCCACAGATACATGTGTTAGTCAAAATGACAAGCTTACCCTGCAAACAAAATCTCAAGCGGAACTCGAGTCTTGATTCGTGATCCCCAGGAGAAATTGTGAACGTTTTGTGAATGTCTCTCTGTCATTTCCTTGTGGAGAAAACCTTGAGAAATTCTGAAGGTTTCTGGAATGTTGTTTGCACAAGTAAATCTTGGGAAATTTACATCACTATTAAACAAGTCACTAGGAACGTTCACTATTGTCAAGAATCTTCCGTGTCTATCTTGTTTACATGCAGCTTGTGCTTTTCCCGGGAAATACACAAGATTCTAATTTGCATCATTCCCTCCATTCACAAACGTTCAATTCCTGAGTTCTTTGTGTGGATAGGACATGTTCTCAATTCTTGAGAATATGTCATGTCTTTCTTGTATTATGGTGACTTCCCCAGATTCTCCCCAGTTGTGAATGTTCAATTCTAAAGTTGTGTTTGGAGGGTAGGTGGCTCATACTCCCCACTTATGTTGTTTTGGCTATTTCTGGCCCTTTTCAGGCTTATAGCCCTACAGAATCACCAGTTTTGCACCAATTTTTTAAAAAATTTGGTATATGTGAGAAAACATCCTAACAATTCGGGATTTTTTTTTTGTGTATTTTTTTCTCCACAGCCATTTAAGTGTGTTTTGTCAGCAAAATATGCAAAAGTCATTTCAGGTTGATACCTCTATATAGTACATAAAGAAGATCCACACAGTATCTATTGTATCCCAGATTCTGAGGTGACTCTTGTGACCTCTGCTGTAAAAAACAAAATTTTGAAAAATATCCAATAATCTTGCCCCCAAGAGCATATGTCCATTGGCATACATATTTTCCATCACGGAGTCACCCGGAATATTCGTCATGGAGTCACCCGCCACCCTGATGAAAATTCAAACCTTCATAGAATTATTGATACCCAATATATTTAAGCTATCTCTGGTTTTCCTGTGTCCTACCCATTCCCTCTAATATTCTAATGCAAAAATCCACCATTTTTATGCTCATTTACACAAGAAATTATTTCCATCACGGAGTCACTCGGGTGACTCCGTGACGTAAAATAGGTTAATAGGGGTACTTTAGGCCTATACTGTGCATATTAGGTCTAACCATATATCATGATGCTTCATATTTCTTAAAGTACACATGCTCAGGACACTGTAGAGTGATTCTAACCAATAATGGGACCATTTTGAGGAAACTAGGGGAAAGTTGAAGTTGTAGTTGAAATTTTTATATTTCTGATAAATGTTTAAATTTCATCTGGCTGTATCTCAAAAACCATTACTCAAAGGATATCCATTCTTGGTATGCTTCAAGATATATGTTGTCCCAGCTTGTAAACAATATTATTAGTTGCTGTGATGTATCTAAAACGCAATGTACATAATCATGGATTTTTCGTCACGGAGTCACCTGAAAAATGGACAGTAAACTTCACGAGGCGATAAAAACTGAACTGCTAGGGTTAGAAATGTATCAAAAAGTGTTCCAAAGAGCCAAGATATATACCTTTCAATATACTGAACTTGTTTTAACATATATAGAATTTTCTGATTTGTCCTTCCTCTATCCTAAAAAAACATAAGTCAGGAGTTCGAGCCAGGTATGATAAGGATTGTCGATACAGATTTTGATGTCCATTGAAGACTAGGTGTGTCAGCTAAATTTTTGGAGATTTTTAGTCTTATCATATTCCAATTGTATATCCTATCCCATATGTCTTCCCTAACTTTTAAAATTATTTGCAGTGCTTTAGTCTATAAGATGAGCACATGCAGTGCAATATTTTTCACTGTAGGTCGACACTAAAACTCCCTATGTGTTTATACTGCATGGCTCAGTGCTTTGCTTTTTCTGAGTTCCCGGTATGCTCACATAGGGGGGACACTGAGTCAGTGAGGTGAGTAAGCAACATTGTTTTCTATCTCAAATCATATATTCATAGACAAATATATTGAACATTGAGCACTGCATATCAGCTAAAATAATAACAAAACCCTTGACATTAAAATTATATCCATTTTGAAGTAAAGGTTTGGGAAGTCTATTAGCTTATATACCATATTTAATAGATGAACACTCCTATAAGGTGGTGAAAGGTGTCAATCTCAGGGGGTAAATAAGAAGATGAATAGTCAAACTGGTTGTCAAGGTGTTTTATTATATACATGTAGCTGTATTATCATGGATAAATAAGCACCCATCATCGGAGGTTAAACTTTAACAATCCAAGGTTAACAATGAGACCATGTACGGCTTCTAGGTGGAATATGTGCCTATAGTAAACTATTGATATATACCGTAAAACCTTGCGTATAGGCCGTGGCTAGTACGCGAGTCAGGTCACTGGTGCAGCTTATAGGATCATCACAGAGTTGGGTGCAGCTTATACGCGAGTTTTGGCCATTATAATACAGTACAAAAGTCACCATAATCAGATCACTGGGGCAGCTTATAGGATCACCCTAAAGTCGGGGGCGGCATATACGGGAAGTAGGCTTATACGCGTGGTTTTACAGTATATAGAATATACATAAATTCAGGGTTCCCACACAAATTCCAGATTGAGATTCCATGACATTTCCATGACAGAAATCTCAATTTTCCATGACATTTATCACATTGTTTGGGGTGGGGTCCCTGAGAAAATGTCTAAAATTTAGAAAGCAAGCGGTACATTCTAGGAGATTTTGTAATTTTAATTTCGTTATTTTCATTTTACATGACATTCCATGACGCACAGCAAATATTTACAAAAGTCCATGACATTCCATGACACGTGGGAACCCTGATAATTGGTCTAAAGAACTCTGGCTATAATCCTGGTATTATACATCACTATCATAATCACAGGGCCTAGGAGGCAGGAGGCAGGGGGGGGGGGGACACCGATCATCTCTAGTAGACAAGGTCGCATCAATTGGTCTCTGGATTTCACTTTTGAAAACGACCGACTTTCCCCCCCCCCTTTTTTTCACCGTGTGCTGAGACAAAATTTCTCAGTAATCCTTGAGGATAACCAAAGAAAATCCTAATTCTTGAAAATGAAGGGCGCAAAATCTCTAGACAGTTTTTTTTTGTAAGAGCGCAAAATCTGTAGACCAAACTTTTTTGGGGGTGGCCGAAAATTATAAATATTGAACCCTAAAAACATTTTTAATTTTCAATCAATAATGGTTAATTGATCAATACAAGTTGTTCCTGGTCATGACTTTGCGTCCATGTACCTCTTCAGGTCCTGGTACCTGAGCTGCATTAACCATTCCTCTACCGCCTTCTGTGGGGCTGCCCCTTCTGTACCACGGGCTGCACGCTCCTCCAGCGCCGCCCGGATCGCACTTTGTAAACTGAAGGGAAAGAGGAAGTATTTTACACATATATTTTTGGGTTCCATTCTAAACTATTATCAGTTCAGATCATTATTGATAGAAAAAAAACACTGATAAATGCTAGCATGGGGTATAGTACTTTATATCCCTGATCCTAGAGACGTGCCAGCCCAGCTAGCATGGTTACGTTGGGCCAACGTTGGCAATGGTTGGTACCGTCGCAGGCAATAATTTAACGTTGTGCCAACGTTGAAATGCCAACATTGTACCAACGTTGGAAATTTATGCTATGCCAACGTTGCAATGTTGGGCGAATGTTTGCGCCTGACGTTGGTACAATGTCAACATAATGACAGTTGGCATAACATTGGCCCAACATTGGCCCAACGTTGGCATGCTGACGTTGGCTCAAATGGAATGCCCCCGGCCAAAAGTACGTTGTGCCAACGTTGAAATGCCAACGTTGGCACAATGTTGGCATATTAATGTTGGGCCAACGTTGCATGTCCAACCTCCACTAGAGGGCATGGAAGGTTGTCAGAAGAGATTTTGCCCAGCAGATCCTTTATCTCTCATCATAAGTGGCCATTAATTGGGCCCCATGTGTGTTATATAGGTTTTAAAAGCCAGGGATATTCCATTCATATGCTATAACATACTTAATTACCAACTCTCCCAGTGACATAACAAAATTCAGTAACATTGCCACGAGGACACCTTTTCTAAGGTAATGGTATAGGTATATAAGGTCTAACGGATGGGATGGCTGTCTATCACCTCTGGCCCCTTTAAGCTGATATAAAGGTGAAATTCAAAGACAGAAATGGTTGTTTCTAAACTGATTCTTGGCTTTAGCAGAATAAATCACAGTTTAGTGATCATTGATACTCTATATGAGCATCATACAAAGTTAGAATGGAATACCTCTGACATAAACTATGTTGTGTCAATATCTGCATCTGACGTTGGTACACTATCAACATATGACAGTTGGCATAACATTGGGCCAACGTTGGGCCAACGTTGGGCCAACGTTGGCATGCTGACGTTGGCTCAAACGGAATGCCCCCGGCCAAAACTACGTTGTGCCAACGTTGGCATGCTGACGTCAGTCCAACCCTCAACTACGTTGAGCCAACGTTGGGCCAACGTCAGGATGCTAGCTGGGAGAAGTAGTAAGTAGAGCTGCAGATATCATTACATCGTGAATGTACCAACACCATTGATTCAACCCTTTAAGGATACATGCCGCTAAAAGATGACATTTGGCATGTCGCTAAAAGATGACAATTGTCGTAATGATGCACCAATGCAGCTTTGGCGAATAACCCGCCGGTGCTGCATTCAAGAATCATGCTGATCCTTTAGGATTATCCCAACCCAATAGGGTTGTCATGACACATAAATGCAGCACTGGTGAGCTACTCGCCAGGGCCGCATTCATGTATCATGACGACCAAGAGCATGATGCTTTGATGCATTAGGCCAAGAAAGAAATTGTTGTATTCCGGTAACATTGCAAAAAAAAATTAGGTAGGTCGATCTTTTTTTGTAATTTAACATTTTTTCTTGTTTATAATTTGGTAAATTTAGTACATCTTACAGATATTTCGCCAGACTGAGGCCCTAAAAACACTTTTTTCTCCAAAATATCCAAAAATATTTAGGGTCGGACCATAGAAACAGGGTAGGTCGGTTACCCGAATACATCAATTTGTTTACGCCTTATAGGTTAATGGTTGTCTCCCTACCTGTTGACGTGTGTGAGGAGGTGTTGGTGTGTGTGTTGTGACGCTCGTACCTCCATCAGCAGTGTCCGCTCAGGGCTGGAGTCCGGTCTGTACACCTGCAGCCCACCCCCCACCGCCACCTCCCTGTTAGTGAATTAAATTGAAAGTCCTTTTATTTATACTGAGAGTATGATGGTCAATGACCTGAGCTTATGATACATCCAGTTGCAAGTCCATATCCATGTCTGGTTATGGGCAATCAATCAGGTTACTAAAATAGTGGGGTTTTTTTAATAGAAAATAAAAAGTATATAAAGACAGAAATGGGTTTTAGCCATGACTTAAAGTTTAATAGGAAAGATCATCTGATGTTACTTTTAGAATTGTTTCAAGGATAGATGGCAGATGGTATTTGCCTTGAGAAGGAATTGTAATTCACATCATGTATCAGTTGATACTACTTGTTTATTAACAGAGTAATTGAATGCCAATGTTGTCGTTGATTTAGCTTTGCCTTCTTGTGAAGAGCAGCAGTATTTAAGAGACAAAGACACATACTAGCTGTACAAATATATACCGTATTCGACCTAATAGGTGCACCCCTCCTTTTTTGGGGCGATTTTAGATTGTAATACCCCAAAAATATCTCAAATTGTTAGCGTACCGTATTCGACGTAATAAGCGCACACCCCCTAATAAGCGCACACCCCCGTTTTTGGGCGATTTTTAGACTATAAATAACCAAAAACATTTCAATTTTTTACCACAATTAAACTCTTAACTACTAAAAGGTGTCCATAATAATTTTTTAAGCGCACAGTGCGCTTATTACGTCAAATACTGTAAATGTACTACCCGTAAATTCCCGCGTACTACCAGCATCTCGTGTATAAACCGCACCCCCAACTCAGGAGAATCCTATAACCCGTTTTAGGATCTGAAAAAGTATATTTCATATAAGGTCGCGGGTAGTATGCGGGAATTTACGGTGTATTTCCAATGGAGAGAATAAAATCGTGCATTCATACATCATGATAGGCTGGAATACCTGCCCTGGCCGCTCCTACTACGTTACCAAGGTACGAGGGTCAGGCCTACCAAGTGTAGCATCATGACGACCATGGCGTAATGCATTGATTGATTGATTGTTAGGTAGTTTAACGTCCGGAGGGCAAGTTGCGTTTTGCATTTCAGACTGCCGTCAGATGATCTAATCTATGAGATGAGCCAAAAGATAGAAATCTCACTCCTACACATTTACCAAAGCAAGGGTTCTTTAACCTCCGACACCACATAGACAGGGTCTGAGAGGGACATGCCTTTGATATGCTGTAAATCTCCCACAGCATGGGAGATGGCAGCCAAAGATGAAATCACGAGACAAAATAGACTCCAAGCTCATATAACTGTGTGCCATGAGTCTGGAGCGATACCTCCCAACTCACCAAGGTACCAACCCCAATTAAACTGCCCTTAAATGGTTAAAGGGTTACAGTAACCACCCCCTACCTGGCGTTCTGCAGGAGTCTGATGATGATGTAGAAGAGTTTGGCCACCTTGGGTGTCATGGGTTCTGTCTGCGCCTCCCCCGACACCTCCCACTTCTGTAGGAGTCTCAGCCCCCGGCTCCCCTCCGCGTCCCGCTGGTACTTGTCACAACACCCCCTGGGGTAGGAGAGAGTTTAATTAAAGTAGAGTAGACACCATACAGAACAGATACCTCAGTATATGGACTATCTTAATCCATTTTTGTATATATTTATAGCTTAGCTTCGAGAAGGATCACTGCCTTTCTCGTGAACTGATAAAATGATTTTCTACATTCAGATTGAAGTAATTTTCTGAGTAAAACTTTTAAACTTTTAAAAGTAAACAGTACATTGTTTAATTTCTTCATCTTAAAGTACGGTAATAAGTATAAAAGTTCTGTACAATTACAATTTCAAGAGAAATAAAAAGAAAAAGACAAATATGATTTTCCTGCAGTGTTGAAAAATTATGCAGAATTTATTCTAAATAAGTATTTATGCTGAGTAAGTACTATTGTGATATCATAAATGACAGCACTTACCTGGTGAGGAAGAGGTGCCTGTGTAGTACCAGTTGCTGCCACACGGGGGCGGCAGTGTAGACTGAAGTGGGGTGTAGGTATAACGTCTCCACACAGCGCGGGTCTCCGGTCAGTAACAGCTCCAGGTACCGGTGTACCTCGTGTACCGTGTAGTCACACGTCACATCTACGTCTCGGTTCTAACCAGGATTCCCACAAAAAATATTCAGATTGATATTCCATGATATTTTCAAGACATTTCATGATATAAATCTCAATTTCCCATGACATTTATAACATTCTCGTGGGGGTCAGGGGGCTTGGGTCCTAAGAAAATTTCTTAATATCGAGATTACTTTCAAGTAATTGGTGGGAGGGGTTGCTGTTTTTGGAAAGGTCTATTTAAATACTCACAACCACATGTGATTCCATAGAAGCACATGATTTTTTTAATTGGTGTGGGGGGGGGGGGGTGCTGTTTTTGAAATGTCCATATGTTTACTTCTATTTTCTATTATTTCTATTTTCAAAGAGGTAATTTCTTCGAGTTGAAATTTATTTTATTGGTAGACTTGAAAATCTCATTTGCAAGCTATCTCAGCGGGCACAGGATACTTATTAGGCACTTAATAATGTCTCTTGAACTGAGTTGTGCGCACTGGAATGAGTCTACAATCAGAGTGAGTTAGTACAGGTTCAGCCTACAGCCTACCTTGATGGTGTGTTGGGGCGGGTTGAACCCCAACACTTGATTGGTCGGTGCAGCATACACAATGAACATGTCCACGTCACTCGCTGGGGTGTGTAGGTTGTACCTGTACGAATAGAGTTTTATACATGACAATATTTATCAAATAAAATTTGTTTCACATAACCGCTGCCATATCATCCTAATCATCAGTAATTACCAACAATTGCGCCAATATTAATCAACCATACTTCACTTTCTAAAATTCTCAATTTTTTCAATAAATTATTTCTATATGAATTTTTCCACTTATATATATTTCTTTTTAAAGACAAATTTTCTTTTTGAAATAACAACGAATTATTCAACAGAAATCTCACCTTTGACTTCCAAAAGCGCAAGCCAGTAGAATCTGCCCCATGCCTTCCACCTTCTTTGTCAGACGCTTCCAAATTTCCTGGGCGTCGACTGTTTTTTCATCTGCTTTAAAAAACGCCGGTGGCCTACGAGCTTCTTCGTCCGCCATTTTCTTTTTACGTAAATCATTGAGTTCCTCGATATTTTCATCAATCATCTGACATATTTTGTACCCCGTCTCTGATTCTACGGACTGCCAGTTTCTAGCATTGTTCAGTGGAGTACCGTCTACAAGCGTTAGGGAGTCGGTCAGCGATGACGGCAGACATTTCTCCCCGTGTCCGTCTAAATACGCTTTAATCCATCTAATTGTGAACCTCTGCCACCCATCTGAAGCTACAACCTTCTCAGTGACCACACCCTCTCCAGTATCCATCTTATTTTTATTTAGATTAGTATTTTCAGTTTGTAACTTTTCTAGAGATTCTGACCCAGGTTTAGACAACATCTCTGCATAGCCATGCCAGCCATGGCAGTTGTTGACACTATAGATGAGTATGACAGGTCCCTTATCTAAGGCAGTACAGAGTAGGTCTGTGGGCTGGGGTGGAGTACTTCTGTTCCTACAGGCCCAGATGCTCCTATTGTGGCAGTCTTTGAGGGAGTTCATGTTCTGAGCTTTGGCTACAAAGAATGTTGCACCCTCCGGGGGTGCTTTGTGATGTGACGCCATCTTGATCTGAAAGGTGCAAGTGTCATGATGTGATGTAAGATGCTAGAGTGATCTTTGGAATTAAGTCTGGCTAAATAAATTGTAACCCAGCCCTATTCAGCTACATAGTTGAATAAATTTTCTTCAAAATTGTATGCATCGATATGGATTGACACAAAGCATTCCCAACTTTGTATGTATCATAGTTTTCCAATCAAAAGTATATATAGGCATGTAGATTCTGACCTCTGTATTTTTTTAATTAAAAAAAAAAGAAGATACAAATCCAACGTTCACAGTACCCTACCTTTATTTCTCAGTATGTTACCAAAAACACAGAATGTATTTTGCTAGGCCTTGTCAAGGAATACCTAGCTACAGGTAGTTTTGTCGAAATAGTGATAATATAATATACAGCAGTCCAACATTATAGCACTCCAATGCACAGGGGTGTGAACTGAGAAAAAGCAAAAGATCTGAGGGTTTGCGTGGAAGAGGATTTGCGTGATGAAACAACTATTTTTATCTACACTATGCAATTTCATCATAGAAAAACAACAGTACTATTACATAGGGGGGTTTGGGGTTTGCCCCCAAGAAAATTTTGAAAGTCAAGAGGGCAAATGGGGCTATTTGATGTATTTTGGTGATCTGGTCTGTTGAGATTTCTAAGTCCCCCCCCCCCCACATAAGGTGAAACAGATTTCTCATTGGATCTGGACAAATCACAAGAATGACCAATTTGAAGATCAAAAGATCTGAAATCAGATTTTAATCTGAGCTTTCACAGCCCTGAATGCACTATATGGATATATATCTAAAACTGGACATCGACATCCATGTAATAGAATCCTTCTAACAGAAAGCTATATTTAGTAGAAGTAGAAATCCATGAATATCTATATGAAGGAGAACACCATGTTCATGCCTATGAATATGTCTGTGTGTATGTTCATTTCAAAATTCAAGATTGCAACCATTCATTGAATGCCACCATACTTTCAATGTAATCTCGAATTGCAGTTGCAGTAATTTGATACTAATAAAAAAAATTCTATTCTATTTTTCTTTCATGAACATTTGGCACCCCATAGGTTTAGGATGGCCACCATTCATTGAATGCCACAATGCTTTAAACGTAATCTTGAAATGTAGTTGCATTAATTTTATACTGTTAAAAAAATCCAATTTAGTTGTTTTTTTCGTGAATAGTTGGCACCCCATAGGTTCAAGGTGGCCACCAGTCATTGAATGCCATAATGCTTAAATGCAATCTTGAATCGCAGTTGAATTAATTTGATTTAAAAAAAAAAAAACTTTCCTTTTTTTCTTTCATGAACAGTTGGCACCCCATACATTCAAGATGGTTACCAGTCATTGCATGCCACAATGCTTTAAGTGCAATCACGAATTGTAGTTGCATTAATCTGATACTAATAAAAAAAACTAATTCTATTATTTTTTTTAATTCATGAACAGTTGGCACCCCATATATCTAAGATGACTACCATTCATTGAATGCCCCAATGCTTGAAATGCAATCTCAAATTGTAGTTGCATCAATTTAATGCTAATAAAAAACAAATTCTCATCGATTTTTCTTTTATGAATAGTTGGCACCCCATAAGGTGGCTACCATTCATATTAATGCAAATACAATGCGTTAAGTGCTATCATGAATTGTATCTGATCTACAAAAAAAAAAAAAAATTCTGATTTTTCTTTCATGAACAGTTGGCACCCCATAAATTGAAAATGCACCCAGCACCCAGGTCAACGGCTATATACAGACAAGTGTACCTCCCCTGCCTGTTCTCCTTCAATGCAGAGTGAAGAGGGTGGGAGGGGGTGACCATCAACAGTGCATAAACACTTTGATTGGATGACAATGCAGTTTTTATATTACAACCCTAAATTTGTGCAACGAAAATCATCAAGAAATACTAAGTATTTTTTCCAAAGAATAGCTTTTCTAGAATGGCTCGATACTCAGAAATCCTACTGCGAATAAAAAAAAGTCAAATTCTGATTCTAAACACCTGAAAAGTGAGAAATGCTGGCGTTCACGGTTTATGTAGGAAATGTACTAAAAACACCAAAAATATGCATTAAAACCCTGATTTTCTCAAAAACTGTTCAGTAGGATTTTTTCTAACTGAGGTTGCAATGTTTTCTACCCTCATATTACACATTGGCATAGAGAATATATTGGCACCTAGTCAGGATTTTGCCCTAGAAGCAATCTGTGAGGCAAAAAACAGCCAAAATGAGCCACTGGTCTGAAGTATAAAACTGGGCATCGATCACTATAGAGCTACAAAGAGAGAGAATCGATGTCCAGTAATAAAATGGTTTAGACTAGATGTTGGAAATGTATGTCACCACTTCTTCAATTATTTCCGACCCCTCCTGAAGGGGGGGGGGCGTAAAAAATTCTGAAGGGGGGTGGGCGAAAAATGTTCACCGCCTTCGGCGAGGGGGGGGGCGCGAAACGTTCCACACGCTCTCGAGGGGGGGGGGGGGCTTAAAAAATTTTCGCGTCTGCACAAAATCTCACCACCCACCCCCTGTAATTAATAAATGAACACTCCCTAACAGTATTTGATACAAGCAGGGATATAAGGGTGCACTAGATCTAAAATACCATGTTACAATTGATATATCTACGCGAAAATATGCACCCTTTGTAATTCATGAAATGGTTTTAGAATTAGAAGTACGTACAACTAGGGGAAACAGGCGCCGTGCGGCGGCGCTGCGGTCGTTACGCATGGCGGGCCCAGAAGTGGACTGACAGCAACTTTTCCAAAACAACCGCCCCTTACACTGATTATTCATGAGGTTTTGAAGATCTGACCAATCAGGAGGCTAGAAGTTGACCTGTATATTGAGTATCAGTCCAAAATGGCTGCTTACGGCAAGGAAAAGACCCCAAAATCGCAAACGGCAAGTTGCCATATCAGTTTAACTACAGAAAAAAGTATGATACGCTTTCCTAAACCATTGTATCTAACAGGAAAGTGTCCATTTAATGTCCGTAACTAATTTGTTAAGCATATTAGGCCCGTATTTAGGAGATATTTGACTATTTCCAAACCCCTATCAGATCGCCATCCAAAATGGCCGACATCGTTAACGCTTGGCGCGCACATGGCGGGTTGATTTAAACTCTTCTACAGGGCTAATCACACAGAAACGGATCTACTGTACGATCCAAATTTCAATTATACACATTTATACTAATTTAGAAGGTATTTTGGGACATAATTAACCAATAACAAGGAAACTAGCAGAAAAATGATAGTGAGTGCGTGACTAGCATGTGGGCGTCGGCGATGTAAACATGTCAGCCTGGGGGGCCGAGGTGAAGCTGTCCAGACTATATTATTGCTGATATATTCCATATCCAGCACCAAAACCCAAATTAACGTATGCACACTGATAGCTGGTCACCTTATTTGTCCAGTGAACCACTTTTCTGCAGTGAATTATACTGTACAGTTCTGAAATGATCGCTAGTTCGTTTTTAAAAAAAACGGACATTTAAATCTTATATTTTTTTCTAGAAAAAAATCTATCAAAATTCGAGGGTTCAAGCTATCGACTCAGGAGTTACATATTTGAGTTCCTGATCTTTTCAGCGTTCCGGTGAGGTATAATACATAATTCCAGCTTCACCCCTTCAAAATCACTTGTTCCCCCTAGTACAACCCTAGCTGAGTCCTTGAGATTAGGGTAACCACTGTTAAACTATGGGATCAAAAAGCTGGGTCAGGTTAATTAGAAGGGCCTAGTCGATGAGTGGACTGCTTTACCAGGATGTATGATAGAATTGATCTCTTGCTCGTAGGCAGTTCTGTTTGGCATGCTACAGTTGGAGCATAGACATAGTGCTGGTATGGACCTGTCCTGGTTGAAAATACCAGCTGGGTGTGAGCGATATTAGAGGAACTCAACTTTCGGCACCTCACAATGATGACAAACCTCCTTACCTCACTTAGCTGACACTTGTATATAAACCCACAGAGCTAGTTTTCGTTGTCTGCCAAGTACTGACTATTTCATTTTCCTTAAATTGCTCCAAAACAGACTTTGTAAGACTTGTCACTGTGTTGTGAAATGTCGGCAATGTTTACATCGATAGTGCCGCCACCTAGTGTTAGAGCGGCGTAACTTGTGTGAGTAGTGCATAAAAGGGGATTTGTGGATGGCGTCCGTCAACCTGGAACGCTGAGACCGTTTGCCGCCAGTCTGTTTGTGGGGGGGGGGGGGGGGGGTCTTTCACGACTTGGTAAATAGATGGTAAAGCAGGGGCTCATGATCTTGGAGCTATTAGATACTCGTGATGTGAAAAGTTATTTGGTTATCGTTACCACTGCATCCATAATATTAAAAAATAGACTACCTTTTGTAGTCTCCCCTTTTTTTTCATCAATAGTTATATTTTCATTATATAATATAATTCCCAATACAAAAGACATGCAGGTACTATCATTATATATCAAACACAGCTAAGCATTGTAGCAGAGGACTGTGCAATTTGTATTCAATTTATAATTATTAAAATGTATTGAAAGAATTACGTGATACCGTTATATAGTCTCTGGTATGTTCCCCGGGGTATGTTCATGTAATTAGACTTGCACAAGTCATTGATTTTGAATGGAGCGAAAATGGAATTTTCGTCAATATAAAATGTCTTCTCATTTAGAATCAATCTAACCAGAGGGGTGAGGGATGTGATTCAGTCTATTAAAAGGCTACCGGTACTTGATATCATATCACTAACTATGGGCAGTGTGGCTTGCTATACCTTCAGTTAAATTATTACTCTTTTTTTTTGTCACAGAAGAAAAGACAAAAGCGGTAGTCCTATTGTGTGTTTGTTCATTATCAAAAAGCATTTGACTAGATGATCATCTTGATAGGTATTCCTTGTAGTTAAAATTACTGCCTGGATATTACAAGACATAAACCTTTCCGTCATACTGATTATACAAGTGACTCAGGCCTCACCTAAAAATATATTCTTATAAAGAAAAGTGACTAAAAACACAGCTGATTAACGGTTGTATTAGATATTTATTTTCAGAATATAGGCTTCTATGTACAAAAAATGTAATGCAATAAGAGTATGTTTATTCATATTTTATCTATATATTTTTTAATAGAATAATATGTTAATAACCATATTAGATGTGCTTAAAGCATGCTATGATTTTGAATATATATTAAATGAGAGTATGACTGTACTGTTTTTGTTTTACAAGACATATAGCCGATATAGCTGCATTAATGAATATATACAGATGGTAACATGAATCAGTGCAATGACAAGATATGGTAGAGCCAGGTTCTGGCATATCACAGTTGGTAATTATAATGGGAGTTGGTATGACTTTGCAGTGGAATCATTACTCCTCTGAGTCGCTCACTGATGCTCGACCACGGCCGTAGCAGCATGTCAGAGCATTTCTCAGACCTCGGCCAAAGGTGGCCAAGCCATTGCGCATTCTGCGTTTGAACGACTTCTTCTTGATGACGACAGGGCACTGGAAAAGAGAAAACTCGCATGAGAATCAAGCAAAGCTGACACTGCCATACAAAAGTAATTTCATGAATATTTCTAAATGGATCAGGGGATGATAGTTTGAAATTGTCTAAAAATGTTAGGGCAAGTTATGTTTATACTTATGTTGGATCTACTGTTAACCTGTAGTGTGTGTTCTATTAGTGAGTTAAAAAAGAGATAGAGATATTTCTAGTATAATGAAATATTATATCATAAAACTATAGAGGAAGAGAAATGCTTAGGATGTGTATATAGTCATTTATGAATTGTAAGTTTTATAACAGTACTCACCAGGTCTGTCAGACTGACATCACTGTCAACCTCCAAGATCTCGCTTTGTGGAATCTTGAGGTTCACCCTCTCTTCCACCCCATCTAGCTTGCTTTGTTCGACCTGGAGAATCTTGGCCTCTACCACCTTGAGGAGCTCGGCGTGCACTCTCTTGAGGCACTGGCCGTGGGTGGCCTTGACCTTGGCCTCGACCAGATCGAGCAGCTCGGCGTGCACGCTCTCCAGGCGCTGGCCGTGGGTGGCCTTGACCTTGGCCTCGACCAGATCGAGCAGCTCGGCGTGCACGCTCTCCAGGCGCTGGCCGTGGGCGGCCTTCACCTTGGCCTCGACTACCTGGAGGAGCTCGGCGGTCACTCTCTTCAGCTGCTGGCCGTGGGCGGCCTTCACCTTGGCCTCGACTACCTGGAGGAGCTCGGCGGTCACTCTCTTCAGCCGCTGGCCGTGGGCGGCCTTCACCTTGGCCTCGACTACCTGGAGGAGCTCGGCGGTCACTCTCTTCAGGCGCTGACCGTGGGCGGCCTTCACCTTGGCCTCGACTACCTGGAGGAGCTCGGCGGTCACTCTCTTCAGCCGCTGGCCGTGGGCGGCCTTCACCTTGGCCTCGACTACCTGGAGGAGCTCGGCGGTCACTCTCTTCAGCTGCCGGCCGTGGGCGGCCTTCACCTTGGCCTCGACTACCTGGAGGAGCTCGGCGGTCACTCTCTTCATCTGCTGGCCGTGGGCAACCTTCAGGGTGTCACTCTTTGCTACCTCTAGGATGGTGCTCTCTGCCAGTTGTTTCTGGGACTTGTACAGGGAGTAGACATACGAGGCAGCTGGGGCTGGGACATTTGAAACAAAGCGGAACCAGTCATCGGCTTCCTCCTGGAACTGGGTTGCACTGTGCAACACCGGGGTCTCCACGATGTCCTGGCACTGGATGTTGGAGGCATCCACGGGCACCAGGGGTGCATCCTCAGAGATGTCGGGGCTCCACTCATCCCAGGCACTGCCTTCCTCCTTCAGGTAGGACTGTGCTGCCACAGGGAGGCACAGAGGGTTGCGAGCCTGCAAGAAAATTAACAAAATGAAATAACAATTTTTCCATTGACACTAATAATTCCATTCTTTCCCTATTAAGACACGGACCAATAGTGAAATTATCTGATTTTTTCCCCCTTATTACGCTTAATTAACATTACAATTACTGTGTTTTCATATATTTTCGACTACAGGTATATGCTCAGGGTACAGTTGTCACCATGATGAATACAAGACTGTTGAGTTACTTGCAGGTTTTTTTTTTGTTTTTTTTTTGTTGTTGTTTGTTTTTACTTGCAGTTCTACATGTTATGCATATATATGCCATTGTTAAAGGGTTGATAAAAAAGACATGAGCCTACATACCTTGGCCAGTGTGGTAGCTACATCTGACAGTGTGTTGTCTGCTGCCCTGATGGTCTTGGCAACCAGCGATAACGTTGCAGTGGCCATTTCAAGAGTCTTGGATTTGCTAAGCGGTTTCGGCTCCGGTGCTACGCCGAGCTGAGGGGCAGAGGTTGCCTTGCTGATTTCCTTGACGACCTGGTCTGTCCGTCGCCGTCCCCGACGGTTTTTGCCTCCCTTGGTTTGCCGAACTTGGAGAACAGCTGGGTCATTCTGTAACATAGTAAAGAGACATTGTCAACCCATGTTCTTCTGTGTTGGCAGTAGTTGCAGAGGTGCCACAAAAGCAGCATATCTGACGATCTAAGGGAGGGGTCACTGTTTATCCACAGGGGGGAGGGGTCAAACAAATTTCGACCTCTCTAAAGAGGGGGGGGGGGATTTTTCGGCGAAATAGCATGCATGTTACTATAATACAAGGGGGGGGAGGATTCCGACCCATATTGGGGAGGGGCCGGAAAAATTTCGGGCTGAAAAATCTTTGGAGCCAACCCCCCTCTGTTGTTAAATAATGACCACTCCCTGAGTCAACCTTTTATTGGAGAATTAAAATATATTATTCAGAAATGCCTTAGTATAAGGGTTGAGTATCATAACTATTGATATACTTTTTTTTTGCTTATTGCATTACTTTTTGCATTACTTATCGTATGCATACAAAACCTTTAAGCAACTTATAAGGGAGAGCAAAGAAAGTGGCCCACAAAGACCCTGTACCGCACCGTGCCTACGGGTACACTATAGAAGGTGCTTAGGTTTTAAACATGTTTAGCTCTAAACACGTTTAAAGTCTAAACGCTTTGCCAAGCTAATCATATTTTTTACCACCTGTCTAAACCCCTAAACGGCTAGGCTAAACATGTTTAAATGTTTAGGATCTAAACACTAAGAAACTATATGATTAGGATATAAACATCAAAATCAATCATGTGTTTAGTGCACACATCGAGTTAATTCTGTCAAAAGAAATAAGTCAGAGTTTCATTCAACACTCACTCAAGAATATGTTTAGCTAAGTGTTTAAAATCTAAACACTTTTTTTTACAGTGTATGTTGTGCAGTATGGAGACTTAAAAAAACTGCAAAGGAACCTGGAACCCCGGTACGGTAAGCGGGACGGTAAGAAGGCTAAACGCCAAACAAAACGCGATTAAGCGCCGGTTTCTGAAGAGCGCCGGTCTTGTATAGGGGCCGGGGGTAAAGGGGCCTTGAAAGGTTCCTTAAGCACTAAAATAGCATCTTGAATAAGCGCCTGCCTTGGATATAAAGGCCCCTCCAAATTGAAGAGCGCCCCGGCGCTAAATCGCGACGGTACCGTACCGTAGCCGTAAGCTACACCGCCCCACCCCCTCCCGCCGGCCATTCAAATCCTCAACGAGCCCCTATTGTTTTAATATGAAGGAAATTCTTTAATAACCAAATGCTACCAAGGCCACAGAAACGCAGAAAACCAAAAGTACACTTGTTAAATCATTCACCATCTTTCCACCATATGTTTTGAAAAAAGACCCATCCCCGGGACCCATCATGCCATCATCATGGCCACGTCGTCATACTCACTGACTCAGCATCAATTATAGTCCGTCACAAGTTTGGTAAGCTCAACTGTAAAATGTGTTAATAAAGTATAAAGCATGGAATACATTAAATTTGTGATTCTGACGGCAGCAAAGTTGTTTATAGAAGCCTGGACTTTGACAGCCCAACACCCCCCCCCCCCCTCCTCAACCCACCCGTAATGTCCACATGCCACGCCCCTTTTAGTTTCTTGGCACATTATTTGTTTAAAGTCACATAAAATGTCTGTAAAACTTACCGGTGACAGCACCGGGCTGCGCTGCTGACGACTCTGGGGTTTAGATGACTTGCCTGCCATCTTTGAATACTGATGTATTTCTGTAAACCTTACTTTTATACAAAATAAGCGAGTTGAATGCTTGTGTGCGCGTGTAATTGCTGAGCTGAGCTATGGCTATGTTGACACGGTGGTCATGGGTGATGGTTACTAGGCACCGCGTCCATGGCAACGCCAACAATGGATGACGACACGCTATGACGACACGCTATGACGACCCCAACACCACGACAACAGATTGACGACAACACACAACCCTCATGCAGCCTCCGCGCTAGAGCCGCCCACATCATGGTGATCTTATCCCGATTTAGGGAGAAGAGGAAGCTCAAGAAGCAGGAGAAGAAGAACAAATGTGGTGAAAGCCCTCCTCCATGCCAAGTGAGTATTATTTATTTGATTTTCGGCAGAATAACGACATTTTTAGGAGTTTCATTCCGTCCGGGGGCGGGGCCCGCGGCGAGCGGGCGGGCAGGCGGGCGGTGGCGGCGGGCAAACTCGATAGCCCTCTGCTTCTACCAGTATTTCACGGTCTCTGAGCTCACATTATCAAACTAACCGGAACATAATTCACTTAAGTTGTTCTTTTACTTATAATTTATGTAGTTTACCGGGAATTTATGATAAAAAAGCAAATGAACACTCGGCCACTTCGATGGGGCTGGGGGATGAAAAGCAGCCGGGGGGAGGGGGGGGGGGAGCGGGGGAGGGAGAGTTTGTCGATATTTAGGTGGGCTACTATAAGAAAAAGTGTTTAGAATTAAAACACTTTAAGATATACACCTAATTGCAATGTGTTTAGGTTCTAAACACTCGTCTAAGCATGTGTTTAGCATTATTTAGATACTTTTTACCTAAATACCACAAGAGTGTTTAGATTAGGGTTTAGAGCAAACGTATTTAGATTAAGTGTTTAAATTCTAAACACATGTTCAAAAGTGTTTAGATTCACATTATAGCTAGGCCTCAACACATTCAATAAGTTTTAGGTGTTTAGATTTTAAACACATTTATAGAAAAATGTTTAGATCCTAAACACTTATCTAGTACTGGTATATGCTTAAATTATTGTCCCTTCATTCTTAGTTGAGCTACATATTAGTTGAGCTACATATTTATAAGTGTTTAGGTAAAAAGTATTTGAATGCTCAACACTTTACAAAATAGTGTTTAGGTGAGTGTTTAGATTCTAAGCATGTTGTATTTTATGTGTTACAATCTTAACACTAAACACTGTGTTTAGATCCTAAACACATATGTTTAGATTCTAAAAACATTTGCTATATCAAGTTAAAAGGCGTTTAAATGCTAAGCACTTTGGAAATAGTGTTTAGATAAGTGCTAATAATTTAAACACATTGCTATCATGTGTTTGAAATCTAAACACTCCCTAGAATGTGTTTTGCTGAAATGCACTGTAAAAACAGTGTTTAGATGATAAATGCACATGTTTAGCGGCTAAACACTTTTCTAAACACTATCTTGTCCCACATTTTGAGACACCGTTTTCCATCTAAACATGTTTCATTTCTAAACATGTTTAGATAGAACATGTTTAGTGTGCCAAGTGTTTAGATCTACTAGGTGTTTACAATTATAGAGTTTAGACCAAGGAAGGGTTTAGATATATAATGTGTAGATCTATAGAGTGTTTACATCTGTAGTGTTTAGCATTATTAGGCATTTAGATAAATAGCATTTAGATATAGTAGGTGTTTAGTTACATGGTGTTTCGGTAAGTTGATTGTTATTTGCATATTGGAATATATTATCAGTCCAATCTACCATCTTATTATATTAAGATAGATTGTTTTATAACACCCTTGCAGAGTGTCATCACATATGTTACATAGCATCCATACTAAGTAACTGGGAAATGTGTACAACAGACTGGTGGAGAGAATATTGCTATATATTTTCTTATATCCCACAGAAAAGGTGTCCCTAGTGATTTTAGCTTTTCTGCACATAGTCTCAACCCCAAATCATAAAATTGCTCTCCGGGTAATAATATTCATATGTTCCCATATTCAGATCACTCAAATGATGTGATTCTTTGTTTGCTTTTGTATGTTTATTCAAGGATCAGCTCATAAATGGGTGGGGAAAGTCCACCCAATGACTTAACTGCCACCTGGTGGGATAAAATTGTGTTTAATATCTAAACACTTAAACATCTTTAGGTGTTTAGATGTTTAGATTAAATGTGTTTAAGTCTAACGTGATAAAGTGATGAGCATGCTTACAATATATTTGTGTTTAAGCAACCATACCAATCATGACAAACAGACACGTCATCAGCCACATTTTCTTGTAGGCAGGGGAGTACACTCTATTAATTATCACTTTTCTGGTTATAATTATGTTTGTAATTGGAGTACTTATATCATTTCTGCAGATTTTCTAAACTATAGATAAATACGTGCACTTTGGAAAAGCCAAACTCATGTTTGGATCATAAATATTAGAATTAAATTTTCATTCCAATAGGTTATAAAAAACTGCTAAGCTGATTGGAATAATGATGGAAATATCATTGCTATACTAGAGAAAAAGTGTTTCATGCACGATTTGGTATCTAAACACCTCATTGTTTAAATGCTGAACAGGTGGTAGATGTATGTTTAAAGCCTAAACACAAAGAAAACATATGTTTGAATAGTAAACACCCATCTGAATAAATGTTTACTTTCTAAATGTTTAAACACATGCATGTCTTCGGTGTTTAGGCATTTAGAAATGAAGTGTTTAACATACAAAATATATGTTTAGATTTCTTCAGTGTGTACGGATTAAACATATTTAGCTTTTTTGGTGTTTAAAGTTAAACACAGTTTTAACAGTGTGTGTTTGGAATATAAACACACTTGTAAAGTAAAAAACGGAACAAATAAGTCTTTAGATGCTAAACACCGTTTTTACAGTGATATACTTTACTAAGAGTTTAGGATCTAAACACTTTTTTGCAGTGTAGACCCCTCCTTTTGAACATATCCCACTCCAAAAAAAGTTTTGGTCTAAAAGTAGGAGGACAATTACCTGAAACGGTGGTGTCTTTATTTTTAAATGAATGAGTAGCAGCAAGGGGCAAACTCACCAAGTGACTAGACACAGCACAAGTCCCAGTTCCAGTTGGCAAAGAGCACCATCCTAGAGGTCGCAAAGAGTGACACCCTGAAGTTCGCACACAACCACATCTTTAAGACAGTGCACAATCGTTTTATTAAAGATTTCAGGTTCTGGTAGATCTAGTGATAATACTCTATTCCCTGTACAATGACAATATTTCCCATCCTTTAGAATGCACACTGTAGTAAAACTGAAAGTAGGTGGGTTCTGTTTCAAAAAAGAAAAAGAAAAAAATAAAGAAAGAAAAGAGGGGTTCAAGGGCATAGCCTCCCCCACCCCACCTCCAACATATAGGCCTAAAGTGGCGCCATCTAGAGGATAAACCTAGAAACCAATTAAGATTACTGGAAATACACTCGGCGTCTCGTTACATGGTGAGTTCGTCCCCACGTGCATGGTGGTAGGCCAATGAGTGCTGTAAACCCCCATCTTTAAGGCAACCCCCTACTTTGAGGGAAAAGAACTAGGGTGTTCAGGCTATTTAAAGAAAAGGCCGAAAAGTATTTTTTCTCATGCAGTTTGGATAGTGGGGATCCTAACTAAGACAGTGGTGAAGGAATTGTAATTCTCTTACTCCTACAACATTTCTAATTAGCTATGGTCGACAGCCTTTTCTCAAAACGTCAAAACAGATTCAAATGTTTCATGTCGACCAAAAGCTTCTGCTAGTGGGGGGTAGAAATTGAAAATGTTCCAAAAATGTCAAAAATTGATGTTTTTATAAAAATCCAACAGCATAATATGAAAGGCCTACATTTTTTTCATTTTACCCCAATAAAAGAAATCACAAACTCATCATTTTCAAAAGCAAGGAATTACAATTTCACTTTAATTTTTTGTGGTATGTAAAGTAAAGTAGTGCGGCCTGACAATGTCAAAGGAATTATAGTCAATCAATAATTGACCTACTCTGCAAATCATCTCAAACTGAAAAGTCTTATTTTTAAGCAATCCCTGTCATGGAGGCCATTGACCGAAATTGATGCAACCTAAATTTAAGCCAAAAAACCCTTTTATCATACAAAGAACTATGTCAATTGAATAGATAGAGTATTTACTTGCCTTGTTCACATTAAAGAAATGGAGAAAAACATTTTAATCAAGTAAAACGCCAATTAATGTCAACGTCAAGAGTCCGGTTTAAAAACAAACAAACAACAACAAACCATTGCCGATGTCTATTGCTAACTGCATTCTGATTGGACGAGAGAGGCGATGACGTCATTAGACCAATTTTCTCAGCCAATCAGAACTCTTCTTACAGCTGGTTTGGTCCGCTCCCGCGCAGCGATTCGAGATTGAAAATCGGCGATTTGAGATCAAATATCGGCGATTTAAGATAAAAATCAGCGATTCAGCTTTCTTTTTTTGTTGAATTGGCGAGTTCTGTTGTTAAATAGCTGAGTTCTGTTGTTAAATGGCTGAGTTCTGTTGTTAAATGGCCGAGTTTTGAATATCTAACCGCTACGAGCTAATTCTATGGCCAAAACCGGAAGTATAAACATCACCATGACAACGAAGATTAAACTGCCACGTCACCATGACAATTTGCGGCAAATTGATATATTTTAGTAGCGGGCGGCAAATTGAAACATTTTAGTAGCGGGCGGCAAATTGATACATTTTAGTAGCGGGCGGCAAATTGATACATTTTAGTAGCGGGCGGCAAATTGATACATTTTAGTAGCGGCGGCGAATTGATACATTTTAGTAGCAGCGGCGAATTGATACATTTTAGCAGAGACATGGATGGGGAGATGGGATACAGGAGAGAAGGCCCAGGAATATAGGCCTATCCATTAATTATAAGCCCCTCCCCCCTCCCCGCTTTTGTCATTAGAAAGTCGAATGAGTGATCTAATTTGAGTACAATACGTTATTCCTCATTTCTGACAGCAGAATCGTAATCTCCAGAAAAAGCTACCCCAAATTCATATATTACAAGTCATATATAATCGAATTCCAGATGGTGGCTGTGGGTGAGCAGGTGGCTGTGGGAAAGCAGGTGGCTGGGGGTGAGCAGGTGGCTGTAGGCGTCAGCGCCCGGCAGCACATAACCGCTGTTTTACGTCTCGGCCAAAAACCGAGTCAATCAACAGTGACGGCATCGCCGTTTCCGTTTCGCCATGACAGTCGGCTGCGGGGCGGTGTGTGTTAGTGGACCCTGATCACCTTCCCCAGCCCCCGGTCCCCGCTCAGTTTTCGCCTTCTCTGTTTTAGCCTTCTCCCTTTATCGCGTTCTCCCATTCTCCGTTCATCCCATTCTCCGTTCATCCCGTTCTCCATTCATCCTGTTTTCCATTTATCCCGTTCTATGTTTATCCCGTTCTCCGTTTATCCCGTTCTCCGTTTATCCCTTCTCCGTTTATCCCGTCCTCAGTCTATCCCGTTCTCCCTTCATCCCGTTCTCCCTTCATCCCCTTCTTCCTTCATCCCCATCTCCGTTAATCCAGTTCGCTGTTAATCCCGTCCATCCGGTCGTCTGTTTATGCCATTGATCGTATTTGTCGCCTTCCGTTTATCCCGTTTTCCGTTTATCCCGTCCTCCGTTCATCCTGTTCTCCATTTATCCCGTTCTCCATTTATCCCGTTCTCCATTTATCCCGTTCTCCATTTATCCTATTGTCCCTTCCGCTCATCCCCTTCTCCGTTCATCCCCTTCTCCGTTCATCCCCTTCTCCGTTCATCCCCTTCTCCCTTTATCCCCTTCTCCCTTTCTCCCGTTCTCCCTTTATCCTGTTCTCCCTTTATCCGTTTGCTGTTTATCCCGTTTGCTGTTTTTCCGTTCTCCGTTTATCCCGTTCTCCCTTTATCCCGTTCTCCCTTTATCCCCGTTCTCCCTTCATTGCATTCTCCTTTCATCCCGTTCTCCCTTTATCCCGTTCTCCCTTTATCCCGTTCTCCCTTTATCCCGTTCTCCCTTTATCCCGTTCTCCCTTTATCCCTTTCTCCCTTTATCCCATTCATCCCCATTCCCCCTTTATCCCATTCTCCCATTATTCCGTTCTCCCTTTGTCCCGTTCTCCCTTTATCCCCTTATCCCCTTTATCCCATTATCCCGTTCTCCACTCATCCGCTTTTCCGTTCATCGCGTTCACCGTTCACCCTGTTCGCCGTTCATCCCCTTTCCCGTTTATCCCGTAGAGATTAAGGACGTAGAGATTTTCAAAGGAAAAAGGGACGATGAGACATATATCTGAGTTGGGAAACACAGGGGAGCTATGGTCGACAGTCATGATTCATTTTTTTCTTTTATAAGCGGATGAGCGGAGAACGGAATGAAGGGAGAACATGATAAAGGGAGAACGGGATAAACGTGATAAACGGAGCACGGGATGAACGGGATAAAGGAATGAACGGGATAAAGGGAGAACGGGATAAGGGGAGAACGGAATAAAGGGAGAACGGGATAAAGGGAGAACGGGAGAACGGGATAAAGGGAGAACTGGATAAAGGGAGAACGGGATAAAGGGAGTACAGGATAAATGGCGAACGGGATAAACGGCGAACGGGATAAGCGGCGAACGGGATAAACAGCGAATGGGATTAACAGCGAACGGGATTAACAGCGAACGGGATTAACAGCGAACCGGATGAACGGAGATGGGGATGAACGGAGAACGGGATGAACAGAGAACAGGATGAACGGAGAACAGGATGAACGGAGAACGGGATGAAGGGAGAACGGGATGAAGGGAGAACGGGATGAAGGGAGAACGGGATAGACGGAGGAATAGATAAACGGAGAACAGGATAAACGGAAGGGGATGAACAGGATAAAGGGAGAACGGGATGAAGGGAGAAGGGGTAAAAGGGAGAATGGGATAAAGGGAGAATGGGATAAAGAGAGAACGGGATAAAGTGAGAACGGGATAAACAGAATAAATGGACAACGGGATAAAGGGAGAACAGGATAAACAAAGAACGGACATAAACGGAGAACGGGATAAAGGGAGAATGGGATAAAGGGACAACTGGGATAAACAGAAAACGGGATGAACAGAGAACAGGATAAACGAAGAATGGGATAAACTGATAAACGGGAGAACGGGATGAACGGCGAAGGAGATAAACGGACAACGGGATGAGCAGAGAACGGGACGAAGGGAGAATGGGATGAAGGGAGAACGGATGAAGGGAGAATGAATAAAGGGAGAACGGATAAAGGGAGAACAAGATGGACGGAGGATGGGATGAACGGAAGGGGATAAACGGGATCAATGGGATAAAGGGAGAACGGCATAAACGGTGAACCGGGTGAACGGGATAAACAGCGAACAGGATGAACGGAGATTGGGATGAACGGAGAAGGGGATGAATGGAGAACGAGATAAAGGGAGAACGGGATAAAGGGAGTACGGGATGAACGGAGAATGGGATGAGGGGAGAACAGGATAAACGGAGAACAGGATAAAGGGAGAATGGGATAAAGAGAGAATGGGAGAAAGGGGAGAAAGGGAGAACAGGGAGAAAGGGAGAAACGGAGAATGGGACAGCCTACCAAGGGTGATCGAATCTATGAGATGAGCCAAGAGCCGCTCCTACACATTTACCGAAGCAAGGGTTCTTTAACCTCCGACACCACATAGACGTGGTGTGAGAGGGACAGGCCTTTGATATGCTGTAAGTCTACCAAGCGGTGAATGGAGAAAGGGATGAACGGGATGAACGGAAAAGGGGATGAAGGGAGAACGGATGAAGGGAGAACGGGATGAAGGGAGAACGGATGAAGGGAGAATGAATAAAGGGAGAACGGATAAAGGGAGAACGGGATGGACAGAGGATGGGATGAATGGAAGGGGATAAACGGGATCAATGGGATAAAGGGAGAACGGCATAAACAGCGAACCGGGTGAACGGGATAAACAGCGAACAGGATGAAGAGAGATTGGGATGAACGGAGAAGGGGATGAATGGAGAACGGGATAAAGGGAGAACGGGATGAACGGAGAACGGGATGAGGGGAGAACAGGATAAACGGAGAATGGGATAAAGGGAGAATGGGAGAAAGGGGAGAAAGGGAGAACAGGGAGAAAGGGATAAACGGAGAATGGGACAAACAGAGAACGGGATAAACGGAGAACGGGATAAATGGGGAACGGGATTTGTTTGTTTGGTAGTTTAACGTCCGGAGGGCAAGTTGCATTTTGCATTCCAGACTGCCAATAGTTTAAGTTTTTCACAAGTGATGGTAGGCCGAAGGCCTACCAAGGGTGATCGAATCTATGAGATGAGCCAAGAGCCGCTCCTACACATTTACCGGAGCAAGGGTTCTTTAACCTCCGACACCACATAGACATTGTGTGAGAGGGACAGGCCTTTGATATGCATTCATCGCCTTCTCCGTTCATCCACTTCTCCTTTCATTCCCTTCTCCTTTCATCCCGTTCTCCTTTCATCCCGTTCTCCATTTATCCTGTGTATCCTGTTTTCTGTTTATCCCTTTCTCCGTTTATCCCGTTCTCTGTTTATCGCAGTTCTCCGTTTATCCCAATCTTCCTTTATCCCAATCTTCCTTTATCCCGTTCATCTGTTCTCCATTCATCCCGTTCTCCCTTCATCCCATTCTCCCTTTATCCCATTCTCCCTTTATCCCCGTTCTCCCGTCATCCTGTTCTCCCTTTATCCTGTTCTCCCATCATCCCATTCTTTCTTCATCCCATTCTCCCTTAATCCCGTAGATCCCTTTTTCTCATTCTCCCTTTATCCCATTCTCCCTTTATCCCGTTCATCCCCTTCCGCTGATCTCGTTCTCCATTTATTCCATCCTAAGTCTATACCATTCTCCCTTTATCACATTCATCCTGTTCTCCATTTATCCTGTTCTCCCTTTATCCCGTTCATCCCGTTCTCCCTTTATCCTGTTCTCCCTTTATCCCGTTCATCCGGTTCTCCCTTTATCCCGTTCTCCCTTTATCCCATTCATCCCGTTCTCCCTTTATCCCGTTCTCCCTTTATCCCGTTCTCCCTTTATCCCGTTCTCCCTTTATCCCAGGTGTCCCTTTATCCCTCGGCAATTACCTAACCACATCATCAAATATTTTCTGAAAAAGAGAATAAAATATAAAAGAAAAAATGAATAAAATATAAAAGAAAAAAAGAATCATGACTGTTGACCATAGCTCCCCTGTGTTTCCCAACTCAGATCTATGTCTCATCGTCCCTTTTTCCTTTTAAAATCTCTACGTCCTTGTTGAGCTTTGTTTGCAAAAAGTAAGGTGATTTGGACGGACAGGTAGGGCCTACTTGAGCTATAGTATGTGAGCCATGCATATGGTCAAGTAGGAGGCACGGGGTAGCTGCTTGCCACTGCACCCTACACCTACTCACTCTGTATACAGTGCAGTGTAATAGGGAAGTACTCTTCTTACAAACTCTCAATTCCGGGAGTTGCATCTTATCTAAACATTCCCAAATTGCAACAGTGGATACTAAACATATATATAATTTAAATGTAGTTACCTACACCTTCCAATTCTTCTATATTCCGGGTCTTTCACTCCATTCTTTAATGGTTTTGGCTCTGGTTGTGGTTATTATTATCTGACAATAATGTAGGATATCTGTATTTGTAGCTTATCATTATTGCAATCAAATGGACCCCATTCAGTATTGCCTACTTAAATAGCCTTCCCCAGAAATGAATAATATTGCATAGTGTTTTCTGAGGTCCTTCCTATTTGCAGTGCCAAAGAGGGATGCCTCCACAGACAGCCTTTTCGCCTAGTTTCCACTTACTCATTGATATAAAAACATCATACAAAATGACAACAACAAAAAAAAAAGCTTGATAAACATATAGAATAGAAACATAGGTATCCATTGGTATGCATTAAGTCTAATTTCATTACAACCAAGTGTTGATAAATGAGGGATTTAGTCAGGGGAGTAGGGAAAATGTCCAAATGTCTGTGCAGTGGCAGTGCGGTCTGAACGGCCTAAAAGAACTGTCTTGTAGTAATTAGCCTTTGAAACTCTCTAAACTAATGCAGTTCAAACCCTGCCTTTAATACAGCCCTCTACTTTTGGGAAGAAAAAGTCTTGCAGGAAAAATTAATACCATAATTAGGCAAAAAAATGTATTTAAAAAATGTATTTTTGTTGTTTTTTTAATCCGATTTTATTTTATCCTGGGTCTATTTGTCAGTCTGAGGCCTATAGCCCCAGCCCCGATCTCCCCGCATCGACCCAGTTTGGTCGTGTGTGTAACAACCAGCATTTCATTCGGTCCTTTCCGTCTCTAAAGTCATTCCAGTCACACTTATGATTAACGAAAAGACTATTTAACAAAAGGATTAAAGGCACAGGCGCCTACAGACGTTACAGGACATACAGGTGTTGCTCCCAGTGAGTAATACATGCTGTCTATGGTCGGACACACTTTTGGACTGGTATTTTGACCAAGATAACAGTTTAAAATTTGGTGGGGGGGGGGGGGGGAGGGGGGGGGGGTCTGGCAGCCCTGTTTTGCCTTATTCGTTTTGGGTGACAAGGAGTTTACCTACGTTTTATAAGGCCCTATCACAATGCCTTAGTTGCTCCCTTCTGTCCAGATTCTCTTCTTTCAGGCTCACTTCGTCCAGGCTCGTTTTCTTCTTCTCAAATTCATCCAAACACAGTTCAATCATTTCAATCACTCAAGAACGCTGTGTCAGTTGTGATGGAAATCAAACATTCAATTTTTTCTACCTACACGTGCTCCCCCACTCATGTATATAGGATATCAATGCCCTGATGTAAATCACGCGATTAATCTCCATTTGGGAATCAGCAAAATAAGAAGAAAAAAGTGCCCTCGTCGTATTTCTCATGGCTTTAATGGTGTTGAGAAACAAGTTTTGTTATTGAGTGGCTTTATATAACGATGCCTTAATTGTTTGTTTTAGATGCGGTCTTTATTGACTCAGATAGCCTAGCTCCAAGAGTCTTATGCGACGCCTCTGTGAGACGTTTTTCAGGGGAAATTATATTTTTTTCATTTTCCAAATTTCTCATAGAAATATTAGGCCTATTGATCAGAGGTACACATAATCGGATAATTGAAGTGTTTTCCTACCCAGGGATGCAAGAAATATTTTTCTACCCCTACTAGAACCCTCTGAAAAAAATTGCTGAAGTAGACCCTTTCAAAAAAAATCATTTTTTCCTTACTGTAGACAAACATGAACAGTACTAGTTTGGACATTTTGTCAATTTCGGCATTTAGTGTTAAACCTATGGGAGATGTCAATTCTGGGTGGGTGAGGCTTTTTTTTTCAGACCAGTTTGCCATCTGTGGACATAATTGACAGTGGGGTGGAGTGGGGTTTGGGATAGGAGTATACATACACACTGCACAATACACATACACACTACACATGCACAATACACATGCACACTACACACGGACAATACACATGCACAATACACCTGCACAATAGTGGGGGTTGGGGGTTGGGATAGGAGTATACATACACACTGCACATGCACACTACACATGCACAATACACATGCACACTCCACATGCACAATATACATGCACAATACACTCGCACAATACATATTCACACTACACATGCACACTACACATGCACACTACACATGCACACTACACATGCACACTACACATGCACACTACACATGCACAATACACATGCACACTACACATGCACACTACACATGCACACTACACATACACACTACACATGCACAATACATATTCACACTACACATGCACACTACACATGCACAATACACATGCACAATACACATGCACACTACACATGCACACTACACATGCACAATACACATGTATACAGGCAGCCTCCCTGAGTCTTTTGTGATTAGGATCACACGCTAGATTTTATTTTCATGTGCTCCTACATTCATATAAGTTATGAGAGCAGTGGGTGTATGAACAATAAAAGAACTGTAAAGATAGATACCAGTAGGGGTCATTTACGACAAGAAAATGAAGGGAATTTTGTTGAATTTGCATGTTGGTTATATATTGATGATAGAATTAACTACACCTATGTCATTTTACGGATACTAAATGTTTATAATATGAAAACCTTATTACTGCGAATTCAATATGTACATAGGGCTCAGACATTTGCATCTATGACCCCCCCCCCCCCCCCACTGGGTATATACAGGGGAAAATCAGCTGTGAAAAATGATGATTGTACCTTCCCCAGGAGAAAAAAAACTTATGAAACTAGAAAACTTGACTTGGGTCACATGTGATGCAAATATCACATCTTTATAATAATGCCTTGTTTGTTTCAGCTGCAGAGTGATAGCCAGGCATCCGATGCCACAGCCGGTGCCACGTCCAGTGCCGCACCCGATGCCACGCCCGGTGCCACGCCTAGCCCCGAGAAGGCTAGTAAGTCCCTCTGGGGAACTTTCAAAGGGCTATTTCAGAAGAAACCCAAACAAAAAGGCAAAGATGTGACCCCAACAGAAGCAGAGGTAAGTACCTGAAATTATTGTGTATTGGCCAGAGATGCCAATTTAGTCTGACTAGTGTATAAGCCACAGCCCTAACGTTAACATATCCTACAAGCCGCACAGGAGGTTCGACAATTGCTAATTTAATACTGGGAGGGATTATTTCATTAGCCGGAAATGTATTACATTAGATAGGTCATAAATTTACCACATCCTTAATCTATAAATGAAAGATAAAGATAATATAGGGAAATATGAGAAAAAGATTCACACCGGAATCACACCACACTGTAGATTAATAAAATTTTGACAATTTTATCAATAAAATACTCAATTGATTACAACACTTTAAAAAGAATCATGAGCTTTATAAAGTGTTCCTGCATAACCTCAGCATGGACAATGCATGTCACAGACAAGTTAACTATATTTATATATTAAATGCAACAAAATTATTCTAAAATTAAATTCCTCCTTTCAATAGATATGTTTCCTCTACCATTACTTTACATACAGAAATGTTACTGGGGAAATTTTATTTCTGAGAAATGTAGTTTAAATTCCTCTTTTTGTTTTTCCAGCTCGGTCGTATCAGTCCGGAGCTTATGGTAGCTCTTCAAGATGTCAGAGATGGAATGGAGGCCGACAAACCCCGCCCGTCAAGCAAGGCCAGCCGTCTGTCATCGCAACCAGTCAGCGCCTCCTCAGGTGCTTCATCCCCTATTCAGCCATTAAGGTCAGCGAAGACTGGTGACATCACCCGCATACAGACCGCAGTGCCAGATACCACAGAGCTACCGATCGCTGTTGCAGATGCCACAGAGCTGCCGATCACTGTTGCAGATGCCACAGAGCTGCCGATCACCGTCGCAGATACCACAGAGCTACCGATCACTGTTGCAGATGCCACAGAGCTGCCGATCACTGTTGCAGATGCCACAGAGCTGCTGACTACCGTGGCAGATGCGACAGAGCTGCCGATCACCGTCTCAGATGCCACAGAGCTGCCGATCACCGTTGCAGATGCCACAGAGCTGCCGATCACCGTGGCAGATGCAACAGAGCTGCCGACCACCGTTGCAGATACCACAGAGCTCCCGATCACCGTCGCAGATGCGACAGAGCTATCGATCACTGTTGCAGATGCCACAGAGCTGCCGATCACTGTTACAGATGCGACAGAGCTCCCGATCACCGTCGCAGATGCCACAGAGCTGCCGATCACTGCTGCAGATACCACAGAGCTGCCGATCACTGTTGCAGATGCGACAGAGCTGCCGATCACCGTCGCAGATGAGACAGAGCTGCCGATCACTGTTGCAGATGCCACAGAGCTGCCGATCACTGTTACAGATGCGACAGAGCTCCCGATCACCGTCGCAGATGCCACAGAGCCGCCGATCACCGTTGCAGATACCACAGAGCTGCCGATCACTGTTGCAGATGCCACAAAGCTACCGATCACCGCCGCAGATGCGACAGAGCTGCCGATCACCGTCGCAGATGCCACAGAGCCACCGATCACCGTCGCAGATGCAAAGCTCACCAAAAGGTTCGGGAAGATCCGAGACAAGACAGAGCTGGCGACCATCCTCGCAGATACAACCAAGCTGCCTGCCTCTGTCTCCGCTGAGACCAAGCTGCCTGCCACTGTCTCCGCTGAGACCAAGGTGCATGCCACTGTCTCCGCTGAGACCAAGGTGCCTGCCACTGTCTTCGCTGAGACCAAGGTGCCTGCCACTGTCTCTGCTGAGACCAAGGTGTATGCCACTGTCTCCGCTGAGACCAAGCTGCCTGCCCCCATCCCTGATGCGGAGAAGCTCCCTCACGCTGTCCCTCCTCGTACGGCAAAGCTCACCAAAAGGGTCGGGAAGATCCGAGACAAGACAGAGCTGTCGACCATCCTCGCAGATACAACCAAGCTGCCTGCCTCTGTCTTCGCTGAGACCAAGCTGCCTGCCACTGTCTCCGCTGAGACCAAGCTGCCTGCCCCCATCCCTGATGCGGAGAAGCTCCCTGACGCCGCCCCTCCTCGTACGGTAAAGGTCACCCAAAGGTTCGGAAAGGCCCGAGACACGAAAAAAATCAATGCTTTGTTCGGCTTCATGGATGAGCTCAAGAAGCCACTGCCCGCTACCAAGAAGGGCAACCTGGCATGGTCCTTTGCATTCCTTGCAGAGAACCCCGGCTGCAAGAAGATGGCTCGCAGGTCCCTCGGCAGCGGAGAGGCGGCTGCTGCAAACCATGGAAAGATCGCTGCCGCAAGCATTGGAAAGATTGCTGCACCCTCCTCCGGCGGAAAGAAGATCCCTGCCGCATGGGCTGATCTGGCAGTGCCCGAGCTCACCGCGGAGCCCGAGCTCACCGTGGAGCCCAACACCTCGGAGGACCAGGTCACAGCCTTTGTCCCCGAGGAGGCTGAGGATGACAATTTCTATGATCTGTTTACCGTGCAGGTATTCGTACCAAAGAAGAAGGGTCGCCGGTACTTCTTCTATAGGAACCTCCCCGGTCAAACCTACAATGTGTACTAAACCACATTGTACTTGCAAGTGCCTCGCAAATTATTCTAAATTTCATCAATTTTTTCGAAATCACCACTCTAATAAATTAACATTTTTTAGATTTAAATCATTAACTTGTAACTCCAAATTGTATTAATTTCACAATATCCCCACTCTAATAAATTCATATTTTTCAGATTTAAATTAGTCATAACCTATCTGCTGTGGAGGCGTTATATATATGCTATATTCACAGGTTTTTTTATGAGAGAAAAAAAGAACAAAAAAATAATAAATAGTAGAAATATTAGGAGCTACGGCGGCCTTATATAATTAGTTAAGGGAAAAAAAGAACAAAAAAAATTAAAATAGTAGAAATACCTTTTATGGGCTACGGCGTATGTTATTGTACAATCTAGTTTACAAAATGTATTGTATCATGGTATCCATTACCCAGTCATGTTTGGGTGTGGGAAACCTTTGGAGCTATGTAGATTGTCTCCTAGACTGTTGAGAAGTCCCCGGGTCGTTATTAGGGACTGTCACTTGCTGGCTCCGACATGTTAAAAAGCTTGGATTTCCCTGCTTTTCTGCTGGCTCAACTCACTCATGTTTTAGTGGGATTGGAGATTGGCAGAAGTCATGTGATCAAACTGCTAGAAGTTGAATCTATTTATGGAAAGTCACATGTTAATGACTTCACATGCCCATACATGTATGGACTGCGAGCTAGGGTCAGTGGGGAATACACCTCCACAAAACTTAAGGCCAGGCGATACGGCTCGAAAAACTAATCATCTTCATCACAAATAGATGATGGAATATGGAAGCCTCTTATTGAGTATGTTCCAGCAACCCTTATAAAACACTTACAGCCATGGCAAATAAGGGGACTTGCATGATGAAAAAACTCTGACAGATGTCACCAAACTGCATGAGAAATGCAAAATGGAAAAATGGACATCAGACGAAATAGACCTGCCTAATGTATAGGTACAGGCAAGTCGAGGTCAACCTCGCCACAAACCTACCAGCAGCACTTGAGCTGCTATAAAGGTCACAGTATTTTGGGAAAATCTTACCTCTCGGGGTTGGTAACCCGCGAATCTATTAAAGGTCAAACTCAGGGTTAAAAGACCAAACGCTCAAAGTCTAGGATTGGTCCTCTCTACATGAGAATGCACATGATATGGGATGAGCTCCCAATACATCTCCAGCGATTACCTTAGGTCAAAACCAGGGTAAGGTCCAAGGACCAGGTGACTGACTTACTGAGACTGCAGTTAGTCGGACTCTATCAGTTGGATGCACGACATTGGATGGTGTGAATAACCTCTCACTGAGACGAGAATATTAAACAACAGATCATTGGGCCGGCGAGGGGGCACTCAACCCCGGTTTGGGTATCAACTGTAAAACGGGCCCCGCGGGCTATGGCTGTGATGCTCCATAATATAAGAAAAGGAGGGGCTGTCACTGTGGTAAAGGCTCTGAAACAGGGGCTGTAGGAAGATGCATGGTAGGAGGGCTGTTGTCACAGTCAGTTTGTACATTGTACTAATTTCATGTGAGAGACCCCATTCTTTCCTGTATTAAGCCTCCCAAGTTGTTTATATAAAAATATCAGGCCTAGCAGGACACTGTCAGCTGACATCTGAGGAAATTAGGGAGAGTGGGGCTGTTAATTGATAAACGGAAAGTTAGCCTGCTGTTATATCGTGAAATGTGTGGTGTGTAGTTTTGCCCTTGTTAGCTACCCTCAAAGAGCCAGTGCTCACCCCGGGATCATTGGATTCCAGATCCCCCTCACGCGCTCAGATCATTCCCTGTTGATACAGGAGCCTCTCAAATGTATAAATTTATCAATCAGCCATAGCTGATGTCAATGATATGACTTTATGTCTATGAGTAAAATTATCAAGTTGGCAAATCAACTGGAAGATAATTGCAAATGACCGCAATCGTCCATTATCTCATATTTATGTATGTTTTTTTAAATATATAGGAGAAATGCCTCATAAAAGTGGTGACAATGACTTTGAGACACCAAGCTATGAGATCGGCCTCTAGTATTATGAAGGCAATAATTCGAGGTTTTTAGAGAGGAAAAAGGAAAAAAATTATAAATAGTAAAAATACCTATTAGGTGCTACGGCGTATATCATTAATTATCTATCTATAATGAAGGTTTTATCTATATACATATGCTATATTCGTGTGTTTTTCATGCAGGAGAGAAAAAAGAAAAAAAAACATAATACAAAAATACCTATTAGGAGCTGCGGCGTGTCAAGTACATATGTTATTATACAATCTGGTTTATCCATGACCTAGTCACTATTCATTTTTGCATAATATAATTGTATTTGAAAAGCACATTGATAAATAGATATATTTTATATTCAAAGCCATGATTATATACCGGCACTCTGTAAATGCATTAACTCATGCAGTTGGATATCTTTTAATAAATCACATTAAAATCATTAAACTTGTATGACTTTTTTGTTTTATGTTGTAAATATTATCGGTAGTAACCAAGAAATAAGACACCTTTTATCTTCTCTTACATGGACTATTAAAGGCACAACTACTAATTTAATGGTAAATTTCTCATTAAAAAAGAAGTCTCTTCGGCCTTCCTCTTAAGAGACCACCCAGTGAACAAAAAACGTTGTACAACGTTATGCAACGTTTCTCTATAGCTCATCATGACAAATTGTTATAAAACGTTAAAAACTTAATTTTGACGTAAAATTATGTATGTTTGTTGGCTGGGCAGATTTTATTTGGCCCTTTCAGGGCAACATAGAGCTTGAATACAGTATGTCCTTTGTCGCAATGATGATGCATGGATGCAGCCCTAACTTCCCAATGCTGCATTCATTATGACGAGCCCCATGAGAGACAACCAACACGGGATTGGGGTGAATAAAATAGTTTTATTAACGTATTTTATTTACAACACTTAATGTGATGTTTATATGAATAGATTTGGGTATGTAATGAATGAATACCCGTAATATTGATTGAAGTATTATGAAATAATAATAAAATAGAAATATAAAATATGAAATAATGTGAAATAATATGATAATGAATATTGAGTATTATAGATTAAGGTGTGGGTGGGCGGGAAATTGTAGAGGTCCGGAGGGTGAGGAGGATTGGAAAGGAATGAGGTAGGGTGAGGGGTAGTGTGTATGGAGATTGATGGTAGTGGGGCATGATGGGAAATTATGGTGGGTTTTTTTATTGAAGAATGTGATTGGAGAGTGAATGGTTTAAGACCTAGAGGATAGGTGGGGTATGTGGAGTTTATAATTAGAGGTGTGTTGGGTCTCCTCCAGGGGGCCACAATGACATGCCGGGAGCACAGTAGAGCCCCGACTATACCATTATGACGAGCCCCATGAGAGACAACCAACACGGGATTGGGGTGAATAAAATAGTTTTATTAACGTATTTTATTTACAACACTTAATGTGATGTTTATATGAATAGATTTGGGTATGTAATGAATGAATACCCGTAATATTGATTGAAGTATTATGAAATAATAATAAAATAGGCCAAGACGCCAATGAATATTAAAATGTATGAATGTAACCTCTTTATGAGGTGGTGGAGAGGGTGGTGGTGGGAGGTTATTCACCAACATACAGAAAGTCATAGAGTCAATGCTCGGCGTATTGCAGCGTTGACCTTGTGGGCATTTGTTTTACGGATGTAGGCCCGGTGGGCGTTTGAGTTCCAACCGCCATATGCCTGAATGTCCAGTTCTTGGCATCCCCCCAGGTGGGCCTGGGTGGCTGCCGCCCTCCTGATGCTGTGGAGTGTATAGCCCTTCATGGCTGCCCCCACTGCCTTGTTGGCCAGCGTCCAGCGTCTTCTGGCCAGTGACACTGGGATGGGTCTGGCTGTGGATGGGAACACCAGGAGGGGCTGCGCTGTATATTGTGTCGGGGTGTCCCGGATGTGGGCCTCCAGGGCGGCCACCACACAAAACCTGGGGTCCCCCGACCTTGCCATGGTGACAGTTTTTGAGTCCCTGTATCCCTGCATGTTCTTTGCCCATTTTATAGTCATTATAGCTGCTTCCCCGGTTATTACCACGTCCCCACGTGTGGGGTGCTTTGTAGAGTCCCACCTGACTATGCTGGGTGGCATGACCTCGGATTGGCGCAGGGCAGCATGGTACATTATAAGGAATGCTGCCCGGAGTGCCCTCCCCAGTGGGTCTTGGGAGATGGCCATGATAACCCTGCATAGTGTTCTGACTGGGATGGCGGACGTCTTCCTGTGGGTGAATGCTTTGTCCTTCATCAGGGCGTCTACTGCCCTCTGTACCCTTGGGTGGCTGAAGGGGGCGGTGGGTACCCCGACCAGAGTGGCGTATACCCTGATGTGGTTTAACTTGTTCTTGATTGTGGACGGGCCTAGGCCCGCGTCCACTAGCTCCTCCAGCCAGCAACAAATGTCCTGGTACAGGGGGGCCAGTGGGTTGATGTTCATGCGGCGGGAGAACTTGAGGTATGACCTGACTGATGCCTTTCTGCCCAGGTTTGTGCCCCTCGCTCTGGCGGCGGGCTGCTTTCTTCTGCAGGGATCTGTAGCCCGGAGCTGGTGAGTAGAGAAGGGGAGACATTTTCAAATATGTGCAGGCATGGGTCAACAAGTTCAAGTACATGTCTTTCTACGAGGTCCTGGGCCTCTGAGTCAGCCTGGACGCTGAGGTGTGCTCTACTTAGTCTGTCTGCAATTATATTTTCTACACCTGGGACATGGACATATGTGAGTTTAACAGAGAGTGCTGCCTCAACCATCCACGCGGCCCTCGCTAGGTCCAACAAGACCTTGTCCTGACCCCGTCCCTTCTCAAAGACGGCCACCGTGGTGCTGTTATCACAATGTACCCTTACACATTTGCCTCTGTGGTCGTCACCCAGGAATGTATGGATGGCGACGACCACATTGGCCGCTTCTAGGTGGGCAATGTTAGTTACCGGGTCCTTTACGGGGGCTACCTGTTTCTTGTACCCATTGTCTCCATTATGGGCCCCCACCCCGGACCCACATGCATCCATGTATATTTCCATGTCATGTGTGGCAATGGGGATGACTGAGACACCGTTCCATGCTTGAGCAAATTCAAGGAACCAGCGGAGGTCCTTCTTGAACTCACTCCCAATGTTTACATGCTTGCCCTTCATGCCCCGGAGAGTGTCCAATATGCGGCTCACAAACAACCTGGCTGGTGCCACACATTTAGCCACGTGTAGGAGGCTGCCGAGGAGGCTTTGGAGGGCTTTCTTGTTTAGTGACCTTTTCTTGATAGCACTTTTTACCTTTTGGGTTACCTTGAGGAGCTTGTCGGATGGTATGGATAGCTCCATCTTGGTGGCATCAATCTGGATACCCAGCCACCTGATGACGGATGCCGGCGGCTGCGCTTTTTCCTCCGCCTCGGGGAGGCCTAGGTCCTTGAGGAGTTGGCGCGCTTTGAGGAAGCCCCTCCTGGCTTTTGCTTTGGAGTCTGCAAGAATTATTACGTCATCTAAGTACATTTTGGCGTGTACATTTAGCTTGGCCAGCATTGATACAATTGCGTTGGCGACTCGCTGCATGTGCATTGATGAACTTCTCGCCCCAAAAGGGAGGGATATGTCACAGTACTGATTTTTACCCCATTTTATGCATAGTAAGGGCCAATCCATCGGATCTGATACAAAGTTCTTATAAGCCCTTGAAATGTCCAATGAGGCCATGAAAGAATGGGGACCTGATTTAATTAGGTCATCCACAAAGGCATCCACAGTTGGGAGTGAGTGCTGCCTTTGTGCTCCATACACTGAGTTCTTGAAAATAAAGGCATTGATTGACGCCTCGTGAGGAAATGTGAGATCAGAAATGACTCTCCTCTCGTTGGGGTCGGCCTTCTCACGGGACATGAGCGGCGACGTGTGGGCCCAAGGAGAGAAGGGGGGAGCCGTGTAAGGGCCGTGGAGGGCCCCCAGGTCCAACTCTTTCTGGATAAACTCTTCAATTTGTTTAGGGTACTCTAATGCACTCTTATGATTGTCTATGCCCTTTGTATCCGACACAGGGCCAAGGTACCCCATGGGGAAACCAAATTTGAGGAATGTTATGAGCTGTGCGTTGTCTGCTGTCTTAGGCAAGAGCTGTTCCCCTTTTGGAATGTTTAGATTAGAGGGAAGCGGGATGTTTGCCCCCATAGCATTTGGGTTGCCAGTGGCTTTAACAGAACTGTATATGTACGCTAAGTCCTCCCCCAACACATTGACATTAGGTTCAGGCCAAAATTGCTGTCTATGTGCCTGAAATGCGCGGGGGTCACCATTCACCATCGGGTCCCAAACATCCGATGCACACATGGCCTTTATTCTGGCGAAGTCCGGCGGAGTGTGGATCGTATTTGGAAGATGGTGTTTGTCCATACCTGCTAAGTCGATACCAGGCGGAGTGCCGCTTGGAACCCCCTCGGGGCTATGTGCGGGCTGTGTAGGCTGCAGCGGTGGCGGAGAGACGTGCCCGAGCACTGCTGTGGTTTGATGTGTAGGCCTCGTGTTGTTCGTCTGCGGGCCCGCAGCTGGAGGCTGTATAACAACAGTGTGGAGCGGTGCCGTGTCCGCCATTGTTGTTTTGGTGTGGGCGCCGCCATCTTGCTTTGCGCTGGTGCCCACGAGCGTGGAGGGTTGCGGGCGCCCAGCGGCGTCCGCAGGCGGTGTGACGTCATCATCCCGCTGGGCGTTGTGGGATGCAAGATGGCGGCGATCGATGTGAATCTGACGGGTGGTAACACTGTCGGAGAATGAAATACATTTATTATACACATTGTCTAGTTTCCCTGGTTGTAAACACGCTTTACCATTTATCGTATTAGACGCCCCGGCCGTGCCAGGGGGAGCGGGGGCGTCTAAAACCCGTTTTTTGGCGGCTGGGAGGCTGCTGCATGCTGCGCGTGTGCTGGCGGATAGTTATTGTTTTGGCCGTGTGGGCGGTGGCCGTCGGGTTGGCGTGCGTCACACGCCATGTATGTGTGTGGAGCACGTTTTCCCCCTTTCCAGCAGTTAGAACAGAAGTGTAGGAAGTTGGTTCCGTTGTGGCTGTGGGTCTGACGGAACCTGCATCCCCTGTCACTATTATAGTCACGGCATATGACACCCTGGAGGGAGTATGGGTCACCCTTAACATTGTTACTATGGCCGGACTGTTGTGCTGCAAGGGCCTGCTCGTATCTAAGGTTCTTAATGGCTTGTGTGTGACCCCATTTCAAGTCATGGTTTTCTATACTATCCCACACTGACTGGGTCCACCTGCGGACGGGGGCCCATTTTCTAACTTCTAGGTCGGCCACTACATCTGTCAGGTGGGCGAGTATCGCGTCCCTGTCGCCCTTTTCGTGTGCCTCGGGGTCATGTAATAACTTGAGGACACAGTGTATGTATTCAAATTCAGACATGAGGTGGCGGACATTGAGGCGCTGGGTCATGGTGTGGCAACCCTCTCTGTTAATGTACATGTAGGGTTTGACGATCATTTTACCCTTTTTTAATGGATTAAATAGAGAGGCCTTACCGGAAGATTCCTTCATTTCAAACTCCTCCTTCTTGAGGTACCTCTCCACATAGCCGTCCTCCTGCTCGTGGATTCGAGGGGGAGACGCCG
This sequence comes from Harmothoe impar, assembly GCA_947462335.1. Taxonomy (NCBI): domain Eukaryota; kingdom Metazoa; phylum Annelida; class Polychaeta; order Phyllodocida; family Polynoidae; genus Harmothoe; species Harmothoe impar. The sequence goes on from OX381711.1 coordinate 12,815,892, forward strand.
GGCGGCGTCTGCGTGACGGGGCTCTGACTGGAGAGGGGGATGAGTCGTAGTAGGTGTAGCTGGTCCTCCTCCTGTGGCTCTCCCTGGAGGGAGATCTGTGGCGGCGTCGGCGGCGTGAGTCGTCTCTGTGCCGGGACACGGATCGTGACCGGCGGCTTGAGTGGCGGTGGTGGCGGCCCGTTGACCGGCGGTCGTCGGGAGAGGGCCGCCTGTAGTGTCGTCTGGATGAGTGGTGGTCACTGGAGCGTGACCGGCTGCGTGCCGGGGTGGAGGACTTGAGTGGGCCTCGGGCCAGGGAGGTGTGGGAGCGGGCCCTTCCTCCCCCGGTCGAGGAGGCGGCGCTGGAGGCAACGGTGGCGTCAGAGAGGGTGTGGGCGGACACATTGGGTTTCTGCGTTGTGTCCGCTATGGAGGTGACCGTGACATCGGTCTTGGTTTTGTCCGGCGCCTCCCCCCCCCTCCCCGACTTGTCACCGGGCAACGTCTTGTCTTTGGCGTCTTTGGCGGGCACATCTACAGGCTTCAGCCATGCTGAGATTTTTTCTAACTGCCCATTAATTCCCTTCACACTATGCCTAATCTCATATACCTCGTTCTCCAGGGTCGCCACCCTGACTGCCTGGGTGGGCTTCTTACCCTTGGGGAGGCGAGGCGGGTCCTTGCGACCTGACGACTTCCCGGCGTCTTTGGATTTCAACTGCCTCGTGGTGGGGCGTGTAGGCATTGTGAGGCCGTGAGAAAGGCAAGTTCATAATCCGCCCCAATCCCTCTAATAACTATGCATCCAACGTCTACAATACACAGGTGTAAAAATATGGATGTAAAAGTCACCTTTGGTGTAATAAAAAGTTGTGTATGTAGGCTGGGTGGATGTCGGTGGAGTTGAGGAAAATTGTAGAGGTCCGGAGGGTGAGGAGGATTGGAAAGGAATGAGGTAGGGTGAGGGGTAGTGTGTATGGAGATTGATGGTAGTGGGGCATGATGGGAAATTATGGTGGGTTTTTTTATTGAAGAATGTGATTGGAGAGTGAATGGTTTAAGACCTAGAGGATAGGTGGGGTATGTGGGGTTTATAATTAGAGGTGTGTTGGGTCTCCTCCAGGGGGCCACAATGACATGCCGGGAGCACAGTAGAGCCCCGACTATACCAAGCATCACACCAACCCTACGTAGGTGATAAGACTCCCAGGGGTCGGCATGATGCCTGAATGCATGTCTGGCGAGTAGACTGACCAGGGCTGCACTTATGCATCACGACGACATGTCTATATGGATTTTATGTGCTCTCAAATGTTATAAGGCATCCCCCCCCGACACTCAAAATGGTTTAGCCGTCTTGATGGTAGAGCCTAAACAGATTGGCCCATTACTATATTGGGACAGGTTTTCACTCCTGTCTCAACAGAAAGCTGAAACTGTAATCTTTGTTATTTTTAAATGTAAGGTTTACACTTCCTCATTGTCCCATCCAATGGTATTAACCCTTTCTGTACAGGATAAGCCCTGACCCTGCCACGCTGTGAATGCTTAGTGCTAATACCAAGTAACAACAATGTTAAACCCCTCAGGGGAAAGAGAAATTGTCCGTGGGATTAATTTAGAATTACCACCTCTAATTATAGGGGACCACCACGGGGGTACTGGTACGTAATAGGCCCGATAACCTGCTATTTGTGGTGTTTTTATCTCCTACCTTTGTCAACGATGTCCCCTCTTTACAAGAAAGGGTTGTTTGCATGTTAACCATAAGGGGCTACATAGTAGAATTATATTCAAGACAATCGGTGATTTTTAAATTTAAAAGTACATGGGGTATTACGGGTATATGGCCAGATTCAAGCCCAGTTTGACGCAGGAAAGAGGGTGGTAGTAAAAATATCAGAATGCATATGTGATCGTTATCTTTAGGGGAAATGTTATATCTTTTCCCATGTCACCCTCCCCCCCCCCCAGAAGTTGATGAACAATTTCTCAATAACCCCCCCCCCCCCCCACCCTATTTTAAACTCTGGATCCGCCATAGACCAGTACGGCCTCTCCGAGCCAGCTATTCAAGACGTGCGCCGTGTACCCGGCTAGATCCGCCACTGTATGGCAATGACGGCCTCATTTCTTTCAAAAATCTAGAATTTCTTTTCTCTATTGATTCTAGCAGATAAACCTTCACTTTTCCATGACTAATATCCATTGACAAAGAAAAAAAATCTATAAAAAAAAAGAGGTGTGAAATCCATTATTAAACCAACTTTTTTCTTTTGGTGTGGCCACAGATGAAATGGAACGCCCTCAATATTTAACCATGTTTGACCCACATTCTACATGCATGTCCCCATCGTTAATCCATGAACAATAACATACACAGGTCAGCAGGTGTGTTGTTCCAGAAAACCACTTCTGGGTTAACCCTTTTAAGGTGCAGGTCTCGGTACCCCTCCAGCGGCAGTCGGAGTGGAGCCGGGACAGGTACTCAGCCATATATAAAGGGGCGCTGGGGGTTTAAGGACAGCATTATGCCTCAAGGTTCATTTGTCGTCATGATGCAGCCGCGCTACCGCCGATAATATTAATCTTGCTGCATGACTGTATCATGCCGATCCTTCCTGTGGTATCACGCATGATGCATAAATGCAGCCATGATAGCCTACTTGCCAGGACTGCATGAATGTATCATGCCGACCAAATGGCACAGTACATTAAAGCACTATGCTGCCCATAATACCCTTATGTCAATCTCCATAGAGCTTATTTCTCTATGCAGTAGGTGACCGTGGTGCTGCCAGCTTGCCACTTCAGAGGTACGGCGTCAAAGGGGTACAGAGGTGCCCCCTAGTGGGTATTGTTTTCTGCCTGAGTATATTGTGTAGAGGGGGGGGGGGGGGGGGGGGGGGTCTAGACATCAGCTGTGCACCCTATGGCAGGCCGGTGCAATACTCTATTTCCCTATAAAACTATTGTTTGGTGGATTTGATGTGTTATGTCAGGAATAAAGCATTATTTTGAAGAATTAGATGGAATTATAATCCGACTTGTTGTTAATTTATGTCACTGATAACCATCATAATAGGAAATATTGACAACGTGCTTTTGTTTTCAAGAACTTTTAGTGGACTAATAGTCAACTTTGATAGATTAACATGATCAGACCTGTTTTCACAATTCAATATATCAATGAAAATACATGTTTTGCGCATATGACATTACCAAATCTTAGCTGGCTTCACTGTCTTTCTATTTACGGAAATCTGAAAAGTGCCAAAAAATTACAAAAAGGGCCCATTCTTCCTAAAATGTTGATATACCTCTATAGAGGAATATACCATATACATGTATCATTAAAATGACAATATTATTGTGAACTCTGCTTACCATAGGAATTATTCAAAGTTTACTCCCTTAAAGGCTGATTTAGTGCTCTAATGTAACATTTCCTTTATAATTATACTAATGGTGCACGAATGCAGCCCTATTGAGGAGGCACTCGTCGGTGCTGCATTCAGGCATCATGCTTGTACATTTCCATGACATGATGCATGAATGCAGCCCTGGTGCTGACACTCAAATACATAATACATTGAGGTACTACATGTATACGGGCCTTAAATGGTTAAACCCTTAAGGGCCCTTAAGACCCCATAATAGCCGTGTCCACCTGCCCGTGACGGCTCAGTCAGTCTAGCAGACGACATTTTCTATTTCTGTTCTCACGTTGTTGTTGTCGGCCTCCCCAGCTTCTACCAAACGGACGCTGACCAAACGCTGTCCGGACGCTGCGCACCCCCCGGGCATGCAGCTTTTTAACGGACGACACCTCACCCAGACTGGAAGCATCATCACGCATTCTGCATCCTCACGCATTCTGCATCCTCACGCATTCTGCATCCTCACGCATTCTGCATCCTCACGTATTCCTCCACCCTGTCTCTGAGTGTGGGAGGTAGGTCAGGGTAGATCTGGGGGTAGAGAGAGGTTAGTGAGAGAGAGTTCAGTGTTTTAGCAGTATCGTCTGCAGATAGAGAAGTGTCAGGAGGAGAGGAGGGTAGACGTCCTACCACAGGTGAGAGTGTGAACTTTACCTGATGGCAGGTGTACTCATCAGTGAGGGCATCCACCAGTGACAGCAGGGTAGATGCTTGTAGACCCTACCACCTGCTTACACACCACTGGGACATCTTAACGTCACTCCCTCGGGGACCAATTAGTCTGGACATTGTACCATCACTGCTGGAAACCAAGAGAGAATCTCCTCTACCTCTGTCCTTTGGAGACCAACTGTCCACATCTTGATAGCCACATTAGACTAGGCCCTGGTTGGATGGTGGACACTGGTTACATCTTAACGGAATATTTACCATTGCTGGAGTATAATTCAAATCAAGGAGGATTGATCAGGATACAATCTTCTTGCAACTGACCTGTTCATATCCACAGGCACAGCACTTTTGGATTTACTGCTCTCCATCCACGCCCATATATTAAAGGTAGGTTAATGTATTCAAACATTCTCACTTTGGAATCAAGGAACTAGGAACTCATTTATACATACATTGTAGATAGCGAAACCAAAATATATGCTATTTTAATACTGTAAATCAGCAGTACATTCTACTGCCCATGAACGTTATTATACCATATTACATACTGTAAAACTACAGTAGATTCTACTGCTCAGCTACATTAACTTCTAACAGTGTGAGTTTCACCACGTACATGGCATATTGGTAGGAGGGGGAGGGGGTATAAATATACATGTACATAGAACTGTAGGTACACTGTCGGAGCTATATTTGATTGTTTAACAGCTTGTTGCTAATTAAGACCAATTAAAGACCGAACACTTGGTACCCCTCCAGCGACAGTCGGAGTGGTGCTGGGACAGGTACTCAGCCCTCTATATAAGGGTGGTGGGGGTTTAACCTAAGGGTAATTACGATTATCATAATTGTGTCCAGAAGTTCTCGTTCATGGATCACAGAGGGGTGGACATGTTTCATACATGCCTATTATGGAAATGTGTATGACATGCCAAGTTACAAGAAGCTTAGGCCAAACAAGTCTAGGGCTGTGTCTCACGACCTTGGGACAATGTTTTTGTCTCTGATCGGGTGCCGTCTCTGACCGGGTGCCGTCTCTGACCGGGTGCCGTCTCTGACCGGGTGCCGTCTCTGACCGGGTGCCGTCTCTGACCAGGTGTCAGAAAAAGATGTTTTAAAAAGAATTATACTTATATATATAAGGATTTGGAAAAACGTTATGGCGGTTGTTATATAATCATAGTTATAATTATAATTAGCCTCCTGCTGTTAGTATTTTGACCTTATCAATCCAAGCCGGTCAGAGACGGCACCCGGTCAAAGACGGCACCTGGTTAGAGACGGCACCCGGTCAGAGACAAAAATATTGTCCAAAGGTCGTGAGACACAGCCCTAGGTCGGTAGGTCGGACTTTTTAAAAATCTTTTTTTTTTAGATTTACATAAGGGTACCAGCCAACCTCTCTGTATCCTAAAAATGAAGAAAAGGGTAAAGAAAAAGTGAAAATGTTTTCAAAATTGCGTAAATCTCCATGTACATGTACACACACCTTTCATGTAGACAGCCCCTGCAAATCCTAAAATTGACCAAAAATGTGTGAAAATAATTGCATACAAAAAGACGTAGAGTCAGTCCTGTTTTGATAGGCAAGATCGGGTGACTTGAAGCAAACCTACTTTGGGCATTTTTTGCTGCACCCTTTGGACGGGGCTACTTACCGTAACAACTTATGACCTCACACTTTGTAACAGTGGGATCATTATCGGGTACCTGGACCAATTTTCCCAGTAAAGAGGAGGTCCTATAGTGAACTTGGGAGGTGTATATTTATCCTAATTACAATCCTTCTTAGAACCGACAGGGGACATATATGGGATCCCCCATACACCCTCAATAATTGAACAAATCCATGCATGTACTGTCAAGCCCTCGCCACTTGTGATTTGGAAATTACAAGGGAAAGTGTCCGAGGAAAAAAATTATCAAAGGCTTTAAGTCCAAATATAAATTATAATGGAACATAAAGGGCAATTACAGGGGCTTATGCTTTAATATGTCTGATATAGTTAGACGTGTCAAATCTAATAGACCAAGGTGATGAGTGTTCGAGGTAGTACCATAAATATACATAAATGCATATCTATGGTAGTACTATGGAACTTTAAGACAATCGATATAGGCTGGGACGTATGAACATACACATTTCTCTAATAGGCATGTATGAGACGCTGTAAATAGGTAACATTATTGATAGTTTTCCATGACCCACACCTGAGAGACGTGGCTCATGGTGATAAAGTAAATTCACTGTGAAAGGAACAGTCACAAGGAACAGTCACAAGGAACAGTCACAAGGAACAGAATATTTCAGTAATTGCAGTATTTATTGTATAATATTGTGCACATATTTCTTACTGACCATTTTGGCAGAACGCGTTCTACCCTTACATGAATTTGTGGTCAATAAACCTATTAAAAAATAAAAGACAATGTGCCGTCCTTAGGGAGTGGTCATTTTTAAACAACAGGGGGGTCAGTGGATTTCCGTGCGAGCAGGTCGAAATTTTTTTGGTCCCCCCCCCTGCGAGAGGGGTCGACATTTTTTTGGTCCCCCCCTCCAGCAGGTTTGTTGAAATTGAGCGCGGCCCAACCCTTTGAGCTATAGTAATGCGCGGGCTTTTCCGCTAAAAAGGGGTGTACTTTTTTTGGTCCCCCTCTCAAGAGGGGTCCAATTTTTTTTGGTCCCCTCCCTTCAAGGGGTCCAAATTTTTTTGGTCCCCCCCCCAAAATCCACCAACACCCCTGTTGTTAAAAAATGACCAGTCCCTTAAAGGGTTAAGTGGTAGCTATTTAAGACTGACACACTGATTGCTCATTAAAGCCCCAGCTCTCCTATAAATAGGGCTGAGTACCTGTCCCGACTGCGCCCTGACTGTCGGTGGAGGGGTACCGAGACCTGCGGGTTTAAGCAGTATGTCTGCTGCATGGTAAGGTATGCCGTACGCACTGTGTGTTACGTCACCCATTAACACCTGGGTAATGAGCACACTCAGTGGGTCTGCCAGTCGGTGTGATATGAATGAAGCATGCCAGAGGAGGAAGTGGAGGGTAAACATCAATTAATTACTTGGGGTGTAGAGGGCCCCCCCCCACCCTGAGATTGGAAAGTCGCCGAAATTAAGGGGTCAAAATGTCGCTTTTTTTACCCTTTAACCTTTTATCAATTTTGTCCAAAAGTCGCCAGGTCGCTTATATTATTGGTCAAAAGTCGCGTTCAAAACAGCCCAAGTCGCCATGTCGCTTTTGACCCATCTGCAGCCAGATTACTAATGATTCGTATTGACATTACTCTAGTGTAAATAGCTAATACTAGTGTTCAAGTTCTATTCAAGAAAAATGTCAAATATTTTTGCACAATTGCAATAACGAACACATTGTATTTAGGCCAAATTAAAAAAAAAGGGTTTGTTTCAGGTAACATGGGAAGAAACTCTAGGGTCGGTAGGTCGGATTATTTTTTTTTTTTTTAAACTTTTTTTTTTACTTCCCTCTAAAATTGACCCAAAATATGTGTAAAAATGGGGAGATTTTTTTCCAAAATTTTGTAAACCTAAAATTGACCCCAAAAAAGTATAAAAAAATTCAAATTTCTTCAAAATTGCATAAAAACGTAGGGTCGGGCCTGTTTAGATAGGGTCGGTCGGGTGACCTGAAACAAACTTCTTTTTTTTTGGCCTTAGGTGATTTCTGGCTTGGCATGCTATCCCCCTGGACGTGGTACTACTATGGTAGATGTGATTCATACATTGAGGCCAAACATTTGAATTACCCCGGGGAATTACCCCTGGAGAGGTACCCGTTCATTGACGTTCCAAACGAAAAACCTCCAGATTAGATATCATTATTATCATAATTTGTAAGTGTCACCTGTCACATTTGTGTTGGTATTACAGTGTTTAGGCCACTCAAAAAAATAAAATGGTTTCTCATCACCGCGCGCATCATAAAAATCTGGTTTTGGGGTAAACTTTTTTTTTTTTTTTGCCAAATTTTGATAAAAGAAACTCATCAAAATGGATAAAATTGGTATCAAATTAAAGCTAATAATGCCAGCAATGCAGTGGTATAGAAATAACTTACATTTTCCCCACATAATTCTTATCCAATAAAATGTGAATTTTGGCCAAAGAAACCTGCAAATTGTCCTATACATTTTGGCCTGCAAGTTAAAAAAAAAAAAAAAAAAAAAGCCTCCCTCGTGAGATTTCTTAGACCTTGGTGATGAGAAACCACTTTTTTTTTTGAGTGGCCTTACACTTTTCATTTGTGTTTTTGGAACCTAGCTGGTAGGGACCACACCCCTGAGCCCGGGCCCTGCCATACCCACCGCCCTCGCCCTAACTACAATCCAATCACCTTTATTTAAAGGTTATTTTAGGCTACTCTACAGAGTTACAACATTCTTTCATACAGGAAGGTCATGGTCATCGCCTGATTTTTTCCACACATTGATTTTGACATGCATGACCTCTATCTCATGCTCATTGTATTTATATACATGTATACAAATACATCTATTGATGAAATGACCCTGCCCCTAGTGTAAACCCCTGAGTGGGTGAAGCTGGGGGAGGGGGTTAGTGTGTGTGTGTGTGGGGGGGCGGGGCTAGTCGGGGGTACTTGTGGTAGTATGGATATATCATAAGGGCGCCCAAGTGGGGAGTTGAAGGACAGTTCAGGATAAAAGGAGGAGGACCTGCTACAATAAACTGGTAAAGTATCTATGTTACACAGGGGCATCTATGTATATTGCTCTTGTTCAGGATTGATTGTTTGGCCATTAGAGTTTTTTTAGCATATCGCTTTCGGGTACTGAATATCAAGCAGTGCCCACCAGTCAGAATCTTGTGTTGGCCGCTGGGCATTCTCTAGCTTTAAGTCGCTAAGAAATCCTTAAGTCGTTTAAGGAGCATGGAAATATGTCAGATTGCAGGTCACATAGAAAAAATAGAATCTTGACCTCTCAAACGGAAGGAAAATTACTTTATTTAAAACCACATAAAAAGGCAATTTGAATTATGCTTCTATTGCAGTAGGGGGAATATCATTGGCTAGGCCCCTTTTACTGAATAAGGGTTATTTGTGTGTTTGTATTAATTTACCCCCAAAAATTACCCTTATTCAGTAAAAGACCCCTAGCCAGTGATATTCCCGATCTTGTAGCAAGCAGTTAGCCACCACCATACAGTTAGCCACCACCATACAGTTAGCGACCACCATACAGTTAGCGACCACCTATTAGCGACCTAATCATTCCAGGGTAAATATGAATAAAAAAAGGGAATCTTTTTTCCCCTAGGGGGGTTGTTTCCCACGAATTCTTTTAAGTTTCTTTCCTTATATATACTCTAGGTTTAAGTCGCTAATAGGTGGAGTCGCTATCTATACTGTTCCCTATATAGCTAGTATGTAGGATATGTACTAGATAGCGACCACCTATTAGCGACCTATTCATTCCAGGGTAAATATGAATAAAAAAAAAGGGAATCTTTTTTCCCCTAGGGGGGTTGTTTCCCACGATTTTTTTAAAGTTTCGTTCCTTATATATACTCTAGGTTTAAGTCGCTAACAGGTGGAGTCGCTATCTATACTGTTCCCTATATAGCTAGTATGTAGGATATGTACTAGATAGCGACCACCTATTAGCGACCTATTCATTCCAGGGTAAATATGAATAAAAAAAAGGGAACCTTTTTTCCCCTAGGGGGGTTGTTTCCCACGAATTTTTTTAAGTTTCTTTCCTTATATATACTCTAGGTTTAAGTCGCTAACAGGTGGAGTCGCTATCTATGCTGTTCCCTATATAGCTAATATGTAGTTAGCGACCTAATCATTCCAGGGTAAATATGAATAAGGCTGCGCCACCTACCTTCTTTTCCCCCCCAAAAAACAAATCCCCATATTTTTTATAATATGCCCCTTAAGGGAAACCCTTTCCCCCGGGGGTATAGTCCCCCTTGGGATGGTTTTAAATTGTGTCTTCCCTTATATATACTCTAGGTTTAAGTCGCTAACAGGTGAGGTCGCTAAGCTTGTCTATCACTGCTATGCAAGCAGGACATAATCACTAGCGACTCCATCTGTTAGCGACTTAAACCTAGAGTATATATAAGGGAAGACACCATTTAAAACCATATAAATATGATAAGAGGAAATATTTCCCGGGGGGGTATAACCCCTGAGTGTATGCTTGAGTAGAGTATAGGGGGTCGCTAAGTACATACATATATGTATATGTATAATCTTTGCTGGGAGTCACTATTCCATGTGAATTATAATATTAAGATATGGTGTTTTCCGTTCATTAGATACAGGTTCCGTTTTTTACTTCAACCCTGTTAGCGACCTAAACCTAGATATAGCCGGCCGCGGGGCAGGTTATACAACTATTGCTGACAATCTGAAAAAAAGCCTTGCACTTCTAAGTACAACCATGTGCATGTACTGGATAGAGGCTTATCTATGTAAATGTTAATGCAGTAATACATAACGGCATGATGTTCGTTTGCCGTCATAATGAACAGATACCATGCCAGCGTTGCTTTGGGGGGGGGGGCATAATGACATTTTTCAATTCAATAAAACAAAACAACTGAAATGTTAATTCTGTTGTGCTCATCTTTTAACAACGGGATGTGTGTGGTGAAATTTCCGGTGGGTGCGTGGAATTTATCCCCCCCCCCCCTTAGAGAACTTGAATATCTTTGCCGACCCCCTAGAGGAACCCGCCCGGTTGGGCCCTATTTAAAAAAAAATCTCATATCATACTTAAGGGCTAAATAATGAGAAACAAGGGTAAGTTTTGGTTGGCCTTAAAGCGTTATAGATATCGGCCTGTACATAGATGGTGACTCAGCTTTATACAGGCTTAAACTGAGCAGCATCGTTATGTTTGGAGTATATAACGGCATAATAGATAGACTATGGTTATGAAAAGGTATGTATAATTAACCACAGCTTGCTAGTGGGGCCGGACGAGGGCGAAGCCCAAGTCGCTACCAGCAAGCTGTGGTTAATCTACATACCTTTTCATAATCATTGTCTATTAAACCAGGGTATGCAGTATAACCAAGGTGCGAACTCTATTGTTCTAAGCCACCACCGTGGTTTAAAAAAAAAAAAATATATATATATAAAAATATATATATAAAAAAAAAAAAGGTCGAGACGAGGTGTTATACACCGAGTCGCTGACCAGTGGGCAGTGGTTATGAAGGCATACCAGGGTACAGGTGTTGTCTATCTGGCTTAACCCTCGGGTATGCAATATAACCAAGGTGCGAAGCCTTTGTCTTAGCCCCCCACCGTGGGTTAAATATATATATATATATATATGGATGGTGCCACCTGTCTATTGCCAAAGACATGGTACAGTAGGGCCATCTAGAGTTGAAAGATGATGGGAGTCTAGCTCTGTCAGACCTGGTGCTATATACAGGCATCTACTGTAAGTATGAGCGCGCTGCTCAGTCTTAGCCTGTGGCTTTACACTATAACCGTTTATTGTTTTCTGCAGGGAGCTCCCACCTGGTGGTGTATTATACACTACCACACAGCTGGTGTATAACACACCCATTATAAAAGTAGCCAGTTTCCGGAACTCTATATAAACTATGTTCAGTATAGATTTATACTATCGTGCTCAAAGAAGCACGTTTCAGTTCGCGTGCGATAGGCTTATAAGTTGTGGTCCCAGACATAATATGGCATGTGAGGCTATGAAATTGCAAATGTTAAGTTTCTTTTTGCACACGTTTCTCCAAGATTTTGACAAAGTATCTAATTAAGTATATAAGGAGGGTCACTCAAAGCAATCAATATTTGACTACAAAGGCTGGTATTTCTTTAATAAAAGTATATTTGTTCTCCCCTCCAGGGTCCCTTCATGATAAATGCCCCCCCCCAACCTTGAGCGCCCCTCAATGATAAAAGCCTATCCAATATAAGCGCCCTCCCCATGATAAGCGCCCTCCCCACAATAAGCACCCTCCCCACAATAAGCACCCCCCACAATAAGCACCTTCCCCACAATAAGCACTCTCGCCACAATAAGCACCTCCCCACAAAAAGGGCCCTCCCCACTTTTGGCACAGCGTATAAATGGGGTTGTGTGCCTGTCTCCACCTTTTCATGGTAAGGGGCTTTAAGGACTCTCAGCACCCAAATTGCACTAAAACAGTTTGAGGGGTATACTTCCAAGGAAATGTGTTAAACCTGTACATATTATACATCAATTGAACCATCTATAAGAGCTTTATCAAATTCCTTCGATTATTTCTCCTTTTAGTAGCCATGGAATGTGGATGGAACAAAAACATTCCATTTTCAGCCACTTTTTTTCCAACAGCATTATGGGATGGAAATTGGACAAAATTCTTGAATTTCTCAATTGAAAACTAAAATTCATGTCTATACCTGGTGTCCTTTTTTCTCTTTTCCTGATATTCCAATTATTAAGGCCTACACAGCTCTACAAAGTTGCATAGTTAGCTAAAAGGTGGGTGATAATAGGGGTAAATAGCCATTTTTACCATTTTTTAGTTACTATGCAAACGTTCCCCACAATAAGCACCCTCGCCACAATAAGCACCCTCCCCATTATATGCGCCCTCGCCACAATAAGCACCCTCCCCATTATATGCGCCCTCGCCACAATAAGCACCCTCCTCACAATAAGCACCCTCCCCACAATAAGCACCCTCCTCACAATAAGCACCCTCCCCATAATAAGCACCCTCCTCACAATAAGCACCCTCCTCACAATAAGCACCCTCCTCACAATAAGCACCCTCCTCACAATAAGCACCCTCCCCACAATAAGCACCCTCCCCATTATATGCGCCCTTGCCACAATAAGCACCCTCCCCACAATAGGCACCCTCCCCACAATAAGCACCCTGCTCACAATAAGCACCCTCCCCACAATAAGCACCCTCCCCACAATAAGCACGCTCTCCACACAACAAGCTCCATGGGTTTTTATTCAGGTAAATGTAACAGTACTACGTATGTTGTGTTCCAATCACTTGACAACTATTAGCACTCTATACATTTGAATATGATTAAATTGAAAATTTTCTCTTTTCACATTTTTATTACAGATTACAGAGAAGTCTCTTGACAAGAAAATGTGTCGTGAAAAATACTCCAAGACCCTTGTAAAAGCATCCATTACCACAACTACATAACCACTCTATGCACACAACAGCACAATGGGAGAAACAATCAGACCCTAAAGATGAACTCTCAGTGAGAAAAAAAAACCAAAAATATCACCTCAAGATCACCACAACAACAGACAAAGAGGAGCAAGCATACCTTAAGGTGGGTCGCTACCCTTTGATCAAAGTTAACAGAATGTCTCAATTTTTTTTCTACGGACATTCTGAATCATATAGAATCCAAAAATGAAAAGAAAAATGGGGGGTCCCGACCTACTTTTTTTGATACAGAATTTTGAAAAATCAAAGTATTTTCACTTTTCTCTAAAAATGAGAAAAAAGTGTGAAAATTTCAACAATTTATTTTGATATCAACCATGATGCACAGAAATGTAAAACTTCATATGTGAAATGCCCATAGGTTCCACTTTACTGCAAAATAATTTTAGAGTTGTATGTCTATAGTATGTCATGGTATTCTGGGTAAAAATATGTTTCGGGAAAGAATAGGAATAAATTGCTATTATTTTGTAGCCTTATTGGCTAAAAATAGTATTCAAAATTAACAGAATTTTTTTTAACTCTCTTAGAAAATAGTTCAGATCATTTGCTAACATATGAAAGTGATTTTGATGGGGGGTCCTGGGCATATTTTTAGGTTTTTTGGCCTTTGAATTGAAAAAGTATGGCAAAATCGGTCTAAATCTCACATTTAAGGTTGATCGCTACTCTTAACTTTGTATCCATGAAATTTCCTGTTTTTTCCCCCAAAGGTAGCTTACATCATTTAGAAATGTAAAATGTAAAAAAAAATGGGGGGGTCCCGAGCTACATTTTCTATTACAGATTTTTGAAATAAGAAAGTATTGTCAATTTTTGCCAAAAAATGGAAAAAAATGGGAAATTTTCATGATTTTTTTTCTTAATGAACCAATGCCTACATAAATTTGGATTGCACATGAATAGTCCCAGGTTATGTCCTTTAATGAGAAAAATAAAATCATGATCCAAAAATCTACTTTTGTATGAAAAGACGTGATGGTTTTATGACGATTATTCAAATTTAATGCATAATTCTTCAACAATATCTAAATATCACTGGAAAAAAATTCATGAACTTTTTTTCTTTTTTTTTCAAAAAATTGTTTGGATCAATAGCTAACACTTCAAATGAATTTTGATAGGTGGTCCCGGGCATATTTTTCTGGTTTTGGGCCTTTGAAGTTAAAAATTAATGCAAAACTGGAATAAATTGCATATTTAAAGCCTAAAATAAAATGGATAAAATGGCAAAAATCGGGGTGTAAAATGGTTGTTTATCCTACCCTTGGTTATTTCAAAGAACCTGATGAGATCTTTATCCATCTAGAAAATAATTTATTGATTAATAAGTCCAATATTCTAACTTATATTGGAAATAGCAAATATTATTGGCTATAATGTATCAAATATTCAAAGTCCAATAAAATGCTCGATTTTGCTTAAAATTAGCTCATCTTTTAATATGGCTTTGTAAGCATGTATATGTATCTAGTTCTCTAATATTAGCTCAATCTGATACATTTGAGCTATATGCGCAGAGACCTGCGCAGTGGTCCATGTTCAATGAGTAGCGATCAACCTTAAAGCTAAAAATAAAGTGTAAGTTGGCTAGAATCAGGGTAGAAAATGGCCACAATTTATAGCCTTGGTTATTTTAAGTAACCTAATGAGATCTATATCATTCTAGATAATGATTTTATGGCAAATAGTTTCAGTGTTCTAACTTTTAATAAAAATAGCAAATATCATTGGCTACAAATATATCAAATAAAACGCTCAATTTTGCTCGAAATCTCCCAAGATTTTAACATGACTTAGCCAGCATGTATATGTATCAGGTTATGTAATATAAGCCCATTCTGATGCATTTAAGCTATATGCGCAGATACCTGCGCAGTTTGTTCATATTCAAGAGGTAGCGATCCACCTTAAAGATGAACTTTCAGTGAAAAAATAATCCCCAAATCACGAAAAAACACCCAAAAATCCCCAAAATTCAAAATGTCGTCTGCTCAGATGGAAAGCCCGTGTTCGGCATCAACACCGTTGCGGCTGGGTGAGCTGTTCTCGGCGTGTGACATGGACGGGTCGGGGTACATCCACGAGGCGGAGCTGGCCTCTGTGTGTACCGACCTGTCGGCTGGGGAGGTGGCAGACGTCTTCAAGGAGCTGGACACGGACCAGGACGGCAGGATCTCCATGCGGGAGTTCTCTGACGGATTCAAAGGTGAGGAGATTTCATGAACGGCGATTGAGAATACCGGTATGGGGGTAGAGAGAGATGCCCCCTGATTTCATAGGGTCCCCTCAAAAATATTCATAAAGGGGTGTTTCAGGTTAACCGACCCTACCTGGCAAAACAGGGCCGACCCTAGAAATTTTTATCCAATTTTGAAAGAAAAAGAAAAAAAATTTCAAGTAATTTTTGGGCTATTTCAGAGTCGACGCTGTTGCGGGCGAGTGGGTGCTAAAGTTTGCAGGGAGTCAATTTTTGGCTACTTTTCAGGCCAAAGTAAAAAAAAAAAAAAAAAGAAAAAAAAAAGATCCGACCTACCCTACCTAGATTTTTATACTATGTAACCTGAAACGCACCTTTTTTTGGGGTGCCTCATTAAAATTAACTAATTGAAATTGCCTCCCCTCCTACCTCCAGCACCTTTACATCTATTCATTCATTTCATTAGTCGTTTGTTTAAGCGCCAAGTTTTCAATTTCAAGCATTCACTACTTTAATATCTCATAAAATTACTTGGGACTATACAGAGAAAAGAAACGGCGTCAAAAGGGAGTCCAGGTTGCCTCCAGATTGACTCCCCTCTCTAGGGGAGCCCAGGTCGGCTAAGGAAGCCGAGGCGACTCTCTGGCCGACCAAAGGGTCGGTAGGTTGACATGAAAGAAACTTTTTTTTAAATTCGGCCTCACCTCTGTCCTTCACCTGTTGCAGAGTTCGCGGCTAACCTGCCACTAGGGGACCTGACCAGTACCCGCACCAGGGGGCGCGCACGGCGGTGGCGGCGGGGCAGTGGGACGCCGGGTACTAGTAGTTCTGCCGCCGACCACGAGGGGTCTCTGCTGTCTGACTGCTCCTCCCTCAGTTACCATGGTAACGACGGACGCTGGTCGCCACCTCCCGACCTCCTCCTGGCGGACGCCGAGGGAAGCATGTCGGCTCAACTGTGAGTACAACATTTTAAGGATAATTCTTAAAAACTAGTGGCGGGACTCTGTGGACTAACCCCACCTGGTGGAAGTTATCAGAATCTTGTAGGGACACTAATATTAGTATTGTAATCGAACGCCTACAAGGTAGTTCGGGCGGCCGGAGCCAGGGGTCACCCCTATCGGAAGCGGACAGTATATAAGCTGTCCTCACCCCCTTGCTCTGGCAGACCTTCTCAGGTCTCTGACTGTGTGATATATAGAAAGTTATTTGAAAGCCAAACATACATTGATCGAACCTCATATACTTCAAGGATTAGCATTGTTGTACAGGTGAACGACTAATAAACCCTGTTCTCTTGCATCTCTACATGAAAACTGCAGTTCGAGTCCTTATTTAATCGAATTACATAAAGACGAACTCTACACTGGTGCCGTGACCAGGATTTTTATGTAGAAGATAGCGGACTGACCCTGGCAGAGGCTCAGTCAAGGAACGGGGGGGATGAAGGATCGGGAGCCGAGCTGGAAGAGGGGGAACTGGATTACACAGTCGCCCAAATAAATGAAATCTGGGATATTGCCTCTCGAATGCATACCCCAGAGAATAAAAAATCTCGAAAGAGGAGTCTGATTTTTCGAACTCCGGGAGAATTTCCTCCTATCAAAACAGTGCCGAACACCAATCCGTTCAGAGGGAACCCATGGGCAGACATGCTTCCCTCCGAACCGAACCTCGGACATATGGAACGAGACTTGTCTAGAAGAGGTCGACAGGTCCCTGACTATGACGCCTACTGCGAGAAATTGAAAGCAGAGGAGGAGTCAATGAGGGATCGGCATACAGCCATGAATGAGGACTTGATCCGATTGGCCAACGAAAAGGCAAGGGTAATCGCACAGAACCAGAAGGAAGCAGAGGAATTGAGTGAAGTAAAATCCAGAATCCAAGCGGATAGGAAATATATAAGTGAACAGTTGGCTCTCGAAACTTCTCAATTGGCAAAGGTCCAACAGAAGGTTAAGATTGCTCAACACAGTCTGACCGAGGAGCAAGCCCAACTCCAGAAAGAGAAGGAAGAGGCTCGCCGAAGTCGTGATCTTCGGGATACCTATGAAAGCGAGATCGAGCGACAATCCAAAAGGGTCAAGAAAATCAAGGCTGATTATTCGAGGGAAGAGAAAGCCGGCCAGGCCCTGCGGGAACAGTTCGAGCAAGAACGAGAGGCGTTGAAGCAAGCTCGAATCGACATGAAGGCTGACCTCGAAAATATTCAGAAAAAGAAAGATGAAATCAATGATACCTACCTGGCTTATCAGAGTCAGATAGAAGAGATCCGCAAAGAAGAAGAGACTAGGAGCCGGGAATCAATGAATGAGGGAGCCAAGCTACCTAAACACGTTGCATCCACACCTAGTCCGATATTGACTACGGTAGAGCCAATCGAAACACGGGGGGTTGTTTCGGAGGGGAAGTATGAACGAACCCATGGGGGGACTGTCCCGAATGAGACTTACCGTAAAGTCACGTATGGGGGAACCGAAGAGAAAGAGATCTCTAGCACCCATGATATTTCGAGCGAGGCCCCACCCAAACGAATGAACCATAGTTACGGCTCTCTGCATCCCTTTGCGGACGACACGCTGGCAGGACATAATTATACGGTACCACCACCACCGATATATAATATAACCTACCAGTATCGGGCACCATTACCCGGAGCCGGATCGAACGAAGGACATCAGTCCTATAATGAAGGGGGTGGATCGATTCCGAGCAGGGGGACAGGTGGTGCTCCGAACCCCGGAACGAATCCGGGAGGAGGAGCCGGAACTGTGCCGAACCCTGGTTCGTACGGAGGTTACCCCCCCAGTCCTGAACGAACCCAGCCAAATCCAAGAGGAGGGGCACCAAGACCGGTCCCTGCCCCGAGGAGGTTGACCAAACGATCATCTATGGGCCCGAGGGTTGCTGCCATAGTGGAATCCGATCCTTGTATACAAGGAATGGGGATAGACTGTTGCAGTCGGACCCGGGAAGATGAGTCAGAAATAATGGAGTAGAGACGGAGGAACAGAGGAAGGCCCTGAGGGAGATGTTAACCGAGTGTAGTTCAGCCTTTGCGCGGCCCGGAGAGCCGTTGGGACGAGTCCTGCACTCAATTAACACAGAAGGGGCGAATCCAGTAAAGATACCATATAGACGTCTTCCGCTAGCAAAGAAAGTGGTGGCGGAAGAAGAGATTACGAAGATGTTGGCGGAAAGAGTGATAACTCCGAGCACCAGTCCTTGGAGTAGTCCAGTATGTATGGTAACAAAGAAGGATGGGAGTATCCGGTTCTGTATAGACTACCGAAAACTGAATGGCTTGACTAAAAAGAATTCGTATCCGCTCCCCCGGATAGATGAGACCATTGATTCCCTCGGAGGAAATAAATGGTTTTGTACGATTGATTTGCAGTCTGGTTATTGGCAGGTGGGAATGAAAGAAGAAGACAAGGAGAAAACTGCGTTTTCGAGCCATGTAGGGTTGTTCCAGTATAACGTGATGCCATTCGGACTCTGTAATGCTCCGGCCACGTTTGAAGCAATGATGGAGACTTTACTGAATGATTTATTGTGGAAGAAATGTCTGGTATATCTGGACGATGTGATCATATTCGGAAAGACATTCGAGGAATGCCTGGAGAACCTGAAGTTGGTGTTGCAGCGAATAATCTCGAATGGATTAAAGCTGAAAGCTAAAAAGTGTAATATGTTTCAGAAAAGTATTAACTATCTAGGACGGATCATCTCAACAGATGGGGTGAAGGCTGATCCGGAGAAGGTTAAGACTGTAACAGACTGGAGCATTCCTAAAGGACCGAAAGAAGTAAGATCCTTCCTAGGATTTTGTTCTTATTATAGAGATTTCTTACCAGGATACTCCCGGATAAGTTATCCAATACAATGTCTGTCGCACTGGACCCCAGGGAGACGTAAGGAGAAGTTCCCATGGGGGAAAGAACAAGGGGAATCATTCGAACTGATTAAACGGTTGTTCGTGGAAACACCGGTTTTGAAATACCCCACTGCGGATGGCCATTTCATATAAGACACTGATGCGAGCAATGAAAGTATAGGAGCAGCTTTGTCTCAAGTCCAAGATGGGAAAGAGGTTCCAATCGCATTTGCAAGCAATACAATGAGTAAGGCACAAAGGAATTATTGTACGACAAAGAGGGAATTATTGGCAGTGGTAGTATATACAAAGAAATATAAGCACTTCTTGTGGGGATCTGATTTTACTTTACGTACGGATCACTCCTCCCTGCGGTGGTTATTAAACTTTAAGGATGCGGAAGGTATGATAGGACGGTGGTTGGCACACCTATCTGAGTTCGGATTGGACCATAGCCAAATTCAGCATAGAAAGGGGGCTAAGCATGTGAACGCTGATGCGTTGTCGCGAATCCCGGTGAGGAAGTGTCAGAATGACGGATGTGATGATTGTGGGAAGCATAATGCCGTGTTGGCAGGAGTCCGAAAGCCTTTTAGAGATCTCGAACCCGTGATACTAGAATGGGACGAGAACTCCATTAAGAGCTTCCAGGAGAGAGATGCGAATAGTATCCGTCTGAAGATGTTACTTGTAGAAGGAAGGGTCCCGACTCGGCCAGCAATATCGTTGGAGAATAGGGAGATGAGGCGACTAATAGCTCAATGGACAGAGTTAGAGGTGGTAAATGGACTGATCTATAGGTGGAAGACGAATGCGTTGGGAAATAAGTCAAGACAGATCTTTATTCCTACTGCCATGCGAAGGGATATAATGTTCTTTTGCCATGGGCATCGGACCAGTGGCCATTTTGGGAGAAAACGGTCTCTGGAAAGGCTGGCTAGAATGTATTACTGGCCAGGTATGAGTACGGATCTGTTGAGATGGATAGACACTTGTCCGAAATGTTGTACGAGCAAGCCCGGGCCTGGGTTGGGTAAAATGCCCTTAACCCAGGAACTGTTTGGAGTAAGGTTCGCAAGAGTGGCAGTGGATATAATTACAGGATTTGTGACAACTCCGGAAGGAAATACATGTATGATGGTAGTAACGGATTACTATACGAAGTATACGAAGGTATTCCCAATGAAGGATCACAAAGCAGCAACTTGTGCTAGAATGTTAGTGAAGGGATGGATACTGTACTTGGGAGTGCCTCTGATGTTGCATAGCGACCAAGGGAGAGAGTTCGAATCGAATCTATGGCAGGAAATGTGTCATCAATTGGCCATTTGCAAGACCCGAACCAATCCGTATCGACCACAGAGTGATGGTCAGGTGGAAAGATTCAATCGTACCCTAATACAGGTCCTGAAGAGTTTAGTAAATCAAGAGATGGATGATTGGGATGAGCAGTGCGACTTTGTTTGCCATGCTTATAATAGCACGGTACATGCGAGTACGAACTGCTCTCCGAATCTGTTAGTATTCGGGGAGGATCTTATTATGCCAGCGGACCTAGTGTTCGGAGTAGTTGGTATGAATCCAGATGTCCCGTGTCAGATCATGTTTGTGGAAGCGTTGAAGGAACAATTCCGGAAGGCGTATGAATTAGTAAGGAAGGAATTAGGAAAGACAGCTAAATGGCAGAAAGTGGGCTATGATACCAATCTAAAGGTTCGGCGGTTTGCGGTAGGGGACTTAGTAGCGAGATACCACGAACCTCTGGTTGGCATCAAGCTGAGAGATAATTGGGATGGTCCGTGGAGGATTACCCAGAGAGTAAGTGATGATACGGTCCTGATGAGGGATACCTTCGGGAGGAATCAGAAATCGAATGTGGCCCGGTTGAAACCATGGAAGGGGAGAGAGTACTCCACGGAAATGTTCAAAATGGGACAGGAGGAGAAGGAGGAAATGAAAAGGGAGTTAGATAAGGTAGTCGAGAAGAGGGGTCCGGGGAGACCTAGAAAGGTGAAGAAGGAAACGGTGCAAGTTAAACGAACTCCAAAAAGATCGGAGAAAGCAAAGAATGTCTCGGCGGGTGTGGACAGGAAGAGAAGGGCTGTTCTCTCAATGGCTAAGAGGGAACGGAAGCAGACCGCTCCGAATGTCAGGTGTAAAGAGAATCCAGTGGGGGTTCGTCGCAGCCCTAGGTTGAGAGTGAGGGGTGCTGTCACCTAACCTGAAACACAACGATGTAATCAGTTAAATGTTGTCATAATTACCAGGGTAACCGGGTAATTCGTCTTCTATGTAGGAATGATCACGATAAAAGTCAGAAATCCAACAAACTTACCTGTGAATGTGCCAGTGGGTAATGGACGGATAATCCGGCGGATTAGTAGTTGCTATCCGTATTTAGATCCATAATGACTCGAGATGAATTCGACAGGGCGGTGAGGGTATCAGTGCTATAATTACCTGATCGTAATGCGTGACGCGCGGGAAGGGTGAATGATTGTTTATATTTTGCAAGCGCGGGAAAACTGAAGTCTCGCCGAATGCGCGGTATCTCGCGAGACCGACGCGCGTGCGCAAAGGTCGACGCGGGTCAGCAATCCGCCATATTTGTTTACGGTTCGCCGGACAGAGCAAGGGGAAGCGTATCAGAACACAAAAGCGAGGAGATAAAGACTGTTTGAAAGTGAACTCGGTGTATAGCAGGTGGGTGAAGTCGCCAGGATCCCGCAGAAAGGGTCCTGGTACCTGTCATTCATTTATTATCGAGTGAAAGAACTTTTTGAGTGTCACGATGGCTTCGGCGTCTGGCTCTCATTCCGAACGATCGGCCCTCGACGAGGTGTCCGAAGCATTTATGGAGACCGAGGCGATGTCGCCAGTTACCAAGAACGAAGAACGTGCATTGAATGAGGATAATTCCGAAGCAGAGGAGAGTAGCATGGGAATGGAGGGAATGGAGATTGAAGAAATCCTGGAACGATCGGACGAGCCGCTGCTCGAACCGAATCTGGATGGATTTAAATCAAGGTACGACGGTCGGGAAGTCCATGTTCACGACCGGATCTTAAAAGGAGAACGAAAGTGTTGGGACGCAACCACTAGGGACTGCGTTCGACACTTCCTATCCCCGACAGAGTACGCAGCACTGCCATCCGAATGGCTCCTGTTTTACAACCGGACTGAGGCTGGACTGCAAGTGAGTCAGCCGTTCCGAAGGGCGGTGTTCGATTGCGAAATCGCATATCGACAGAACCGCCTTCCGAACCTACCCCATGTATTGACTGACCATACTGGAATGGGGGTTACCGGAATGGATATCGCAGGAGAGGTACTGTACCGGGAACCCGACATGGAGAAAGAACCCAGGACTGCAGAAGACTGGGTAGAACGAGTGGAGCATCCGGACGCCCCGAGGCTCTACACTCTGGATGGAGACGAATTACTTCGTCGACTGGAGGAGTGTTCGGAGCCGGAGGAGAAATTGAACGGAATCATCAGCACGATGATTCGAGAGGGGACCTACGCCACTAGGGCATATGTTCCCGGGGCAGAGGAAGAACTGACCTCTGCTGAACATAAAGAACGACTGGCATCCATCCGAAAGGGCAAAGCAATCCTGAAGGCCGCCAAACAAAAAGGCGGTCTGTCAACAGGGAGCGAAACCGAAGGAGAGGAAACCCCAAAGAAAACGAAAAGTAAAGGCGTGAAGGGAAGGACAAAGAAAAAGTCTCTGACCGACACCGAATCTGACAGTGACCAGGGTGCCTTCACACCGGTCCTGTCAGCGAAAGAAAAAAAGAAGTTGAAGGAATCTAAGAAAGACACAAAAATGACTGTGCCTCCGAAAGTGATTGCTAAAGTCACAGAGGTAGTGGGCAGGAAAGATCCTTCAAGTGATAATCCACTGGAAGGACGGATGGCTGCCGTTCAGGCTGCTGCCGCCGCCAAGGTCGGCGGTTTTATTAAAGGAGCCACTAAGAAGGCCGTCAAAGTGAGTGAACCCGAAGATAGTCCGGACGACGAGTCTGGACCGGACTCGGGTGGCGAACCTCCGGAAACCGATCCGGATCCAACTACACAGGATCCGGAGGAGAAGATGGAGGTTCCAAATGAGGAGGAACCAGAGGAGGAAGAAGAGGGAGAGGATGAAGAGGGGTCGAAAGATGAGGAAGAACGAAAAAGAGATCAACGAATCTGGAAGAATAGTGAGGCGAAGTTCGCACACTTCATTCCGGGTTCGTTTGAGGAATGTGCGAAGGGCAAGAAAGCGTACGGTTGCCCCGAACCCCGAAATATGAATGGCGAAAGTGATGACGAAGATTGGATTCGGGAAACCGAGGACGATCCCTTGCCATCAGATTTCTATATGGAGTGGTTTAAACAACTAACGAAATACCCCAATAGTTACTACATAAGAGACCAGAAGTCGAAGTTGCGCTGGGCCTACTTATGTTGGTATCAGAAAGACGGTGAGCGACATTGCCCGTTCACCATTTGCATAGAAGAGAAAGGAAAGGACAGGACATATCCGACAGCAATGCGGTTCCTAAGGCATCTGTGCGAACGGCACTTCCACCACACAGTGGTCTACGAATGTGCCAATACGAAAGGACAGAGGGATAGCGCAACCTGCAATGGTTGCGTTACTCCCAGAAGGGGTGTGATGCTTCGCCATCTGAAGTTTTGTCACAGCCCCGGACTGAGTGCAGCGCGCGAGAAAGTAATGAGTCTGCACGATAAAGTGATGACAGAATACAACAGAATGATCCCTTCGGACTTCAAGCACATCGGCGTGAAGACGGATTCATTCTGTAATGTGCATGAGTCCAAGAAGGGCAAGATATGTGCGAGAATTGCCCTAGTGAGAGCTCGAGGGAAATTTCAAATGACGAACGAACTATTCTCTAGAGTGTGTGAATGGAGGGGTGATCCACCCAAGGCAAAGATTGACGAGAAGAGGCGGGCTAGCCGCAGTCCAGCAAGTGTCAAAGGAAAGAAATCTCGGTCCGATTCTCCCGAAACCTCGGAGTTTAAGAAGCCCCTGGCTGTGGCTCGTGACTCCAGGTCGAAGCAGCAGAAACGGAAAGATTCGACTGACTATCAGTCACCAATGAGTGGGGGGTCGGAGTCACGTCCGTCCTCGTCAGCAAGTTCGGCATCAGCGTCAGCTTCGCAGAGTGATAATCCACCTGCTTGGTTCGACCGGAAAGATCCGACCCGTGGGCCGGAGACGGGTGACTTCCCAGAATTGAGCGCACAGAAAGTTCCTGCACGTGTCGAACCTGTATTGACTCAGATTCCGGACAATAGGCCCCGACTGAGCACGAGACCGGTGGATCTGTATTTTGATCCGAGTGACAGAGTGGTGTGCGCCCAAGCCCAGCAGGCAGTGGACGACTTCCAAGAGACTCAGAGGGAATTGGCTGTCCGATACAACCAGGGGGTGGCGAACTTATTTGCCCGCTCTCTGGTTGAACAGGAGGCCAAGACCAGAACGAACCTGGAAAAAGATAACGAGGCGCTTCTGGCCGCCGAAACGAATAAAATTCGGAACGAAGCCAAGCTAGCCGCATCACGGACTGCTTTGGCTCAGAAACGTCTGCAGGAGTCAAATGACCGGAACGAGGCTATGAACGTCAAGTTCCAGCAGGTATTTGGAGTGTTCTTGGACGAGTGGGATGGCACCCGCGAATCCGCTCTGGAACTGCTAAAGAACCAGAGTGAGGAAGGGTGAGCCCACGATTCGAGAGTGAGAAAATATGAGTGATTTGATATTCGAAAGAGAACGAGTTAGTGTAGTATGGACGTCTACTGAACCATCGAACAGCAGTAACCGAAGTACGCAGGATGAATACGGTGACCAGACATCTGAAGAGGAGAGCACCATTCACCCGTTCGGAAGAACGTGTCTGTTCAGTTAGAACAGAGGCAGCAGTACGAGAATGAAGAGGAGAGCACCACTAACCCGTTCGAATGAACGTGCCTGTCCAGTTTGGGACAGGACGGCTGTTGAAGAGGAGAGCACCACACACCCGAGTCCTTCCGAAAGGATGGTACTTCGTGCCTAACCAATGTTGAAAAAGGTTAGGATGGCTGCCCGGATCTTCAGTTTTTGTTCCTGTTTTTTTGTCATGAGAGATGTCAAGTTGTTCTAGTCGCTAATCTATATATGTTTGTATGTATACTATACAAGTGTCCTTAATAATTCGAAATGTGTCGAGCCGTTCGGATATATTACCACCTATGTAAATAATATTAGTTTTGTATATTTTTTATATACCCTACTGTGTTCACGACGTAACATAACGCTTTACTAGAATAAACTCAGTTGTATGAGTTTATATTATATTGTACATATATTTAAAAGCGTAAGCGTATGTAATGTCTGAGGGGGGTGGTGTAGGGACACTAATATTAGTATTGTAATCGAACGCCTACAAGGTAGTTCGGGCGGCCGGAGCCAGGGGTCACCCCTATCGGAAGCGGACAGTATATAAGCTGTCCTCACCCCCTTGCTCTGGCAGACCTTCTCAGGTCTCTGACTGTGTGATATATAGAAAGTTATTTGAAAGCCAAACATACATTGATCAAACCTCATATACTTCAAGGATTAGCATTGTTGTACAGGTGAACGACTAATAAACCCTGTTCTCTTGCATCTCTACATGAAAACTGCAGTTCGAGTCCTTATTTAATCGAATTACATAAAGACGAACTCTACAATCTTTTGAAATTCACTGACTCCCCCTGGTGTGTGTTGGTTCAGGGCTAATTTTTGAAAACATTTTAGTAAGCTTCCCCAAGAGAGTCTCGAACCTTTGACCCTAGGATTTAGAGGAAGGCATCCTACTGACCGAGCTAACTAGGCAAGTATCAGCATGGTCAATTGATGACATAATAGGCAATGGCTCATGACGATAGTATAGAATGTTCCATTTGGATGACATGGTTGCTATTCATTTCCTAAATTATCATAGAAGTTAAAACGATAACCCACTATGATATTTTGATATATTACAGTATGGATATGTCCCCAACTTATGACTAAGTCTGGTCAGGAGTCCATACAGCATTCTCAACAAATGTCATGTCATTAGGACGTTGTAGATAACATATAAGAAGTCTCAAAGCGTTTACATACGATTTCAACTAGGATTTATCCTTAATGTGTTTCATTGATTAGCCATTTCTTAATGACATGGGTGGTGGAGGGAGAATCGAAATTTCTTTGCCAGGTTTTAGCGAAAGAAGTCCCATGGGGGAACAGAAATATTTGAAGGCACACAAAAATACATCCACCAACCCCAACTCCCTGTCAAAAGATATGAGCACTCACTCAGGTAACCCTTTAAGGATGGTATGATGCATTAATGCCTTAATGCACCATGTTGTTAATCATCATGATACATGAATGCAGCCCTGGCGAGTTTCACCAGTGCTGCATTCATGCTGACCCTTCAGGGTTCATATATACTACCGAAGGGTCGGCATGATGCACCAATCCAGCCCTGGTGACTGTTACTCGCCGGGGCTGCATTGGTGCATCATGACCAAATGGTGCATTTTAGTGACATGCCTTCCTTAACGTCTTAATACACCAAAGCTTGTTGTGCTGCACACCCATGACTTTCAATGTCGTCTGAGCATAGACATCCTGGTGTTTATTTTGTACCTCTCCCTTCTCTGACTGTCCTTCATGTTCCTTTATGAATTATACTACTCATCTACGAGGAATCAGGGCACAGGAAAAAATAGCACACCAACCCTAACATACGGGTCTCCCGCTGGGCAACTCCCCATTCCTTTACCATTGCTGTGGTTAAAAATCAACTCTTATCTACCTTGGGACATATATTTTTATGTGCTTAACTCAATACTAATCACCTTCCCGATCATGTACATGTTTCTAGTTAGTTGGTACGATAATTATTAAAGGTTCCAGAGCCAAAATACTGAGATGCTCCATTGACTTGGCACTAAGGCTGCCCGACGACTATGGGCGATAATATGACATAATGCATTGCGCGCCGTCTGGCGAGGAACGGGAGCACTGCTGGTAGTTTCTCAGTATAGTAGTATGAGGCATATATGAGATATAACAGTACATGTATTTTGGCCTATACCTCTACAATATTACTTTTAGTATCATGTTTTTGTGAGCATTTCTATTACTGTCATTCACACTTATTTCGTACGACGTTCGCCTTGTTGGAGGCTTGACGTACAGATACAAATACAAACATTATGAAGCCAAACGTGGATGCATTCATTATTAGGACCATATCAATATCGATGCGGCTCCCATGATGCATTTCACCCGAGGCGATTTTGTTGGGTCCTGGTCGGCACTTACATTCGCGCCCGCCGCCATGTTGTAGGCTTTTAAAGTTTCTTCTCACGGGCACCAAATGCTCACTGTATGACCCGTATTAGCAGCAGCGAAGCTGCTGGTCTAATGAAAATATTCAGTCCTTGCCCTCACTGATGCAGTTAAAGGCGCACTGAGTTGAGGACCTAACCCTGCCGAGTTTTGTACGCAAATGACGTCGTGGGTTCAGTGCGCCTTTAAAGCTGGGCCGTCAGGGAATAAGTTCAGCATTTTCCATTCATGGACTAAAATAACAGTTCCACCAGGGGGCAGCAGTGTTCGGACAGGGGACCATGAGCATTGTCCAGCAACAACATATTCACCCTATCTTATGCCTGTAAGGGCTGAGCTCCCAGCCCTTAAGAGCCCTTTGTGAATCAAAACTGAACTATATCCAAACGTGCTTTTGGCCTCACTTCAACCATGACGGTCAAGCTTTAAGGATGGTTGGGTCAGAAGCAGGCAGTTCCAGCTTCGTTCACTAGGGGCTCGACGTGTAGTTCACATGTATAGCGCCAGGGGGCACCACCAGGACTTGGTAGTTCAACTGATCAGATCCAGGGGGCACCACTGCGTCTTCCCTGGCCCCTATATAACTGTATATTGATGTGGGCCCTATGATCTTACACCCTACTGAAATACAAGTATTCTGCCTATTGTTCACAGATGCCATTTCAGCACTTTGGCCAAAAGAGGAAAGACAATAGAAATAAAGGAGTTGATGAGGACCTACTATATTATATGACTTTAACAGAGATAAAGGATTTCTTTAATTTACTTTAATTTACTTTAATTTATTTTTGAGTAATTTAGGAATGAGCAAATGTGTCGAGTCAGCAGATATTGATCAGTTTATGTATGTACATGTAGCCCGTAGCGCATATCTGACTGTGCTAATTTTGGGTAGCTGGCAATATACTATGGTTCTAGAACTTTAGCGTATCATAACATATTTTACATATCTATCTTTGTTTACAGATTTGAAAATGTCTTTATTGTCAAATCGCTAGTTGTCAAAGTTTTGTTTCATGTTATGACAGTAAAACGAATAACCCTTATCAATCGATGTTCTAGCCCAGGTAAAAAAAAAGGTTTGTTTCAGGTCACTCGACCGACCCCATCAAAACAGGGTCGACCCTGCATTTTCTATGCAACTTTGAAGAAATTTCCGTATTTTTACCCTTTTTTGGTCAATTTTAGTCTTTGGAGAGGCTGGCTAGTACTTTCATGTTAAAAAAAAAAGTTAAAAAAAATAAATCCGACCTACCGACCCTATATTTTCTCCCCATGTTACCTGAAACAAACCTTTTTTTTGGCTGCAGTCCTAAGCACTTAGAGATAATATGAATAATATAAAACATGAACATGTCATATAAAGATGAGTTATACAACGTATTACCCCAGCTCTCTTCCTTTCCCCGCTCCAAATCCCCTCAAACCAGTGCAAGTTATTACACAATGTTGAATGATGAGTCTGACAATGCCATTACCAGCCAACAAAGCAATCCGTTTTAAAATCTGCTCCCCCCCCCCCCATGTGTGTATACAATACATACAATGCTGTATACAAGGATACCCATGTATACGTCCAGTCCACCCGCATGCTGTATAACGGTACCAACAGGTGGCCTCCCTACTTCCGGTTGGTTGAGGGGTATTCTGGGTATTCTCGGAATGCATAATAGAGCAGTGCACATCTGTATTGGGTTTAATCATAGACATATATGTCCTTGGTTTAATACATAGGGTGGGTGCCCAAACTGAAGGGGACGGTTCATTGAACACACAAATGGTATGTTAATAATCGGTGCTATCAAGCATGTATCGCCACATCAGCATGATTAGTTGAGGTAAATACATGTAGTAATATTCTGACAGGGGTATGATTCAAGAATGAAGTGGCGTAGTTTGATAAAGGGAGAGGGGGGGAGGGGCCATACAGAGGGGGGGGGGGTCCGAGTTGAGTTTATCCAATTATAAAGGTAATTTTCTTCAATTACCGTTTATTGATTATTTGATGGCCTAGAAGTAATCTTTTATCGCCACAATGTAAGAATGCAGCACTAGTACGAGTATGCTGTCAGATGTGCATTTAGACATGATGCATACCCCCCAGGCCTGATGTACATTCACTGTAATATAAGTTAAAAACATTCGGATAAATCATCACCCAAAGCGTGCACATACTCACAGACTGAGTATGTGCTGGGTAGTTAGGTCTGTGCTTGGAGAGTGTTCCAGCAGCTGCTCACGTTTGCCGCCATTTTTCTGATCTCACTACAACTGGCGACGTGGCAGACGACAAATAAAACAAATAGAACAAAAACGTTCTCTTTTTGCAACACTCTGCATAATGGTATCAGCCGGGTCACGTGTCAAGCTGAGCTCATGTCAAGAAAGGATCAATTCAAGTGGAAGATGTCTAGGAATGGGGTTAAATTGATCATCAAATATTGGACCTGTATAAGACCATCCCAATACGTAAGGCCCTAGACTTCTAAATCCGACATGGCAACATGGTCATTTCTTAAATTCGACATGGCGACATGGTCATTTCTTAAAAATGACATGGCGACATGGTTATTTCTCAAAATCGATATGGGACATGGCCATGTAAGTAACATGGGACATGGGGCATTTTTTAGGTTCAACATGCGACATGAGAAGAATTTAGAGTGCCGGTATGTCAGAATGCACCATTTCAAGTCTAGACATTCAACATTTTCCTGGAGGGTTCCCCCAAACCTCCTTATATTCTCTGCATGCAGTGCCTAGAGCTCATGCCCTTAAAATGCATTAGAATGCACCAATCCACCATCTTGGTTCTAAAGATTTCAATTTTTTCTTGGTGGGGGCCTAATCCCGGGCCGAATCAGAAACATCTCTTAATGACACTATAGCGATATGGTGTTTTTCTTAGTGACATGGGTTTTTCTTACAACCGACATGCGACTTGGGGACCCCCACCCCCCATAAAGGGCCCCACACTAAGACCGGCACAAAAAGAAAGCCCCCCCCCCCCCCCCGAGTCAAAAAGAAGAAACCACATAATTTGCGATTTTCTTATCACAATATGTCGATTACTTCTGAATTAAATACATTTTAAAATATGCAAGAAGTGGAGTTTTTCGATCAAATCAAGGTTTGGTGTCAGGAATGACGACCAACATTTTTTACAAATTTTCACAACTGTAACTACTACATGTCTTTGAGAAAAATGCTCTTAAAGAGACATTAAAATATATAGGGCCATGTAATATTTTGCATGCATTAGTGACCTTTTAAATATGGTTATACAACATTTTTATATTCAATAACATGTCAGTAAAGCATGCATCAATGACCATGGGCGTGTGCTGATGATGATTTCACGCAGGTATACTCTACAGGCCTTAGGCCAAAGAAAAAGGTTTGTTCCAGGTAACCCGACCGACCCTATCAAAACAGGGCCGACCCTACGTTTTTTGTGCAATTTTGAAGATATTTTGGTATTTTCACCATTTTTTGGTAAATTTTAGTGTTTTTTTGGAGAGGCCGGTTAGTACTTTCATGTTTAAAAAAAAAGTTTTAAATTTTTATTTCTTGCCGTGTTACCTGGAACAAATCTTTATTTTTTTGTTTTGGCCTTACATTGTTAGCCTCCTATTAAAGGACGGCATGATGTTTCAGGGCATATGTCCATTTGTCATTGTGCTGCATTAATGCATGGCTGACGAATAATTATCGGAGCATCATTCAGCCCACTCGGTACCCCTAGTTCAGCATAATGCATGAATGCAGTCCTGGCGAATTACTTAAAACATGAGGGGTCATTTTGAAATAAGGGTGGTGGTCAAATTTTGCCCTCCTGCTTTGGTCCCCACCCTCTGAAGGATTTAAATATGTTTCTCTCCACCCCCCCCCTCCCCCACCTAAGGTTAGGCTATATGCTACATTATAAACATGCACACCATGTTTAATCACCATCTGTCATACCAATAACCATATCTTATATTACCATAGAGCAACTCATTTACGAGGGCACTCTATATTAGCTAACACACAGGGCCCATATCTACGCCACAAGTTGAAGTTATGGAATGGGGGCTTGGTCATTAACATTGCTGTACACGATGGCGATGGATTAAACATATACTTCTCTAAAAGCTGAACTACATAAAGTTATGTTACCTATTGTTGTGACCAGGATGGGGGCATGACAATAGCCCCCCGCCCCACCCCGACACTTTGTCCCCCTGTCCCCCCAGTGATTAATGAGCGGCCATCGTGATAAGACCAGCCTGCGTCCCTCTGTGACGTCACAGTCAATATGGCGTCAGCTGTGGCCTCGTTCTCGCCTCGCTCCACTGACGATGTGATCGGGGACCTGTGTGGTACGCTGATCAATTACTTTTAGTAACCCTTTAAGGGCCGCACAGGGCTACTGTATGATACTATTAAGATTTGAATCTATATTATTGATAAAAATGATAGGCACCATCATTACTGTTGACACACCAACTATATTGATCACTGTTGACAGATTATCCTACCCTCCCCCACCCCCCCCCCCCCCCCACCCAAATATGACTACTGTGTTGACCTTGATTGTTATATGTAATTTTCAAATTGTGTGTACTTACATGAATGTATATTGAATTTTTCGCCATTTCACCGAAATAAGTTTAGAATAGCCAGATAGGGTAAATAATTAAAGAAGGACTGGGCGGCAGATCGGTGTAAGCCGTAGCCCAGATTCTAGTTGTATGTATTAACATACTATACTGGATGTAACCTTAATAAAAATCTTTAAAAAAAAACAAGGCATTATGCATTGGTTGTCATGATACATGAATACAGCCCTGGGCAGATATCATATCAAGAAAAACTCACCAGTGCCACTGGCACTGTGCTACACAGGTATTCAAGCACCATGCCGACCCTACAGGGGGTGCAGAGCCCCCCCCCCCTTCCCTCAGGTCGGAAAGTCACCGAAATTAAGGGCCCCAGGTCACAAAGTCGTTTTTTTGACAATTTTTGCTATAGACATACTTTTCCAAAAGTCGCCAGGTCGCTTGAATTATTGTACCAGGTAGTCAGGTTGCTTTTTACCCCCCTGGAGCCACCCGGGGAAGCACACGAGTCTGCATGATGCGAAAAAAACTGCCTTGATGAATTACTCGCCAGGACTGCAGTTAAGCACCATTCCGGCCGTACAGGGTTGATACACTTCCTAAGTGTCGGAGTGATGCATGAATGCAGCGCTGGTGAGTAACTCGCAAGGGTTGAATTTATGCATCAAGTGCCTGCACCACACAATATGAAAGGCATGGGCATTTCTTAAAGCGGCATAATCACCCAGTGTGTCCCACTCACAATTCTAATACTGTTCTAATCTACTATGGGGTAGCACCGCGAGTGGTGATATTGCTCCTTTAACATTAAGATGAGGCATAGAGCTTGGTAACAAACACAAGGTAAAGAATAACTGACCTCGACCTGGAACCTTGACCAAGACAGCCCTCACCCCACCCCCGACACCTTGACCCCCCCCCCCCCAATTTGTCCTACCACAACATTGACCATTCTTTTTTTCTTTTTGCTATTGCCTATCGGGAAGCCATTAGCGTAGACATTTCCATATACTACTAGTAGGTCGAAATTGAATTTGATCGCATTGACTACTGTGTACAAGGTACTGCTAGTGGTGACGAGTAACCCACTGGCCCCGCCTTATGATACAAAATGGCGTTGTGAATTAAGTACTATGCTGCCTTGATATGATTAAACCCACAGATCTTATTGCACGTCCAGTAACAGTCAGAGTGCAGTCGGGACAGGTACTCAGCTCTATATATATATAGGGGCGCTGGGGGTTTAAGTGATACAGGTAACGAGGGCAATACCTATACATGTTCTACACATACCACCTACACATACCACCTGCCAGCACCCCCCCCCCCCCCCCCCCATAACTAAATGCATGTACATTTGAGTATTGCTGACAATGCATCATTCCACCGGTGTCTGCACATTTTAAATAATCTCTTTGGGGAGAGGCACTACCTAGGTGTTTTATTCTTGAGGGCGGGAGTGATGATTAGCCTAAGACGATCAGGAGGACGTGGTCTATAACGATCGGCCATCCAAGAAACTCCAACACCCCTCCTCAGTGAGCAAACAAATGTGGTCAGCATTGAATCAACAGTGATTCAACATTGAATCAACTTTGACAATTATCTGTCAATATTGATCCAATATTCTGTGCCTACTGGGCTGCGGCTAGTAATACTTTACTCATTCTTAACTCCCTATGTACCCTATCCCCACCCCCACCCCCACATACCATCATACCGATGCTGAAGTCTCCACTGGAGCGTGCCCCCAGCAGCCTCGGCCAGCTTCTATCCTATATATGGATAGCCTGGGAGCAAGCTGTCATCTTACTCTAGTACACACATTTTGCCCCAGAGTAATTAATTAGTATTCTGATCTAGATGAGAACATGTCTGCAGTTGAGTGTGTATTCAACAATACACACTTTCGCGCCACTAAACTGGCACAAAAGTCAGAGGTAGGCCTGCTCCCAGCCCATATTGTAACTTTGGGATGGGTGCCCCAAGCATCTCCGTACCCCCACCACCCCCCTCCCTACCACCACCCCCACCACAGCTCATGGCTATATCCATATTCATGCCCATACCCACACACAGGCCACCACATGGTGCACTAGTACAGGGAGGCCCCCATCACACAACTCCGGCCTTTTGTACCTCCCTCCCACACACACACCACCATTAGTTAATGCAGGAGTTGTTATTCTGTACAGAGAGGAGCCGGCCCCAGCCAGGCACCATACCTGCACATACATACACTGTATGTGAGGCTATTAATACAGTTTAATATATAGACACTGATATCTATCTCATGGAAGTTGTTTATAATTGAAACTGCAGCCAAGCATGGAGGATTGATTATAATCCTGTTCATGGAGGACAGTTAATCCCCCTGGAGGACAGTTAATCCCCCTGGAGGACAGTTAATCCCCCTTGGAGGCACCGTGGGATTAACAGTTAATCCAATACCTGACTTTAAAGGTGCAGATCTCAGTACCCCTCCAGCTACAGTCGGAGTAGAGCTGGGACGGATACTCAGCCCTATTTATAAGGGCGCTGGGGGTTAAAGACAACATACCTGGATTATCTCACCTTCTGATTGGATAATAGGTGAGAGTTGACACCTGAGGAGGGGGAGGTGGGGGAGGGGAGAGGGGGAGGTGGGGGAGGTGTCAATAGCTGGGGGTCTGATCCTGGATCATTTGGACTAAAGCCTCATTGCCCAAAGGATCAGCAGCTCGGGCTGGGCAGGTATACACTACATACACATAGGGATCAAACTGTAGGACAGCCAAGCACCCCCCCCTCCCACCCACCAACCCCCGCCCACCCAGGCTATAGGACCATTTACCTCTGCGGTATAGACTACTAACAGTTATAGTTCAGCCGTGTGAGGTCCAGGATTGATTGATACTCATTGTCCACAGGATCAAAAGCCTTTATAGTTTACATGCTATACCACAGATCGGTCATAGGATTAACTTTGCACCATATAAGGATACACAAGCATATCTGTGTAACATCTTTGGACCAACGCATTGATACTTTATACCACTATACCATATCACAAAGGAACACTTAAGCCTACAAGTTATACACATCATCAAAGGATTAACTTTATACATATATAGGGGAACCACTATATAGTCTTATAATATGACCATATTTTGAATAGTGTGTTCGCACATTATACCATTATATATTATCATAAAGAAAACTCTTTAACCTTCAAGCTATACAGACCAGCCTTGGATTAACTCTATACCCATAGAAGAACCATTAGTCTTACATAGACATCTTTGGAGTAGTGTCCTGACACATTATACCATTGTATTATCTACAACATTGATTCCTATACACCTTTGTGTGTATACATGTCTATACCTCTTATCTCCCACCACCCTGGGAGACCGACATGTGAGACCCTACCTACTTGGTGATATACAGACCTCAGTATACATGAGAAGTGGTAGAGATAAGGAGCATTAGATCATGATACAAGGATCAAGATCTTGGATGGTTTGTTAAGGAGGAGACACCATGGGTGTGTTAGTGTTAAGGTGTAATGTACTGGAGGTGTGTTTAAGTAGGGACTACTTCAAGGATGATACCTAGTGGTCAGATACAGGACAATATAGTGGTTAGACACAGGACGGGTTAAAGCCTACACTGGAGGGTGTTGGTGAGGCTTAATTGTACACCTAGAATAACCAGTAGTAGATAGGTGTTCAATCGAACCTCTTGTGGTCGATTAACTGTGGAACGTATAAAATATCTGGAGTGTGTCAGATTATTATTCTAAAGGACACAGATTCCTTATAATCAAATCCACACAGCTTAAAAAAACATAAAGAAGGCAAAGCAGGATTTGTTATTTTATCAGGATGAAACTTGGACCAACAAAATGTGAGGCCCATTTTAAGATCCTATAGACACAAAACAATACCAAAAACGGAAGTGACCAGCCCCCACTTCCGCTATGCATCACTCCTCCCCCAATGGCGGCGGCGGAGCGGTGGCGACCGGAAACGGAAACCAGCAGGTGGAGGAGCTGTTCGCGGCATGTGACCTAGATAAATCCGGCTACATCGAACGCTCCGAGCTGCTCCAACTCTGTGCCGACCTCGAACTCACCCAGGTCGAGTTCGACGACATATTCAAAGAACTAGACACTGACAGGGATGGGAAGATCAGCATCGCCGACTTCCGGTCCGGGTTTGCGAGCGTCTCGTCGCTGTTCTCGCGGCGCAAGACGCCGCCGACGTCGCGAGCCGGAAGTCGGGAGTGCCTGGACCGGCCGGCGGACGCGGCCCGTGCCTGGGAGGGGTTCATGGTGGACCTGGAGCTAGACTACTTCCTGATCTCCCCATCAAGGTAAATATTACGTGAGGGCTAATCTTTTAAACCCCTCTAAGGGCAGCATGGTGCCATAAGGCTATGTACAAGGGGTTAATGTACATGTATAACTCTTTAAACCCGCAGATCTTACTGCACGTCCAGTAACAGTCAGAGTGCAGTCGGGACATGTAGTGAGCCCTATATATAGGGGCACTGTGGCTTTAAGGATGGAATGTCACTAAAAATGACATATGTCTTCTTGGTGAACCAATGGAGCCCCTGTGAGTAACTCGCCGGGGGCTCCATTGGTGCATCATGCTGATCCTTTGGGAATATATCAACATTGTAAGGTCAGCGTGATGCGTGAGTGCATGACTAGCGAGTAACCATTGAAGCACAAATGCACCGATAGCAAGTAATGCGCAAGGAAGTAACTTATGCATCATGACGATCCTTTGAGAGTATATCAACTCCGGTAGTGCGCTAATTCCATGCACCAGGTTGACGGAAGGCCTAAGGCAATAAAGCAATAGATATGCGGTCCTTATCTAAACTTAAAGTTTTTATGGTGTGGGAATATTGTCTTGATGTATAGGTAAGCTTTTAGAAAAAGGAAGAGACTACACTGCTCCCGACAATAAATGAAAAATTAAGATAGCACAGGGCACATTATAATATTCAATTGGAACTTATAACAAAGAGCAAATAGTATTCTCTGCTCTTTGCTGATAGTCTCAAGATTAACGATATCAATAGATGGTTGAAACCATGAAGTAGTTCATGAATAAAGGAGCATGAAGGAAATGATGTTGTAACAACATCTCCTTATCTGTATAAGACTATGTGCAGTACACCTGTTAGGGAGATAACAACTCCTGCCGATAGCTCTCTAATCAACCCAATACACCCACACCTATACAGTACACCTGATGTAAATCTGTAAGGCCAGCATGGCACTAGCAGAGTGTTTTAATATGCTATCCCCTTTGTCGTCATAGGGCATGCATACAGTCCTGATGAGTTACTCACCACGGCTGTATGCATACAACATGCCGACCTGATGGTTTTATGTACCGATGTAGTGCAGACAGTGAGTTACTGAATTGTTCTGCATTGGTGTATTATGACGAGAACATGAAAGTTGAGGCATCGTGCAGTCCTCAGCCCTTTAATGAGGGCATGTAGCTAATAGGCCAATGCAGCCCCGGCGAGTAACACGCTACTTCTGCATAATGCCTACCAATCGGGAGGGTATCAACCCCATAGGGTCAGCATGACGTTTGAATGTTAATTACTCGCCAGGGCTGCATTCTTGCATCATGCCGACCAAGGGCATGAAACATTAACGCACAATGCGGCCCTTAAAGGGTTCAGTTAGTGATCAGGTTATGCAGCTTGTCCTTGTGCCACAAGGCAGATAACGGAGCTGGTTGTTGACAGGTCTAATACTGTAGTACAACAGTGGGCAGTTCAGGTTGGAACCAGCGTATTTGTGTACCACATAATATTTATGGGGTCCTTGATGGGTCCCCTGTCGATTTTAAGTAATGCTCCTTATTTCCCATGGCACTATCAATTTGTTTCCTATCGTGTAATTGACTTTTTTTTGGTAACAATTCGACTTTATTTGACGCTTTTTATAATTTGTCCTTCGATCATGGCGATCGGGTATCCATGCATTTTCCAGTGTTTGTAGATCAAATATATCAGTGTACGTAGGCTAATTGTTTAACGCTTATCACTCATATGTATACAATTTCGATAGTTTGTTTTTTGAAAATGTGTAACTAAATACTTTGTCAAATCAGTCAGGAGGAACCTTCAGCGTAGCTGATGTTCTGGTGCCCCCTTACAGGATTTTAAAAACAGACAGTAATTGATCATAAATGATTAGTATGTACATTTGTTTGAAATAAAATAGAATGATCAAGTAATTTACGAAGACATGAACTGTAACTGTACAGAGAGGAAGACATGAAGAATCAAAATCAGTAGACCGTTTACCATACGTGTGTTGGCAAGTACATGTACCTAAATTGTTGTACTTGAAGTGCTGTCATCTGTCATATAGTTATCACTTAACCCTTTAATGGTCGCATGTTTCATTGAAGCACTAAGTGTCGTCATGATGCACCTGCACAATGCCAACTACATCGGTCCTCCATGGTGACTTTGTACCCAACATCTAGGGTCGACACGATACATTAATGCAGCCCTGGTGAGTAACTCGTCAGGGCTGTATTGATGCATCATGAGTACATTAAAGCACTATTTGGCCTTAAAAGCTTAATAAGGATCCTCTTATCTGGTCAAAGACACGCGTTATCTTTAGGCCAAAAAAAAAGAGGTATCAAAAGAGGGCTGACCCTAGTTTTTTCTATGCAATTTTGAAGAAATTTTCATGTTTTTACCCTTTTTTTGGTCAACTTTGGGGGTTCAAAAAAGTTGGGTAGTACATTCATGTTTAAATAGATATTAAAAAAGAAAAAATCCAACCTACCGACCCTACATTTTCCTCCCATGTTACCTGAAACAAACCTTTTTTTTTGGCCTTATCTAAGTGAACTATTGAGGAAGCCTAGTGTAATACTATAAATATATATGGTCTATTGTTTAAACCTTTAATGAAGCCAAAAGTCTTCATTTTAGTTGTCATGATAGACCACAGGGTAACTCACTGATGAACATATCAGTACATGATGCCGACCCTTGGGGAGTGTATCAGTACCTAGGATCGGCATGATGTATGGATGTAGTCATGGTGAGGTATCCTTTGCAATGCATAAGCAGTGCATTATCGGACTGGCTTGAAAGGGTTGGTCAATATACAGTACCATATAACTGACATTTATGACCCTGTTATTTCACAAAGTGTTGAAATCAATAGATGCCTTTAAAGTCAAGGACGAATGATGTTTGTAGATCTGAGTCATGTTAAAATCAGAATCAAGAAACATCTGGTTGAAATGATTTTCTGATCTATTATGTGAGACAACAAATGTTGAAAATTCTATTACAATATGATTGCCTCTGTATTGAAATATCCCCATGAACACAAGATCTCAAATTGATACAAAAATCTCAATACAAAGTGTTTAGCAGAAAGGGGAAAATGATAATATCTAATTGAGTGGTCCTTATTTTAACAACAGGGTTAAGGGTGAAGCTAACAGAATTAGTTACCCTGTAGGTGGAATTAAAATAATGCCACACATTTTTAGTGAGAGCAAAAGCTTGCGCGTTACTACCGGTATTCAAAATAGGGGCTAGTCACAAGAAATTTTGGCCGTTCTAGGGGACAGAGGGCAAGAATGAATTTAGACCCCTATTGCACTGGAGGTGGTAGGAATATTTTGAAAACCCACCAAAATACTCCCCCCTCCTGATTTTAAAAGCGCCCCGGGAAAGCTGAGTGCTTCTCAGATTGAGTATACTAAGTGTTGACCACTGGGCACTCTCCTCTCCACAAGTTCTGACTATAAGTGTACGTGATGTACATAGGCCCTCCCTAATCCTCCCCTAAGGCTGTCCAACATGTCCCTCTCCCCTGAGTCAATGTTAACCTGGGGATTAATGGGATAAGCCTCCTCCCACAAAGTGGATAATTTACTTAGCCTTAATGAACCCTTTAAGGGCCGCATAGTGCTTTGATGTGATATGCCTTTGGTTACACACACAGAAAAGTGAGAGTCATTGTCGCTAAAACTACCCTCACCTGAGAGTCAGGTAGTGCCTGACCCTCAGGTGAGGGTAGTTTTAGCGACAATGACTCTCACTTTTCTGAGGGTGTAGTCATAATGCATGAATGCAGCCCTGGTGAGTCCACTTGCCAGGGCTGTATTCATGCATCATGCTGACCCTTTGGGAGTGTATCAATCTCGTATGGTCAGCATGATACTTACAGCCTGGCCAGTTGCTCATCATGACCAAAAGGAACACACTTTATTAAGGCATAGTGTGCCCTTAAAGGGTCAATTACTACTGGTGAATGTGTAATGTTACTTATGTACATATATGTAGCGATGGGTAATGGTTGTGACATTCAGTTAAATACCTCCACAAAAGGAGGTCCTCAAATGGTGCTTTTCTAGTTTTTTGAGTGTTTTTTTTAGTTTGTAAACGTGTATTTATTCATAAAATGATTTTCAAATACAGCATCATCAAAAATATATATGGATTGGTTACATTGGTAATGTGTACGATGTAAGATTCAACAATGTAGTAGTTCATAATACATGTGTTTATAAGCATTCGTAGCTTTTAGTGAGGATTTAGGTCCGAGTGTCATATAGGGCACTGTGTGTACAAGGTGCTGTGTTCAGAAATTAGGTTTTTTATATAGCGCTCACTTCAAACTCTTTTTGAACATAACAAGAGACAGGGCGGTCATTACATGTAGTTTAGAATAGGTGATCACAGTATATGACCTGGCTACGCATCATAGGTATCAAATATGTCCAGAACATCCATCCGCATGTCGACCATAATAAATTTAATACAGGTGTGGAGAAATCAACTTAATTACATAGTGGTAGAAGTGTATACCCGTTCCCCATCAGAATTTGAAAGATCAAATTAATACACATAGGTACATTGAAATAAGGAATAGGAATAAGATAATAATATATGTTAATAATTGTGTCTTTATAGTGACGAAAGTGAAGGAATTCTACCACAAATAAATTCACAGATGTTAAAAGATCAAATATATAACTGACAAAATAGAATGTAAGTAGCTATGAGAATGCTTGCCATATGTCTACATCAACAACAAAAAGATAATAGCCGAGGCCCTACGTCATAACATGCACAATGGGTCAGTCATAGTCAGTCTATAGCTAGTGAGCCATACCCTGTATGTGTACATAGATGGTATATAGTGTGTCTAGTATACATATATAAGGCCACTCCAAATAATATACTTATTTCTCATCACTGCACGCATCACCAAAATCGTGTTTTGAAAATGGTTTTCTTTTGTTACAAATTTTAATGGAAAACATAATAACAATGGACAAATAATTGTGGCCATGTTTTATATCAAATTGAAGCTTACAGTTCTGCAAATGTGATGTGATAGAGAAAGCATGCATATTTACATCCTGCCTGAATCATTTATATCAATTCAATTCTTTTTCAATTTGCAAGGTTTTTATTCTGCTGAAAAAACATAAAAGTATGAATACAATTACATTTGATTCCACTGGACAACAGAAGAGGTTGATACTTATAATGATAACACCATTTAATTAGCATTTTTGGTAACAGCACCTCCATTCCATTGTTTTATGTTATCTTAAATGCTAAAGCATAAATTTAGTTTGCCAAAGCCTAGATTCCCCTATCCATTTAGCCCTTCCCAAAAGAAAAGCAAAAGGCAAAAGAAAAGTGCCCTCGTCATATTTCTTATGGCTTGGTTATGAGAAACAAGCTGTTTTTTTGGAGTGGCTTAAAGAGGGGATTGGGGGCTGAGGGGTGGTTGGTGGACGACACATAAATACATGTGTAGGCTGATATTATCACATTGATGGCACATGATAGTGACCTATTTACCCATAACACCCCCTCATAGATGATTGGGGACACGGAGGGGGAGGGGTGGAGAAGGGAGTGGGAGTCATGGGGGAGGAGGGAGTGACATTGTATGTCAGGGGGGGAGGTGGGATGGGATGGGTGAAAGAGTGACATAAAATAGGGTATGTAGATAAGTAGAAGAGGGGACAGGGAGAGAGGAGAAGATGTTAAAAGGGACCTAGCACATTTCAGTGAAAAGGCCGGAGTTCTAAAAAGAGGGTAAAATTCTTTTAGAACTAGTGCAAAAGGCAACCACCCCCTTCTAATGAAATAATGACCACTCCTCAAGAAGGGAGGAGATGGAGGTAATATGCATTTTATTGAGGAAGGAAGGGGGTTAAAGAGCGTGAGGGGAATCAGGGGAAACAAGACTCAACAGAGGGGGGGGGGGAGGGATTCTGATACAGCAAGATGGCAGTTCGGTGAAGTTTTAGCTCTCGTCGCGGGGCGGTTAGTTGTATTTTTTACATGATGGAATCTATAACAAATTCAATGGTGGAACTTGGTGTAAATACATCAAAGAATATGTAAAATAATGAGTTGATTTGTATCAAAAACTGTAATTTGATGAGCCATATTCAGATACAGTAAGATAGATAGAGAAGAGTGGGATAGAGCTATATAGGGGTGGGGGGTGTAAATGAGGAGGGAAAGTTACCAAAGGTTAAGGTTGTTTGTACATGATACTTGATAGACTCAGGGTTAGTCATATCTACAGTCACACACCATGGTCCACCCACATCCTGATTGTTTCCATGGTAACCCATCAGTCTGAATGAGGAAGACCGTCATCTCCCTCCCACCTCCATACACATATACACCACACAGGGGGTGACATGCCCCCATTTTGGACATGGGGTAGTGAGGGCCTCCAGAGTAGCACCACCAGTCTATCATAGTCTACAGCTAGAACTCAGTCACACCAGTACTATTGGGGGAGCATATTCTACCCCACTAGGATCAGTACAAGTTGATTTGGGAATTTGAAGAGGACATTTGAGAGGACATTTGAGAGGATATTTGAGTTGAACATTTGAAAAGTCATTTTGAAGTTTTGACAGGACATTTGGGAGTTTTGACAGAATATTTGAGAGGACATTTGAGAGCTTTTGAAAAACACTTGAGAGGACATTTGGGAGTTTTGAGAGGACTTTTGAGATTGCACTTGAGAGTTTTGAGAGACCATTTACGGGCTTTGAGAGGACTATGGATTACAATGAAGAGGAAGAGTGGTCATCAGAAAACCTGAGACTTGATCTCCTTCTGTTGGATTTATTTTGTATCGAGGGAAATTCATTGTGAGTATAAACAATGCTTAAAGCTAGCCCCTCTGGTATGCTTTAATTACATCTGGCAATGCTCCATCAAATCTTCAAAT
This sequence comes from Harmothoe impar, assembly GCA_947462335.1. Taxonomy (NCBI): domain Eukaryota; kingdom Metazoa; phylum Annelida; class Polychaeta; order Phyllodocida; family Polynoidae; genus Harmothoe; species Harmothoe impar. The sequence continues at coordinate 12,859,540 of OX381711.1, forward strand.
TCATTGTGTAACTATAAATTTTCTACAAAATATACTATTCAATATGATAATTTGGTGTCTTATAGACATAGTTTAAAATCAACCCTGTCTAAAATCAACAATTTTGTCACTCACATATGATTAATGGATATCAGAATTAACATAACATCTAACCTAATAAATGATCACATTTTTCACCTTATATTTGGGGTCACTCAGGGTTGGCTCAGGGTCATACCATATTGGCACACAGACCATGTAACTACTGATCTAATTAGAGGCACATCTGGACTCACATGATATCTAGCATTGTATATGATATTGACAATGCTATAGTACATGTATCATGCTATTTCTGTACTACATTAGAGTAGTTACATTTTCTACATTTATACAATAACCATCGGGTTTTCATATTTCTGTCCCTCTACACCTCCCATCCTCATGGTCTTGAATTTAAATGTGTGGTATTATCTATTTTTAGAAAACCACTACACTAAATTTCATAAGCTATTGTACTGATCAAACAAATAGACAAATATATAGGTTGTATAATCAACATGACTCACTGATGGTTTTGAATGTCTATGTAGCAGATAGATAGATTTTTATATTAGATTAGATATTAGTTGTTGAATACGTCAGGTAGACAAACGTATTTATAAATGGAGAATTAGTTATAGTTGAACCCACATAACTCATACATGGTTTTCAATATAGATGTAACAGATAGAAACCTACCAGATAAGATCATAGATATTTAATTCATCAGCTGGACAAATGTATAGATTAGGTAACTAATTATAGTTTCATCAAAACAATATACAATAGCATTCCTGCATTCATTGTGAAATTTACAATGCAGAGAAGAGGAGTAGGAGGGATAGAGGTACCCATATCCTCATTTTCCTGCCTACCATACTGCTTAGTCATCACTATAGTGTATAGATCGACCTCTACTTTTGGTGTCGGGGATCGGGCCCGATCGGCCAGCGGTGAGTAGTAATTGTACAACAAACAATGTACTGTTGTATTTATCCCCATATTCTGGCACCACTAGAGATGTAGGATGATCCCTGTATGATCTATTATACAAAGTACATATATCAGATAGCAGGATGTGTGTTGTGTATAATATTATATAGAATATATGTATCACAAGGGTAATATATCATGAATGGGTGAGAAGTCATCTAAAAGAGTTACCACTGGTATTATATATAAAAGAAAGTGTACGATGTTCTTCAAGAAAACATATTGTGTGCTCTGATATATAAATCATGTTAAGGGACCATGATGTTATAAGTTGGATGAGTTCATTTTCTGTATTCGATAATTTCATACTATATCTAAATAGTAATCTAACTCAAAATGTAACCAGTCCTTGGTAATACATGTATTTAATGAGATCTTCAAAGGTATAACCCCAATACTAAATTTCAGTTAAAATATTGTGAAATTTAGCCTATAATCTTTAACTCGCGTATATGACGCATCCCAAACACTTAAGAAAAATCCGATGACTTGCACTAGGGATTTGAATTATACCATATTCAGCCAATTTTAATACCTAATACATCTTCATCCCCCATCTTAAGAAATTATTATAACCCACACTGGAGGTTTGGTTTGGATAAACCGCGTGGGTTATTCTGAATTTCGCGACATTTTACGGTACTTTAGATAAGATATTAGTTTCTAAATATCTTGTGGACCATTGAAGCTGTCCATGTTTACAGTTGACATTGACATTAGAGTTGACAGTTGACACGTGGATGGTAACATTGTCCTGTGTACCTTTGGAGGTTGACACTCCCCGTACCACGCTGTCACCTGTACAAATAACTGCCGCAAATAAACCCGACCGCGACACACACCGCTTGTATGGCAGCCATAGATGTATGCAACAAGGGATGAACTGACAAGCATGCCTTGACAAAGGACCATAATCTCAAAAGCATCTTCTGTAGTCTATATCTCCAGTAATCTTACTGCTCTATTCCGCATTAGTGAGATACAGTGGCTCCACCTTGTAGACCACTGGTACCATTCTTAAACCTTTGCTCTGCAAGGACCAGCTCAGCTAAATCTCGTGTTAGAAATTAGGGTGCAAACAGAGTGCAAGTACTGGGAATTGGTTGTAGGTAAATATTTCATATATCATCTGTCCAGGATAGGGTAGTGGTTAGCATATTGGACTCATAATGCTGGGAGCCCAAGTTCAAATCCCTTCCGGCCAAATAACGGTATCTACATATTTCTATATTTTCATTAGTATTGTGAATTAATGTATTCTGTTTCCAAAATGGCTTTACTTATGAATTTGATCACTATGCATTGCATGGAAGATAATTAAACTCATGCACTCTGCATCATGAGCCCACAGTGCTAACCACTTCCCTATTCTGGATCAGGTGATATGAGCATTGCCCAGTTACAACACATGCACAATATCTGCACCTTGCTTGAACCCTAATCTGGGACACAAGATCTGGTGGAGCTGGTTGTTGAAGAACAGTGGGAATACAGAGGGGTACCATTGCAAATGGCGCTGTACATTGGTCATCTTGCTAATGCGGAATAGCCCCAGATGGGAACACCATCTCTCCCAATAGACTAAGGCGAATAGTCTTATTTAAACATAAATGGGTTCGGATAAAGTTGTGTTATCAGCTTAACAAATAAAAAGAAGGAAAAGGGGTTTGAGGGAAGAGCTCCAGGTGAATAGCAACTACCGAAAACCTCGCATACAAGCCGTGGCTAGTACGCAAATCAGATCACCAGTGGGACTTATATAATCAGGACAAAGTCAGGGTGCGGCTTATACGAGGGTTTTTGCTAGTATAATACAGAACTAAAGTCACCATAATCAGATTGCCAGTGCAGCTTATAGGATCGGCCTTAACTTGGCGTGCGGCTTATATGTGAGTTAGGCTCATACGTTTATTTTACGGTAGTCTTAGTTATACATAAATGGGTTGGGTTATAGTTGTGTTAGTTTAACAAAGAAAAGGAAAGAAAGAAAGGAAAGTGGGTTCTGGGCAGAGCCCCCCGATATAGCACAACTACTATCCTGCATATTGGGAGAGATTGTGTCGCCATCTAGATAGAGTAGTAAGACTACGAGAGATATGCCATTTGTCAAAGCACATTTTTCAGTTCGTCCCAGCATATTAGATGTAATAGACGTACAGTCAGAGGTCAGTGATAGTGGCATACATTTATAACTCATTATACCACTCGCGACGTGGTTGTATTATACGGCTCGTTATGCCATTGTATTTTCCTGCGAGGGTCACTTTGTAAATTTTGTATACACATGTGTATGGCTGGCAAAGGTACTTTTCTACAGAATCTTCCTAAAAAGGGTCCACTTTCATAAAAATTGCCCTAATGTGGGCCTCTTTTTCACAAAACTATCCCCGCGTTCACCAGAATTTCCCAGTTTTCATCAAAATTCTCGTCAAAGAGTAATTTTTTCAGCAGATTTTACCGACGACATGTTTGTTTTGTCACTTTCCTCTCCTAAACATTTTTGGCTAAAAATGCTCTTTTGGTTCAATGAGTTCTAAACGAACTCGTTTATTGACAAAAAACACGTTCGGGACGTGGTGTACATTTATCAATATTGAATGCAAAAAACATGTATTATAACTTTGGCAGTAATGTAATCTTGGGTAAGGGTTGACAAAAAGTGAATTTTTTTTATAGAAAGTAATGTAAAATGTAAGGATGGAGGTTGCCATATTAGATGAGTGTATGCTAAATGATCATTACACAGCTGTTTCAATGCTCCATTCAGATATTATTGATGAGCTGTGTAAATTGTCTAAATTTTCTAGATAGACCTGGTGGAAACTTTCTGCAGGAAGAATCTGATAGAGGATAACTGTATAGGAATCTATACAAGTTGTCTAGGAGTTAGGACCCGCATTTGAAGAATGCATCCATTGATGATTCTCTCTTAAAATAGTACATGCTATTCATGTTAGATATTGACTAGCTATTTACTGCCATTTTATAACCCCATTAAATAGGTTATGTATTATAGGTGATTGCCCTGTACCTCACCCATCCCTACCCAGAAAGTATCTATTCTTCAACTGTATGAGGGTGTGTGTGTTGGTTTGCCTTCGCATATAGAAAATCAACCAACTTTAAGGACCCCCTCAAGAGGGGTCAACATTCTTACTCAACCCACTATACTGTAGTGATGTACTGAAGAAGGAGGGGTCGCTGAAAAGGGATGAAATTCCAAATCCCTAAATTATCTTCCAAATCCCCATCATGTATATATTAAGAAAGAACCCCCATGTAGGATCCATTTTTGTTGTGGAGTTCCTGACCCAAAATAACAGTCTATGCTGTACATGTACACAGTATAGCATTGACCTTTTTTCTTTATTTATCACCTAGTGTTTAGCCCCTACTTGTGCATCATAAAAGTTACATATTATGGGATGTAACTCAGGGGCTGTATACAATAAGTATACTGTATGATACAGTGGCCCAGAAGGGCCAAAAAACAGAAAAGTGAAAAGTGGAAAGTGAAAATCAAAAAGTGAAAAGTGAAAATCAAAAAGTGGAAAGTGAAAATCAAAAAGTGAAAAGTGAAAATCAAAAAGTGAAAAGTGAAAATCAAAAAGTGAAAAGTGCAAACCTAAAAGTGAAAAGTGCAAACCTAAAAGTGAAAAGTGCAAACCTAAAAGTGAAAAGTGAAAATCAAAAAGTGAAAACCAAAAAGTAAAAAGTGGTTTGAGGTTTGAGGTTTGAGGTTTCCACTTTCAGTGTCACGCTGTCAATCTGTCAACAGGTTGTGACAGGTATCTTTAAGCATTGGGTCAGAATTTCCAAAAATGTGATTTTCGGGAAATTGGCAGAAATGGCGAGAAAAAAGGTCAGAAACGAAAAAAGTCAAATTTTTCCGGGAAAATGTCCAATTGGGCGAGAAAAATGGTCAGAATTTCCAAAAAAGTGATTTTCGGGAAATTGGCAGAAATGGCGAGAAAAAAGGTCAGAAATGAAAAAAGTCAATTTTTTCCTGGAAAATGTCCAATTGGGCGAGAAAAATGGTCAGAATTTCCAAAAATGTGATTTTCGGGAAATTGGCAGAAATGGCGAGAAAAAAGGTCAGAAACGAAAAAAGTCTCATTTTTTCCGGGAAAATTTCCAATTGGGCGAGAAAAAATCAAAAAGTGAAAACCAAAATGTAAAAAGTGGTTTGAGGTTTGAGGTTTCCACTTTCAGTGTCACGCTGTCAATCTGTCAACAGGTTGTGACAGGTATCTTTTAGCATTGGGTCAGAATTTCCAAAAATGTGATTTTCGGGAAATTGGCAGAAATGGCGAGAAAAAAGGTCAGAAACGAAAAAAGTCATTTTTTCCGGGAAAATTTCCAATTGGGCGAGAAAAATGGTTAGAATTGCCAAAAATGTGATTTTTCGGGAAATTGGCAGAAATGGCGAGAAAAAAGGTCAGAAATGTAAAAAAGTCAATTACACTTTTTTGGTACCTTATTTCTGGGCCATTTCCCAGGGCCTATAATTCAGAAATCGCTTGGGTTGAGGATGTGTCCTTCTCTGAACTGGTTCTATGGGTTACTGGCATGAGGCAAATGTAATATCAAAGTGTATAATATAGAATTTCCTATTTTGCTATGTGGTCAAACTTGGGAAATACACCTTTCCCTTTGAGCATGAAGGCAGGTTCAGAGAGTTCTCCCACCAGTATTTGTCATTACAATTGGGCAATAATTAACTTTCTGTGTCTATATAACTATGTCAATAGGCATATGTGTTACCATAAGTAAACCAAGATTATTTAGGGGAATATGACTGTCTGAAAATGACACCGAAATAGTGAAAAGTGCAAATCAAAAAGTGAAAAGTGCAAATCAAAAAGTGACAACCAAAAAGTTGTTTGAGGTTTGAGGTTTGAGGTGTGAGGTTTCCACTTTTCAGTGTCACACTGTCAATCTGTCAACAGGTTGTGACAGGTATCTTATAAATAGCATTGGGTCAGAATTTCCAAAAATGTGATTTTTTCGGGAAATTGGCATATAAATGGCGAGAAATAAGGTCAGAAATGAAAAAAGTCATTTTTTTCCGGGAAAATGTCCAAATGGGCAAGAAAAATGGTCAAAACCTCAAAAAATGAGATTTCCAGGAAATATGCATATTTGGCGAGAAAAAGAGGTTAAAGACTTTTTTCATTTCTGACCTTTTTTCTTGCCAATTCTGCCAATTTCCCACTTATTTTTCAAAAGTGTCAATTTCACATCTCAGCCATTTTCAGTCAGTAATATTTTCTGAATGAAGCATATTTCACTGAGAGTATTGCGCATGCCTTTTGACAATTTGAGGTAGATACAGAAACCAAAATAGGCACACTTAATGAAATGTACTTTTGATAGGAGAGCTACCTAAACAAGTCCTCATTGTCAATTTCAAGGAAAATCAGTGTTTTTCATTCGATTACAACATTATGAAGGAAATGAGAACCCAGCTTTTTTCTTACATCAATGTGAGGGGGAGATATAGCTCTTTCAAATATATATCATATTCTGGTTTGGGTTCACCTATCCCAAATTGCTATATTTGGGGATCAAAAGTGCCAATTCTATTTCTGTGTCATTTTTAGACAGTCATATTTCCCTAAATAATCTTGGTTTACTTATGGTAACACATATGCCTATTGACATAGTTATATAGACACAGAAAGTTAATTATTGCCCAATTGTAATGACAAATACTGGTGGGAGAACTCTCTGAACCTGCCTTCATGCTCAAAGGGAAAGGTGTATTTCCCAAGTTTGACCACATAGCAAAATAGGAAATTCTATATTATACACTTTGATATTACATTTGCCTCATGCCAGTAACCCATAGAAACAGTTCAGAGAAGGACACATCCCCAACCCAAGCGATTTCTGAATTATAGGCCCTGGGAAATGGCCCATAAATAAGGTACCAAAAAAGTGTACTTGACTTTTTTACATTTCTGACCTTTTTTCTCGCCATTTCTGCCAATTTCCCGAAAAATCACATTTGGGAAATTCTCGCCCACTTTTTATCCAGCCCAATTGGAAATTTTCCTGGAAAAAATAGAACTTTTTCATTTCTGACCTTTTTTCTTGCTATTTCTGCCAATTTCCCGAAGATCACATTTTTGGAAATTCTGACCATTTTTCTCGCCCAATTGGACATTTTCCCGAAAAAAAATGACTTTTTTCATTTCTGACCTTTTTTCTCGCCATTTCTGCCAATTTCCTGAAAATCACATTTTTGGAAATTCTGACCGTTTTTCCTGCCAATTGGCATTTTCCCGGAAAAAATTACACTTTTTTCGTTTCTGACCTTTTTACTCGCCATTTCTGCCAATTTCCCGAAAATGACATTTTTGGAAATTCTGACCATTTTTCTCGCCCAATTGGACATTTTCCAGGAAAAAATTGACTTTTTTCATTTCTGACCTTTTTTCTCGCCATTTCTGCCAATTTCCCGAAAATCACTTTTTTGGAAATTCTGACCATTTTTCTCGCCCAATTGGACATTTTCCCGGAAAAAATTGACTTTTTTCGTTTCTGACCTTTTTTCTCGCCATTTCTGCCAATTTCCCGAAAATCACATTTTTGGAAATTCTGACCCAATGCTAAAAGATACCTGTCACAACCTGTTGACAGATTGACAGCGTGACACTGAAAGTGGAAACCTCAAACCTCAAACCTCAAACCACTATTTACTTTTTGGTTTTCACTTTTTGATTTTCACTTTTCACTTTTTGATTTTCACTTTTCACTTTTAGGTTTGCACTTTTCACTTTTAGGTTTGCACTTTTCACTTTTTGATTTTCACTTTTCACTTTTTGATTTTCACTTTTCACTTTTTGATTTTCATTTTTCACTTTTTGTTTTTCACTTTTCACTTTTTGATTTCCACTTTCCACTTTTCACTTTTCTATTTTTTGGCCCTTCTGGGCCACTGTAGTATGACATGTGCATGTCACAAACAGTCTATTTGCATGTTATCATTAGCCTTCAAGACCCGCATAGTGTTTCAATACACCTTTGATGCAGCACTGGCAAATAGACTTTCCAGCGCATTTTAGCACCACAGTATATGACCTTTAAAAGTTAAGAACAATATAGGTGGCGATCTGGGCTGATATCCAGGCAACCTGACAACCTGGTACAGTAATTTAAGCCACCTGGCTGTTTTTGAACAAATTTGACCATGGTAGAAATTGTTTGAAAAGGCGACTTTGTGACCCTAGGCATTTAAGTTGAGCGACTTTCCGACCTGGAGGAGAGACCCCTCTATACCCCCATATGGTGACTGATCAACAATACCACCCTGACCATCCTCAATATTATCTGAATTCCCCACCTTTTATACCACAGTATACAAATAGGGGTTGCCCCTACACCATAGGGTGAACCCCTATTGTATCTTACAGCTCTGTATACTGTACACATGGACACAGGTATTACTAATACCCTCTGTACTGCAATTGAATTGGTGACATGTGTGATGCTATTTTTAGCATCTAGGGACTATGGTTTACAAATCGATCAGCCCAACCTGTTGGACTATTGATCACAACACAGGGTTGGGCTCGAAACTGTCGCAGTTTTAGCATTGTAGACATTATTTTATCATACAGATATTGTATTTTTTTCAAGAATGAATCATACAGGAATGTATGATATTTATATAATTGCGTCCTCAATCAGATGTATAAGCAAAGATCACACAACTTATTTGGGCATATAACAATATCAAATTAAAGTGTTCCCATTCTTTGCTGTCCACTCAAAGCTGTTGAAATGTCTGGTATAAAAATACAACAGCCCCTCCCCCCAAAACAAACACACTTTTTTTAAACTTAAATAAATATACTAAAAGGAAAATATACCCACCCCCACTTGGTTGTTAAATAATGACCCCTCCCTCATGTTATCAGGACAACTACATCTTTCTATCAACCTTTTCTAAAATAATTCGATTTTTCAATACTATTTGTTTTCACTTACTTTCAGCTCATACTGCAATTAATTTGATTCATGAATATTTACTTCTGTATAACTCTTGCAGTTCTTTGAGAACTTACTGCTCTTATCCTCTTGCTATCATTAACTTGAGCTCAAGATTGTAACATTCAATTCTATTTTACATCTTTCAGCCAGGAGCACGTGTGTGAGTTGTACCAGAGCATCCACAACTCCCAGCTTCCTCACCTCACCGCGCTGTTTGAGAATGTCGTCCTGTCAGTCGTACGCGACATAAAGCAGCACCAGTATGAGAACGAACGCCTCGAACGCTCTTACAAAAGGTGAGTTTTAAATAACAATACTTGATACTTAGATTTATTTCAAAGATCTTATTCATTTTTGGATCACAACCTCCATGTTTTCTTCTCTCTTAAATATAAGGTTGCAAACACATCTGCTTTGCAGAGATTAGTATTATGAAAATTAAGATGGTTATTTCATTTTTGCTTTGATTCAATTTTCTGAGTTCCTTTATAAATCTACAAAAAATTAATCAAATTAAAAAAAAAGTTCTAACTGAATATTCATAATATAAGCTTTAGTTGTGTTGTGTGTATTATATAATGTTTAATATTGTATGAAAACTTCAAAAATATCCATATTTCTTTTTAAAACAGAGACAAGGATCAACATGCCAAACACCTCCAACAACTGGAGGAGGAGATGGAGGCGCAGATGTCGCGTGTCGAGTTACGAGTCAAGGAACAGGTGGGTCAAATTATATTTTTCAAAAAGTTATTTTTGCGGAAAGGGATTCCTCTCCCACTTTGGGCTCGATGCATGACCCCCTTGGTGACTACGTCACTATGGTAGAGGGTCAGACATTTGGCTGATTGAGAGTGAGGAAATCTCACCAGAAAAATATACCCAGCGGAATTATAAAATGGCAATGTCGTCATGACATTTGTTAGATTATTTTATGTACCTATAACATAGAATCTTTCATCAATAATACAATGCTATTTTCACATTTATGTATTGGATTGCCAATAATTGAATCGTCATATACAATCTCCATAGAGTATATCCTGAAGGGAGAATAGAAGAGGGAGACTTTTTACTCCTCACTTTGCAAATTACTGAAGATAACTGTTATTTGTTTGTAAAGGTCAAGGAGAATGGTGGGGTAGGTATACAAACATCAGCATCCCACCTACCAGTGCTCCAGTAGCCCCCCCTCCCACAGCACAGTGCACAAACCAATTTGCATTTCCCTATGTGCATACCAGTATCCCACAACATTTAAAGTAGTACTTTTGGTTACGATTGTCTATAATATGTTTCATTTTGTGACTCATAGTTTGAGTATTTTCTTTTTCAAATGTCAATAACCTTATCCACAGAATAGCACTAGATAGATCCCTTACCCAATTCCCCACCCAATTAGGCATGTGGATTTGTGAAATAGTTCCACCCAATTAGGCATGTGGATTTGTGAAATAGTTCCCCTTCATATAACTGTCATTAGACTTCTGGAAGGGTTACTCCTTACTTGTACTCGTCAGATGTACAACAAATATGGTAGCAGTCTGTAGGTATGAAATCCCCATCTTCTGATTGATTCACGTTCAGAAACCCCTTTACAGTTTTACTGCATTACTGTGACAATTTATGATAAAAGTCTATCATCTAATCATCTGATCCTCAAGGAACAAATGAAATACTACCCTCATATCCATACTATATAAACGGAGAACAATTTTATGCTGGACACAGTAGGGTTTGCTTGATCTGTCAAGTAATTTGCCAGAACTGCATAAATACATCATACCACCCCTTCGGGATTTGATTTGCTCGATAGGGTCAGCATGATGCCTAAATGCAGCCCTTGTGAGTGACTCACCAGGGATGTATTCATGCATCATGACAACAAAGTATAAAAGGCAGTACCATATTATCATCCTCAAAGTTTTACTAACATGAAGGTAAATTTTATCAACTAGGATCGGGAGCGGTTTGAGGCCGAGAAGGAAGAATTGCGGACGGAGTTGGAAACTGAAATTTCCGAACTTACAAAAAATATCAAAAAGCTTCAAAAGGTAATGGTACATTTGGTTCATATTCATTTCCTTAACCAGGAAACTCTCAAAGAACAACAACTTCATATCAACTATAGCTTTTAGAAAACTGCACTAATTAAATTAAATTGCATTTCATTTATTAATTTCCTTTCCCTTTCTTACAATAAATCTACTACCCGGTAGTTATCCTCAGGTTTCTAGTGGTGTATCTTATTAGTAATTTTGCAATCATATTCACATATTTAAACCAGAACCAAGATTGATCAAAATGATAAAAGGGACCTTTTCACTATTTCTTCAGCAGTTATATGACTATACATGGGTAAAAATCGACACGATCGACACGGCGACACGGCCCCTTTAAAAATCGACACGGGCGACACAGCCCCTTTTAAAATCGACGGACACAGTCAAATAGACCATAATGCATTAGATAAAAATCGACACGGTGACACGGCCCCTTTGCTAAAAATCGACACGGCGACACGGTCATTTATTTGGGGACCCATCTATAGTCATAGTTATGTCATACCCCTTAACTACCGGTACCATAAAATACTGAACCATCATCTTGCAGATGAGTAATGTAATCCCTTACCCCACTTTTGATTTAATCTATTTCCTCTGTCCCTCCATGGATTATTGTAACATCATCTTTCAAAAATCAAATTCTAACAAATTCCCTAAATTTTCTCGCTCACAGAAGGAAGAAGAAGTGTTGTCAGTTGCTCCGTCCGATGACCTGAAGCACCGAGTAGACCAGTTAGTTTCGGAGAACCGACAGTTGCGAGCGGCAGTCACCGACGCGACCACCAACCTGGCACTGTCCCGCTCAGAGTGTGCCACCAGCCGACAACAACTGGAGGAGAAGTGTTATGAACTAGAGAGGTGGGTGGTGACTTTTCGAAATACAAGATGTCCTATGCTTACCGCCCAAACAGAACTTAAGAATGACAAAGAATGATGGAAACGTGTGTATATTTCTTGGGAAACGCACAAGCTGTTTACAAGATAAACATGGGAGCTTCTCGAGAATAGTGAACCTTCCTAGTGACATGTTCAATAGTGATTTATATTTCATGAGTTTTACACAAATAACCAGAAATTCCACAGGTAGATTGAAGATGTGTATTTCTTGAGTTTTACTACAAGAAACGACAGGGAACATGACACAAGAATTAAAAAAAAAAAACGTTCCAAAAATGTTATGAAATTGTCGAGTTATGACACAATAATGGCATGAGTTCTGCTTGACATTTTGTTTGCAGGGTAAGCCCTGAAGGGGCATATTCAATGGCTCCCAATGAATTCAATGTGGATGGCATAAATGGATGTTGGCATTTGTCTATGTCTTTCCCCAATACTTGTGGAGTACATTTATTCTCGCTCACCAATTCTTTACTGTTGGGAAAAAAATAGTAATAATATTTATAGCACACAAAACCCAACACTAGGGCTTTTTATTTTTCGATTTTTAGTCTTAGATAGAAGACATTTTCAGGATTGGGAGAAAAAACTACATATTTCTGTATTATCACAGAAACATGATAAATACATATAAGTGTGGTTATTATCTGTTAAAACATGCATGCAGCACATGTGATATGAAATATTATATGTTACCTTGACTGATATAGGATGATAAATGTTTTTTAAAATCAATGATTTTTGATTGCAGTGAAAAAGAAACATTAGTAGAGTACATCAGGGAACAGGAGAGTCTAACAAGACAAGTTCACCTACTACAGTAAGTTACATTAAGTGAAAACTGATGTTATATCTACTATATGATCTTAACAAGGAACATGTCTGCAGTCAATTGTATCTATTGTTCTATTGGTTTTCACTTTCACACGATATGGGAGGAGAGAGATATTTCAATATTTTATCATTTGCAAAATGAATGAATATTACTTTTTTTTAATCTCTTATCATCATCTCATAACATCTTTTTCTTTGTGAAAAAATGTGAGTACTCTATAATGTTTATTATTTCCTTTATTACAGAGATGCAAACAAGAAGTTACATGACACAAATGATGATTTACGGTCTGCACTAGACACTTCTCGAACGGCACAGAAACGGCCTTACGGAGTCGTAAGTAGATCTCAGAAATTAGACAAATATTCTGCACCAATTTTGCTTTCCGTCCAAGCTTGGTTTTTATTTGAAATAAGTATAGTTAATTCCCTTAGTTTAAGGACAAGTCATTGAACTGAACAATGCGTATTGTATCAACAAATTCCCTCTCTCGGTCCTACAGGCACGTGGGACGTTAAATCGGTTCCGTAATGCCGATTTCGTCAGCGACTACCTCGATTCAGCAAGAAATATTCACATGAGGTAAGTTGTTTATGTTTTTAGTTTTTTTATTGCTTGTTTTCTTGTTTGATGATATAATTTCTAAGGTTTGAAAATGTCTTTATTGTCAAGTCACAGGTTTAAAAAGATGTTTTATACCTATGTTATGACAAATAAATGAAGAATACTTATAAATTTTCACAATCAAAAACAGATTATAAGCAAAGAGTGGATGAGATAAAGATAAAATATTTACTTATTTACCAAGACAATTAATTATAGACTTCTAAAATTTCCAATTTGCTTTGAAAGCAGTTTTAGCATTTATCACTTTTTAAGTCCGGACTGAATTCAAGGTCGGGTCGATGATTTTCTGTTTGAACGGGACCATATATAAATATAAATCTATTGTGATATACGGTGAAGTCGATAACATTTGAAACATTCAAAAAAAGATGTGTATGAGAAATGTCCATGTGATGTGAATGTTAGTGTTATTTTAACCCTTTAAGGGCCGCATTGCACTTTAATGCACCATTCCCCTTGTCGTCATGATACATGAATGCACTCCTGGCTAGAAACTCACCAGTGCTGCATTCACGCATCATACCGACCCTATGTGGTTGATACATGCCTGAAGCACCTGCATGATGCATCAATGCAGAGTTCTCACCAGCGCTGCATTCATGCATCATGACGACCGAGGGCATAGCGCATCTAAACGCTATGCAGGCGGTACAGGGTAAAGCCAGATCGGGTGATGTCCCAAGTACTGACGTCAAAGCACATTGATTATCACATACAGCAACAGTTGGTGCGTCCATATGATATATGTAAACTAGACTCTGTATATGTGTGTGTGTGTGTGTGCACAGATAATCCAACAGCCCCAGGCCTTAGTCTGTAGTGGCTATCCCAGGCTAGTCATATGGATATTAGTCGGGCATGACCAAGTGCTATTCAAAAATGACTGAGGCAAAACAAACATATCACTAATAGCTACTAATGCCTTACTCAAAACGGAAAGACTAAGGTAAGTTGGTCAGTACTGACCAACCTGACAATATCAACTAACCTAGGTTTTGATCGTATAGGGAGCCAAAAAAAAGACTAACTAGATAAGGTACTGGTGACTGATTGTACTGGTTGTACATGTATAGGGTGCCGAAGAATATCAGTGTGTGAGAGGTGGGGGTGGGGGTGTAGGTTGGGGGGTAGGGGAGTAAGTGGGGGGGGGGGGGGGTAGCATGTATATTAACACCTGTGACACCCTCACCCTGGTGTATGATTACATCTACCTGTGCCACAAGTCAACCATGAGTAGCCATAGTTTACAGGTCCCATCTTCTGTATGAAAATCTAAATTTATTACTAAAATTGAATGATAGCTTATAAAATATATTCTAAAATTACTAATTTATTTTCCCAATTTATTTTTTATTAAAGTGATTGGTAGTGCAGGCAAGGAAAGAGTTCCAATTAATTTGTAAAATATTTCTTTTCACTATGTCGAATTTTGATATTTTGGTTCACATTCTGAGAAAAAGAAACATTTTCAAATTCTGATATTTCAGTACAGGGAGGTCACATAATTACATGTGTCAGAGATGGCAAAGGGACAGTTGGTCCTGAAAGTAAATCAATAGTTGTTATACCATGGTACAGAATACTGAGGACTGTCCCCGGCCCATTCAAGGACTTAAATGGCCCCTTGCTCTCATTATGCAGTAACAAGTGCTATACTCCTTTTATAACCTCATGATGCAAAGTTCATGACTAGCTATATTTTATCACCAGGATTGCAGCACTGGTGAGTTACTCGCTGGTGGTGCATATGTGTATCATGCTGATCATTGGGGAGTGTATCAATCCCTTATAGTTGGCATGATGCATGAATGCAGCCCCAGTGAGTTACCTAGCAGGGCTGCATTCCTGTATCAAAAAAGGACTTAGAGCATTAAAGCACAATGCTGCCCTTAAAGGGATAATAGATACTTCTAGCAGCACAGTGATATGTCTGTGTGGTCTTGTGCCTCTACATGGGTAGTCGGATTTTTGGATGTGTCACTGCGTCACTTTTTAGGGGAAAACAGTGGATCACTCTGTCACCTTTTAGGCATGTAAGAACTTAGAGAAATAGATCTGTAGGTCGAATTTTGTACCTTATTTTTCTGTCTCCGTCGTTTTTTAAAAAGGCCGTGTCACACGTGTCGCTTTTTAGGGAGTGATCATTTATTATCAACAGGGGGGGGGGTGGTGGGTTTGGGTCTGGAAAATTTGGACCCCTCTTGGGGGGGGGGCAAAAAAATTTAGCCTGTTTTAAGCCAAAAAGCCAGCGTGTTACTATGCTTCAAAGGGCCCACGCGCGAGCCGATTTTCGACCCTAAGGGGGGGTGGTAAAAAATTTTGACCCCTTGACCGGGGGGGGGGGGGTTGTAAAAGATTTCGCGCTCTCCAGGCGGAAACCCACCACCCCCCCTCCCCTGTTGTTAAAAAATGATCACTCCCTTAAAACCCCGTGTCGCCATGTCGCACGTGTCGATTTTGACACATGTAGAGGCACAGTGGTGCCCTTGACATGTATGTGAGTGGGTGGATGGATGGATGAGTCTCTGGGCGACAGGTCATGAACTTTTAAATAGAAGAGAAACCTACTTTGATGCAGCACTTGATATAAGTGTCTATGCAGTGTGTGATGTAAAAGAAACCTTGCATTGGTGAAAAATTTAGGGTAGGCATTTGAACTTGCCTCTGCATCATAGTTTTGATTATCCTCATTGCAATTGTGGTGAGCTGGCATAGTTGGTAGCGCTCTTGCTTTAAAGCTTGACCCTCATGATTGAAGTGAGGCCAAAAGCCATTTTGGAAATAGTTCAGTTTTCATTCACAAGAGGGCTCTTAAGGGCTGGGAGCTCAGCTCTTACAGGCACAAGATAGGATGAATATGTTGTAGCTGGACAATGCTCATGGTCCCCTGTCCAAACACTGCTGCCCTCTGTTGGAACTGTCATTTTAGTCCATGTATAGAAAATGCTGAACTTATTTCCTGACGGCCCAGCTTTAACCTATGTTACAGAGACTAATCAGTGGCGTAGGAAAAGGGGGGGCCAGGGGGGCCCGGGCCCCCCCAATCACAGAGGAGGGGGGGCCCGAATATGTTTGCCCCCCCCCCCAAAATTTGACAAGACCCTATCATATGATACATACATTCCCCAAATTGTACCTCTCACACATAGAAAAAGTGGGGGCAGAGTTGCTTGGCCCCCCAATCAGAATTAAAGGGGGCTCAAAACTACTTGTTTACACAATTCCAATACAAAGCGTGCATACACACCATTGTCCCTAAAATCTGATATTTAAAGCTGGTTGGGGTGGGCCCCCCCTGGGCCCCCCCAATGAAGATTTGCTTCCTACGCCTCTGCTAATGCTTGTGGTTCTGTAATCTGCCAGCAGGGGGACCATGAACCAGGGTGCTACCTTGGCTGACGAGTTAAGTCTGAGTATGGACCTCAGGGGGCGCCACATGCTTCCCTCCCAGGAGACCTGCGAGATAGACAGCATCCCGGACGACCTAGGTAAGGAATCTCTACACACATTCAAAAAAAATCTATTCTAAAATCATTATATTATATGTTTGAACTCATCGAAGCGACATTTGATATTTTCTTAGGCCTCAGGTGTTTTTTTAGTCTGTCAATTATACAAAATATATTATACAAATATTGGAAGCGCGAAACCAAATAAGTATCGAAATAAGCTTCCTATATCTAATGAATCAGTAACACGTGTAATTATATAAGTTTATGAAAAAGGGATATATTGCCACAAAAAGATCCACCAGTATATTCAAATAGTGTCTTATCTGCTTATGTTTGAAGTGATATAGAAACTAGTTTGCTATGCAATTATGCAATTAATTCTGTTTAATATACTTGTAGAAATCTCCTTCCACCTAACTGATACTTCATGAAAGAAAAATCTATTTTATAGTTGATCATTTCCGCCGTTTGACCAAGGAGAAAGGACAATATCAGTCATTAATATGATCTTGAATTGTTTCTCACTTTTTCACCCCATTCATTCATTAAAGGTCATTACACTTCTGACCTTACAGATTCAGGTCACTCTACGCTCCGTGACCTGCCTGACCTTGACTCGGAGTATGAACCCAACTCTATAGACGAGGACGCAGTCTTCCAGACGCCCCGGAAACGCAACCGCAAACTCGTCCGCAGCGAGTTCGGTAGCACGACCGAATCGGAGGTATATGTTGTGGTCGGTGTCGGTTTCCCTCTTTTATTTGCCATTTCATTTTATCTATAGTTGTATATTACCCTCATTAGAGTGCAATGATTGGTTTTAAAATTTGATTTGGAATCTCGACAGTTGGCAATTAAGTTTTATGAAGTTATAGTTGGATTTAAGGTCAATCTTATTTGCAATAATTTGCTTAGTTCATTATAAGTCATGCTTTAGTTATTCTGCTGGTTCCCTGGTATCTGGTATATCATTGCCTGCATTGTATCACCTTTATTGTGTGCCAATTTCTTTTGTTAGTTAAGCAATTGCAGTGGTTTCATATGAATAAAACTTATTCATGAGAAAATGTATTCGTAAGGAGGAAATGTTTGATTACATCATAAGTGGGTTGGCAGCCCTGAATAACCTTGGCCTGACCTCTGGATGACCTTCACAGGACTTCTAATTAGCTTTTCAACCTTGGTGGATTTCTATATGGCCTTTACTTGACCTTCAAATTATCTTTCAAGCTCTGTATGAAAGCATGACCTTGACTTGACCTAAATGGCCTTTAAAACTTTACCCTGACCTCTGTGTGACCCTTTGACCTTGCAGATCCCCTCTCAGGACTCTCAGGATGAGATGGACACAGAGGTTGACCAGGTGGAGGGTGAGGACTGTGACGAGTGTGATGGCTGTATGTCCCGTCCGCGCTCCGCTTCCGGTCGCTGCTTGTCCCCGGTCGACCCCTCCGCCCGACCCTTGGGGTCAAGGCCGTGCAGCAGGTCATCAACGTGTAGCTGTGGGTCACGGGGTTCTTCATTAAGGCGGCGCGTCACTTTAAAAAAGAAGATGCCAGTAGTTAATGTACAGGTAATTACTTTCTTTTTAGTGAATTAATTAGAGCAAATGAATTCTACAAGGCATCTTTGCCTATCCACCCATACCTAGATAACCATTTATTGTTTGTGTAAATTAGACACCAGGACTTGTTGAGATTAAGAATTAGACAACAAATTAAGTCTTGTATTTTTATATCTTGGGATCCAAGTGCTCCTGAATTCAATTTCACTTCCTTCTATTCCAAGGTCAAATAGATTAATTGCATATAGCAATCTAGTTAATGGAAATACATCCATTTGCTATTGATCTACCCAAATGGCTGTGAGCATTTACAAGTCTATACTTGCTGTAAAATCTCAAAAAGGGGCCCATTTATGTTTCTTAATTCTCTACATATTTATTTGATACTAAATTCTCTACACATATATATGTGGAGAATTAAATCACATATATGTGATTTAATTCTCTACATATCTATATGTTACTTAATTCTCTACATATTTATGTGTGATTTAATTCTTTACCATTTTAGTTACTTTGATAGATGAGTCTGTACACAACATCATCCAATCAATTGGGATAATGACAACTGTGATATTGATCTCATCATTTGAATACATGTATTATATATGAAAAAAACCACTCAACTCTCTAATTGTTTCTTAATTGTGTACCTCCCCCCTGCAGAGACCCATCACCAAGCCCCCAGAGAGGATGTACAAGGTGGTACTAGCGGGGGACGCTGCGGTCGGAAAGTCCTCCTTCATCATGCGCCTCTGTAAGGGGAAGTTTGTCAACAACATCAGCTCTACTCTCGGTGAGTCCACGGAATAAATAGACAAAACTCCACGCCATTGACATACATGTACATAGTTCACAAGTTTAAGCTGGGCCATATCACACGATGCGGAAGTCTGAGAGTGATATGACCCAGCTTCAACGAGTGATGTATGATGTACATGTATGTCAATAAGTGGGGTTTTGCGTTTATTACATGTTCCTACTGTCTTAAAATGAAGAAAATCAACCAACTTAGAGGCCATGGAGTATGGCTACACCATACTCAATGGGGGCATGGAGTACGGAGGTCCCATAGGCTTAGCATAGCAAGGCCATATCACCATTTAAAATTGTAAAATACTGTAAATTCCCCACGCGAACCAAACCTCTAGTGCGGGTTATACAATATCCTCAAAGTTTAGGTGTGGGCAATATGATAGTTTTTGAATCGCCATATTCAGACCCCACGTGCGGGTTATAGGCTCATCCCAAAGCATGTGCATCTTATAGAAGGATTTTGCTTGAATAATACATTACTACACTTCCAGACCCTTGTGTGGCTTTTATAGAATTCGTCATAACCTTTGGTTCAAGGCAATTTACTTGGTTGGTACCAACACATTTGTAGTGTTACGAGTATAATTGGGCTCAGATAATAAGATATATACTAGGGAAAATATAGTCTAGATTCCAGTCATAACCAAGGATGTTTGTGTTCAGAATGTATGCTAAGTGCCTCCAACACGGTATATATATCCTTGGGAACCATTGTTGTACGGACAAGTATGATCTGCACGGCAATGATGTAACTATCCGGGTACCCACAGCCGAGACTAATATATTCCCCATTATCACGCATACTATAACATTATTCATATCACTATCCATGTTACGCCCTTGTGATAATACAAAGAGCTTTTATCTATTTGTCAGAAATGTGTTTTATCTACTTTATTTTATAAGTTTAAGTGTTTTTTCTCTAAATGCAATGGAAATGTATGATGTATAATTGGGACATATTCCTGTTTCCAGTGAAACATGATAACTATCAATTTTAACATTGTCTGTTTAAAGATGCATACAACACATGTGACATGCAATTTGTATGTATCTGCATATAGATAAGTGTATAAAGTTAACCCTTTAAGGGCCACATAGTGCTTTAATTCACCATGCCCTTTTTACACCATGCTTAGGCTCATGGTGTATGGATCATGGTGATCTTTTGAAGTTGATACACTCCTGCCGCATCAGTATATCCCAGTTGGCACAAAATTCAGTTCAACATTGAATCAATGTTGAATCAACGTTGAATCAACATTGGATTAACATTGACAGCCATTTATTAATGTTGATGCAATGTTCTGTGGCTACTGGGATAATGTGCGTATGCTGTGCCTGTGAGTCATTCGCAGGCAGCGTAATCTTTTACATAATCATGAGTTGAGTTGAGTTTATTATTTTTATTTGGCCAAAACATGCCTTGAGGCATCAGGTTGTCCTTAAAGGGTTAACCTGTCATGGACATATGTTGCAGTCATAGGCCTACAGATAATATCATCAGATTATGTATCATGGGGGCTCCACTACGCAGTACAGGCCATACATCAATAATTATGATGCTGTATCATAACATACATGTATTCCCTCCAAACAGAATTCAAGAATGATACAAGTTAGTAATGTGTATTTCCCGGGAAACGCGCAAGCTGTATACGCAAGATAGACACAGGAGATTCCTGAGAATAGTGAATGTTCCTAGTGAGTTTCACTACAAGAAATGACAGGGAATATCACACAAGAAAATTTCCAAAAACGTTCCCAAAACATTCCAAAAACGTTCTGAAATTCTAAATTTTCGCATAAACAAACATATTTTGAAATAAATTTATGAATAAATGAATAAATCTCTTTAACATAACATTCTTTACATAACCCAGACTGAGGGGATAAAGGTAGACGGTGTGATGGTGGAGTTGAAATTTAACAAATACAACTCCTGGCCTTCAGGTCCCCCAGTATTTGCCTCTACGACTGTAAGGGCTGAAACACGTCAACATATTGCATACCTGAAATAACAGGAATAAAACAATAAAAAGACACATTTTCCCAGAAATATGAACAAATTTGATAATAAATTGATGAATAAATAAATAAATCTCACAATTTTCATCCATGCAGGAGTGGACTTCCAGACTAAGGTGATAGAGGTGGATGGCCGGGTAGTGGCCCTACAGCTGTGGGACACGGCGGGACAGGAACGCTTCCGCTCTATCGCCAAGTCCTACTTCCGGCGCGCGGACGGCGTCCTGCTGCTGTATGACTGTACTTACGAACGCTCCTTCCTCAACGTCAGGGAGTGGGTCGACGCCATCGAGGTAAGAAAATACTTTTTTTTTTTTGTAATTATCAATTTATCCTTTCATTGACCAGGCGCTAGGTCATTTCTCTTACAACTACAGCTCTTGAATCATAAAAGGATATACAGAATGTAACATTATTAACAAATTTGCCAAACATTACAAACAGGAAACTGTTAGAAAATGAGGCTAGCAAAATGAAAAAAGAGAAGAAATTAATGATGGAAAGAATTCAGAATTTTTATTTTTAAAGAATTGTATTGTTCTCTAAGTAAAATTACAATAGAATAGATTTCTTTGCCTATTCCCAGATTCCATTAGTTCACTGATGTGAGTGGAGCCGTTGTAAACGAACATATATATATAAAAACTCTCATGGAAGTCCATTCAGGTGTCTAATAGATAAATATTCAACATAAAAGCTGATTGTGATATCTAAATAAGAATGTTAAAACAAACAAACATTCCCCCTCCCCCACAGGATGGTGCACAGAAGCGGCTACCCATCATGTTCTGTGGTAACAAAACCGACCTGCGGGACGAGATCGAGGAGAACCCGGACAAGAGCAGCAAGGGCCTGGTGCGGTCTGAGGACGGCCAACGCCTCGCGAGGGTCAGTGTCTTTACATATACATTGTATGTTACTACCGTAAATTCTCGCGTATAAGCCACACCCCTAACTTTGACAAATTATATAAGCCGCAGAGGGGGTCTGAATATTGTGATTTTGGTTCTGTAGTATACTAATAAGCCGCACCCTATATAGGCATGTTTTGGTATCAAAAGAAAGCTGAGTCTGACTCGCGAACAAGCCGCGGCTTCTACGCGAGAATTTACGGTGATAATGATATGTATCCAGGTTCGGTCCATATGAGCCCTGTGAACCTGCTAACCAGCTGCAGCAGGGTTGGTTTTGAAACAATATATATCATTACCTAAAATGTAGCCGTAACTGGGAAAAGGGACCTTAGTGCATCCTACAATAAGGTTCCTTTTTGCAGATCATGTAACTTGAGCATATTTTTAGAATTCAGTTTGTATATTTCTCTCCCCATTAAATTTAGATGTGTATATGTCTAGGTGGAATTCTCCATTATCTAGACCATTTTGTCCCTTTTTACCCTTATTAGATTGCATATGACTTTCTTACATATCTATTTGTGTCTGTATTCTTTTTTTTTTAGATCCAAAAAGCTTTTAAACCAAAGTGCTAATTTACAGTTCTATAGATCATTCACCAAACAAACAATTGATATCCCTTTTCAGGAAAATGAAGGTCTCTTTATTGAGACAAGTGCCAAGGACAACAGCAATGTCCTTGAGGCTGTTACAGAATTGGCGAGGTAAGTTACTTTTTAATAGATCTAAATAGGAGAGGAGGGGGGGGGGGCAAAACATGTCTACCCCTCTATAGCAGGGGAGATTTTCTGATGTTAATAATGACCCCCTACTTAAAGATCCAATGACACATCTGAGCCATATGTAATGTCAGGATATTATATCACCCATTTATTATAGGTGGGTCAGACCATAATGGAGAATAATTGTCCGGATAATGTATACATGCATGCTACCCCTGCATCTCCTTCCCCCTCTCCTCTGCACAAATCTCCAGTGACGTCACAAGGTTCCAACGCTGGCTTAGAGGGGCAGTGTGGAGGATGGAAGGTGTGGGAGGAGGCAGGCCCCTGTGTTGATAATGTGGGGGGTCATGTGTACCCTTCCATATACTGTAAACCTTATAAGTACGTAATTTGCGGATTAAAAAGACATATACATGTATATGATAATGATGGAGATAAAAAAAGGTCCGTGGAAATGATGAATTCACAGATTTTTCATTTCCTTGAATGCCGCAAAAGTATGTATAATGCAAAATGATACATTCACAGTACATTAGTGCATGGACTGTGCGCGAACATTATTAAAATCAAAAAGTTAAAAATTGTGTCACTGGATTTTTAAATCATTCTTAACTGTGTCACTGGATCTTTAAATTATTCTAACTTTTTCTTTTTCCACCAGGATGCTGCGCACGAATGAGGACCTGGAGGTGAAGTCTGTGGGCATGCAGCTGCAGGACATGCAGACTGCCGAGAACAAGAAGATGTTCCGCTGCTGTAACTCATAAACCTACCACCAGGGGCAGCAGCGGTCTGCTCCAAAACCAGGGGGCAGCACTGTGCTACTTAAACACGAGGGTGCAGCACTGTGCTACTTAAACCTAGGGGGCAGCACTGTGCTACTTAAACACCAAGGGGCAGCACTGTGCTACTTAAACACTAGGGGCAGCACTGTGCTACTTAAACACTAGAGGGCAGCACTGTGCTACTTAAACACTAGGGGCAGCACTGTGCTACTTAAACACTAGGGGGCAGCACTGTGCTACTTAAACACGAGGGGGCAGCACTGTGCTACTTAAACACTAGGGGCAGCACTGTGCTACTTAAACACTAGAGGGCAGCACTGTGCTACTTAAACACGAGGGGGCTGCACTGTGCCACTCTAACACCAGGGGGAAGCACTGGGTGTCCCTACATGGGTAAAAATGACACAAGTAACACAGCGACACAGGCCTTTTAAAAGTTAACAAGAGCAACAAGGGCCTTTTAAAATTTGATGAACACAGACAATTTGAAAAGGCCCAAGTATATCTTATATGGATAAAAAGTGACGGGGCTGACACGCTGTCTCTCCTAAAAAGTAATGCAATGATCTGCTCAAAAATCTGAGTACCCATGTAGAGGCACACTATGCCACTCACACGCCAGTGTGCAGCACATCAAATGGACTAGCACTGCCACCTGGAGGCAACAATGGGAAACAGTCATAGTGTTAAGACTGTGAAGATACTGTGCATACTTCATTGGGTGCAAGAGGACACTTAAAACATAGGAATTCTACAAAATATCCTCAATTTGAGTGGACCTGATTCAAAGATGACTCAAAAACTGATTGTGCACAACTGATACTAGACGGAGAACAGTCAGTATCTAGCCCATAATATCCAGGTTGTTAGTTATGCATTTTGAGAGAACGTAAAGCCCTTCTTGAGATATCATATTAAAGAAGCGAGGATGACGACTAACATCAGGACCTTGAGCCTTGAGACCAGGAAAAATTGCCAGCTACTCTTCTGTCACACTGAGACTATGTACACATGTATACATTGGTCTAATGCATATAAAAAGCACAGTTATAAGTTACTTTTAGAATATGGCATAATGCCTCAAACTTTGTATTCGTTCGTCGCTACGATGCAGCAACACAGCCGACCAGCGCTGCACTGCTGCATCATGCAAACGCTTCAACCTGTATCACCAGCATGATGCATTAATACATGGCTGAGGAGCTACTCACCAGGAATTCATCGATGCATCATGAATATAAAGGATCAATTTGTTGGCTATAGAGTGATGACCAGGCTCTTTGGTGTGTGGAAAAATGAAAAGGTGTTTATGATATTTTGCTCATGAACAATGACAGATGGACTGGAGTTGACCTATACAGGGTTATGACACCATTTTGTGATATTCTGTAAAAGCACTCTATTTTTTCCACATAACTTTATAAGCACTTTGGCAGATTCCTAACTGTTGAGCATTTATTTTGGGAAAAAACTTGATGGTAAATATTGATTTGGTTGAATGAGCATAAAATATTTTATAAATGACAAAGTCTATGCAGATTGACAAACACAAGCATCGATCATGGTAATTTATTTTGTTTAGCTCTCATCCAAATTGATCTATTTATATATGTACACAAATATTTTCTTTATCTCAAAGAGGTTGAGGACTGATTTAGTGACTGCCTTTATCCACACCAGGTGGCAGCAGAAGCTGTGGTTTAACAATCAAAATAAATCTTATTATTTTAATAATGAAGGGTGACTTAAGCTTGAGAATACAAATATAGAGAGGAGGAAGAAGTTTCCATGAGTATTACAAAAAGTGCTCAAAGATTCCTGATGTACCAAATTCCAATGTCATGTTATTCCACATGATGCGTTTATAAAATAACCCTCCAGTATTTACATTTAGGTGGAAGGTATTTTACATTTTAACATTTCACACAAAATACAAAACAATGCACATACTGTATATATTTCTATTTTTCAAAGGTTGAATCTATTGTCTTCCATACTTTCACCATAGAAGCTACACATTTGATTATGTCTTACTGGGGAAAAAGCTTTAGTGTATATATTTCCATGTTCATGTGATATATTTGTAGTGTTTGTAAATATTATAGGTTACATAGGCCACTAGAAACAGTTGTTTCTCATCATCTGGCAGTGAGAAATATGATGAGGGCGTTTTTTAAAGTTTTCTCTTTTTTTTTAATGGGTGATAAAATATATAGGGAAATTAAGAATGTTTTTCACATTTTAGTAGTTAAGAGTTTATTGATCCATAGAAGTTGTTATATTGCAAGTTACATTGGGTTACATGGTTACATTGGGTTGGGGGCCCCTGGGATAGCTCACACACCATAGCAAAACCCAATACATATTTTAGAATATATACATTCTTGATACATATATGTACAAGTATAGACCTAAGCTCAAGTGAGAGCATTATAGGCCATATCGCGTGACAGAGACCAGGTATCTAAGGCACATTATGTGCCCGCAGAAATGGTGTGATACACCAAGCTGTACACTGGGCCGTGGCAGGTCAGTGCACTGCAACATGAACTCCCAAGGAAATGAACAGTCTATGATTATTTACCTACATTTAAACAATAATTCTATTATAAAATTAACAATCTATCATATAAACCCATGATACGTGCCAAGGTAACCTGACTGTAATACCGGTTACAAATCTAATGAATATCATGAAGATGATTATGATTTGTTAAATAAAAAAAAATAAAAAAAAAAGAAGTTATTCCTAGCTCTCTGCATTACGGCAGTATAAGCTTTGATTTGATACCAACTTTGCCAATATTTGCCCACTTTCTGACTGATTTATCATTAAAAATCTAAATTCCCTGAATCACGATTTTCATGATGCGCACGGTGATGAGAAACAATTTTTTTTGAGTGGTCATAGTAGGAGTATATATAGGTAGGTTATATAGGTATGAGCAACATAAAGGACCTCTGTATTTTAAATACATTAATATTTTAACCTGATTGATTTTGTTCGTAAAACAGAACCAATGATCTCAATTATTTTCTTGCTCCCTTTATTGTTTAATGAAATGGTGATAGACAGCATAATCATAAGGTAATAGTATAACACTAATTGATTTTCTTTTTACTTGACTACCCAGCCCATTTTATGCAGGGTATAGTCTTTATCATATAGTGATAAAATGTTAATGTATCTATAATGTATTCATGCTCATCTAGTGCTGTTATCTGTAATAGTTACCTCTTTTATGCCAGTTGATTATGAATTGGATAAGGCCAAAAAGAAAGGTGTGTTTTAGGTTACATGGTCTCAAAATCTAGGGTAGGTAGGTCGGATTTTCTTTTTTAAAGATTTTTTAATTTTTTATTTTGGCCTGAAAAGTACCCAGAATGGACTAAATATAAATATTTTTTCAAAATTGCATAAAAAATTCTAGGGTCGGCCCTGTTTTGCTGGGTAGGGTCGGGTAACCTGAAACACACCTAATTTGGCCCAAAGCAACATTGTACATAGCTCTGAGTCCCAATTATATGCCATGTAAAATCTCTATGTGAAGGAAAACAATTGTTTTATTCTTTTTTCTGCTTCAAAGCAATCATAGGGGTGTGAATTCATTTTTGTCTCATTTCTTTTATCTTTTGAATAAGACCTTTTGGTGTTCATAAATGGGGAAGATTGAATGGTTATAGTAATTGTTGTTTTGATAAATGAAATACTGGCAGCTTAGGAAGTGACAGGAATATGACTAAGGAAGTTCTTAAATGTTGCCAGATTATCAGTGAAATATCTTCACAGTGATGAAACAATATGTGGTGTAAACCTTTAGTGCCTTCCCCTGAAGGAACCAAATCACTAGTGAGCTCACTGATGATAATATCATCCTGCGGCGTCATAATCAGACAGTCATTTTGAAGCTTAAAATAAAAGATATCACCCTACCCCTTTTAAGCGACAAAGCCCGCTTAAAGGTGGATGGACGAAAATATATTTCGCCACTTGAGGGGGATGGTTGGACAATCTTTGGTACCCAGAGGAACTGTTGTTAAATAATGACCTTATTAGTATTCACAGTTATGCCAGCTTGTTCAATAACTTGAAGAGAAATTGTCTAATGATTTCCAATGTCTAAAAAAGTCATCATTGTAAAAGGCGATGACCAAGCATAAATTAGAGGTCATTAGAAGAGATGTAATTTTCATTCCCAGTACATATTAAAAGCTTTTAGGGAGTAATCATTTTTAATCAATGGGAGGGGTGTGTAAAACATTTTGAACTCTTGACCGGAGGGGGAGGGGCTAAAAATGTTAACCCCTCTTGACGGAGAGAAAATTCCTCCTGTTCTTAGCGAAAACCAGCCAGCACGTTACTGTGCAACAAAATGGCGCGATTTTCGACCCGCTTGGGGGGTTAACAAATTCTGAAAAATTATTTGTTGAGTGCATTGCTCTCTTATCACCTCAAACATGGTGTGTAATCCACTAAAGAAACTTGTCTATAGATATAACCACCTGCAGATGTACATAGTTCATATTTATTGTACATTCATATTCATCCTGGGCCCATTTGGTTATTTTGGTGGAGGATTGTTGACCAGAATATATTGAATCAAATTGTCAACTTTACTTTTACATGATTCTCCATATTATTTACTTTTACATCACTATCATAATTAGTTCCTCAATCTTCCAATGGGTTTTAGTTTAGAACTAAATCATAGGCCTCTACATAGTTTAAAGATGACTATTTAGGAGATACTGTGCTCATATTATTATGGTCATGAACTCATTGTTAGTATTTGTTCTTGTTCTTTCTATGAGGAATGTTTTCAATTTATCCCATGAATCTCTGTGGATAGTTTTGGTTGGAAATAAAAATGATAAACTAACCAATTGCATTTCTGTTAATGAGTGTTTTTCTTTGTTAGTTTCCTAGAAATCTCTAATTTTCCCAATCATACAATATACTTTCAAAATGTTCCCAGATTGTCTTTAAAAAAGATGCAGATCTTTACAGTCTTGTGTCCCAACTAGAATGACTAAAGTTGACCTACAGTAATAATTACCTTTTACCCCTGAATATATACTTCTCTTCTGAAATGGGTACAACATCATTGCTACCAAGAGTATTAAGTGCTTTGATATAAGATAGTGTAATACTGAACATATCTACAGCTTTATTTTTAGGAAACACAACCATGGGCCACCATCTGAGATATGCTGCCACCTGTATGGCATTTGATGCACTAATCCTTGCATCAATGGGGATGAGCTGTTGTGTCTGTGTTGGGAATTATGTACATACTACACTGTAAAAAATGTGTGTTGCGGGAACATGGATAAAGCATAACACACATATATATTTAACACACTTGGGCATGAACACACTTTTACTCAACACGCTTACACACTTTTTTGTCAAATGTGTGTAGGAAATAAAAGTGTGTACGATATACACACATTTCTATTGACACCAGATGGCACCACAAGCATTGTTTTAAAAATGTCAGTCACACTTCAAGATTGTAATTGCACTTTTGAATTTGTTTAATGATTTGATATAAAATTTTAAACATATAATTAAGTGTAACTTCAATGGATGCATGAATCTAAGAAGTTATACTCCCTTTGAAGACTGAATGTCCTGTCCTATGGAGGTTTGATAAATGGGGAAGGAATAGGACACCTTTCCTGTGTGTTCAGCGATAATATAAGTCAATGTGTAATTGAAACCTGCCTAAGGTCATTCTGTACAGGGCTTTGCTATGTAGGATGACTGCCACAATTAGCTATCATTGCACTGGTGGCTATACATGCTGTGGTTAATGAGATTTTGCCTGTTGGTGCACTAGGGCTATTCTATCTATTATATCTAAACACTTTATAAAGCAACACACATATCTATCTCTTACACACTTTCTCCTACACACTTTACATTTCACACACTTTTTATCTCAACACACTTTTAATATTAACACACTTTTGACAAAAGTGTGTAGTGTGTTGTAAAAAAGGGTGTGTAAAATAAGTATACAAAAAAGTGTGTTACAAAAGTGTGTTAAGTTAACACACATTTTTTAGACTGTACACACTAGTGACACCTTGTGTGTTGTAAGAGAAGCATGTTATTTTCCCTTTTTATCACTGGCAGTCAATAACCATTTGGCCTTTTATACAAGAACTCTTATATGAAAACATTGCTCACAGAGATTTGTTACATATAACAACATCACCATGCTTATCATGCTAAAAATGAAAATGAGCCACCACAGTAGTTGCGATACTACTTTAATACCTCTAGTTGTAAACACAATGTTAGCCCGACTTCGTTAACTGACTAGAGCCCAATGGCCATGGTTTCGGTCTTTGGGTTCTGGTATGGGGCCCAACTGGGTGCCCATTGGGTCCTATGTGGGATGCCCAATTTTGATCAGATTGGGCATAGACATACATCATTCATCTATGTCTATGGGGATTGGGTACTTGCATGGTCTTGTATGTAAATAGCAAAAGAATGTGTGGATTCCATTGACAGCCCAACTAAACCTGAATCTGTTTGGATGGGCAGGTTAGGCCCAGCCTGGTCTTGGTATATACTTTATTTTTTAGTAAACAACAAATCATGTCTCAGAATTGTATGATGTGCAGTGGCTCTTTAGAAGAGTGTCGCACATATAGTTCCGAATTAAAATGATAGGGGGCAGCACTGGGTCTTTCCCATCTAGCTGACTGTATAATGTCAATATAGGAATATTACATTCCTTCCAATCTTAGAATGATAGTGATAAATGATAATACATGTCTATAGTAAACCTTTAAAATAGATAAAGGATGACATCTATGATATACTTTTATAAAAGTAGATTAAACTATACCTTAAAACTGTGCTTTAAATCTCTATGCACTTTTATGTAAATTGCAACTCTATGGAACAATCTTCTTTATACTCTTCATCCTCTGTGGCATTGTCAGTGGTAGGGACCCCAGAGTCCGCTAGGTGAGCCCCTGTGCACAGTGCACACTGCAGGTGAGTATTCTGGTGCAGCTGTGCTTCACAGACACTGTTATGAAACGCCCCTCTTAGGGGGTGACATTTTAATTATTACTGTTAGGTTATCACTCAGAGATGAAGTCATGAGAGGGCATATCCAACCAGGCCTATCATAAGTGACAGCACCTAAGAGAAGTTACCAATGTTATTAGTGAAAAATAGGTTATACCATCAAGGGAAACCCTATGAAGTTATGAATCCTTTGGTTCCTTTTAGGTTTGTCATATTTTCCATATGTTCTTATATGATGTTAAAAAATGAAGCAATCAGAGGATGCTCTCACCTGTTCCTACACCACATCATAATAATCATGATTGGGGCATTAAAGTGGCATTCTCACCAAGAGTCTTCCTCAGATTACATTTACAAATATATGACACCAGACCACTAAATTTGACATGGACTTTTCTTTAAATCATTTGAGGAAATGACGCTAGTGGCATGGGAATTACCTCAAAATAAATAGGGATATATCTGTTAATTAAAAAATGAAAATTGTGATTATTAAGTAGCGGGAACATGGAATATGTATATTTTGTTAAACCTGCAGTGGACATGGGTACCCTCCATTTATGGCCTCTTGACCGGATATTATAGGATATGGTCTCACACACCACTTTCTAGCAGGCAGTATATAGGACAGATTCAAATTTCCACTGCTCATACGTACCAGGGCTGGCTCTTGCAGGCACCTGGCTGGGTAACTGTACCATAATGACAACATTGCTACTTACTGTCTTTTATTATTGTATTTTAATTCTGCAGTTTTCAGTATATTGATAAATTATATATATTTAAGACAGAATCGATCTGTGTTTAGAAATTGATGTCTATTTTTATGATGATTTATATGTGTTTGGTAATTTAATTATAATGATACATGGTACGTGTATACGACAATGTCAATCTCATTTAGGCCACTCAAAAAAAGTTGTTTTGGCAGTAAGAAATATTATGAGGGCATGGTTTTTTTATTACTGGGGGTTAAAATGTACAGGTAAATTAGGACTTTTGAGCATGTTTTTCACACTTTGTGACTTTATGGTGCCGAAGTTGTTATTTTGTAAGTTATTCCTAGTAGTATAATATTTTATTTGTCCACGTTTTAGCATGTATTTTTATGATAATTCTCATGTGTGTATCAATTTAACTGGGTGAGATATGGTTCATATACCCTATAAGGTATCAATCACTTGGCGTTTGTCTGCCCCCTACTGTTCTATTATTAGATGCAATCTACAACTCTGGATCCCCCTATAATGAGTGCAGGGCTGTGCCTGTGGTCAAAGCAATGAGGCCTGACCTAGTACCAGTGTTTTTCACTGTTGGAGTCACACTCAGATTGCCTCAGCCACAGGTTTAAACAAAACTTCAGCTTGGTGAGTGAATAGGCTATAGGGTACCATGGGAAAGGTGTACAACCAAAAGTCCACAATCATCTTCTCACCTCCAAATAAGCTCAACAAAGAGGTAGTGTGCCCCGGCCCGGAAGGGGCACTTCCTAGCTTTTCTATACTCACCCTTTCCATTGGAATTGTGTACACACATCGTATCCAAATACTCCCCCCGGGCAGCGTGCACAACATGCACTAGATGACGCTACCTCTTTGTAGAGTCTTATGAGAGGTGTTACTGTAAAGATTGCTGTGGACTTTTAGTTGCACACTGTTCCCATGGCACCATATAGCCTTCTGGCCCACCAAGCTGAGGTCTTGTTAAAAACCTGTGGCCACAGCCCTACTATAGGTACCCTCGTCCCCAGATCCTGCTACAGGAATTAAAGGCGCAAATCTTGGTACCCCTCCCAGCGCCTGACCCTCAGGTGAGGGTAGTTTTAGCGACAATGACTCTCACTTTTCTGAGGGTGTACATGCCCCGCTCACTTGGCTGACTCAATCACCCTTCCTTCACCCTTTAGATTAACTGGATACCCATTATATAGAAAATGTATTAGGGGAACTTGGTGGATTTTGTTGACACCTATTTGATGATTGTCTGGGTTCTATCATGATAGATAGAAAGAAACTTCCAAAAGATTTGGATTATGCCCCTTACATTCTACATCACAGGAGAAAAATAATTGATCATTTAAAGATCCTCAATGTTTTCTGGAGTCCCTACAGTGTCAGTGGTACTTTCTTCTTTAGGACAAGTTGTGGGTAATTTACTCACCTTCACATTGTGTCTTTATTTGGCTTCTGTCTGTCTCTGTGATCATGTACGGTATGAGATTGAAGGATGCTTTGAACCCTATTTCTTTTTTTCAAAATAACATCATAAAAATGTTTAAAAACTCTTGTCTTCATGTCACAGCTTTGGCTTGTCCCGTGGTATCTAAAGCTTCGTCAATACACTGGTTTACACCAGTCATCCACATTCTCCATTGTAGCCGAAAGCTTGTTGAGGTCAGTGCGTGTTCTTTTTTGACAAAGTGGTCCCTGATTCCAAAATTGCAGCAGGTCGATTTGAAAGCAGTGCAATTTTCAAATGCCCGTTCATGTAGGTACGGACCCCCACAAAGTCTGACCTCGGTGTTCGATGACTTGTCGGCATTCGATGATTTCTGCTTACTCTGTTGGTTGAAGATACCATTCAGCAGTGATGATTTGCATCCCAGAAACCGTGACATTGAAGAGTTAATAATGAAAAAGCTCCTGTTAATTGATATCATCAATGTAGAACGACTGCAAGATAGATAACGTTATCTGCAGAAGAGGTGTTACAAATCATATAATGGTATCTCAACATAATGGTCGGGGTACGCTTGAAGTTTAATTTATGGGAGATGCCACTCTTTAAGTACTTTGTACTGTTTGTGTCGAGGGTTTCGGGTCAGAACGTCTTAACTTTCAAGTCTGAACCTACCAAATCTTTTAACTTCCTGGTTTCGATCTTTAACCCTTTAATGGCAGCACAGTTTCATGCGCTGTGCCATCTAGTTCAAAGCGCAGTTCCTCTCTCTTGATTACTGGGACATGCGTAGATATACATCATGGTATTAGTACAGGTAATGTCCTAAGGCAACTCAAAAAGAGTATTTTCTCATCACCAATCAGTGAAAAATACGACATTTTTTGTTTAGTTTCTTCTTTTTTGAACTTGGGGCTTAGATACATAGGGAAATTAGAAGTTTTCGCGATCAATTTTCACATTTTAGTAATTCAGAGTTGGTTTATAAGTAAAAGTTGCTATATACAAGTTATTCTTAGCTAACTGCATTACTGACAGCATAAGCTTTAATTCGATACCAAATTTGCCAATATTTTTTTCAATCTTAACATATTTTTTCATGAAAAATGTAAAACAGAAAAAAATAGAAAAAGTTTTCCCAAAACCATGATTTTTATAATGCTCACAGTGATGAGAAACAACTTTTTTTAATAGCCTAAGAGTACACCTTAGTCATTTTATTTCCAGGGGGAGCCACTGAGTGGTCATGACAGGTGGCCCCAACTAGTGGTATACAAATAAAACGCACCAATGATCAACCTAGGTTAGCCACTACTGACTGACCCCTCGGTCATTTTTGAATATAACTTTGCCATTATGACTAGCACTCATATGACCAACCTAGGATAGTCTGTACTGACTAACCCTTTCAATCTATGGATTTCCAGTGTATGCTGGATTTCAAATCATTTAATTTCCGTATGTTTTTGCCTGCCAAGTGGGCCCCATGCAGGTTTGACCGGATTTAACACCCATAAATATACTGACAAAAAAAGCAACATTAAAATATGAGGTTGAGTCATTATTGGAAATCACTTGGAAAATATCATCTTATTAGAAATGCACAGAGCCAGCCTAAATGCTACCCACTTTTCCTGGCCTCTAACTGACTGAATTATCGACTGAGGGACTGACTGAGTGACTGCAAAATGACTGACTTACTAACTGAGTGAATAACTGACTGCTTGACCGACTGACTTGCTGACTGACTGTCTGCCTGATTGACTGACTGACTATTTCAACTGACCAAAAGACTGACTGGCTGACTTTATGACTGATTCAGTAAGTGACTGGCTGACTAATTGATGGATTGACTGAGTGAATGACTACTTGACTGACTGAGTGACTGAGTGACTGGCCTGACTGACCGACAGACAGACCGACGGACTGATTAATTGGCTATTTGAAAGATTGACTGACTGGACTTCTGACCAACTTGCTAACTGACAGACTGGCTGACTAACAGACTGGCTGACTGACTGGCTGACTGGCTGGCTGACTGGCTGGCTGGCTGACTGGCTGATTGGTCATTGCTCCAGCTCTGCTTTGACATCTGGTCCAGGGTTCACATTGATCTAATGTTTTCCCAATGTTAATCCATGACTGGAAATTAAAGGTGCAGGAAATAATCTCAAACTTTCATACATTTCAACTGTATTTCCCTGGCCACTTAAATGGTGGCTTCATACTCTAGTGGTGCAATATCTTTGTAATTTCATGCAGAAAGCTGATGGGTTTGGATCCTGCTTCTCATCAAAGTCATCAGGCAGGCAGTGACAAGTGACTACATGGTGTGCGGGGGAGTGGGTCTGTGACCAGAAGGGGGAGGGGGGGGGGGAGGGAGGGGAGGGAGGGGGGGCTGGCAAAGTACATGCACACAGGTATCAGCAGTATCGGTCCTTATCAGTCCCAGTCCTACCACCAATCACAACCCACCTCCACCACCACCACCAGTCCCTTTAACATGATACCACACCAAGGCCTTACTACCCACCTGTACACAGTCCTCAGGTAGTCACCTGTCTGCACCTACAGGACACCTACACTGACTAATTACAGGTGTATCATCCACACACCTGGCTGTACACCTGAGGGCACCTGAGGGGGCACTATAAGGGGTACCTAGAGGTAGTATACCAGGGGTATAACACACAGGAGGACCTTACCACTGTTAAGGCTGTACATTATGGACACCATGGACCCTGAGACTTTAATGGTGTAACTCATTACTGAAGGTATATATGGATCATTGCATGGACATTTTGACAGGTGCTGAGTTTGCATATATTCTGCATCTGTATATAAGGTTATAGAATAGGAGGACTTTACCACTGTTAAGGCTGCAGACAGTATGGACACCACGGACACAGAGACTTTAAAAGTATAACTTATTAGTGCAGCTGCATACATGGATGAGTGGAGACTCTGAGAACAGTTGAGTTTGCATATATGATTTAAAAGCCTCATCTGTATATAACTTATAAGGTTAGAACAGCCTGCAGTGTCTAACCCCTTGTCCAGGTATGGACCCAGGACTGCTGCTGGTGTTATCCTTATATTGAGTTGAGTAGAAGTAACTCATGTTGTTAGTTTGTCAACACTCCTTGTGTTGACACCACCTGGCGACACCTAGCGGGGTGCTGATAAGGGACACCCTCCCATGTACACACAAGTAGTACAAATTGTAATTACACTGGTTAACATTGGACGTGGTTTCTAGCAGTTTCCTACTGCATTGGAGACGTATTGGTGGATTTTATTCTAGGACTGCATATATTTGTGATAGCAGCAACCCTTTGATATCAGCTATATCAGAAATTTGGAAAAACTGAAGAGGAACATGATTTCTCTGGTAAAATCACAGAGGCTTTTGGAATAAATTACATTTTCTGCTAGAACTGCCAAGACACATTCAACACCGCTTAACCTTCACAAAAATACAACCACAAGAGAACTAAAGGAATTTACTGGAATAACAGAGCATCACCTGCCCAGGATAGGTTGCCCAATCAGCTTCTCCAGGTCCCTACAAAGAGACCGTGCGGTGAGATGCCGGGGCCGGGAGGAGGAGGAGGAGGTGCCGGGGAGCTGAGTCCGGCGGGCGGCGGTCTCCTGCCCCGACCAGGCGGCCCGGGGATGCCCCCAGTTCCTCCCGGGGTGGAGTTGAAGATGTTCCGGGGAGAAGGGGCGGCAGGGGCGGCCTGTAAGCGGATGAAGTTTGCTGAAAATCGGCTCGGAACATCAGGTAAAGTATACTCTAGAAATGATACACTCTCTAAGGCCAAGTATGGTAATTTAAGTTCCAAAGTGCTTAGATTATATACCCTTGAGTTTAGACTTATTCATGTGTTTAATTTTTATGGGCTTCAACTTTATTTAGCTTGGACTATATGGCATCAATTTGTGATAATAAGTTATGTTCCTCTTCCTTAGATTCTATGATTAAGTTGTAAAGGTGTAGTAGGAGTTTATCATCTCCAGGTTAAGATTCATCTCACCAACAGGAACCTGGGGAAGAGGAGTATTAGATATACGATCTACCGGTATATACAGCTAGCTGATATACAGTGTGATCATGTACAATAGAACAAAGTCAGCCTGGTGATATTTTGATGTGGTATAGATAGCTTTTAGATAAAACTCCAGTATTAGATGCGAACTCTCACAGCTATAACTATTTAGTATTGTCTTATTGGCTTCTCTGGTTCTAAAACAAAATTACATCTTCCATATTGAAACATACCTCTCCTCCCATTGGGCACAGAACATTGAATCAACATTGATACATGCTTTACATTCAAATACGAGCTGGACTCACCCATGCAGTCGGGACAATGATGGACCATTGGAGGGGTTCAGGCCCGTAACTAGGGGGGTTCGTCGGTTCGGACGAACCCCCCCCCCCCCAGGCCTGATGGACCAAAAAAGTTCCACTCTAGCTGGAATGAAAGTGGAGATAATTTGCTATATGCCAGTTTTCGCGGCTTGTAGATCGGACAATTATTAAGGTCTCTAGAGAGCAAACAGTGAAAGCATAGTCCTTTTTGTTATATGGCTCATTTGAATTATAGTTATGAGTACAAATCAATTTTTGCATATCTATGTAGTGAAAATCCAGCATGTACCACAATTGAATTCATCTAGTTCCACCTTATCAAAAAACGAACCTCCCCACGAAGTGGGCTAGTTACGGGCCTGGGGTTGGAGGGGATATATATTATATATATAAACACTTGTGTTTAACAGCTGGAAAATTCAACATTGTATTTAGAAAGCTGAACCCCCATATGCTTTATAGTTTTAACCACAAAAAAAGCCATGTGATTAGAGATGAAACACTTCCTAAACACATTCAGGTGCTAAACACGTTTAATTCCTAAACGCTTTCAGGACATTATGCTCTTTGTGCATGTTGCACTGCCTGACTCTCAGGTGAGGGTAGTTTTAGCGACAAAGACTCTCACTTTTCTGAGGGTGTTTAATATGCTATACCCTTTAACCAGGTGACAGCTAACCAGCACTCACTTGTCAGTGTGTGATACTGCACCGTATTGCTTTTTAGCATACACTCACAGGCAGGTTGTTGCACCGTAGTGCTAAACTGAGATGCATGAGTCAATGTACTTGTCAATGTAATTAAAACTAATTTGTGATCTTTCTTACAAATTAGTGGAATGTACTATTGATGTAACCTGATAGATAGATATCCCATCCAAAGGCCTGTGGATGCACCAGGTTGATGCTGTGTTGCATTTAAGAGAAAAAATGAGATAAACTTGTATGTGTATCTCTGCCCAGCCCTCCTCCCTTCCTGTACTACTAGATGTCATGGGTAGGGTAAAGTGCCCATGAGTCGACCACTTGGACCTGTGTTCCAGCTGTGAGGTATTTTGGGACCTATACTGTAGTATGCTAACCAGTATGGGTCCCCCAAAGTTGGTCAAGTTTTTTTTCTTAAGTCCTAGGCATTATAAAAAATGAGGTCCCCACTTTTTAGTTTGAGACATTTGGGCCCTATCGGCTTAACATGAAAAATGTGTTAAATTTGTCGCCACCAGTACCATGAGTCAACCACTTTGGTACCTTGAGTCAACCACCTTGACATGCTAGTACATCCCTTTCACAGGGTCACTAGACTGGGTAATTACATATGATTTTTTTTTAAATTAATTTGTTTTTTCATCCAGACATAACAATCTAGAATATAATTGCTTTTTTTTTAAACATTTCATACCAATTAACAACATACCAGTCTTCAATACCCTCATCAAGCAAAGAGCCCTGTGGTCTTGGGGGTTGGCTCGCAGTTCACCCATTATTGGTTAAAAAGTATAGCAAAAGGTGGTTATACACAGTATATTAGGCATCG
This sequence comes from Harmothoe impar, assembly GCA_947462335.1. Taxonomy (NCBI): domain Eukaryota; kingdom Metazoa; phylum Annelida; class Polychaeta; order Phyllodocida; family Polynoidae; genus Harmothoe; species Harmothoe impar. Next base: position 12,898,401 of record OX381711.1, read on the forward strand.
GTCAGAGAGAGGAAGAATTATGTCCCCAAATTTGTGAAGTAGCAGAAAGCTGAATCTCCCTCTATTATACTAAGGAAAATAGGGTAAACACCAATTCAACAGATTTTTATGGCTGTAACCTGGCACTAAAAGTAGGGCAAAGTGGTTGACTCAAGGTACATGGTCGACTCAAAGACAGTTTACCCTAGGTGTGTGAGTGTCCAGCCCCCCCCCCCCCCCCCCACCTCTCCCAGCTTTCACACTCAGCAGCTTGTATATGTGGGCCAGGGGGCATGCAGGGCGTCGCGCTATACCGCTACGTTATAGGTAGAGACAGTGTATGTGCTAATAATGCTGTGGACCATACCTGTTAACATTATGATGCATGAATGCAGACTTGGTGAGTCTATTTTGGCGTGAAGAATAAACCCCAAACTTGTAGGACCTATAATACTGCAGTCAGTATAGTGCAACCCTTTAAGGTTGGCATGGTGCTTTAATGTGTTCTGCCCTTGTCATGCTGAGTATGAGTGGCAGGGTGGATGACAGTCTGGAAGGATAAAAGCACTCTGCTGACCCTAAAGGGTTAACTCAGCGAGTGGCAGGGTGTATGACAGTCTGAGAGGATCAAATCACTCTGCTGCCGTTAAAGGGTTAATTTAGTGAGTGGCAGGGTGTAAGACATTCTGAAAGGATTAAAGCACTCTGCTGATCCTAAAGGGTTAACTCAGTGAGTGGCAGGGTGTGTGACATGTTGAGAGGATTACCGTCTTAGTACAGGTTCAGCAGCTAGAGTCGTGTCTACATGCAGGCAGGACGGATTACCATACCGACATTATCTGTACATGCACTCTGACACTCACACAGACAGACGCGAAATGCTGCTCATAACCCTATAATGGCAGCATCTTTAATGCACTTTGCCTGACAAATTAAATGAACATGAAGCGTTGATTAACAGTGTATTTATAAGTTAGTGCTTTAAACTATGCTGTCGTCATGATGCAAGAATGCAGCCCTCGCTGGTTAGGCCAAAAAATATATAAGGTGTGTTTCAGGCAACCCGACCCTAGTTTAAAAAAAGGGCCGACCCTAGCATTTTTTTCAGCTTTTGGAGATTTTTTTTTTTTTTGGCCAATATTCATATTATTTCGGAAATTTTAGCAATTTTTTGGTCAGGAAGAACAGATCACATGCCTAATTAACTGTCCAGCCTCAGGAAATTGCTTATTAACAAGAATGTCCAAAAATTTCTTGATATTCCTAGTTATAGTAAGAATCTGTGAGTCGTCTTGATGACCCGCGAGTCGATATGGCAGTCCGCGACTCATTCAAGGAACCTCCATCATTCAAAAAAAAAAAAAAAAAAAAAAAAAAAAATCCGACCTACCTACCCTTAATTTTTGGACCATGTTGCCTGAAACACACCTTCTTTTTTTTTTGGCCTTAGTAATTTGCAAGGGCTGCATTCGTGCATCATATTGACCTTACAGGTTCATATATATACACCTGAAGGATAGGCAGCCCACGTGAGTTACTCACGAGGGCTGCATTCATAATAACGACAACATTAAAGCATTTTCCCTGTCAGAAGTGTAGCTGCACAGTGAAATATACTGTAGATTTACAATATAAAGGAACATATTTTTGGTTTCTAGTATTACATACTGTTCAGCTACACCCTCAGGAAAGTGAGAGTCATTGCCGCTAAAACTACCCTCACCTGAGAGTCAAGCAGTGCCTGACCCTCAGGTGAGGGGAGTTTTAGCGACAATGACTCTCACTTTTCTGTGTGTGTACACTCACCTACTGTAAAACCCACACACAGGAGGTCCTGGGTTCAAGTCTCAACAAGGCACAATGCGTATTACTATTGAAATGCACCTGAATCACACTAATGAACCTATTCAAAAAATGAAAGATTAGTATTGCTATGTAAATATAGGCAGATTTACACTGGAAATAATTTAGAAAGGCACAGGGACAAAATAAAAATAATTGTTGCACTGGTAGTCTGACTGGGGTCTGAACCCTGCGTCTCCGGATTGACCTAGAGCTACGCCACGATTTGGTGTAACCTACAATAGGGACCTTTAGCAAACCCGACGTAGCTCAGTAAACGCAGACGTATTCTATGCCTTCAGCACTGCTACGTCTGCGTTTTATGAGCTTTTACGTGGTTGCTAAAGGTCCCTAGTATATAAACTCCCTCAGTGTTGTCCCAGGTTCGGTCCGTGTGGGCGCTGTGAACCTGCTGACCAGCCTTTGGCTGTGTCGGTTTTAAAACTATATCTATTTATGTAAAAACTACTGATAACCAAAAATATTTCCCTTTATACTGTGCAGCTATGCCACTTACTCCTGACAGTGTACATATATAAAGGGTTATCAGTTTATGACGTTTAAACACGTCATTACAAAGAGCATACATCACAGACTGGATCTGACTGAGTGTCGTATTAAGATGTTTGATCTGACATAAAGGGAACTGGAGTAGATAAGTTATAAAAAAACTGTGTATTTGATGGCCAGTGTCTAATACAGTAGTATCATCTTTGGGGGTTACCCTAGTGAAACAGGAACGTTTGCTTCTGGTGGAGATTGGCATATAGGCATAAGGTCAAGGCCAAGGTCAAGAACAGAAGGACAATTTCTTTACACTTACAATAGATTGGTCTTGAACCTCTCACTCCAAGTCCTCAGGCTTTGGTGCATTTATTTTGTACATTTTCTTCAATTTCAATTTGAGAGGTCACCGAGTTGGATTACACAGGGGTACCTTTTTTTGGCATATGCAATACTTTCTCTTTCATTCCTCGTTTGGTAATGTATGGTAATCATACAGTGGATTACAGTCTGATCAGTTGGTGATATGTTTGATACTGCTCCACTGGTATTTATACTATTCCGGTGTTTCCTTCCTTGGGATTTCCCCTTCATCCACCACTTCTCCTGTCCCAGTATCTGACCCTGTCTCTGTCTGCTTGTCTGTCTGTATCCCTCCCGGGATGTCCCTATCTGTCTCTGTCTCTGTACCTCCTATCCTCTATGCACTCTCCTGACCCTCTGTCATCTGGTGTGACCAGGAATTCCCAGCATTCAGCTGTCTCTGTGGCGCAATCGGCTAGCGCGTTAGACTGTTAATCTAAAGGTTGGTGGTTCGAGCCCACCCAGGGACGAAGGTTTTGAATTCATACAGTTGATATTGAACGTGTACCTGGCACAGTTGCAACGTTTTCGACCCTCTCAAATCACGAATACGATTTTGTGTGAGATTGAAGGAAATTGAATAAAAAAAAGACTTGCTCCTTGCTGAACAATACAGCTGATACCTATGTTAAATCAGAGAGGTAGAGAACTCTTATCTGTCTGGTTAAATCTTACATGTTACACTCCATTTAAAATTGATATTGAATTGATGGAATGAAATACTTTCCTACTAACAGTATATGAACTAGCCTATATATGTCTATAGCTCTACATGCATATGATTTTCTCCCTGTATCAATTGTCAGTAGAGGGCTACAGTGGGACAGTGCAATGTTCACATACCCGTTACTGTTGTCACCATGTTCCCTTTTGTTCTGGTTTGTTCCGCCACTGAGTCAGCCGAGTATCCCGAAGTGAGACAATATCATCAGACCCCACATACACTGCACGAACATTGGCATTTAATGGTTGTTGTGGCATCTGATGGCATTTACAGTAATCAAACTGTGTCAATATGCGACGAGGTTAACCTTTGTTTTGCCATTACATCCAAAGTGGTTTTTTTTTCAACTTGCATATGTGTTATACCTTTCTCTCATTGTACCATATTGACCCACAGTCAGAACCAAAGGCAATGAGGCCTGACTGATAGCCTTTGGTCTCAGAGTGGCACTCACCAGTATTTGGGGGAGGGGGTTAGCCCAAGGTTTTTTTCTTGTAAAATCAATATTTATTTTGGGCTCATCTAATGAGCTTATACCAGATTGCAGGTCTGTAGGAGACTTTTCAATCTGTCTTACCGTGGCATTCCCATAACCGCCATCTAATTGTTTATATAGGAAAGCTGGCTTTTTATATCGAAATACCCTGTTTAGAGAGGGAATATTCAAAATAAAAATTACTTTTTACGATGGGGGTTAGTTCAGAGTATTTTAAGTCTTCCTGCCATGTCAGAATTATATTATGTCTTTTACATTCAGTGTGAAAAGAGCCCCCATATACCTATATGGCAGCAGTTGATTTCTGATGACCTCAATAAAACACTCGACCTGCCACCTTCAGTGTCTTGTGGTCCCTACTTACATTGGCCACTTACATTATAACCATTATGGTATATCTTGGGACTGCTTCCCGTTGATGCATACAACCAGTACACGTTAAAAGTCAATATTCACATTTTACATGTAGAAATAGACTAACTGTAATATGCAACGTCTGCCCTTTACACCATGAGAGAATGATGCCTGTAGAAACCACCATTAATACCAGCATTAATACCACTTTTCCCACAGTCTGAGGGGCAGGGTAGAGACCGGCCGGTGAGGGGGCTGCTGCCGGCCTCTCCTCCACTTGGTCCCGGCGCCGTGTGTTGACACAGCCGGTCTCCCTCCGGGGTCAAGGGCCCCGTTCAAATGTCATTTATCGCCACTATCTGTCCCCTCTGACAAGGGTCGTGCATACCCTGCCCTTCTCAACCACTTCCAGCAGACACACAATGTTTTATGTGGTTTGGGGATTTTTTTCCTTCTTTTTCTCTCTTTTCTTCTTTCTTTTATTTTGTGGTCAGGTCTGAGCTCTACTGTCGGTGATGCTCAGATAGAGATGACCCCGGGAGAAATCCCTAAAACGTTTAGTAAAAGCCGGGAGAAAAAGACAGTCGACCCAATGAGAGTGTATCAACCTCAGCTAGGGTTGGCATGATGCACGAATGAAGCTGTGGCGAGTTGCTCACTTGCATACACACTGTGAGTATTTATAAGTGGTGTATAATAATAACCGCACAGTAGAAAGGGAGATAGTTCTAGGTTCCAGTACTTTCTACTGTACATCATTGTCTATACCTTTCTTATAATACCGAACTTTAACCCCTTAAACCACAAAAAGCAGGAAATATGCTACATACATTACCCTTTGTCGTCATGATGCTTGGATGCAGTGCTGCATTCATGCGTCATGGTAATACTTCGGGAGTGTATTAACCCGTTAGGGTCGTCATGATGCTTGAATGCAGCTCGGGGCTGTATTCAAAGCAGATGACGGTAGGTGGCATATCACCTTGAATCACTATGCGGCCCTTAAAGGGTCAAATATAGCCCTATATCTGTATTTACTATAGCTACTTCCGAGAACATCAAGCTATATCCTTGTTTAGAAATGTCTATACTTTATTGACTTAGCTGCCAGTTAATGGTCTATATAATGGGTATAGACCCCTAAAATCGACATGGCGACATGGCCATTTCTTAAAATCGACATGGCGACATGGCCATTTCTTAAAATCGACATGGAACATGGCCAGTTAAGTGACATGTGACATGGGCATTTCTTAAAATCGACATGCGACATGGGGCTTAGTGACATGGGAAAAAAATCCTCATTTACTGTAAAATATTGCACCCAAATTTTCGTCCTTGTGGATAGCAAACTTCAAAATTTTTCCTGGGGCCTTCGGCCCCAAAAGCCACATTATGACCATTACAGTGCCCCTATATTTCCCCCTTAGTGACACTAGTGACATGGCTTTTTCCTTAGTGACATGTGACATGGCAATTTCTTAAAATCGACATGCGACATGGGGACCCCCCCATCTACCCCCCCTATATACCCCTCGATATACCCACACCTTGTCATAAACAAGTTAACCCATACAGGTGGCACAGTGTCTTCGTTCAGTAAACCCATGTCATTATGCATTCAAGCATCATGCCGACCAAACATGGCTGATGCACTCCCAGTGGCTTGGTATGATGCATGCATGCAGCCTATAAGTGAGAAGACTGACCAGGACTGCATTCATACACCATATTAACAAAGAAGTATGCGGCCCCTAGGGTAGATTCACCTTGAGTCGGACACATCCCTAGAGGCGGACAATTGAATTTGTGTCTTTTCCAGCTTTCAGATTTTTGTAATGAATAATAGTAGGGTATCTTTATCCCAAATAAGGCCAAAAAAAAAGGTGTGTTTCAGGTTACCCGACCCTACCTATAGCAAAACAGGGCCGACCCTAGAAATTTTTATCCAAGTATATTTTAAGTAATTTTGGGGCTATTTCAGAGTCAATTTGATGGTCCACGAGTTTATGCCAGTTTTAGTGAGTCAGCGCTGCAGTTTGCGAGTCAATTTTTAGGTACTTTTCATGCCATGGGATCAATCCGTCTTTATAAAACAATTTTGGGGCTATTTCAGAGTCAATTTGATAGTCCACGAGTCAACGCCGTTGTCGATGAGTCAGCGCTGGAGTTTGCGAGTCAGTTTTTGGGTACTTTTCACTCCAAAGTTAAAAAAAAAAAAAAATCCTACCTACCCTACCTAGATTTTCAGACTATGTAACCTGAAACACACCTTCTTTTTTTGGCAAAAAGCACCAATACAAGCCTCATCATGCATGAGTAATTGGAATTGAATATCAGTGTCGGCTCGGAGTATGTGTCCCACTCATGGTGAATGTACCCTAATGTGGTTAACTCTTTATGGATGGTTGTCGCTAAATAATGACATTGGTCATCATGATGTACCAATGCAGCCCCGAGTGTTAACACGCAGTAACTCACCGGGGCTGCATTGGTGCATCATGACGACCCTCCGTGAGTGTTTCAACCTAGCATGATGATTGAATGCAGCGCTGGTGAGTTACTCTCCAGGGCTGCATTCAATAGGCATGCAGTAGATCCTACACCACATACACCACCCTATCTACCACAACACGTGTTAACACGTCTGCTCCATGTTACAATCTGGGTGTGACGTCACAACCAGCAGACGACAATCACACTGATCCTATTGACAAACACTCCGCAGTCAGATAGGTATAACCCAACATACACCTGCTCCTAAATGGTGTGATGCTGTATATTCTCAGCAGTCATGGGTTCGGATTTAGGAGAGTTATGCAGAAAGTTACTCTCTGTTTGGGTGACTGTATTACACGAGGATGTGTGATACCTAATTATAAGTGTACATAGGGTACACTGAAAAAGTAGACTCGTCGAAGTGGCTATCATAAAATAAACAAGTCAAAAGTTGTCTAACCTATTACTATTAGGTTACCATTCCACAAAAACAATCTGGAGCTGGCAAACGTTGGGTTTTGGGCTGGCACATGCCAAGTGGATCTTCCATCTTCAGCTTGAATCCCCGCTTCCTTGACACTTAGGCAAGTTTTTGACTTGTTTGTTTTATGATCGTCACTTTGAAGAATCTGAAGACAAGTTTATTTTTTGAGTGTATCATATGCTATATGTTGTAGCTATGGCACAAGTGAGTAGCTGTATAAGTGGTATAAGCCAAGGACAGGGTAGTTGTTTAAGGCACCAGCCGAGGATTATTACCATTGTCCAAGGATTATAACACTTACAAATGCAGCCACTCACGCATACCCATATCTGACTTACACCCAGTGATTATTCTCAGCCAACTATGATGTATATCCCTTTTTATGCATGCATGTAAAGCACAGGCAAGTAACCTAATACACTTAAAAAGTAAACTTGTCTCCAGACTCTTCAAAGTGACGGTCATAAAATAAACGAGTCAAAAATTTGTCTACGTGACAAGGAAGCGGGTCTTCTAGCTGGAGATAAAAGACCCACTTGGCATGTGCCAGCCCAAAACCCGACATTTGCAAGCTCCAGAGTCTATTTGTGGGATGGTAGCCTGATAGGTTAGACAACTTTTGACTCGTTAATTTTATGATAGTCACTTCGACGAGTCTGGAGACAAGTTTTTTTTTTCAGTGTAGTGCTAGATGCATGCATGCATGATATACTTATGCCCACTCTATGCTGAGTTGATGCACTCCCAGAGAGTCTGCACAGGGGCGTGGTAAGCAGTCTCAAAGTAGGGGGGACCCTTTTTGACTCCCTTTTACTTGACCTTTTTGGTTTGACCTTTTTTGGGGTTGGTCAAAAGTTCCCCCCCGTCCCCCCCGGTTGCCTGTGCATGCTATTTAAATGCAGTCTTGACGGGTACAAATGTACATAAGCCAGTCAGGTATCATGTCATCCTTAGAGGCTCAAACTGCACTCTTAGAAATATCCCGATAAATTGATACACTGGCATCAATTAATGCCAAGCGTTCACCGTTTTCTTACGGTCACCGTATTCTCCTAATCCCTGTAAACTTTACGGAGCTTTCCCGTTGTCATTTAACAGTGATTCATCATTATTATATGATGATTCTCTGCTGATCATTGATGATTCTCTTTTTTTCTTGATTCATTGGTATATTTCATAATATCAACTTAATTTCAGGTAATTTCAGTATCTGCTTCCCAGCAGATAACAAGTATTTCCCATAAGGTGATGTTTGTTTACCATTAAAGAGCAATCAGATTCCCACCAGGTCATTGTATCTTCTTCCCATGTGAGATACAATGGAGAGGTTCCCATGGGATAGACTGATATAGAAGAAGGTCAAGGAATGGCATTGCAATCTATACCTGATGTTCCCACGCTATCAAATACAACTGCACCCTTGCCATTGGAAAACCTCTCTGTCCTTAAAGGGATTACGGTAGAGGCAGGGAGATGAATGGTTGGAAGAGAAATACGATTAAGGGGGTAGGGGGATTGTCACTAAGTCAGCCTTACTTTTTCTCCAAAGTATTGCAGGCATCGCATAAAGTATGGCAGCCTTCCCATAAAGTTTGAAAACCCTTGACTTTCCATGTCTTAATTCCCTCTTTAATTCTCATTGTAGAATCCATGGGCAGCGATGGAGAGCGACTTCCCTCTGATGAGGACCTCAGTGATGACGAAAGCGAGGCAGGCTCCGAAAGGCCCCACAAGAAGCCAAAAAGCACATCCAGTAAAGGCGGCCCGCGAAGGTCTGCCGCACAGATCATGCGGGACAAGAAGAAACAGGCCGCACTGACATTAAACTGGTGAGTGTTTATTGAACGATAAGGTGCCCTCCAAATCCTGGAATCTGGGAGTATTGGACTCTAAGGATATACCAGATAGCAAGAGAATCTAGTAATGCTGGACTCTCTTTCCAGGCTGGCAATGCTGGACTTTCACCTTCTAGGTCCCAAGAGTCCCCAGCATTGCCAGACTGTAGAAAGAGATTCCCGCGTTACCAGACTCTGGAAAGCAAGTCTGACATTGCCAGATTCTGGAAGTAGAGTCCAGAATTGCCAGCCTCTGGAAACGAATGTCCAGCATTGTCAGACTCTTGAATGAAAGTCCACCATTGTCAGATGCGTGAAGGAGAGTCTAGTATTGCCAGACTCTGGAAAGCGGGTCCGATAACGCTAGACTCTAGAAAGACAATCCAATATTGCCATACCCCAGAAGCAGGGTCCGGCATTGCTAGACTCTGGGAAGGGATTCTAGCATTGCCAGATACTTGAAAGTGATTCCAGCATTGCCAGACTCTAGAAGGAAAGTACAGTATTGCCAGATTCTGAAAAGAGATCCCAGCATTGTCAGACTCTGGGAAGTCAGTCATGTATTACCAGACTCTCTAAGAATGCTAAGTCCTATAAGGAGAGTCCAGCATAAACATATAGAGTTTGAGGAATTAAGGTATTCTCATTGAGTGCAACTAAAAGGTGTGCTGTAAAATGTGCATAGATGCCATCAAAACGATGTCTTTCTAGTGATCAATGTTCTCAGAATATAAGTCTGGGCATCATGGCCGTCAAAGCTATACGTCCCATAATTTGTCTGTGAAGTCCACTTGACACAGCCTAGATGTCCTCCCACCTTTGTACACTGAGATAATACTGCAATAAATCCAAAAATCATAGATAACTGCAAAAGAAGCCGCCAAAAACTTCTAAAATCGACTCTGGCTTTAAGGATTTGATAATCCTAGGCATAAATCATGAATAGCCCCACTCATAAGTGATAACGTTGGAGATAGCAAACAACAGAGCTAGGACAATCTCAAAGTTGAAAAAGCTGGGAGATATAAGGGAGGAGTAGCCTGTCTAGTGGTATCGCTTTGATGTATTAGATAAGAGATAAAGGTTTAATAAGGAAGATAAGGCAGTGACATGTATGAGATCATCAAAGGACAATTACTCTAATATCTAAATAATATATAAATAAAAAACACATGAAATAGATAATAGATAGAATCTAGCTTGGGAGTGTGTCTTTCAGTCACAGTGGTAAAAAGTTTTTTTCATATATATAATATGCAAGTCTAAAACAACATTTTTTTTTTATATGTCTTTGAGGAAGTTTCACAAACATTTGTTACTACGTTATATATAAGCCCCTTTACAGCCCATGCATCTCATCGATCTGGGACCTTTATGAGTGCTTTAAGTAACATTGTCATTTCTAGTGACCAACTGGGAACCATCAGGATATGCAATATTATAGAATGAAAACCTGAATAATTACTGATGAAGTAGTATCTGATAGGGTTACAAATGATGAACTTTAGTGACGACTGATGCAATCGCGTGACACCTGATGGTATTGGGTGACGCCCAATGGAATCAGTTGACGGCCAATGTAATCACACACAACCAATGCAATGCCCGTGATTAAGGCACATTTCATCATGATGACAAATGAAAATGAACATCAAGTCTTTCGGGATGCCTTGTCATGTGGGTAGTAGATCCTTATCTGTGTTGAATGGAATTATATGCAACAAACATGCCAAGGTCTCAAGCATAATTATAGCCGATAATTAAGTAATGCCATGAGCATGTATGCAGTACCCAATGAAGATATTAGCTTTTGGATTTGTTTACCCTCTCCTGTGCATTGTGAGCCAGTATGAGAGTGCTACACACTGTCTTCTATACACTTGTTTCATCAGCCATGTTCCACTAGGGGGAGCCCCTGTAGAGCAGCTGATTACAGGGGCTAACTCCTAACTCTGCCCCTGGGCCCCATAGGTTTAACATGGGGGCAGAGACACCTCTCACAATATGTCAATAATCATATAGAAATAATACTCCCCTGGCTTAGAAATTCCTCATGTCTAAACGGAAATAGTGTAAGTATTTAAGCCTCTGATATTGGACCAATATCTTATTTCAAAAATGGTTTAGATAATGATAAATATGAGTGCAAAACCATAACAAGAGGAGGGGTGCAGGAGGGGGTGAATGGGTGTGGGTTGGGGACTGGTAACATAAACAAAAACGGCCCATAGGGGGCACCAAGGTGATTAAATGTACCTTACTCCACCACAGGGGATGGTGTTAATCATTATCACAGGCCTGAAAATCTCATCTCTGGGGTGAGTATCCCTCCTCCAGTGTCTGGTCCTGTCACCACAAGGTGGCTGGGGCTTCTCTCACCCCCCTTGGCTGACCAAGAAAGTGTGGGTAACCAGATCTGCCCCTGTAGACAGAGGAACTTACCCAGGTCGACACTAGCGCCATCTTCTGTTGACCACTGATGAAACCAGTGTATATGTACCAAACATCACACATATGTATTGAACTCTAACATGCAAGTTCCCAAGCATGATGTGGCCTGTAGGGTGGACCATATTTGCACAATATCTTATTCTTCAAGCATAAGATTTTTGGGGATATCCTATGCTTTAACCACAGACAGGGACTCCCCTGGATCCCCGGGGGATTCTTTGTAAGAAACCATCATGCTTGAGCATCCCCGAGTCCCCCAGTCCCCCAGGGGATGCTTCATAAGAAAACAACTACACTGGATACCTGCCCAATGGTTAGGGTAGGGGTTATGCTCAGATTAGTTCTTTCTAATTACAGTTAGGGTTAGGCTTAGGGTTATCTAACTATCTGGAGGACCAGGGGAGTCCCTGTCTTTGTATGAAGAATGAATATGATATCCCCTGAAATCTTCTTCAAGCATAAGATATTGCGCTAATCGAGTTCATAATAGCCTACATCAGAAATCAGTTGGTTGAAGGATTGTTTTCACTCATCATGAACACCTTTAACAGGGATGCCCCACCATGTGGGTAGTGTCTTATCTGTCTCTACAGCTGTCACTCACCCAGGGACATGCTTGTGTTGGGGTGCATGGGGAGATGTCTGACAGTGTCAGGTGTACTACAGGTATGTACAGCTACCTGTGATTGCTGCCCTACAGCCTACCCCTCACTCACCTGGCCAGGAATTCCCCCGTCTCTAGGAGACGCATCTACCGGCACGCGACCAGACGGGATAACAGGGATAACTGGGGGAGGAGAAGGGTGTAGATGTCAAGGTGTAGCAAAATGTGGACACAGAGACAGGCAGATAAGGAAAAACTCTCCTTATGTCGCCACCCCTACACTGTAGATAGAGAACCCAAAAATACGTCATTTTATTCTGTAAACCAACAGTAGAATCTACTGTCCATGTACACTAATACGGTAGTATATACTGTAAAACTACTGTTGATTCTACGGTTCAGCGACATTTACTTCTAACAGTGTAAATAAGTTCTCTGAGAGGTACACACAGATTAAAAACTCACACTATGTCGCCACACCTACTGTTCTCTCTCCACGGTCAGGCATAACAGATAAAGTCACCCAATGCTGAAATCGTGGATCCTTACTTTCACCCTAGAGTGTAGCATTGTCACACTGTAGGAGACTGACTCTGGAAAGAGAGTCCAGCATTGCCAGACTCCGGGAAAAAATGTCCAGCATTGCCAGACTACGAGAGAGTCTGGCATTATACTTGTATGTACCATATCTTATAGCAATATCTGAACAGAGAGACAGGCAGGCAAGTTCTCTGAGAGGTAAAAACAGAGGAAAACTCTCCTTATCATGAGGCTTATGTCGCCACTCTCTGACTAGGGTCAGGCATATCAAAGAGAGTCAGTCAATGCCGCCTTACTCTTGCAACCTTACTTTCACCAAAGAGTCCAGCATTGTCAGGCTCTAGAAGTCTGACTCTAGAAGGAGGATCCAGCATTACTAGACTCTGTAAGGAGAGTCCAGCATTACCAGACTCTGTAAAGAGAGTCCAGCATTGTCAGACTTTGTAAAGAGAGTCCAGCATTGCCAGACTCTGGGAAGCGGAGTCCAGCATTGCCAGACTCTAGGAAGGAGAGTCCAGTATAACTTGACTTTTCTGTCCCATTTTTGCATTTGCATACAGTTTTATTTTATCCCCATTAGTGCATGTACAACCTCGAGCACTGAGCTCAGACTCAGAGAGAGGAGAGGTCTGAGGGGAATGACCCATTACCCCTTCACGGGTCACATATAGTGCCTTAATGTGCTATATCATTGGTAGTATTGCAGCCCTGGTGAATCTATACTCGTCAGGACTGCATGAATACATCATGCTGCCTATTGGAAACGTATAAACCCCACGGAGTCTGCATTATGCATTGATGCAGTCCTGGCGAGTTAGTTCCAAGTGATTCATCCATGTATCAGGACGACAGAGGACACGGTACATTAAGGCGCTAGGCTGTCCTTAAAGGGTTAAGTGGTGCCAGGCAGACTTGGCAAACACCAAGATGGCGGCTGTAAAAGTGGAGAGAGCTGTGCTTGTACAGGGGGCGCTGTTTGACATGTCCTACTGGTGTCATCGAGAAGCTGGGGGAGCCCAAGTGCTGAGCCATAGCCCAGCACAATGCAACATGTACAATGGGTCTGGGCGGGGGTCTGGGTCATCAAAGTCGACATATTGGTATTTCTAAAACTTTAGAATGCAACACTGAATTTCAAATGCGACATCATTGTCGCCAAAATGGGCACTGAAAAAGCCTGACTTTCAGAAGGTTCTTGTTTTGGCGAAACAGAACTCTCATATTTTTCTGTGTGTAGAGTTTTTGATGATAGGATTTTAGAGGCGACATGGGACATTGGTATTTAAGTGGCTGGCCATTTTATCAATTCGCCCCACCCTCCTATGTAGCCCACAGGGCTCCCCTTTTGCACTTTTGCTGTCGATCATATATGTAATCATATCCTTTATGTAATCATATCATATGAAATGGTCTCTATGGCTAAACGCTTAAGGATTACATCCAGCATCATTTGGTCTCTATGGCTAAACGCTTAAGGATTACATCCAGCATCATTTGGCCAATAATGTAGTAATTAACATGTGTTACCACATTTATATAATCTGACCCCAGTCAGGGTGAGGCAGAGCTGTAGGGCAGGACCTAATCCTGTCATTAAATGTCAGCCCTACCCCCTAATGACCACATCCACTTGTACATCCAGATAACACAACCCCCCCCCCCCCCCACTCTACACTACACCCATTACAGTAAGGATCAACTTTACATGGAGAGGCCCCCCACTTTACACATACACTCTAACGGCCACAGCTGGGGCAGGGGGTATATCGTATAGAGTGTAAGCTGTCACTTTGTGTAGGCCGCCATGTTGTCCCCCTGTTTAGGCAGCCATCTTGTCCCCCTGTGTAGGCCGCCATCTTTTCACCCTGTAGGCAGCCATATTGTCTCCCTGTAGGCAGCCATATTGTCCCTGTGTGAAGGCTGCCATCTTGCCCCCCAATAATCCCCATTTTGTCCCCCCGTTTGCTGCCATCTTGTCCACCTGTAATGCGCCATCTTGTCCTCATGTAGGCCGCCATCTTGTCCCACTTGAAGACGCCATCTTGTCCCACAATATTGAATACACCAAGAAGAGCATACTTTGTGGGCTTATCCAGGCATTGTTAACCAAGAAACATACACATTTTACTAAATTTATTTCGGTTCCGTTCTCACCCACTATTACTGCCACCATGACGCTGCATTGGACCAGTTATGGCCTTATATGATAATGGTCTATACCTGTAGAGTTATGATGATATAGGTGAGGGTTTCCTTGATGACGGTGGGAATGTGTGGGATGTCATCCAACCACTCAACCTATGGCACTCTCTGACGTCATATGTCACGTCTATGACGTAACTTGTCACATGACGGACTTGACAGGAACAAGTGCCATGTGAATATGAGGTACGAAAACCTGTGATGTTGGACTTTGTGTCATTGTGAAAGGATGGGGAGGGTAGTTTCGGAACTCAATTTCAAAGGCAATATGTCGAGGATAACACAGCATTTAGGGCCTTGTTACTCACTTAGGGGACGCATCGTATTGTCATTTCACTAGAAGCAATAAATTTGCTTAGGACCACATGCTTATACTTCCGAATGTATAAAGTACTCTAAATGGCCCTATAGAGATAGACAGAAATCCAAACCATCATTAAATCTTTGCAGGCCAAGAAAACATATTGTTATGTGTTATGTACAGGTAAAATTACCAATGTAGGGTATTCTAGTAGAGCCTACAGCAAATTTGCTACTTCGAACCCCGCACCATTTTTTGTCTTCAAAAAGGCCAAAAGATATAGGGAAGGGACCAAGAAAATAGTTGTGGTTTCTTTGGTCTCATCAAAACTGAACCTGACAGTCCAGAGGAGCACCAAAACGAGCAGTTAGGCCAATCAAAAAATGATGGGGTTTCTCATCACCAATTCAAATACTGAAAAATATCATAAGGTAGGTTTTTTTCTCCTTTTTTCCCCTCGCGGGCTAAAATATTTATGATAATATATATATATATGCTTTTCATTACCAAAATTCACATTACAGTGGTTAAGATTTTGTTGATCGTTAAAAGTGGGGAAAATGTAAATCACGTCTATCCCAATACATAGCTGGCGGTATAAACTTAATTTGATACCAAATATTTGCCAATTAGTAGAAATTTAAAAAAGAAGTTTTTCTCAAACGCAGTGTTTTTTGAGTGGCTTAGGCCCAAAAATAGAAGATTTGGTAGGTATCATGGTCTAAAAATATAAGGTAGGTAGGTCAGATTTAAAAATTTAAAAAAAACACAAAAAAACAACAACTTTAGCCTAAAAGGTACCAAGAACTTGACTCAAGAACTTCACTGCTGACTCACTTACCACCACCTCGACTCGTGGATCCTCAACTTGAAATAGTCACAACATGGCCGAGAATTGTGTTGTATTTTCAAAATTGCATAAAAAAGCCTAGGGCCGGCACTGTTTTGCTAGGTAGAGTCGGGTAACCTGAAACACACAGTTTACAGCCTTATATGGGGGCTCCCTTGCACCGAGTGCCCCCTGGTGGGCGGTACTCCTCCTGCTGTGTGTGTACGACCAATACAGCACACAAACTGCCCCCTGCCGCCAGGGGCGCTGAGGGGCTCTCCTCCTGGCCACAAACACACAGTAAAAGTATTATGGGCTCCTTCAGCGTTTACTGCTGTGTGGTTGTATTGGGGCATTAACCACTCCAGAAGGCAGGTACCCGGTAGGGATATAGACACTAACGTTTTCAGCCATGGCCATCCGGACCCACAGCTCCAAGAATCTACGGGCCCAGACCTACATCTGTGGGCCCAACAAAATCATCTGCTTTTGTCAAAGAAAAAGACATGGTTATCATGGGCCAAAAATAATGGGCCATTGGCTCCCGGGTCAGCGTTAGTGTCTACCCCTGGGCCGTCGGTACCAAGGGAGGTAGGCAGAAAGGCAGGGAAGAAGGGGAATTGGCAGAGGAGCGTAGGCAGATATAGGTAGGAAGTCAGGCAGGCAGGTTAGAGGTGGGCAGACAGGCAGGTATTCAGGCGCGTGGTAACTTGACATTGGCGGATCTAGGGGGTGGCCCGACGGGCCTTGCCCCCCACCCACAAAAAAAATAAATAGAATAAAATAAAAAATGAAAAATGAAAAAATAAAAAGAGGAAGAACATAAAAAAAAGGAGAAGAAAAGAGGGAAAGAGATAAAGAGTATTATTATTGGAGTATTATTCATAGGGCCTGACTGAGGGCCTCTGATCTTGATGGGAGGGGCAAGAGTCTTAAAATGTTGTGTCCTAAAATGCATGAGAATGCACCTTTTCAAGTCTGCCCCCAACCCCGCCCCCCCCCTAATATAGCTCATGCGCTTCGTCCTCGGGAAACACATAGTGACTCTGGGTTGGCCAGGTTTGCCCCCCCCCCCCTCTAGACAATCCTGGATCCGCCACTGACTTGGGAGGGGGCGTAGGGCAGACACCCCCCACTTTTAGCCAATCCTAAAAAATGTCAAACCTTAGGTCAGGCCGAAAAAGGTTAAAATTGGCCAGAAACCCCCCTTGTCCCACCCCCAGAGGCAGAGGCAGACAAGCAGTCATATATCAGGCAGGCAGGAAGGGAGGGAGGTAGTCAAGCAGGCAGATAGGCAGACAGGCAGTTAGATAGGCAGGTATATTTATAGGGCAGACAAGTAGGTAGTCAGGTAGGGAGATTGAGCGAGAGTGCACAGGGGACACAGAGAAAAAAGATGATACAGATACAGGAGGATTCAGAGCTTCATGACCAATAAATCAGAAGGACACATGTTTTGTGGGGTACATGTACTGAGACAGTGCCACGGTTGGTGTATGTGATGGACGGGTGAGGTTGTGACCAACTTTGGCAGAGTGAGAGTTAGGCCAAACAAAAAAAAAGTTCAAGGTAACCAGACCGACCCTATCATTTTGGCCCGACCCTAATTTTTTTAGATATATTTTTTAGACTTTTCCTGAGCTAGGTTATCACCAAAGGGGATAGGACATACCTAATGACATTCAGCCATCCTAATTGTCATCCCTTTGAAGATAATAGAACTGATAATGGCTTAATTAGACAGATATTGGTTCTACACTATCAAATAACCACTCTATTAAATGTGATTCTCTCATAAAACTCCTCTCAAGCCCCTAAAAATAAATCCTAAAAAAAAAAAAATCGACCGACCTACCATAGTTTTTTTGGCCATGTTACCTGAACACGGTTTATTTTTTTGTTTGGCCTTATGAGTCAGAGCGAGTTCCCTGTAGCATCAACTACAAGTGGGTGCTGTGGTGTGATTGGTTATGACTTGATGACAGGCTTTGATGTCGCCGACTGGATCCTGTACAATCTGAGCTCTGACGTCATGGCCCATGTACACTGACGTCATAACCCGTGCATACTGACGTAGATAGCAAGTCTAATAGGACACCAAGGGGGCTTGACATTTTATATGTGACTTATGATATGTTACAAATGTTTTTTTCCTTTCTACTAGAATTTCTACTGCCAATACAAGATAGGAAGCGTACCTAGATTATAGTTAGATAAAGAGCATCTTTTGTATTTCACTTTAAGCATTGTATACATCACCTGTCACTTGTGCAGGGCCATGACTTGCAGTCTCAAAGTTGGGGTCGAGGGAAATGGAGTTTCCGGTACCATTTCATCTTTTGTGTTTGACCTTTTTGGGGCTTGATTAGAAGTTGAAATTAGATGAGGGGGGGGGGGGGGGGAATTAAACCAATCTTGTCACCACGGCCGCCACGCCTCAGTACTGCCAATACTAAATGGGGGATCTATTTATTTACAGTTGCACTTGGTATTCAGAGACTCGATGTTCTTTTTATTGACCGCTCCTCCCATCAGCAACACAAACTGCCAGTTATGGCGACTGGAATTGCAACAACTTACCCTTTGGTTGAATATTTGTAAAAAAAAAAATTACAAAAATTACAAAAAAAAAATTATAATAATAAATTAGATAAATTAAATAAATTAAAAAAAAACACATCTTAATGCAATTTAATATATTTATTTTATTTGTACTTTAACAGGTTAGAAGAGAACTACTGTATCTGTGAGGGGGTCTGCCTACCTCGCTGCATACTGTACGCCCACTACCAGGACTTCTGTCGGAGAGAGGACCTCGACCCCGCCTGTGCCGCCACCTTTGGCAAGGTAAAAATCTATATTCATAAAATCTACTTTCATTCCTATTTACAATTTCTAGACATGGTTCATGGACTGCAAAAGACCCCACTGGCATGTTTTCTCAATAAAGCTTACAATAATTGGCCAAATATTTTGGCAGTGCTGAGAATTGTAACTGTTCAATGTTATGAAAGTATTCTGTTCCTCTTGGCATATTTAGATATCAGTGATGAGTTAAAAGGTAAATATAAATGGGACAATAAATATTGGGCATCATATCCTAGAAACAGTATTCCTAGAATTCTGGTGAGAGCTACGATGTTGGTTCAACATGGTGCCTTATACAGCAATGGTATGATACGGTTTGGATGGTATGGGGACCTAGCTGCAATACATGTGATATGTGTGGGATACATGTAAGTCTGGATATCTACATGATTGGCGCCATGGGACTTGACAGTAGATACAATACCCCTCCCCCCTGACTCAATACCCAGGGCTAAGCCCACACATAGAGTCACAGATTGATTCAATATATAGTAGGCCTATTTGAGGTGCACTAGGGCTGTGGTTACACTAGGCTATATAGCTGTGCCCTGTGTCAAAAACCTCCCCAGTTTCAATTTTCTGTTGATCTCAAAAACTATTTCATCTGTTATGTTTTGAGCACTAATTACTCCAGTGACAGGTGTCTACTGGTGCCTGATCCCCTCCATACCCTGGTGCCTTATCCCGCCCTGATACAGTGTACAGTGATAGGGTAATCTCACTGTGGGCGATAATAGGGGCTGATACCACTAACTCCTATATGTTAAAGGGCATTGCCTCACAGTGGACAGGTTCAGACGTATAAAGATACAAGGTCTGCCAGGACTGATGGGTTTATATTAGAGAATGGACAACAAGGGGGGGTATTGGTTGATTAAAGGGGGGACCAAAAAGAAATAGACACCTTGAGTGGGGGAGTTACCAAAGCTCGAAGGAATAGGCTGGATTCAATTGATTGAACCCTCTCGTGGGAGGACCAGACAAATATTGGTGTGCTCGCGTGAGAATTAACCCCCCCCCCCCTCCCCCCGCCATGTTGTCAAACAAAGTACCACTACCTTAAAGGCCCAGTGCCCCTATATATAGCGCTGAGTACCTGCCCCGACTCCACTCCGACTGCCGCTGGAGGGGTACCGAGTGAAATAAAATAAGGTTGACCATGGTTTACCCTTTAATTATGGCATTATTGTTCTTAAGCGCAATGCCCTAACACGATGCATGAATGCAGTCCTCACAAGTAACCTATCAAGGCTGCATTCACGTATGATCCCGACCCTCCAGGCTTAATACACTATCAGGGGTCGGTCTGATTCACCAACGGAATCACCAGCACTGTATTGGTGCATAACAAGGACCAATGTTACTCTAAGGCACTTAATTCGTTTGAAGAAATAGTCAGTGGATTGTCTAGATGTTTAAGTAAGTAGTTCTGGTTTCGTAGCATCAGGGTTCTAGACAAAAGAAATCATCACAGGGCTTTTATCTTTTATGAGTGTGACCGTGTTCTAGAGACATCTCAGAGCATGCACCTGAAAGACCCGACTACCATGTCAATAACATATATAGGTGTATACGGAGAGGGACACAGCTCTAAGGGCAGACAATAGCTCTCATGTGGAGTACATGCATACACTTAGTAGAACTAGAAGCCACCCCCTCATCAGTATCAGAGACATCCAGGGTAATCGCTGTCTAATCTTGTCATCTGAAAGGGCCACATAGTGCTTTCATCCACTAAGTTATTTTTATATCATGATGCATTAATGCAGCCCTGGTGAGTAACTCGCCACTACAGCATTCAAGCATCATGCTGACTCCAGGAGCTTTACACACTCCCCATGTGTCAGCAAGACACATTCATGGAATGGAGCACTGGCAAGTTACTGACCGGGGCTACATTCATGCATCACGACAACAAAGTGTATAAGACATTAAAGCACTATGCGGCCCTTAAAGGTCTAGCACTGCTTGTTGGTAGTACATACTACTTGGTCGTAGTGGGTCCCAGAGATAACTCTATTTCATGTAGAGACTACTTACACTGGATGACTTTACTCCACCTCACATCAAGGTGTTGGTCTACTGTGTCTTATAGCACTGTAAAGGGTCATCCTGTGTAGGCAGCCATCTTGTCCCCCTGTAGAGCTGTTATGCAGTCGTCTTAATTGTCCCCTTTGTAGAGTTGTAATGGGTTACTTGTCCCTCTATATACTTTGACAGGTCACTCTGTGTAGGCATCCATCTTGTCCCCCTATAGCACTGTACCTGTTCACATTGTGTAGGCAGCCATCTTTTCCCCCTATAGCACTGTAACAGGTGTCACTGTGTAGGCAGCCATCTTGTCCCCCTATAGCGCTGTAACAGTTGTCACTGTGTAGGAAGCCATCTTGTCCCCCTATAGCACTGTAACAGGTGTCACTGTGTAGGTAGCCATTTTACCCCCCTCTAACAAGTAACATTGTAACAGGTCATCTTTGTTGTGCTGCTGGTTGCCTACCCAGTGGGCACAAAATTCAGTTCAACATTGCATCAATATCCGATCAATATTAAATCAACATTGATAACCATTTTCCAATGTTGATTCAATATTCTGTGTCCACTGGGTATAGTAGACATTTGTAATTCTAAACGTTAAAATAAAAATAAACTCTACTATATTACTAAAAGTCATTTCTTACCCTCACCCCATAAATTCTTGTTCCAAGTATATATAGTCAACCCATGACGTCCCTAAGTTGTATCTCCAAGTCTCTAACCAATGGTAGGGGACCCTTGACAGAGGTCATGTCTTGTATTATCGCCCAGTCATGTCACTCAGCTACAGACACCATGTCGGTAACATCAAGGACGTGTCTCTGTATCAAACATGAGATAGGGACCTTATCAAGGCTGTGTTAGACCTTTAAGGGCCACATAGTGCTTTAATGTGCTATGCGCTTTGTTGTAATCATGCATGAATGCAGCAGTGGTGAGTAACTCGCCAGGGCTGCATGCAAGCATTGTGATGACTCTACAGGGTTGATACACTCCCAGAGGATCGGCATGTTGCACAAATGCAGACCTGGCGACTAACTCAACAGGGCTGCATTAATATGCATCATGACGACAAATAGCAACCGGCCTTGTGTCGTGACCTGTGATTGGCGATGCATCCACAGTGTGCTCGGAGGGTGCAAGGAAGTTTGAAAGCATTGATCCTATTGCCTAATACTACGCTGTAAAGAGTGAAACCAGAAATATGTCCTTTTATACTTTAAACCAACAGTAATAGTCTTATGAACATGTACACTGATACACGATGTACCTACTGTAAAACTACAGTAGATTCTACAGCTCAACTACAGTAACTTTTAACAGTGTAGTTCACTCATGCTCAATTAGACTTTAGTCTCTCTTTTTGGGTACCACCTTTGTTGATGGAGCTACGTTCATGTACTTTCAATTTCAATGCTCATTGTGTGGGAATGCAGGCCGATGGGAAAAAGTTCCTTTGTTATTATATATGAATATATAGTTCACTGAAAATCACCCTGCGATGGGACAATAAAAATATATTAGACATAATATTGAACTGATTCTCCAGTGAATTATACATTACAAAAATAAAAGTCTACTGATTTACCTAGAGTTGATCTAATCACCCCGTTATGGAGTTCCTAGAAGGTTTGGTCTGTGTATTGTTTATAGGGATCAGTCAGCTCCTGAATTAATTAAAATAGTAAGATGACCGTATTTTTCATTATCTTGTAGACAATTCGTCAGAAGTTCCCCGGCATCACCACACGTCGTCTCGGTACACGGGGACACTCTAAGTAAGTTTGTTCATGCAAGGTTCTCATTTTACTGTTCAAGTCCAAAAAGAAAAAGTGTTTTACTATGTGAAACATAGAGATTTCTTTAGCCAACTTTGAAAAAAAAACACACGCTGCTTTTAAAAGAGTCGTTCGAGGCCACAGTTTGCGAGCAAATTTCCTGCGGTACTTTTGAAATCTAAAGTTTATTAAAGTAGGATTCCGACCACCTTCCCAGTATGTTCAAGTTGTGCTTAATTGTTTCATAGGTTCTATAGCTTATTCTGTGTACTTTTGTGTGATACTTTATATCTTAGAACAA
The DNA here is from genome assembly GCA_947462335.1 of Harmothoe impar. Lineage (NCBI taxonomy): Eukaryota > Metazoa > Annelida > Polychaeta > Phyllodocida > Polynoidae > Harmothoe > Harmothoe impar. The sequence continues at coordinate 12,921,389 of OX381711.1, forward strand.
TCTGTCATATAAGGCAGACGTTTGGCAAAGTACAACGCAAATTGCATAGTTCCTAAAATGTATGAATGCGTTCTTAGTCGTCAATTTTGGTTAACCTATCGGATAAATACCACACTTGTTTTTGTTAATGCTTTGAAATTGTTTTTATCTTAATAACATGGTGGTTGCAGGTACCACTATTACGGTATCGGCATCCGGGAGACGAGTCAGTACTACCAGTCCGTCTACTCAGGCAAGGGACTCACCAGGTAAGGAGATACAACTACACTCAGAAAAATATGAATGTTAGCTGACGCTGACTTTGTCGCCAAAAGCACTCACATTCGAAAGTCAAGCACTTTTGTAAGAGTTGGGCTGTGCTGGACCTTCATTTAGAGCCTCAAGTCACCCAAAATGGCTCCAGAGTCTGGCAATGATGGACCGTCATCCCAGAATCTGGCGCAAGGTGCACATGCAGGTACCTAGCTCATGTAGTCATCTTGGCCCTCACCGTGGCCCTGGTGAGTCACTCGCCAGGGCTGCATTCATGCATCAGAGGATAGAGGCCTAGTTGGGTTAAGTTTTTAGGTTATCCATGTGCATAGCCTCTTCACCAAAAGCTCATCAGAAGTGCATTCTATAAATCGGCTATAAATCTGCATTCTCACTTGTTCTTTAATTACAAATTGTTTACTGGCCAGAGTCTGATCATGGCAATTTGTTAGATAAGCGTGTTCAGACTGGTCCAATCTAAATGGATATACGAGAGAGTATTAACTCTTTAAGGATGGCATGATACCTTAATGCATTATGCCCTTAATCGCCATGATGCATAAATGCAGCCTTGGTGAGTAACACGCCAGGGCTGCACCGATGCAGCACCTGCGAGTTACTCCCTCGGGTTGCACTGGTGCATTATAACGACAAATGTTATCTTTAAGCGATATGCCGTCCTTAAAAGGTATTAATATACTACCCTACCGCGTGCTTTGTGGGTGAAGTTATCTAGATTAAGAGGTGTGAAGTGGCCTCAATTTATACAACACAAATTATGGGTACAATAAACAGGACAATAAAGATCACATGTGCTGCAATGATTATAATTTTTTCAGCTTACTTCATTTTCCCTGGAATCAAAGTGAGTCTATACATTCTTTGATCAAGTAGTCATTATTTATGCTTTAATCAAAGTGACATGATCCGATGATTAGGGCGAAAAAATCAATTTAGTTAGAAATGAGAGAAAATGCTCCCTCTGGCCATAGTTGTGCTACCTACTTATTTCTCATTCCCTAGAATTCAGCATAGAACTCAACTTATTATCAAACTATGTCCCAATTTACTATTTTTGGAGTATATGCTGTAACTCCCCAATTTCAAAAAGGCCCTACACAGTAGAAGAACTATACCTGGGCCACATCTGACCCTCTAACTGAGCTCCTATTGCCCATATATGGCATTGTATTGTGCCCTATCCTCCAAATGTGATATTGTACTAATATATGGAACACATACATTTTAGCATCATTTAAAGCTTGACCGTCATGGTTGAAGTGAGGCCAAAAGCACTTTTGGATATAGTTCAGTTTTCATTCACAAGAGGGCTGGGAGCTTAGCTCTTACAGGCACAAGATAGGGTGAATATGTTGTAGCTGGACAATGCTCATTGTCCCCTGTCCAAACATTGCTACCCTCTGGTGGAACTGTTATTTAAGTCCATGTATCGAAAATGCTGAACTTATTCCCTGACGACCCAGCTTTAAGTAGCATTTACAATATGAAAGAAATCGGACTGAAAATTGTTTTCTAAATCTAAAGGGATGAGGAGATAATTCTAACTGTACTTTAGTTCAAAGAGAGACATACACTTTTTGACCCCTCTTATGTTCCATTAAGTGCAAGATTCTGTCCAACAGCCCAGTTGGGGCGGTGCAGTCATATCCTGCTAATTGATATAGGGATATCGACATCCCTCTTCGTCAGAATCTGTGGTAAATTTATCACAGATAACATGAGAGATAACGCTTACGGATCTCACGACTACAAACGACTGACAATATAGTCTACGATTTAACCATTATCTAAAACAAATTGAGTTAAACGATTCAGAAAGACAGCAGCTCTCCCTTAGAAAGACAAACACTTTGAAGATATATTACAAAGACTTTAAAGAAGCCCCTCAGACTCGTCAGCCGCCATCTTTGTTTGCAAAAGTCCTGGATGAAAGACGTCATTTATCAGGAATACAAAGATGGCGGCCGTTACACCGTGTTTTATCTTGATAACCTCAAACCACTCTCTGAAGTGGAGGGAAGAAAGTGCTGTCTGAACTCAGGTCAAAACCGGAGGAGAGGATTTTTAAGAGCAGTCCCTGAAATACTTTTTCATGTTCAGAAATGTGTGTCTTCCACGAAGTATAAAAAAGACAGTGTTATTCTCTGTAGCCCTTTAAGGACTGCATAGTCTTTCAATGATGGGCTATGCCCTGATGCCCTTTGTCGTCATGATGCACGAATGCAGCCCTAGTGAGTATTTCGCCAGTTCTAAGTGTATGCATCATGACGACCCTGTGGTGTTTATACCTCTAGAAGGTGGTCATGATGCTTGCATTGTTGCATCCCTGCATTCAAAGCCACTATGTTGTCACACGTCCTCAGCAAAAGGTTTAAGATGTGTTTTTTTCTTTTCTAAAACGGCATCCCCTCTCACAACCTAGTCTCTAAATTGGACCTAAAAGTTCTCATCTTGAAAAAAAAAAAATCTATTATTATTTTTTTTTTTTTTTTTTTTTTTGGGGGGGGGGGGTGGGGGTGGGGGGGGGGGGGGTTGGGAGGGGGTCACGTGAACGGTTTCTGAGTGAGAGTAGGTGGCAGAAGTATCTTTGATTTACCACATGAGCCTCTGTATGACGAGTCGCCGAGCCTGACAACCCAGCTATGGGCCCTTGTAATGAACGACAACGACCTTGATTTTATATATTGGTAATTTTATCCTGTGTTTTTGATGAGACATGTTATACAGTTACAGGATAAGAAATAAATTCCCTTTTTAACAATAGGGTGAGTAGATGTGTTTAAAATGACACAAATAAAATAAATAAGATAAATGACTGATTGTCATAAACGAGTAGTCCTTGAGTAGTCCATGTTTTATGGGGTCCATGTTTCATGGATAGTCTATGTTGATTTTATTTTATAAAATCTTTGTTTTATGGTTGTGGGCGGGTGGGTAAATATTGTCTCTGATCCTACCCTTGTCGATGGGCCGCGGACGAAAACCAAGATGGCGGAAACCAATATGGCGGATATGTATATGAGTTCTGCAGCGTCCCGCCAGGTGGTGTTAGTGAGGGGCTTTTGGCGCCTCGAATAAGTTGGTCGCTATCTCTTCATTAATTGAAATTCTTTGAATTCCAGCCAATGAACGACAACGACCTTGATTTTATATATTGGTAATTTTATCCTGTGTTTTTGATGAGACATGTTATACAGTTACAGGATAAGAAATAAATTCCCTTTTTAACAATAGGGTGAGTAGATGTGTTTAAAATGACACAAATAAAATAAATAAGATAAATGACTGATTGTCATAAACGAGTAGTCCTTGAGTAGTCCATGTTTTATGGGGCAAACAAGGTCGCTAGCGCAGCTGCGACCTTGACGGTTGACTGCGATGGGACGTATGACTTTAGTCCATCAGTTGTAGCCCAGGTGCCATGATATGCCACATGTTCTCTGTCACACCCGGCCGCCACAGCTGCCTGAGCCCCTCCCCTCCTTAGGGAATGGGACCTGATGTCCATCGCATAGGGGCACCCCATGTACTGTAGTGCCAGCTGTAGTACCGACACTAGGTGGGAGGTAGACAGCGACGCACCGTCCTGTAGTGTAAAGGCCGGTGCAGTTTGTGGGGCAGGGTTCAGAGATACATAAGTGTCCCATGCTGTGGCTGGGCACGCTGGTGAGTTCTGTATTCTAGGGAGCAACAACACTGTAGGCATGGTGCCTGGGGTGATCGTCTTTGACGATCTAATGACTAGTAGGAGTCCTTGTGGTATGCTAGATATATCTCCTCTGAGGAGGGTGTGTGGACCTCCCCAGAGTACCGCTGCTGGTGAAAGGAGGTTTGAGGTCCTCAGGAATGCGAAAAAGCCGACACATATAGCTGCTTTCACTACCGGGAAACCTGCTCTGTCCAGATAAGCACATGCCTTCACCAGGTCCCCGGGCAACAGTGGAGGCGCCGGGTTCGGTACATGTGGGCGGAGGCGCTGGACACCTTTCGCCACATATCTCGCCTGGTGACACCTGAGGTTAGAACCATCACCTCCTCTATCGTCTATCCAAAGTTTTGCGCCACTAGTGTAATTTTCTCTCGTCGCTGGGGATCTAAGTGTGTTCGCCATATATTGCTGGTACAGGCATGTCTCTGATCCTACCCTTGTCGATGGGCCGCGGACGAAAACCAAGATGGCGGAAACCAATATGGCGGATATGTATATGAGTTCTGCAGCGTCCCGCCAGGTGGTGTTAGTGAGGGGCTTTTGGCGCCTCGAATAAGTTGGTCGCTATCTCTTCATTAATTGAAATTCTTTGAATTCCAGCCAATGCTGTAGCATAGGCCACTTCAAGACCAAAGAGAAATTAGGTAAAGGGAACAATAAAGGCGGGAGTGATTAGTCATGGTGACGTGGAGAGGTTTGTTCAACCATTGAGATAGCTGCAGATTAAAGATCACGACCCTGGAATGTGTGACGTCCGACCCTGGGGAATGTGATTACAGTTTGATCACATTTAAGTTAAGTGGTTTTTTTTAACAGTTTGAGTTTGAGTTTTAAATGTTTTATTGACTGAATTCCTTATGCGAAGTCTTTCAAATACAGCCAAATATGCTTATATCACAAGTATCACAGTGTTTTTTTTGAACAGTGACATGTACTTATTTTTGTGCATTTGAATTGAATTTGACTTCTTTTATATACCTCCTCGTGAATTTTCTTTTCAATCCTTTTAAGTAAGGGAAGCAAATGGGTGTATTGTCATCATGGTATATGAGTGCAGCCCTGGTAAGTTACTATCCTGTGCTGCATTGATACGCTTCAGGGGCATTGGTATGACGCAGTGATGCAGTGCTTGACGCTGGCGGTTTGATGTATCATACGACAGAATTAGCATGGACCTTAAGAGGCATCATGCCGTTCTTAAATGGTTATTCTGATTGACAACTAGCTTGTACTGTACGTACACTGGTTGACATACAACAATGTCACTTTGTACTAAGCAGATACTTGATGAGTTTTAATATAATCAATACGTATATCCATACGGACTCTGATCCAATGCAAACGTGCTACCATACATGCCCGGGGGGGTTCTTGAATTTTTCTGATGTGGGTGTGCGGCTGGACCTATGACAACCCTTACCCTTGCTAGGGAGCTTTTGTGTCCAAAACGTACCCTTGCTAGGGCACTTCTGGCCCAAAAATCCTTGTTTTGACGGGAAAAAAACACAAACTATATACTAAGTGGGTCATTTCTAGAGAAATGTTACTCGTGTCTGGGAAATTTAGGGGGAAAATGGGAAAAAGACCATTTTGGTGAAAAACATGTCATTTTTTTGTGAAAAAGTGACCCTTGCTAGGGTGATTTTGTTGAAAGTAGACCCTTGCTAGGGACACTTTTCCTTCAAAACAGGACCCTTGCTAGGGAGAATTTGCTGAAAAAGTACCCTTGCCAGCCGCACACATGTGTATAGAAAATATACCAAGTGCCCCCCCCCCCCTCCCCAGGCTTACATGTGTACGTCCAAACTGCGCATCCAATGTAAATGGTTTGGTCAGAGTTAAGCTCATGAGCACCCACCAAAACTTCCCTGTTACCCTCATAAATTACACATATCTATATTACAAAATTTGCCTAATCAGCAAATAATAGACCCTTATCTTCTAGCCCCAGATAACAGTTGACTTTGTAACAATAACTAACTAATCTGTTTATTACTTGAATATGTCAAGGTATTTAACACCCACTTCCTAGCAACCACCAGGAGCAGTTGTCATCCTTAACCCTTTAAGGACTGCAAAGTACATTAATATCCTATGTCCTTTGCTACCCCCCCCCCCCCCACCTAAAACTGCCCATTTATTTTGTATCGCCACCATCACAGTATGTCTGTACACAGAAAATCGAAACCCCCTGGCCCTTAGTCTGTAGTGGCTATCCAAGAAAAAAGGCTATCCCAGGTTAGTTATAGGGACATTGGTCAGGAATGACCAAGAGATATTCATAAATGACTGAGGCAAAACAACATATGAATAATGCCTTACTCAAAAGGACTTAGCCCCACATTCATTGAAATGGAGAAGACTAAGGTGAGTTGGTCAGTACTGACCAAACTGGCAATATTAACTAACCTAGGTTGGTCGTAGAGGGAGCCAAAAAAGAGATCAACTTGGTTAGGCTATAATGACTGAGAGATTAAGTGTATAGGGAACTAAAGAATATCAATGTCCCTCTCCCTATCAGTACCAGTGTACGCTACATACAGATACAGTCCTCCCTGACGACCATGAGTTGTCAAGTGTTGTAATTGGCCTTGTATTGCGGCTATGTGTTGTAAGGGGGTAGAGCCGTACATGGCAACACAACATTGGACAGGCACTTATCCACTCCTTGTAGCACTAACTGGTTTTGATACAGAAAGGAGAAGATAAAGGAGTACTGATTCTTGACGTGATCTCATCATGAGCTCACTTTGGGCGTTTTTAACTCTTTAAAGCTTGACCGTCATGGTCTAAGTGAGGCCAAACACACTTTTGGATATAGTTCAGTTTTGATTCACAAGAGGGCTCGTAAGGGTGGTAGATCAGCTCTTACAGGCACAAGATAGGGTGAATATGTTATAGCTGGACAATGCTCATGGTCCCCTGTCCAAACACTGCTGCCCTCTGGTGGAACCGTTATTTTAGTCCATGTATGGGAAATGCTGAACTTATTCCCTGACGGCTCAGCTTTAACTCTGTGAGGACAGCATGAACCACTAATGCAGCACCGGCGAATTATTCGCCACCTGTCGTGCGTTGGTTTTACTAAAATTCGGTTTCCATATCACAAGAGTGTGCTATACTGAAGGTTCTTAACCTACTTAATCCTCACCTCCATTAACACCTACCTCAACTCACTTATACACAATATTGTTCAGGGCTTATTACCTCAAGCCCCAATGTCTACTTGGGTCTACATTATACCCTCCAAACAGAACTTGGGAATTGAACGTTCGCAACTGGGTAGAATTCTACCCAGTTGCGAACGTTTAATTCCCGTGCCTTTCTTGTGTCATTGTGACCTGCCCTGATTCTACCCAGTTGCGAACGTTCAATTCCAAAGTTCAGTTTGGTATGAATAACATGGAATTCCACAGAATATGACACAGTCAAAAGATGTTCACATATTCTCGTGCCAGATACATGCACAATTCTCGCAGAGATCCCGAGTTGTGACTCAAGAACCGCACGAGTTTTGCCCGAGATCTTGTTTGCAGGGTATATAAATGAAACAATGACGATGCAACAATGGGGTTGTATTGTCATTATAGTATATTCTCTACTTCTAGATATGAGGTAACAGACGTGCACTGAATAAAATAGATTATGAAAATTCCTGTACATCAATAAACATAATAATCACTTTTCTTTCTTTTCTCGCCAGGTTTTCGGGCTGTCGTTTGAAAAATGAGGTAAGACAAATGATCTTATTTTTATTTCTTATTGATCTCTATTGATTGAATATACACACTCTTATTATGCCATTGTCCACCCAGTGATATCAGACCGGGTTCTCCGTTTAGATTATGCAGTGTTACACTTAGTTAAGTTTTTAACATCATTAAGTATCAATCTAGAGTAAGGCCGAATTCTGGCTGCCTAGCGGTGTAGACCTGTCAATCTGCAGGTCTGGCAATTGCCGATATTTTACCATAGGGTCTCGCCAATTTTTTGAGATCCCAAAAGACGTATCCAGGCCCCCTTCATTTATGATATAGGGGGGGGGGTGGTAGGGGGTAGGCCCCTTGTCCCCCTTTCCTATGAATAGATCACTACACGTGCTTGATGTTACCTTTAGGGAGATCAAACCTTCACATAGACCCTAAGAGACCAGTGTCCTGGGTCTAATAAGGTCTTCTCATACTAATAGTATTATCCTACCTTAGCTGCTTATACCGCTAATCCCCTCCCCTGATAACCCCCGTGTAGTCCTATTATCTGGGATGTGCTTTTAGAGACTTAACATGGCTCTATATCAGGTGGACCTGATGGACTCTGGGACAGTCATAATAGTGGACAATCGTGACCAGTCTGTGGTGGTTATGAAATCAGCATAATATTTATATGTCCACTTTTATTACTAGTTCATCAATAAGATATTAAATATGACGGTGCATACTCACTTCACTACCAAGGTGCCAACAATTTTTGATTGATAAGGCCCCAAAAAAAAGATGTGTCTCAGGTTACCCGACCCTACCTAGCAAAACAGGGCCGACCCTAGAATCTTTTATCGTATTTTGAAAAAAAGATGTGTATTTTACGTAATTTTAGGGCTATTTTAGGGCCAATTTGATAGTCTGTGTGTCAACACTGTTGTCAGCGAGTCAGCGCTGAAGTTTGTGAGTCAAGTTTTGGGTACTTTTCAGGCCATGGGATCAATCTGTCTTTATAAATCAATTTTGGGGCTATTTCCGAGTCAATTTGATAGTTCACGAGTCAACGCCATTGTCGGCGAGTCAGCGCTGAAGTTTGCGAGTAAATTTTTGAAAACTTTTCAGGTCAGAGTAAAAAAAATCAAAAATTTAAAAATCAAAAAAAATTCGACCTACCCTACCTAGATTTTGAGACTATGTAACCTGAAACACACCTTTTATTTGGCCTAATGCAGCCTTTTTAAACAAAATATATATAAAAGGTTTGAATGCATTTATCAATTGAACTTTTTATAGAAATAGTTCATCAATGAGAGTTTAAGTTGCTCTTCTTGTAAAATAACTTTCATAGACTGACACAGATGGATACCTGTCCGAGTAGGTTTCATATAGTCCATAAACCAGGCTACTACTATAGAGTGTCATAACTGACACGACTATAGAAGCTTTAATGTGATTCCAAAAAATAACAGAGAGAAGTAAAGGTGTCAACTGTGTCTCCCACGTGGCTCTGGTAAAATAGAGAGTCAGACAGGTAATGACTCTGCTTATAAGAAGAGTCAACTTGAGTTGACTCTCTACTATCAGTGTCAATAGCAGAGTCAATAGCTGTTTGATAGAGCCACGTGGAAGACACAGTTGACACCTTTACGTTTCTGTGTGTACATGCATTAAAAGCATCCCTGGCGAGTATACGCATGCATGACGACAAAGGGCATGGTACATTAAATTACTGCATAGTCCTGACATGCATCTCACAGTCCTTAAAGGGTTAAGGATGACACCCGCTACTGATGGTTGCTGGGGAGCGGGTGTTAAATATGTTGATACATTCAGGTAATAAACAAACCTAGTTATTGTTATCAAGTCAACACTAGGTGCAGGGGTAGAAAGATAAGGTCTATTATTTGCTGATTAGGCAGGAATTATAACTCAGATATGTCTGATTTATGAGGGTAACTAGGAAGTTTTGGTCGGTGCTAAAGTGGTATGAATTAACCTCTGTATCAGCTGATTCAAACATGCGTTAGGAGCTAGTTTGGGGCCAATTTTAATTTTGCTGTTGGACAATGTATTTGAGTTTATAATGTCTATATAAATCTCATTATAACGATTTTAAACATTTTATTAGGTTGAATAAGTATAATTATATCGGAATAAATGTAAATGCATTTAAATTTAACCCAGCACGGGCACATTGCCCCACTGCCACTGGGACCTCTTTATAGGGGATTAACATTATTTAATGTATTCATAAGTATCAGAAGGATTTAAAGTGTTATATATATTCACATATGAACATTATTAATACAAATTCAAAACTGAAAAATAAAAATCTACCCAAAATTAGGTCCTACACATCTGATAATCACATTGATAACAATCATTCATCATTCCGAAATAACATATGATGCTCTAATTCATCTCTAACGTGATGTTATCAAACTTAAAGATATGTAACAGCCAACTCTGACAAAATACCCTAACACATGTATACATGTCTATGGGAGGGCTTGAAGGTAACAAAGGGAAATGGCTAATATTGTTCACCTTAATCAAGTCTACTGTATTGTGATGAATATGTCATTTCACTATGTATTTGACCAATACCCTCTGGCTGATTTAACATCTGATCAGACTAGTGGGTCTTCATAGATATTCCTTAACAGTGTCGGCATACTGTGCCTGCACGTTAATTTAGATCATCACTTTTTCAAAATTAATAAAGCACTTCCTTTAGCCACGGATGCTACTCCCTAGTGAACAAGATAAGGGAACCCTGACATGTTGGTCAACCTTCTGCAATGCATTGATATCACTCAATGCAGTAAACTTGTCTCCAGACTCTTCCAAGTGACTGTCATAAAATAAACGAGTCAAAAACTTGTCTAAATGACAAGGAAGTGTGTCTTCTAGCTGGAAATGGAAGACCCACTTGGCATGTGCCAGCCCAAAACCTGACATTTGCCAGCTCCAGATTCTATTTGTGGGATGGTAACCTGATAGGTTAGACAACGTTTGACTTGTTTCTTTTATGATAGTCACTTAGACGAGTCTGGAGACAAGTTTACTTTTTCAGTGTGGCATCTCTGTAACGTAGCCTATAGTGTGAGTTCCATCATGTCCATATATACCACCAAAGGCTGTCACCATCCTACTCCTGTTCCTAGATCCTTCCGAAGGAAGGCTCTGGTAACAATCATCATGACCTTGAACTTAGCTTTTGCTAGGTTTTGGCAATCACTGCTATAGTAGCTTCGAACCAGTGAGCAGGAAACAGAATGTATGATGATAGTCCTCGCATCATACTTCCTGGTTCCAGTTCTGGTTCAGTTTGCTGGTTCCAAGCTAAGGCCACTCAAAAAAAAGGTGGTTTCTCATCACCAAGGTCTGAAAAATTTGACGAGGGAGGCTTTTTAATTAATTTATTTTTTTACTTGCGGGTTAAAATGTATGGGATGATGTACCTTTTTCATGACCAAAATTCACATTTTAGTAGTTAAGAATTTATGGATCTTTAAAAGTAGGGAAAATTTAATTTATTTCTATCCTACTGCATTACTGGTAGTATCAGCTTTGATTTGATACCAAATAACCCAATGTTTGTCCATTTTTATCATAATTTTGATGAAAAATTAGCAACAACAAAAAAAGTTTTCCTCAAAAGGTGATTTTTATGATGCGCGCGGTGATGAGAAACCATTTTATTTTTTTGAGTGGCCTAACCACAGGGATTGTCTAAACCCAGCAAAAAATCAACTTGAAGGTCATGGTGATGTTTCTGTACCAGTGTATGGCGCGGGGGACAAGTGTACCCTCATCCATTCCTGACACAACCACCCACCTCTACCACTATATAACACCACTTGTCTGTATAAATTCTGCACATAATCCCCCCTTCACATTGCTCCAGGTTTATCTACCCCTGAAGGGCTTCAGGGCCATATACCTTAACACTGCCAGGGCCACATAGTGCTTTAATGTGCCATGCCCTTTGTCGTTATGATGCATGGATGCAGTGCTGGCGAGTCTACTCAGCAGGGCTGCACTCATGCATCATGCCAACCCTTCAGGAGTAAACCAACCTCATAAAGTCAGCATGATGCTTTAATTCAACACTGGGGAGTTACTCACCAGTGCTGGATTCATGCATCACAATGACAAAGGGTATAATGCATTATAGCACCTGCCGGCCCTTAAAGGGTTAATAGACTGCCCTCCCAAGAGGTCCTCAGTATAATGAGATCTTTATGATAGTCTCCCCATTATCGCTCACTCTGTGAGAGTCTGTCATTGCTAATCCCCTATTATCGTCCAGGTGGTTTAGAGGGTGGGTGTTAATGGTTGGGGGGGGGGGGGGGTCTTATCGCACAGGGTCCAGTGTAGTGGTCAGCTGTCCACCTGGTGGTGTATTACAGTATTACACACGTTTTGTCATTCCCATCTGTTGCCTGAATGGTGTGTATCACCATGTACTCCACTTTATTTTCAAATGCTGGAAAGCTGTCCAGTTGGCAATAAGCCTCTGCACCAGATCCCCAGATTTCTCTTTTTTACTTTCTTATATATGCGAGACAGTGTGGCTGCATCATACATGTAACTGGGCCAAAGAACCTTGGTTAGGATGTTGCCCATTTTGTCCTGATTTAGTCAAATTTTCTTATAATAATTTGGTTAATCTAGTATATTTTGTAGAATACTATTTTAGTCTTTGACCATAAATAGTGTTTGTCAGTCAAAAAGCCACCAAAATACTTAGGGTACAGGCAAAAGAACAATTGGGTAATCTGAATACAACTTTCTTGTAGGCTTTATAATACACTTTGTCCAGGCACCGTGAGGGAAGGACGGTACTTGCATGGTCAGTGACCCCCCCCCCCCCCCGACGCCCCCACCCCCCCCCCACACACACACACACTTCAGCTGCCCCTCCCCCCTCCCCCACTTCTAATCTCTCCATGTGACTCCATGACCGGAACAACACAATAACCTGTAACATAACCACTCCTATCTACAATCTGCACATCCGTTATCTAGGCATAGAGTTAATTAATAAGGCAGTGAAAACAAGTTTTATAAATAGAACACCTTTCCCTTGTGTGAATTATCGGATAAACTGTTTCTGTAGTACCCTGTCATAGGTTATAATAAGGATGATAATACAAATGAATTGGCTGTTTATTGTCATATAGGCACTGGTGAGTTAATCGCCAAGGCTGCATTCACGCATTGTGTGTACAACACAGTTTAGCGCATTAAAAACGCAATACCATCCTTAAAGGTCTAGGTTGTCTACAGGAAAGGTCATGAAAATAAAATGATGTTTCTTTATATCTAAAAAGAAATCAATCAATTTTAAACTTTTTTATATTTTTTCTGTAGGGTGGTTTTACCCGGAAGTACTCTCTCAGCTCGAAGATGGGCACCTTACTCCCAGAATTCCCTAGTGCCAACTACTTACAACTTCCGCCGGATATTCAGAAAGGCAAGGTGAGTAATGCGGGGATTCTTATCAATCTAAGGATTGTCACCATGATTTACAAATAGTTGTAACTATGTCTTTTCATCATCATTAGTGTCAGCAGATGGATCAGTTTGAGTATGTTCTGGATTTAATTTCTTTTGAATTAAACAATTTGCAATTGCTAAAATGGTCAAAGGTGGGCATATTCGTAATCAAAGTTGAGAATGGAACGACATTCACTGAATCACTGTTAGTTTCACTGCATGGACATTGGCATTTAAGTAAACTTTTTATTGCTATAGTCACTCTTTAAGCGGCGACAGGTTCAGCATATATGCCATCTAAATGTCACAGAAAAATCATTATGGCATTTAATCAGCTTTAACCGGGATTAAAGATGCTTAAAGTGTGATGTTAACCTTTTAAGGACTAATGTCGCTAATGTAGCCCTGCTGGCGAGGTATACTCGCCAGGGCTGCATTCATGCACCATGACGACCATAGGCATGATGCATTAAGGCATGATGCCATCCTTGAAGGGTTAAGGAGTCCAACCTTTGTTTAAATCAATTCATGCAGTGGTCACTCAATGTTCAATATTGATGATTATGTACACGAGCGTTAAACCAGTGTTGATCCTTTGGTTTATGACACCTTGGCCAGGCCAAGACGTCAATATGGGGAAGAAAGTCAGTAGTGCCAATAACCTTGGTAATAAGGAAGGTCAACAAGAACCAAAGGGACACCTTCCGTGAGTGGGAGTAAAAAAGGCGCCAGACGCAGAGTCAAGTAGTGCCCTTATATGGAGTGTGGGGCGGGCTGAGGCACTCGTTATGAGCAAGTTATTAACCCTTTAAGGGCCGCATAGTACTTTAATGCATCCTCTGCCCAGTCTGCGGCAGAGTAGTCCCTGCGCGCCTGAAATCTCCAAGTAGCCTTCACTCTCCAGCAGATGTTTTTGTACTGACTAGATGGGAGTGGCGGCCATCATCCACTGGTGGATATTGGAGATTCAGGGAGAGCTGAATCCTACAGAGATAAATCAGTCCCACGGGTGGAGACAACTACTGTCATCCTGTCATCCTGATGTTATAAATTCATGCATCATGTTGACCCTACAGGAGTGTATCAATCTGGTAGGGCCGGCATGATGTATGATTTATGATAATTAGCCCTAGCGAGTTACCCACTAGGGCTGCATACATGCATCATGACGACAGAGCATCACACAATAAGGCACTCTGTCGTCCTTAAAGGGTTAAGTAACTCATTATGAGCATGTTATTAACACAGCCCCTGCAGGGGGCTGACAGCAGGTTGACAGCGTGTTGACAGCACCAGTCCTCCTGTGTGACTCTTACCTGTTGACACCTTGACAGCTGACTATGTAAAGACCTAAACCCTTTAAGGACAGCATTGTGCCACAAGTCTTCATGTTACTTTGTCTGCATGATACACCACAGGACTGGTTAATTAATAACTGGCACTAAATTAATGCTAACCCCGTAGGGACGACATGATGCATGAATGCAGCCCTGGTGAGTTACCCACCAGGGCTGCATGCATGCATCATGAAACAAATAGCAAGTCTTTGAAGGGTAAAGTATGCATACAAGATAGGTACTAGTCAATATCAATTCCGCCACACACGAACAGCTTATTTGACCAATTTACTGATCCAAAATAGGGTAGATCTACTAACTGATAAACAAAGATTATAGCATCATATCTGGTAGAAGGCCCATAAAAGGGACCCACATGGCCTAATTACTATATATATAATTTCCCTACATCATGTAACGATAAATGAGAGAAAGGGACTATATAGAGCTCATGTAGATCTCATATTACAATAAGGGACTGGTCATTATTTAGCAACGGGGAGGGGGGGGGGCAATTCCTTCTGCCCATTTTGGAACGGGTTCAAATTGATCACGGGCCAACCCCTTGAGCTACATGTATAGGATTTATTTTTACCCCCACGAGGGATCCACGTTATCTCCCCCCCCCCCCCCCCCAATATACCCCTCGCCTTTTTTTTTTAATGACCAATCCCTCAGTCCGCCTGGGATCAGAGTCGGTCGGCGTCAGCCGGAAGTGGTCTCTGGTGCCGCCCGCTGCACTGCCACTCCACCTGGTGTGATAAATGTGACTCACACCGTCTAATTAATTAACCCTCTAACGCTGCCATGATGCTTTATTGCATCATGCCCATTTGTCGTCTTGATGCATGAATGCAGCCCTTGCGAGTAACTCGCCAGGGCTCCATTCATGCATCATGCCGACCCCACGCGGTTGATACACACCCGATGGGTTGACATGATGCAACAATGCAGCACTGGTGAGTTAATTGCTGGCGCTGCATTGGTGCATCATGACGACATGAGTGCATGATGCGGTGTGTAAAGGGTTAATAGACATGTTTGATCTGGTGGAGGGGAGGGTGGGGCAGTGTGACACCAGGTGGAGGGGGAGGGGAGGGTGGGGCAGAGTGACACAGACCCTACAGTCCTTATCGCCCACCCTTATCACGCCGATAGTGCTGACCACTAAATTATAGTCTCATCTGGACGGATGGATGGATGGAGAGAGAGATTCAGAATATCTAGAGACATTTTCTACCCTATGAAATTGTCATTTGGATACAATGTATATTCTGAATATCTGGAGACAATGTCTGCCCCATGGAATTATCATTTGTAAAAAAAAAAAAAAAAATCCATACACCATTTCTGCTACTATTTGTTAATTTATAAACTATTATCCGACTTCTAAACGACAAGGTGTGATAACACCAATATTTTCAATATCCTCTTAAGCTCACAAATATCATGCTATTTTAGTGCTCATGGTTCTAACACCAATAAGTTTCCCTAGTCAGCTCGAATCACTCTTATGAAATGCAACATCTCATAGCTTGACTTCTTAAAACGGCCTACATACTACACAGCGAAAAGAAACAGCGGCAAAGGGGAGTCTAGGTTGCCTCCACAATGGCCCCCTCCCCTCTCTAGGGGAGCCCTGGTGAGCCAGGAAGTGAGCTAGACTCCCTTGATCAGCCAGGTTCTCTGGAGGCAGCCTGGACTCCCTTTTGATTCTGTTTCTTTTCTCTGTAAAACAACCCCGTGGCGTTGTTTTTATATAATAAATAAATGAATGTCATCCAAATCTAAAAATAAAAAGGCCTCACAAGCCTCATGTTCTTCAGTGTCTTTGATAAATTAATGAATTGTAACTTTGTGTTTGTGTTTGCCGTTACCAGGTGGAGACGTACATCATGATGTACAAAACGCACAGTCAGTGTATCCTGGACACCGCCATCAACGGCAACTTTGACGAGGTAAGACACTTACTTTTATATATTAACCCTTTATGGGCCGCACAGTGCTTTAATGCATTATGTCCTTGGTCATGATGCACGGATACGGCCCTGGTGAGTAACGCATCCCCACCACATTCACCCTAGAAAAGTAAGCGTCACTGTCGCCAAAAGCACTTTTACCTGAAAGCCAGGCAGTGCCTGACTTTAAGTGAGAGTGATTTTGGCGACAGGGACGCTCACTTTTCTGAGGGTGCTCATGCATCATGACGCGACCTAAGACCAGTGCTGATGTGTAATCTGATGTACTAATCTGATCCATGTATTGATGCATGTTATGCAGCCATGTTAATTGCCCAGCAAATGAAAGCACTGGAGGGACCTGGACCGGAGGTAGAGTGCAGCATAGCCTGAATCTCCCTCCAGATTCCAGCACTGTCTCCATTGAGTCCAGCGTTGCCAGACCTTCTTTGAGAGAGATGTCAGCCAATGTCAGACAATGCTGGGCTCTAGATTCTATGAAAAAGAGAGTCAGGCTGACACGTCTTACACTGAAAAAGTAAACTTGTCTCCCAGACTCATTGAAGTGACTATCGTAAAATAAACAAGTCAAAAGATATCGAACATATTAGGTTACCATCCCACAAATAAAATCTGGAGCTGGCAAATGTCGGTTGGCACATGCCAAGTGGCTCCTTTATCTCCAGCTAGAAGACCCGCTTCCTTGTCACTTAGACAAGTTTTTGACTTGTTTATTTTATGACCTTCACTTTGAAGAGTCTAGCTCCCGCTGAATTCAGCCTGTCAAACTCCCCTTGGCCTCACCTGCTCTTTGAGAACTTGTTACCTTACAGAGGCTAAAGGCTTAGTGTGGCTTTCAAACGTAAATACACAGAAGCAGGATTTAATGATTTCATAATATAATCTCATGTTGATACATATTTTGGTAGCAATTGGCGAACATCAATGGCGATTAACCCAAACTTTTCAAGTTTCTCCCCAAACTAGCCTTAAGCCCCAATTACACAGATGATACCTGAAGCCCCACTTCCCGTGAGTCACTGCGTGCTCATTCCTCCTTGACCTTGATACCACATGACCTTCACAGTGTGACTTTGATGTGTCCTTGACTCCTGCTGCCTCCGTCTACCCCCACTGGCCACCCGCTACTATTTAACCCTTTAAGGTCTGCACAGTGCTTTAATGTACAGTATGCCCTTCTGTGGTTATAATGCATGAATGCAGCACTGCTGAGTAATACACCAGTGCTGCATTCATGCAACAGTCTGACCTTACCTGGCTATGTGGTTATCATACATTCCCGCAGGGTCGTCATGATGCACCAATGCAGCGCTGGCAAGTTACTCGCCAGCGCTGCATTGGTGCATCATGGCGACAAATGATAATAAAGAGTCGCGGCCTTTAAAGGGTTACCTGATTCTGGGTGTTGTTTGAGCCCCGAGATTTACTACCGACCAGCCCTCTGTGACAAGCAGCCACTGAGCAGCTTTAATAAAACACTCTCCCAGCATTGATCTAGCAGTTGTCCACACGGGTTATTAGCCATTTAAAGACCGCATAGCACTTTAATGACGGGGTAGATGGCCAAATTCGACACAGCGACATGGCTATTTCTTATTGACATGAGGCCTACAGTGAAATGTGACATGACGCTTGGAAATATTGTGGGAGGCAACATGAGCAATTCTTAAAATCGACATCGGACATATACATTATCAAGCGACATGGACATGTCATTTTTTAAGATCGACATGTGACATGGGATCCGACCCCCTTGATGTGCTATGCTCTTGGTCGTCATATGATGCATGAATGCAGCCCTGGTGAATAACTCATCAGCGCTGCATTCAAATTCATGCATCATGGCGATCCTAGGGGGTTGATATACTCATGAAGGAGTGGCTTTATGTATGAATGCAGCCCTGATGAATTACTAACTAGGGCTGCATTCATGCATCATGACATAAACAAGAGCATGATATTATAAAGCACTATGCGGCCCTTAAAGGGTTATTAGTTTGCCTACTATTTGAGTCCACCCTCTGGGAGCTTGTACCAAACTTATCGGGCAGAGAGCCTCGCGCGCTTTCTCGCGGGACTTGGAGAGTTCTGGAGTACCAGCCTCGGTGTGGGAGTGTCATGGCCGCCCTGATTTACGCATGCGCAGAGAGGTGTGTTTGAGCGTGGTGGGAAGTCAGGCTACTGGGGGTTTGTTTAGGGCATGTGGCCGGAAGGGGATTCTGGGAATAAAAATCATTAGGGACAGCGTCCTGTTGATGTTTGGAGAATAGCTGTGGTTTTCCGCAAAGTGTTTTCAGCGTTTGATCTGAACAATAGTAATAACACCTTAATTATTACCAAACACAGGGGGGTCTATTAGGGATAAAGGGCGTCAGGAAGGGATTTATTACTAGCCGGGGGAGGGGGTGTGGGGCTTCAGTGGCATTTTTCATGATAGCAAATTTTCTGACCCAATTCAGTAATAGGCAATCCCCCCTGTGCCAGTCTTCTGAGGAATGCCCCCCACTCACACCCTTACCCCCACCAAGGGCCTCTGTTAAGTTATGCCCTCGGTACCTATCATCACCAATTGCACCACCTCCACTGACCCCTACCCCAGCACACACATCCCCTATTACAATTAAATATGTATCAGGTACATCAGGGTACCTAAGTATATGTTCTACCTTTTTTAGACCATATGATATTAAAGTTCTCCTAGGCCTTTAACTTATCTACACTCATTGATGTTTCAGATCCACAACTTCCTGCTCCACTTCTGGCAGGGTCTCCCTGACCACCTCTTACCTCTGGTGGAACTGGACGTGCTTGTTAACATCACCTGTATCTGTGACAACATACTCTACAAGGTCAGTACAAGGTCACCTGTATCTCTGATAACATACTCTACAAGGTCAGTACAAGGTCGCCTGTATCTGTGACAACATACTCTACAAGGTCAGTATAAGGTCGCCTGTATCTGTGACAACATACTCTACAAGGTCAGTACAAGGTCACCTGTATCTGTGACAACATACTCTACAAGGTCAGTACAAGGTCGTCTGTATCTGTGACAACATACTCTACAAGGTCAGTACAAGGTCATCTGTATCTGTGACAACATACTCTACAAGGTCAGTACAAGGTCACCTGTATCTGTGACAACATACTCTACAAGGTCAGTACAAGGTCATCTGTATCTGTGACAACATACTCTACAAGGTCAGTACAAGGTCATCTGTATCTGTGACAACATACTCTACAAGGTCAGTACAAGGTCACCTGTATCTGTGACAACATACTCTACAAGGTCAGTACAAGGTCACCTGTATCTGTGACAACATACTCTACAAGGTCAGTACAAGGTCACCTGTATCTGTGACAACATACTCTACAAGGTCAGTACAAGGTCATCTGTATCTGTGACAACATACTCTACAAGGTCAGTACAAGGTCATCTGTATCTCTGATAACATACTCTACAAGATCAGTACAAGGTCGCCTGTATCTGTGACAACATACTCTACAAGGTCAGTACAAGGTCACCTGTATCTCTGATAACATACTCTACAAGGTCAGTACAAGGTCACCTGTATCTGTGACAACATACTCTACAAGGTCAGTACAAGGTCGTCTGTATCTGTGACAACATACTCTACAAGGTCAGTACAAGGTCACCTGTATCTGTGACAACATACTCTACAAGGTCAGTACAAGGTCACCTGTATCTGTGACAACATACTCTACAAGGTCAGTACAAGGTCACCTGTATCTGTGACAACATACTCTACAAGGTATTGGCATTTTGATATTCTATCAACCATCCAAGGAACACCATACACTGATATCATACCTTTAACAATAATAAGAAAAGAAAATACTCTGCAACAAAGCCCCAGCTCCATATACTACTCACACCCGTACCCGCGGTGCTGAGACCTGCTCTGCGGTATTAATTTATCTGTCATATTGTAATGGGCTATATTTAGAGAACTGACCCAAATAGCAGAGAGTTTAAATATGTGGGCCTTATCTTAGCCTACATCCGACACCATGTTTGTTTTTATTTTTGTGATTTCACCCACACTGAAAGTGGAGCAGGACGAGTGCAGTGTTCTGCCGATATGCTCAGCTCAGTGGCTTCTAGAGTAGAAATTAGTAAAACTAAAACAATTCTGGTTTCCCGGCGAATATAAATCCAATGACGTCAGTGTACTGTATATTACATAGTTCAGTGCATACCAATTTATTGTTTCCCTATTTTTGTTCAAGAGCAGGAAGAACTTATAATCTGACCTCTAATAGCTGGAAGATTGTGTTTCATTCTGAACTTTTTAAATAATTCCACATTGGTCACATCCTTCCTTTTTTTGCAGACGCTAATGGACGTGTTGATACCAGCCACCATGCAGGAGATGCCTGAGACGTGAGTAGAACCTGACATGGGTCGCCATTACCGCTGCAGTTTTCTCAAAGAAATATTGAATATTTGGTCCATGCCCTCATCATTTTACTATAGAACTGTGCTCCCCTAGAACAGTAATAGAAACCGACTTGTGGACCCTTAATTGTTGGAAATGTAGCTTTAGCATAATTATAAACAAGGAAAATCATATGTGGTTATATATGTGCAGGGGTATCTTAAGTTAAACTGCCTCTATCCTATACATGCCCTGGATGGTAAGCTTTGTTATCACAATTTTGAACTAAGCACTCGTCAGAATGATGTAGGCTAAACAGGCATAATTGTCTAAATACCCGATTAACCTAGAATTATAAACAACAATACTATCCTGCATCTACAATATACATTTAACATGGTTGCCATGGTAACACCAACTGCTATATTACCCAGACTGCTGTGCGACATCCAGAACTTTGCCCGGCACTGGGAGAACTGGGTCAACTCGGCCCTGGAGAACCTTCCCGAAGTGCTCCGCGCCGCCAAACTTCCGGTGGCCCGTCGGTTTGCCATGGCCCTCAAACGGCAGACGTCATTCCTGCATCTGGCACAGGTGGGTAGGGGGCACTGGAGTAGGTGGGGGGGGGGACTCAGAATTATAACCCTTTAGGTGAAGCATATTGCTTTAATGCACTATATCATTTTGTCGTCATGACGCATTAAATGTAGCCAAGCTGCGTATAACTGGCTAGTGCTGCATTCATGCATCATGACGACCCTAGTATACAGGCCTGATACACTCATTAGGGTCGGGAATTAAGCTGCACGAATGCAGTCTGGTGAATAATTTGACGGCGCCGCATGGCGGGAAATAAACATTACTTAGTCTTAAGGCATCGTGCAGCCTAGCCGAAACGTTGTAATCTCATTATAGCTACTTTTAAAGTAACACATGTCACCTGATACATTGTGTCAGTTGTACTTGTGTTTATTACATGATATACATATTATATAAACAAAGAAAAGCTTAACATTAGTATCATTCTCCCCTGCTACCCTAGACTGCTCGCCCGGTGCTATACGATGCGGCCCTGGTGAACCAGATGATCTCGGACATAGACCGGATAGACCTCACCAACGTGGGCAGTCAGACCGCGCATGCGCTCACTGACGACGCAGAGACGTGTGAAAACGACATTAATGCCGAGTGTAAGTAGAACACTTTGATGATACCTGAATGAATCGTGAAATCTTTATTGTCTAAACCCATTAAGGACGGCATGTCGCTAAAAGATGACACTTGTCAGCATGAGAGTCCCGGTGAGTAACTCGCCGGGGCTGCATTGGTGCATCAAGCCGACCCTTCGGGAGTGTCTCAACCCTATCGGCATGCTGCTTGAATGTAACCCTGGCGAGTTACTCGCCAGTGCTGCATTTATGCATCATGTCAGCCCTACAAAGTGGATACACTCCTGAAGGCTGGTCACGATGCATGAATGCAGCGCTGGCCAGTAGCCTCCAGGGCTGCACTCATGCATCATGACGACAACGGACATAGAGTGCATTGAGGCACTGCCCTTGAATGGTAAATCCCTGTATCTAATTTCTGAGTCTGAGTCTGAAATTCAGGGGTGGGCAGCTGTCCCAATATCGCCAAAAAGTGAGGCACTGGCCTTGGAATTGGCAACAATAACCTCCTGTCCCCAAGCTTTCCAAAACTGAAAGAGTTTTGTAATCTCTCGAACTAGAACCAAAGTTATGATACATCTTTTTATTGCACTAAGGGAGTGATCATTTTTAACAACAGGGGGGGGGGGCGGTGGGTTTCCGCGCGGAGCGCCCGAAATTTTTTACCCCCCCCCCCGGTCAAGGGGTCAAATTTTTTTACCCCCCCCCTTAGGGTCGAAAATCGGCTCGCGCGCGGGCCCTTTGAAGCATAGTAACGCGCGGGCTTTTTGGCTCAAAACAGGTTACATTTTTTTGCCCCCCCCCCCAAGAGGGGTCCACATTTTTTTGCCCCCTCCCGGTCAAGGGGTCCAAATTTTTTTGCCCCCCCCCCCAAACCCACCACCCCCCCTGTTGATAATAAATGATCACTCCCTAAAATACATTTTTTGACTTCAATATTTTCAAAATGTCCACCTGAGCCTTTCTGATCCCAGCTCTTTCTGACACTCAACCCTGACATTTTCTGATGCCGAATCTCTTTTTTCAGATCCATTTTTAGTCTCAATAAAAAGTGGACTATTACAGAATGGAGAAATAATATATTTTGTGCCAAAATGCACTAGAACACACCATTTTAAGTCTAGAATTCCGAAATTATCATTGAGGGGGGGGGGGGGCGGTAGGGGCACATCCCCCACTGCAATTTGTGAAAAATTGCACGTCTTTCCAATACTTGTCTTGGCTACAACCAGTCCTGCACTGGCTCCAGGTGTTCAGATATGCCCACCCCTGGAAATTCTTTTATTTATCCTGGAACTTCATATGGGGCCAGGCCCCGTCTTGCTGAGTTCAAACTCACGCGGCAAATACAAAGTGATGTAAGGCCAAGAAAAAGGTTTGTTTCAGGTCACCCGACCGACCCTATCAAAACAGGGCCGACCCTACGTTTTATTATGCAATTGTGTTAGAATTCAATTTTTTTACCCTTTTTTGGTCAATTTTAGGGTCTTCAGAATGGCGGCCTAGTACTTTCATG
Source organism: Harmothoe impar (assembly GCA_947462335.1). Classification (NCBI taxonomy): domain Eukaryota; kingdom Metazoa; phylum Annelida; class Polychaeta; order Phyllodocida; family Polynoidae; genus Harmothoe; species Harmothoe impar. The sequence continues at coordinate 12,944,975 of OX381711.1, forward strand.
CTAAAAAAAAAAGTAAAAAAAGAAAAAAATCTGACGTACCGATCTTACATTTTCTTGCCATGTTACCTAAAAACAAACCTTTTTTTTGGCCTAAAGCAAACGATACTAATGTATTACATAATAACATATAATATAATTTACTAAACATGAGTTTGTTTTGCCCTCCCCCCTTATACAGTGGTGGACGAGCTGAAGGAGCTACTCAGGAAGGCGGCCACGGTGGAGGCCTTCATAGAGTGGCTCGACCTGGTGGTGGAGCAGAAAATCATCAAGGTAAGCAACTCAGCAGTACAATGCTGATCAGCTGCTACAGCCTTCTCTATGTTAAAGCATACAGATGCTGCAATTTCAATCTGTCTGGCAAATACAGAACTTATCCTGATCAAACACACCCAGAGGCTGCCATGACACCTTGCACAGGCCTCACTCATGGTTTCTGTGCCTGCGTGATTTGGTTCGCAAAAATAGAGGCCCCCCCCCCCCCCGCTCCATCGCCTATGTCTTCATATTTTGTACAAATTAGGCCTGCTTTGCGAATAAAATATATTAATTTGTTAAAAAGGACCACCATCAAACAAAAATCTAACGTGTGATTCTAATCACAAAAGACTCAGGTATTCGCATAAATGAAGCCGGAAAAGTCAAAATATTTGAAATTTTAAGACCAAAAAGTGGAGAGGACAGCGCTGGAAATGATGGAATCGACGCGAGTTTACTGCAGTTTACTGCCACTTCGAAAATAAAGAGAATGGGACAGGTTTGAGCCTTCAAAACGGAGTAGTTCGCGAGATATCCACTCCTCCGGGCGCCGAAAATTGTCAAAACAAAAACAATTTCCGAATCTCTCGCCCTCTCGCGCCAGACGAGAGCAGACGAGACTTGAAATCCAACATGGCGGGCGTCAACTCGCATCGATTCGAATTGATAAAAATGCTCAAAATCACCTAAAAAAAGCATCTTTCCCACCCCCCAGTACATGTTTTCAGCGTAGAATTCGAAAATAAAGAGAATGGGACAGGTTTGAGCCTTCAAAACGAAGTAGTTCGCGAGATATCCACTCCTCGGCGCGCCGAACATTGTCAAAGTGGCAGTAAACTCGCGTCGATTCCATCCTTTTCCAGCGCTGTCCTGTCCAGTTTTTGGTCTTAAAAAAAGCGTCTCAGCGGAACATCAGATTGAATTAACTACTACTGCCATAGACGAACAGGAGGCGATTCTAGTACTTTAATGTTTGCCGACATGGCAGAAAGAGCAAGACGATTTTTGGAATGCTTTCTTGTAATCCTTTTTTTTTCATATAATGCTTCACTTTACAAGGGTAATTCTAGCGACATAAGTTAGGGGAAATGTTGTATTTGATGTGAGATTTTGAATTTTTGATGGGAAATTCGTCTTTCTGGTTAAAAAAAGGAGTTGAAATTTTTTTTGCCTTTCAAAAAAAAGCGTCTCACGAGGCGTCGCATAAGACTCAGGTAGTGACCTACCTGAGTCAATAATCCAGAGGTTTGAGGAAATACAGAGGTTTGAAGAAATACGGGAGCTGGTTATTCACCTTTAGCAAAATACGAGGCTCAGTGTTATACTCTACCCGACTTTATATTCAGCATTTCCATTTAAAAATAAACGGCAAAAATCGTTAACCTATGAAATGAAGAGAAACTCACTCGCAAATAAGACAGGATGCCATGGACTGTCATGGTACTATATTGATATAAGCCTCCCCATTCACAAGTTTGGTCAGTTCTTTACTCTGTTAACGCCTATGCAAGCCAGGAAGTATTTTATAATTGATAAGCCAAGGCTCATAAAGCGGCCATTTATGAATTACCTCACACAAACATGGCTTTTTTCAAAACCCACCCACCAACACCGTTCCACCTTTTCCCAAACCTCTAGCATTGTGTGTCACACTCAGACCAAGACCCCACCCCTTTGGTGTAACTTATCCATGCACAGCCCCAAATGGTTAATATCTTTGACCCGCTAGTTATAGGGGGAGCAGAGGAAAACTATGCCCAATGCTAAAATATACCTGTCACAAGCTGTTCTGTCTGAGGTGACAGAATGACAGCACCCATTTCTGAACTGAAATCACTTTTTATGATTTCATTTTGCATTTGAACTCTAATTTTTTCTTTAAAAGTAGGACTTTTTTTTCCCAAATCACTTTTCTTTTTCTAAACTCCATTTTGACCTTTTCCTTGACAGCCGAGTAAACAGGTGGGTCGTACATTCAAGAAGCGCGCCCAGGACTTCCTGCTGAGGTGGCACTTCTTTGGTGCCCGCGTCATGCAGAACCTCACCGTCAACAACGCACCCAGCTTTGGTGAGTGAGGACAACAGCTTATAACCTTTAAACCCGCAGTTCTTACACGTCCAGTAACAGTCAGAGTGCAGTCGGGACAGGTACTCAGCTCTATATATAGGGGCGCGGGACCTTTAACCGGTTGCGTACTGCTTTAATGTGCTATGCATTTTATGATCATGCAGTCTTTGCGAAAACTTTTTTGGCATGCAGGACAGTCGGTCCTGCAGCTAGCCAATTTTACAGGACCAGATAGATTTCTGCAGAACCAGATACCAAAATCAAAGTTTTGCATACTATTTAGAATAGAATAATATTCATAAAAGAAACAATAACAACAAAATTACTTGAATTTTCTTAATATTAGTGTGCACTCTAGAACTTGTAACTTTAGTTCTAGTTGGAAAATTTGAAAAATTCTTTCAGTTTTGGAAAGTCCAGAAACACCAGATGTCCTCCAACACTAGTCATTCTGCTGGACCAGAGCCATTTTAGGCGGACATTGCCACTGTCCGGCACGTTTTGGCAAAGACTGATCATGCTGCATGAATGAAGCCCTGGCAAGTAACTTTCCAGGGCTGCATTCAAGTGGGGTCATGATGCATGGAGCACAACCTGCTGATATTCTTGAGAACTGAGCGGGAACCTACAGACCTTTTCAGAAATATAAACACGTTGCATCGTACAAAGCTTCTATGTAAGGCTGTAGTATTTAACATGGCTCAGTGAATCTTCAGCCCCCCCCCCACACCCTACTCAAGTACCCGGGAGCGTCCGATCTCTACCCTTTGCACTTTATACATACACAAGCCGCTTTCACTTAAGGTGGCCGGCGGGGAATGAAAACACGTTCATTGCGCATCTTTCTGCACAGTGTAGGTTAGATATGGACCTATGTGTAAGTAGAAGTAGACACGCAGTTTGACAGAGGCTTCATGGCCAAAGTGTTCAATGCATGTCTCATAATCAGAGGAAAGGGGGTTCTAATCCAGCTCATGGTTTTTTACCATTTCACTATTAACTTTATGCATAGTGAGGATTGAAGAAAATAATAAATCATATTTTTGTATTATCGATACATAGTTGATATCAAATGTAATCTACCCTACGAATGTGTATCTATGTAAAAGTATGTAGAAAAAAACGTAACATAGATGGTGTGGGTTAGTTTCGAACCCACAACCTTCTGATCACTTACCCTACGACTGAGACAGAGAGGCCACAGGGCTAGATGGTATGATATGCACATTGGTGACTTATTATGCCCTTCCTGCAGTGTGACCAGATCACATTCCCCTAACTTTTTTTTTTCAAAGTACAAAAAACATGGAAATATGCCCGGGACCATGTGTTAGAAACACAATTTCTGGATAGATAATCTTATAAACAATAATGTAATAGAGTATCAAAAAAACGTAGTTACTTTTTACAGTCATACTGCCAGTATATGTGAGAAAATACTATATGATCCTATCATATGTCACTTAATATTTGTAGTAAAATATCTCGGAATCTAGCTCGGGACCCCCTGTTTTTTTTTCTATTTTTGGACACTATGTACCCTTAGGGCCATATGTTAGAAATTTGGTAAAATCGTAGTTACTTTTAGGCTATCCCCGCCGGCCACCTTAAAAGGCGTAAAATACCCCCACCCTACTCTAGAGAGGTCAACATTTACTTTGACACCCATCGCTCCCCCTCCTGAATCAACCAAAATAATTACCAGGAGAAAGTATTCTTAAGGTGGTTGCCTACCATCATGAATACGTTCATTGCGACGATTTCTGCGCAGCTAATGTGTCTAGCTCGCATATGTAGCAGTATGTAAAACAAAGAAGGCCTGAGCGAGGAGCGAACTCACAACCCCAGTGTGTAAGTTTTGTGCTGATCCTATTAGGCCACAGAGGCTGGTTTGATAGTCGACATACATGTAACCTTCTCTATATTACCTTTCGATTTATAGAATATCATTATTTTTTATTTTAGATTGCCCTAATCCACTGAATTATGCCTGGGACCATATGTCTAAATTGATACTATCAATTCAGAAATGACCTGAAGAATATTTTCGGAGAGTTTAAGAAACATGATGATACTTTTACTACCATAACTCACGAAATAACTGAGTTCCTGGTCTAGTGTTAAAGTAATAGTTTTATTTTGCAAAATTTGATATTAAAAAAGTAGCTCGGGACCCCCTTCTTTTCTTTTCACTGTTTGGTTCCAAATTATGCAAGGTATATTGAGTAAATATTAGGAATAAATCTAGATACTTTTGACCCAAGATAGGCAACCACCTTAACTAAACATTCCCGCCTCCCCTTACAGCGTCGTTCCACCTGGTGCGCCTGTTGCTGGATGAGTACGTGCTGCTGGCTGTAGAGAGTCAGCTGTACGCAGAGAGGGACGCCGAGATGGCCGCCACACTCGACAAACACACACTCACAGGTAATTGAAATAATTGTACTCATAGCAGGTTGAAGCTTAATATTGAGGGTTCGAAGTCAAGTGGACCAACTGATGGACTACCATAGTGGTGGACAGCTGGGAGGGTGATACCAATGGTGGCCATGTTAACTAAAACCAGTGAACCATGGCCCAGCCCCTTCACATCGAGAATTGTGAGTTCTGCTCCATAAGGCAGTGTGTGCTTTACATGACAAAGTCTGCTTCACATGGCAATGCCTGCTTTATATGACAATGACAATGTCTACAACCATTCCAGCTTCACATGACAATGTCTGCTTCACATGAAAATGTATGCTTCACATGGCAATATGTGCTTCACATGACAATGTCTGCTTCACATGACAATGTATTCTTCACATGACAATGTGTGCTTCACATGACAATGTGTGCTTCACATGGCAATGTCTGCTTTACATGGCAATGCCTGCTTCACATGACAATGTCTGCTTCACATGACAATATCTGCTTCACATGACAATGTCTACTTCAAATAGAAATGTCTGCTGGTATCCATTTTGGATAATGTCTGCTTCACATAATTCTTTACTATATCATTTATAACTCCATTCTTCACTTGACAACATTAAAGGGATCCCTTCATCCACAGAAAGGGCTTGCCAGGGTTTCAGTGGAGGAGGGAAGCTGGAGATGCAATATTACGTAATACCACATGCCTATCACCCCTCCTGGTGTGAGGGCCTGGAGGGCTGCCCCCAACATAGATAAGAGTCTTCAAACACCATCACACTGTATTCTATATCAGATCTATTGGTTTTAGAATCAAAGTATGTGATGCCAACAAATCTGATATAGAACACAGTGTGATGGTGATTGGAGATTCTTATCTAGTTTTGTGGGTAGCCCTCCAGACCCTCACACCAGGAAGGGTGATAGACATGTGGTATTATGTAACGTTGCATCTCCAGCTTCCTTGCTCCTCTGAAAGTCCCTAGACCTTGGCATCCCATTCTGTGGATGAAGGTATCCCTTTAGGTCCATTCTTCAGATCACAATCTTGCCTATATCAGCTTTAAAATCCGTACTTCACATTGTAATGTCTACAGACATCCCTCGGTCACATGACAATGTCTGCATTGCCTGACAATGTCTGCTATTAATGGCAATGTCTGCTTCACATGACAATATCTACTTCACATGACAATGTCTGCTTCACATGACAATATCTGCTTCACATGACAATGTCTGTAGACATCCCTGATTCACAGAATAATGTTTACATCAATACTTCACAATTACACTTCACTATTTCATTATAAACCCCGTACAATTACACTTGACTATTTCATTATAAACCCCGTTCTTCTCATTGCAGCTGAGGGAGACTGCAGACACAGCCTGTCGTCCGTCACCAATAGTGCCTACCGCGTTCCTCCAGGGGGAGCCACGCAGGCCAAGGTGAGCGGGATTGGCGCGACCATCAAACCGGACCCGGCGGGGTGCTACCCGGACCCTGCCACCCCCTACCCGGTACACAGTGGGGGCTATGAGGCATACATCACTCCACATCAGGTAGGACACGCAACATTAATGTTTAACGCTTTGTGGACAGCATTCTGCTTTAATGTGCATTACCTTTTTTGTGGTCATGGTGAATGAATGCAGCCCTGGTGACTGACTCACCAGGGCACTATGCATTAATGCAGCTGTCCTTAAAGAGTTAAGCTAAGGACATTTGCAAGGGGATTTAATGGGTTTAAAGTATTATGCAGCCCTTTAATAGGCCAGATCTAAAACAAGAAGGGAGGAACATATGAGAACAGAAATACTGAAATCTAGGATTTGATGGTCAAAAAAGGATCGCTAAAGTCTCCTAATTCACTGCTATACCTTCGGTCTAAAATCAACACAATGACATTTAGTATACAGTCTGATAATAACAATAGTTGGCAAATGACAAAATTGAATTGCACTGTACACGCCGAATTTAAATTGTATAATTCTAACAAGTAGCACATCAGAGAACTACTGCATTTGTAAACAAATGTGCGGATCATTACTAATACCTAGGAAACTGGCGAGGGAAAATTACTTAGACATACCCATTTGAGGTAAACCCCTATAGCTCTCAAAATCAAGATTTAAAAAACCTAAGTTATTATTTATCATTCGAAAAGAAGTCTGTAGCTTAATCTCCATATTTTCTATCCAAAGAACAAGCTAGGGCTCATCTAGGAGACATAAAGAGTAACCTATAGGACTGAAACAATCCAGCTAAATTTTGGGCTATTATTAATTCCCTGTTAGGTAACTCTAAGTCAAGCAAAACTTCTATTCACCTCCTGGACCAAGATGGACTGGAGGTTCCATTTAACACTACTAGTGACTTTATTAATAAATTCTATGGAAATGTTGGAAAAAAGTTGGCTGAGAAATTCAGTCATCTGGATGGTGATATCACCATGAACGAGGTCATTAACAATGATAACTATGCGCAGGGCAAATTTCTTTTCAGACAGGTTTTGATAAAAGATCTCACTTGTTATGTGAAAAAAATTAATGGGAGAAAAGCCTCTGGAGTGGATTACGTAAATGCAAGGGTTATGAAAGAGTACCTCTTATTGATAATTCCTCAATTAAAGATATTGATTGACAGCTGTTTAAAACAAGGTATTTTTCCAAGGAAATGGTCAAAAGGCACAATCATTCCCATTCCGAAAAAAGGTGACTTGCAGAATCTCAGTAATTGGAGACCCATCACAATTTTGCCCATATTAAGTAAAATCATGGAGCGAATTGTGCATGGCCAGTTAATAGATCACCTACTAGATAATAACCTTTTATCTGACTATCAGTATGGCTTCACACCTGGAAGGTCTACAGCAGACGCGGTTCATGAAAGACTAAACATATATACATGGCCATCGGACGAGGAAGACTTTCTTCATGTCTGTTTATTGACATGAGGAAAGCCTTCGATACAGTCCATCATGGCAGATTACTCGACAAACTTGGAACTATCGGAGCTAATAAGACTGTTTTACGATGGTTCAAAAGTTGTTTAGACAACAGAATTCACTGCACTTTAGCAAATGATAAAATCTCAGATCCTATAAGGGTCTCATATGGAGTCCCACAGGGGTCCATACTGGGACCCCTGTTATTCTCGGTTTATATAAATAATCTACCAAATGTCGTTGAAAATTCAAAAATTGTATTGTATGCCGATGATGCGGTAATGATCAATGATGGAAGAACTGCTGACGAGCTGGCCTTAACTGGTCAACCTGACCTGAACCACATAACAGAATGGTGTGCCACTAACAGGCTAACCATCAATAATGAAAAGACCATGCAGGTTATTTATGGTACACGTCCTAAGACTTCCGCCCTTAATGATCCAATTCTGTCAATTGAAAACAATGCTATAGCTAAAGTTAAGAGTTTTTGTTACCTAGGGGTTACCCTAGACGAGAACATGACTATGAAAACACACATGTCTGGCATTAGGAGAAAATGTGGGTATAAGCTTAAAAGGACATACAGAATTAGAGATAGTATTGATAATGATACATGCCTTGATATTTACAAACACTGTATACTGCCATCCCTGGAATACTGCAGTTTCATGTTAGATAGTGCAAACCAGGTTGATCAAAAGATTCTTCAAACCATTCAAAACCGGGGTCTTAGGACCTGTCTTCGTATAAGAAATCCTCGTGATATCACCCAGGAAAACTTACATGCTGAATGCAACATTTCCAGGCTAATTAAGAGAAGGGACACCCAGCTCCTGCTGTATATGCATAAGTTGTCGATGGTTGAAAATAACATTATTCTCAATGAAAATCCAAGGACCAGAGCTGAAAACAAAATCCGCTTTAAACTAGTCAGATCTAAATTGCAGCTGGTAAAAAAATCGCCACTGCATAGAGGTGCTTTGCTCTGGAATTCTCTTGATTTAAACATTCAGAATATTAGATGTCGCAGCAAATTTAAGTCAGTCATAGAGAAGATGGACTTCACACAGGTTAAATTGCAACATGCAAACCTAGTTTAACTTGGGACCGTACATTGCACCAGCAATGCTCCCCTTTAATACAACCATGGACGACTACCCACAACCATGTACAGTGCACCAGCACTGCTATGACTTTTCATGTTCATTACATGTTTTGTTTTTTTATAAATTGGACTTACCTGTCTAATATTTATGGTAAGTACAGTGCACGAGCACTGCTCCCTCCCTAAGTTAAATCTTCATATACTTGGACATACATGCCGCAAGTCCAGTGCACCAGCACTGCTATCAGTAGTATCACTTTGAGATATGTCTACATTGTATTTATGCTTACTAAATCTTTTTGACTCGTATAGTGCATCAGCACTACCGTCATTACATAAACATCTTTCAATCCCAGACACTCTATCAAGTACAGTGCACCAGCACTGCTATCATTGTCTATAAAGCCAAGATTATTAATATTTTGCCACTATAACTGTACATTATCTGGTGAACAAGTCCAGTGCACCAGCACTGCTCCCACCAGCTCTAATGTTGATAAAACATACAGGACTAAGAGGAGTCTAACCAACACTCCGACTCCTTAGCTTTAGCATTGGTATATTTTTATTAATGCTAGTTCTTTTTCATTTCATCTTGCCTGCATATTTATGTATCTCTCTCTGCTGATATTATGGAAAGATTGTAATGAGATAATGCCGCTACCGTCAAACTCCTAACGGACGCTGACAATTGATCATATGTATTTATATGTTGTTTATATATATGTACATACTTGGTCTTCAACTTTTGAAAATCGCAGTGAAAACCGTGACTACTGTTTGAATAAAAATCTTAAATCTTAAATCTTAAAAATCTTAAATACAAATTCTCATAATGATCCCCAGAAATACCATTCTTCTCAAATTAGCAAGCACCTTTTTAGGAAATTCTTTTTCTAGATTTGGCTCCTGTGTACTAGTACATATACCATGTCGGTTCCCCTTGCAGGTGACGTCCCCTAGCAGTGCCATGTTGACGCCTCCCGTGTCGCCGGTCGGCAGCAGCAGTACGCGGACTGCGACGTACCATCCGGGTCCCGTCCCCGCACGTCACCCCTACGTCAGCAACCCTGCCGCACCCCTCATGACGTCATACGGCTACCCAGAACACCCCGCTTGTCTCTCAGGTAGGACACTGTCACTATACGAAAGGTCATTTCAAATTTATAAGCTATATTCAACCAAAATGATTTGTGTTGATGGGGGAAGAAAATATTCCAACTATATTTGTGGGAATTGGGGGGAGGCAAAAGAATTCTCCCATTTTTCTATAAAAAGTCATGGGTTATCCTTGCCAACAAAATCTTAAGCGGAACTCATGCCATTCTTGAGTCACGATCGGTGATCCCTGTTTCATTTTCTTGTGTCGTATTCCCTGGAATTTCTAGTTTTTTTCAAAACATTGGGTGATGTTCTATGTGTATGTAGGTCAGCCAGACGCCTACCACTACAGCGGTGCCTCCCCCTGGTGGTCGTCCCCCTACACTACACCCGCCACCAACTACAGGACTGGTGCTGCCCCCTACGGAGTGTACGAACACCCCCAGTCATGGCACCACCCCGAGTACTACAGGTAAATACTATATTATTATACTTTCCATATATCTGACCAGATGCTAACAGCAGGACCATTTTCATACACTAGATATGATATACCTATTCTAATTACTTGAGGCAAATTTGCATACACTACTTACTTCAGGTCCATTTCCATACACTACTTACTTTAAACTATTTTCTTGAATGATTTCTTTAGGCCCATTTTCATACACTTATTACTTACCGTGGACCTATTCACACTATTTATTATAAGCCAACATACTTTACGCCTATTTTCATACACTATTACTTTAGGCCTATTTTAATACACAACTTAGTTTAGGCCAATTTCATGGGAATAGATTTGATAGTCCTATTTCCATACACAATGTACCTCAGGTCTATTTTCATACACTACTTACTTTAGGCCTATTTTCATACACTACTTACTTTAGGCCTATTTTTATACACTGCTTAATTTTTCAAGATGCCTACTTTTTAACACACTACATAGCTTAGGCCTATGTTTTACCATACAAAGCACCTGCAGTAGGCTAACATATTGTAAACTCTGTTCTCTGTTACAGCCCATCACCCATTGCCTCCAGTGGTCCCTCCAGCGCAGGCTCGCTGCCTCCAGGGGCTGGTTCAGACGGTTTACACCAGGGGGCACCACCGCAGGCCTCCGGTAGCTTCACAGGCCTCACCCACTACCAACACCCCGGTAAGCACTGCTCTATAAGATTGACAAACTGGCTCGCCTGTGTCTAGCAATTTGTTACACTGGTATGATGTACAGCCTCACCTTCACACTTTGACAGTTGGATACACTCCTTAGGCCAGACCAAAAAAAAAGTTGGTCTACGGATTTTCATTTTTAAAATATGGTGTGAACGAGCGAACTTCTTTTTTTTTTCTTCAATTTTTTTTTTGTCTGCGGATCTTAACCTTATATCAAATGAAATAAGCAACATTTAATTTTTTTCTGAGGCAAATTTTTTGCATGCAAACTCCCAAATCTGGCTGTCGATCAGAAAGATTGCCACCAAAAATTTTTTTTTTTTAAGTTCAAATTTCTCAGAAAATGGTGCGGGCGCATCCGTAGACACTTTTTTTTTCAAAAAAAATTAAAATTTGCACTTTTGAAAATATGGTGCGGGAAATCCGTAGACCAACTTTTTTTTTGTCTGGCCTTACTGCAAAATACACAAGACCCAGGGCAGCCTGTTTAATTAGTGGGTTCTGCTCCCTACACCTTTGAAGTTGGATGTGTATTGCTGACTAAACTCTCTATGCAGTCTTTGTCATAGGGCTCACAATCTGCTACTACATTGCCTACTTTCCATGTAGGGGATACATTTTGCCAAAGAAGCCTCTAGTTGTAGAGTCTTGTATCAAACTTTAAAAGATTATGCCTCTTTTACAGACTATGCGTCACACAGTGGTTACTATGGCGCGTCACAACACATGGTCCCCGTAATGCCTCAACGTCACGATACGTCACATACGTCATACCCGTCAGACGTCCACGGCATGTCGGACGTGTACCGAGACTCCATGGTCACCAGGAACAAGTCCACAGAGAACCAGCCTGGTATCTATGGTAACCTTGGTAACCATGGTCACCAGGTAGGAGGCGGTAACGGCATCACCGAGGGATACTCAGCGCACCATGGTGAGTTGGCCAATTGGGGCTGCATATATCACTAAAAATAAACAATTTTTTGAAACAATTTAAATCAGGCTATTATCCATCTCTTCTATTAAAGGTGGGAAAACAACAACCCTAAGGATATTGCCCTATGCTGTATATATATATGCCGAAATATGGTCAACCTCCCGCTTCTGATACACTAAACCAGCACTTGTTACTCATCTGTTTAATTCTTATTTTCAACTTGTTATCAACGGTTTATTTTTCATCTATTCATATTTTATTATTTATCAACAAGAATATTCTTTAATTATTTTTTAATTCTATTTGATCAGTATTTTCAAGAATTTTCATTTTGTTCAGTAATATAATGAGGTCATAAGTATAATTTTGCCACCCAGGAAATGAAATCACTACAGCACCAACTGATGAATTTACTTTTAGATTAGACAATAGAGACAGTATACTAGTAACTAAAAACATCTTGAGTATTATCACACTATCATTATATTCCCCCTCTTCTGTTTCAGGGGTCTCACACAACGACTACTCGATGGTGCTGGGCTCGGGAATGGCGTGTAGCATGGGTCTGACGTCGTACGACCACAACATGACGTCACACTACGACGAGCCGCCCCCACACCTCCCCTCCATCACCAACATGTTCCTCGCCAACTGAACACATTCTGTAACAAGATGGCGCCATTTAGGTCAATTTCTATGTATTGCAAGAAAGAGACGATATTGATGGCTTCATACGTGGTGTTAAATCTGATCTCTTTCTAGATAAAGACATGTTGGAGATCATCTTTATCCACCGGTGGATAATGGCCGCTGTTCTGATCTAGTCCAGATCAAACGTCTGCTGGAGAGTGACGCCTATGCCCGGGTGACTGCAGACTCGCGCATCCAGTCTCCAACTCCGCTACCCTACGTAGGGACTGGTTGCACTTGGAATGTCAACATTTGTTATGCGCTAGCTCATTTACACTCCCCAATTGTGATTCAGCTATCCCACACAACGTCACCAAATTGCGCCCGGCGAGTGCATTGGTTTTTGTGTTGGAAAGGTATCCAAGTGGGACCAGTCCCTACGGAGGGGGGCGGAGTTGGAGACTGGTGGTATGAATCTGGGGTGACTGAGGCGGGCAGAGACTTCTGCCGCAGATTGGTCAATCACCTCTCTGTACGGAGACGGCCATCTTTATCCACCGCTGGATAATGTATGTTAATTTATGTACTTGGATTTGAGTCTAGACCAAGCATCTGCTTGGAGAGGGACACCTCTGCTGCAGATTTCAGACCCCCAGAGAGGCCTTCTGGTCACTCCCTCTGCTGCAGAATGTGAAGTCTCAAGCTGTTTTGTAACGCGTCAGCCGCCGCGGGAACAATGCACTCTCTGTAACTTTGATGCCACCCGGAGGCTAATTGCAAGTGGCATAATATGAGCAACTGAGTTTGAGTCTACACTATAGACCAATGCAGCAAGGAAGGGTGACTTTTTCATAATAAAGTTGTGGTTACATTGGATTTAGTAGAATCCTTTTAACATGATCAGTGATTGGCCATGTTTGCAAACTTCTCATATCAGAAGATTCACAGAACAATCTTTCAAGTAGTGTATATCAGAATGCAAGATTTTAAGATTATATTTATGTATTTGTCAGTCAAACTTCAGAAATGTTCAAAAACTTTATCAACAACTTTTCTGAAAAGTCACCTTTTCTTACTACATTGGTCTTTATAAGACTGTATACAGGTTTGAACCTCTCTGAGTTTAGATTTCTCAGAGGACCAGAGTGGTTTCAAGCCAACTGGTACACAATGTTTGAGCATGCCTGGACTGGAGGCACGGCTAGTTTTGATCTCTTTGCGTGGGTCAAGTGTCATTATTACTTCTTATTTCTTTTAAATACAAGATTTTCTATGCTTAACTATAGGAAGGGCCGTATTTTCTTCATTAAATGACTTGAAAAAATAAATGCAAATGCCAACTACATTGATATGTCTCTGCCTCATCGGGGCTGGGGCCATATCCCACTCAGCCTGCGGCTTTATGGGATATGCCCACAGCCCCCACTCGTGAAATACGGCTAGGACAGTATCAATGGGCATTGGCATTTGTCTATATATTTGTCCCAGATGTATAGAAATATTAAACCTGAAAATTATTGTTCGCGTAAAATTAGTTATATGTTGTATCATAATAAAACCGAGAATCATGAACTTAGAGGTGGTCATTGAAATAATTGCAACATTATATTGATTGATTGCTGCGAACACACTGTATCATAACTTTATATGTTTGTAACCTCATACGACTGGTGCCTATGGGGTTTGGCCCTTTATATTCAACATTCCGTCCACGATGTTGTGCTTATGATAATCCCTTTTTAGTTCTCCATTTTTAATAGTATGTGCTTTATTTTATTTGTAATATATATTTTTGCATCAACTGAACGTAATAATAGTTTTAGGCGTGTGCTTTTTATGATAAGTGTAGAAGGATTTTTCCTTTGGTGGTAAGAAATATATATGTAGAATCAACGAGTCTTAATATATAGAAGTTTGTGTTATGTTTTTATTTTATATTAATAAGCTCCAAAGGTACATTTTTGCATCATGTTACATATATTAACATGTCAGATCTCTCCATTTAAATGGACACTTCTGGAGTGGGGGGGGGGGGGGGGGGGTGCATACATGTTATTTAAAGATGGTATCCAAGGCATAGGGTGATACAAACTGATTATGTGTGCGCCAAATGAAATAATTTCATTTAGAATTTATACGCTTTATTATTTATATTGGTATGTCGCAGAGTTTAGATACTGACAACATGTTTTACCTTGTTATCATTTTACAGTACTACTGTTCTTCTAGTCAGTACAATGTGATACTATTGACAAAGATGTGAACTGTTGCTAATCGAATTGTATATAATAATTATTAATGTCTACATTAAAAAATCAAGTATTCATGATTATCAAGATGTTACTGCTTATGATTTTATTTAACAAGTGATTTAAATGAATATTGTAATAATGATTGTCATGAATAAACATCATTTATGCAACTTTCTTTTGTCTTTCAATATTTCTTATGAATGTACTCTTGATAGGATGATGGGCAACTCTGAATACTGAACTGGACATTCGGGGTCGAAATTAGACCTCTGTAAGATACACTTCTGTGGCAATATATACGGGCGGCATTTCTTTTATCAGAATTCTGTGAGGGCTCTTGTGTAGAACATATCATATGTACACCTCCATCATCTGTCACAGTCACACTCGACACAGCACTTTAACCCTTTAAGGGCGGCATGATACCTTAATGCACCATGCCCTTGATCGTCATGATACATGAATGCAGCCCTGGTGAGTAACTCACCAGGGCAGCATTCATGTATCATGACGACCCAAAGGCTCAGCATGATGCACTAATGTAGGACCGGCGAGTTACTTGCCGGGGCTGCATTGGTGCATCATGACGACAAATGTCATTGTTTAGCGACATCCATCCTTAAAGGGTTAATACACCACGCCCTTTTTTCCTCATGATGCATGAATGCAGCTCAGGATGAATCCACTAGGAAGGTCTTCAGTCATGCATCATACTGACTCTTTGGGAATGTATCAAGAGGATTGGCATGATGCTCTAATGAAAGCCTGGTGAGTTACTTGCTAGGGCTGCATTTATGCATCTCAATGACTAAGGGAATAATGCGTCAAAAGCATTACATGATCCTCAAGCCACACCTTTTTAAAAAGTCTGTTTCCGGTGGAGCGGTTGGGCTAAAAAAACTGACCCGGTCGGCCGCAAAATCTTTTTTTCTCCTAAATATATTTTTCTCCCTTTTAATGCAGTGTATTAACCTTAAATCAATATTTCTCTTCCCTCTCTGTCAGACCCATATCAGCACATAATACAGCTGTCACTATAGCCGGACATTTCAAAGAGATAAGTCATCAAGTGTTGGATACAATGTACTTGTAATGACTATTAGTCCCCAGTAAAAAAAAATAAAAATAAAATCCCGGCGGGGTGGCCTGGATAAGAAATCTCAACTGGCTGCTCCACCGGAAACAGACTTTTTATTAAAGTGTGGCCTTTTAGAAATAAAACAATATCACTGAATATAACAAAATGATAGAACAAAGGCTATGTTTTTAACTTCTTTGTGGCTATGTCGTCCGCTTCACTTTCCCGCTTCTTGGCTGACGGTTCGTCCTTGGTGTTGTCGGCCGTGTTTCCTGATGCTACGTTCTCCTTGCACTACAAGGAAAAGGAAAGGATTTAAAAATTAGTTTCAGGTCAACACTAATTATATTAAGGAGATAGGGTTACTGCACGTGAGACAGCACGTGAGACGGGTACAAAGTTCTGCAGTCTGCCTTTGAAATCCCTGGAAGGGTTGAAATTTATCGTGATCGACCCCTATTAGCTAGCTAGCTGGCTTTTTCACCAAAAGGGGTTATTTTGTTGATGTCTACCTATAAAGCACCCCCCCTCAAATACTGACAACATCACTCTGTTGTAATGAAACAATTTGCCACTGCCTTATTAATGAATTTATTTCTAAAAAATGCAAGACACAATAGGAGAAATCAGCAATGAATGAATAACAAAAATCTGATGAAAATGTAATGGCAAAAAATATTAGCTTTAATTATAATACCCTACCTCATTTTCCATGGCATGTTTTTTGGTCCACTCCTTGGCGACCTGAACGTATTGAGGCCTATTGTACTTGTATTCATTGGCCTGAAATCATAATGAAGAAGAAATTAAATGTGTGCGTAGCCCTTCACATGCACTACTGCTGTAGACAATTTACCACCCCGACAGTTCCGGTTTAAAACCAGTAGCCGTGCAGCGTTGTCGCTGCATTCCAATCCACCCCTAGCTGGTCTCATCTTCCGCCACAGTGTGCCGAATAACGCCGGCACGCCGCCTTTTCGGCACACTGGTTTTTGCGACCGTGTTTAATCTCAATGGCCGGCCATGATCTCAGCTTCCTAATGGTGAAAGAATTTTTCAAATCGGCCAATAAGAAGCGAAGATAGGGCCATATTTGTAAAATTAAATGGTTTTTCAATTTCTTTTTGGCTTGCACAGTATAAAACAAGTTATAATGAAGTTTATGAAGGTACCTTGAAATATCAAAATTCATATGGCCTGCTTGAGAATGAAATGGCCTGCAGAAGACGCCAAGACGCAAGCCACCTTGGCCTGCGTTGAGAAAAAGTTTTTGGCAACACTGCGCCATGTTAGATAGCGTTAATTAGAAAGCGCCGCTCAGAGCGGACCACATGGTTACTAGTCTCTAAGTGAGACCATCTAACCACAGCTCGAACTCAACTTCCATGACCTTTCCTCTTGTTTCAGACTTCTGGTTTAACGAAAATAGATTTAGTGAGGTGTTATGGCCCCATAGTATACCTATGGACTCACCAGGTTTACATCATTGCATCTTGACAAGAAATGACACTGCATATTATAGCACTATGTGGCCCTTAAAGGGTTAAAGAATTCACAGGACTTACAATGTCGGCCATGAGGGGTCCTTAAAGGGACACATACAACATCAGTTCTTAAAGGGACACTTACAATGTCTGCCATGAGGGGGTCCTTAAAGGGACACATAAAACATCAGTTCTTAAAGGGACACTTACAATGTCTGCCATGAGGGGGTCCTTAAAGGGACACATACAACGTCAGCCCTTTAAAGGGACACTTACAATGTCTGCCATGAGGGGGTCCTTAAAGGGACACATACAACGTCAGCCCTTTAAAGGGACACTTACAATGTCGGCCATGAGGGGTCCTTAAAGGGTCACTTACAATGTCGGCCATGAGGGGTCCTTAAAGGGACACTTACAATGTCGGCCATGAGGGGGTCCTGAACCCTTTAAGGACGGCATGATACCTTAATGCATCATACCCTTGGTCGTCATGATGCATGAATGCAGCCCTGGCGAGTAACTCGCCAGTGCTGCACATAAGCATTAAAGGGTCACTTACGATGTCTGCCATGAGGGGGTCCTTAAAGGGACACTTACGATGTCGGCCATGAGGGGGTCCTCCGGGTTGGGTTCTGCCATCAGGAGGTGGATGGTGGTCAGTAGCGTTGAGATGTTCAGCGACGGTTTCCACGCACCCTGAAAATAGAAAAGATTTTAAGTTTTACATTTCTTTATAGGGTTTGTGACAGTTATATATCCGCTTACTATCCAGGTAGTAAAATCGTTTCTTTTGAATATTTACAAATATATCATTAGATTTTAGACCATGTTATTTTGATTTTTGATAACTCGGATTACTCTACACTACATTAGTGTGTGTATAGGCAAAGAAAAGAAGAAAGCTCCCCCAAATAAGATTTTTCCTAATTTTGGTATCAGATCCGATGTAAATCATGACCTCGGAAAAACATCTCCCAAAAAAAAACTCTTGCCAGTTCCCCACCTTTGGGGCACCCTATAAGTAGGGACCACAAGCGAATTTGAAATAAAAGGAATAAAATTATTTTTCGAATTTGATCAGAAAGCTGTGAATATTGGGATTTCAGATATGTTAGTTTGGTTATTGTGAGATATAATAAGAAATTGCAGTAGTATTTACCCAAGAAAAAATAATAAACCATTTCCCCAAAGATCAGACCAAATCTGCTAGCTGCTCTTTGTGACCAATATATCTTCATTGGGGCAGTATCTATGCTACCAATGTATCAGGTACACCTTTATATACAATTCACAATTCAAATCTAATACAGTGCACCTTTCATGTATTAAGAATAAGCAATATTAATGCTTGATAAATCCATACCTGCCTCTCATTGTACCATGTTGACCCCTGGTCAGACCAAAAGGCAATGAGGCCTGACTGATAGCCTTTGGTCTCAGAGTGGTACTCTCCAGTAACACAGCCCAAGGGCAGGGTAAGGCACTGAGGGGTGAGGTGGGTGGAGTGGCAATTCACCTACTATTTTGGATAGGGTGGAAGGTAAGTTGATTGTTATGGTATTTGGGGGAGGGGGTTAGCCCAAGGATTTTTTCTTGTAAAATCAATATTTATTTTGGGCTCATCTAATGGGCTTAAATCAGATTGCAGGTCTGTAGCAGACTTTTGAATCTGTATTACTGTGGAATTCCCATAACCGCCATCTAATTATTTCTATATGAAAAATGGCTTTTTATGTGGAAATACCCTGTTTAGAGGGGGAATATTCAAAATAAATATTACTTTTTACGATGGGGGTTAGTTCAGAGTATTCTAAGTATTCCTGCTATTTCAGAATTATGTTATGTCTTTTACATTCAGTGTAAAAAGAGCCCCCGTATATCCATAAAGCAGCAGTTGATTTCTGATGACCTCAATAAATACACTCGACCTGCCACCTGCAGTGCCTTGTGGTCCCTGCGACACTAGGGTACTGGTTGGGGTTATAGGGAAATTCAAGGTAAACACTACTGGTCATATTCACACATTATCTGCCTACCTTGGGTGGCATCTTCAAGCTGTCCAAACATATCCTGCCAGCGTTGTCGATGTTTGGGTGGTAGATCGGGGTCACAAAACGCACCTTAGGTGGCTCAAATGGATACCTGGTAATTAAAAATGATGAAGAAATAAAAAGATACTGACAGTTTGATTATATTCTTGGAGCGGTTGGATTCAATATGTCGACCCCTCCTAAGTCTTTTATAGGAGGTGATGGAGGACAAACGACCTAAATATCATTTTGGAATTTTGCTACCAAATTTTTATCTTTTAATACTGAAATTTTCCCCCATAATTTTAAGACAAATTGCAAAAGATAAATAATTAAAATGAAACGACCTACAAATCCTTATTTTGGGGCTATGTTTTATACCTGAACACAACTTTTTTAGGTAAAACAAAAAGGCAGATCCTTAGGGAGGGTTCATTATTTATGGCAGGGGGGGTGAGCGTTTGGCAAATCGAATACGTCAAAAATAATTGGCCCCCCCCCCTCGGAATAGGTTGAAAAAAAAAGGCCCCCCCCTCGGAATAGGTTAAAAAAACAACGCCCCCCCCCCCCCTTCAGTGGGCCTCACCCTGGATCGTTTTCAACTTTATTACAAAAACGATAGTGGTGTCTACTAATTGTATGCATTTAATCATGGGCACTTTTTTACCTACAATTTACTACCTTGCAACAAATACATCCATTCGTAAGGTGTTTTAGTGTAAACGTCTCATGATACTCGCTGGTGAGCGATAATAGTCAAACCTCAGACACTCGACTTACATACCGTTGAGTTTAAGGGCCCCAGTGCTTATAAATTGGAAGCTCCCATACCCTCAGTGCTTACATGAGGCCGGCACTTTTTTGAAGACTGACAAAACGGTGGGCTATTCTGAGTGTTAAAAGTGATGCAGTGAGAAATTTGCTGGGAGTTTGAGGAAAATTTTAGAAAATTTTGAAAATATTGACATAATTTGGTAAAATATAACACAGGCTGTTACCAAAATTTGCGACATTTCAACATACTAAATTCGCGACATTTTTAGGAATACCCCTAAAAAAAAAGCCCCCCCCTAAGAATAGGGTAAAAAAAAAAGGCCCCCCCCCCTTTGAATACCCCTAAAAAAATTTGCCCCCCCCCTCAAATGCTCACCCCCCCCCTGCCATAAATAATGAACCCTCCCTTACCTCTCTGGTATTGTGACCTCCAGTTTGAATAGGCCTCCTTCATACGGTGTCTCCTCGCCACCCATTATTTCTGTAACAAATAATTTAAAAAAAGTTACATGACGGTATCAAATAATAATAAATATCATATTACTATATAATATTAGGCCTACCGTAGGCCTACACATAATGTAGGCTAATTGGAGGTGGAAGGGGGGGGGGGGGGTTGATCGCTCAGGGTGTTCAGATATCTAGATATATTAAATATATATTATTTAACAACTAATTTCTGACTTTCACTTCAACCCTTTGACAAAGCCTGAAGCTTTGTAAAATAATTGTTATTAATGTACTATTTGTGAAGAAAAAACAACATACAAGTAAGTTTCAAAAATCCAATTGTGGCGGTTGGCGCGCGTCTAGATGCGACGACACAGAGTCCACCTACAGGGGTATAGGCATACTAACCAAATGAGACAGAGCTGCATCCTGGCAGTAGCAGCGGTCACTACAGGGTGTTCCAGATACTGACCCCAATATACTCATGTTAAACTCCGATTAACATAGAAGTTCATAGACAATTAATAGGGTAGAGATCTACCGGATATAAAATATTTGCTCAAAATATTAAATGATAACTCCTTGACCTGGGCCCTGGGGAAGTGGGGTGGGTAGAGAGAGGGCAACTACCGGATAACTTAGGGAGTGCTCATTTTTTAACAACAGGGGGGGTGGTGGATTTGGGGGGGGGGGTAAAAAATCTCACCGCCCCCCCCGCCCTGTTGTTAAAAAGTGAGCACTCCCTTAGCTAATGAAAGAATAGTCTTATGTGTGTGTGTGTGGGGGGGGGGGGGGGGGGGGTGACAGAGAGCACCCCCCCCCCCCCCCCCGGGACACGAGTGATAGTGGACTCACGGGCTTCCAAATTATCGATGTTGTCCTCCCCCTTGGGACTACAGGAGATTCCGTGAGGCGGGTTCTGTGCAAAGATCTGCAGTTCTCGCTTCATTCTCGCCGTGCGCTGCATCGCTACTGACTGTCACACTTCTAAGCTGAGGGAAACTCTCTAAATTCAGTTTTTAAACTTTAAAAAGTTGTCCCACTTGTCACTTTTGCCAACTTCCGCGCGCTTTCCCCAAAACGGTGACGTCACACGTAAACACACACTCTCCAAGCATTGGCAGATTCTGCTGCCCTTTGTGACTACAGAAAAGTGGAAACTCTGTTTGAAGAGTCCAACGTACACAAGTTTCAGTGACGTACTTCACACCGCCGAACCGGACTGACACGTTTTCTTGGCATTTTATGGGACAATTTTGCAATAAATATAAGAATATGGAGGCTATCGAAGATGACAATGTTGCCGAGGGAGAGGAGGAGGTAGAGGACGACGATGAGGAGGAATTGGAAGAAGATTCTGAAGAGGAAATCGAAGAAAATCTACCAGAAATGCGTTCACTCCATTGTGACATTCCGTGTTCAGTTGTGTTTCGGTCGATGACGAAGAGGGAGGTGGATTTATTTTGGGTGGATTACAAGGGAAAACTTGTCAAATACGCCACTCTCAAACCTGGCAAGAAATACAATGTGACGACATTTGAGACGCACCCCTGGTTGTTTAGAGACGCTAGCACGAGTGCCGTGCTACATGGCAATGGGGAAGAAGTATTTATGCCATTTTCCAAAGTTCTCGATGACAACAACGACGAAGATGAAGACGACGATTTCACTGTCACTGTACAAGTCGGAATTCCAGGTAAGACCTAAACCCAACGCTAGGTTATAGTAGAAAACTATATCCAGCATCAGATCGACTAATATTAGTCATAAGTCATTAAGTGATTGTGACGGGAATTCCCTTCAAAGTTTAACTTTACTTAGTAAAACTAAAAGCCTTAAAAATGGGGCGTGGTCGATGACCATTTCATATACCGGTACGCATATATATCCAAACCTAGGCTAGGGGTTGACACTTAAAGTATTAAGTATTTGCAGACCTGCTAACACCTGGCTTCCCCACCTGCCCTGCCGACTCCCCTTACCATCACAAACACCTAAACTCTTAACTATGGCATAAGCCTTATGATAAGGTGGCAGAATTATTGGGTTGATATGAGACCGTTAACCAGTTATTTTTTCACTTTAACTTTACATAATCACTTGATTCAAAAAGCAAATCTACTTCATTTAACGAGATCTATCCATTGCGTGTATTATAGAATGCACAGACCAAACCCTTAATATATAGGTATTAAGTGCCTACCATTTGTCAATGTGAATTTCTCCTTTACATTTATACCATTATATTCTAGCTGAAACCATATTTTGTAATAGTCTATTTTTAATACTGTGTCGCTGAGTTTACTGATTTTACTATACTATAGTGACAGAGACGACCAGGCCGTGCCTATTCCTTTAACATTAAATACGGATACTTAGATCAGGGATACAGGGATCATATTTTTAACAAGGGGGGGGGGGGGGGGTATATTTTGCATGGACGCGCGAATGTAATGGTTGTGGACTCTAAAGTCGACAGGGCGACATGGACCTTTTTTGGCTTAGTGACATGCGACATGAGGAATATAAGAGATGGTGACATGGGACATAGGTTTTTATTAAAATCGACATGGCGACATGGCCGTTTCTTAAAATCGACAGGGAAAATTGGGACCCCCCATCCAGACCCCCAATGTATCATATGATGTACCATGTTGTTGCTACCAGTGTTTGTACCATGTTATCCGGTACATGTTGTACTTACAGTGTACGGGTTGTTACAGCGGTGCGTGGAGGAGTGCGCGCGGCTCTACGGACATCACAACGTGCCCGACATGGAGCTCCCCGTCTGTCTCAAGGTCATCCTCCTCACCCACCAGATGAACAAGGTCATACCCTGCAGTCTGTACGACAGGTATGAGGAGGACTAACCCTCCAAGGACAGCAGAGTGCTTTAATGTACCATCAGATGGATAGGGAAATACCTTCAGCTTCAGTCAGTATGACAGGTATAAGGAAGACTAACCCTCCAAGGGCAGCAGAGTCTTTTAATGTACCATCAGATGGATAAGGAAATACCTTCAGCTTCAGTCGATGTGACAGGTATGAAGAAGTCCAACCCTTTAAGGGCAGCAGAGTGTTTTAATGTACCACCAGATAAGGACATACCATGTAGTTTGTACGACAGGTACGAGGAGGACTAACCCTTTAAGGACAGCAGAGTGTTTAATGTACCACCAGATAAACAATGAAATACCATGTTAGGCTAACCATGTAGACTGTACGAGAGGTATGAAGAAGTCTTACCCTCTAAGGGCAGCAGGGTGTTTTAATGTACCGCCAGATGAACAAGGACAATGTGAAAAGCTATCCCGGGTTGTGTCTTGGTATGTTCGCCTTGGTTGAAAAGTTCAAATTGAATTTGTTGTTGAGTCACGGTGTTATCACAACGAACGGTCGTCATGGAAACCGGGTCCATGTGATTCACTTCCAGTCAAGCGATAACAAAGACACGAGGATAGTTATAGTGGCATTCTGGCTACGCCAAGAATACTAACCATCTGTGTCGCGAGATCTTACACAGGCCATTTGTCTTCTACACAGGCCATATTGACCCATAGATGTTGATGTCATATATTGTACTTCATACTATCTAATATAAATAATACCAATTGTAATGCTTCTTAAACGACAGCGAACAAAATTGTTTTGAAAATGCTTACATTTTGTGAAAAAATACCTTTAACAAATGGTGGATCTCAGATTCTGATAGAGATATCTTAAACATTTTTTCACTGGTGGAAAGCTGATGTCATAGCTGGCCATTCTGGCCGCTGTGCAAGAACCTTACACACGCCATTACGTTTTTACACAGGCAAAAGCCGGTGTGCCGGTGATATTTAGGCAACACTGCCTTGTTATAGAGTAAGACCCCTGACTGTCCGGGGTGAGTCGCGTAAATTCCCGCGTATAACCCGTAAGGGAGATTAGAACATTAGGGTGCGGGCTGTATGAGGATTATAAACTTGCTTACAGCATTAACACTTTAAAATTGGTGCTTTCATGTCCATGGAGAAATCTAATTGCATTTATTATGTAAAATAATTTAAGAAAAACTTGAAACTTAACGTCCACCCTCTGCACAACGCACACGGACTTGAATCTCACTGAAACTGAATATAACATGAAATAATACGTCTTCACCTTCACAGTGTAATCTCTTTGTATGTTTTTACTGAATCTATTCAGATACATCTTAAGCTTCTCCCCATCTTGGAGCTTGTGAGATAACACTGTTAATACAGTATTGTAATGCTGCTTAGTTAGATCATAATTATCCATCTATAAAAACTGTTCACCTGTTTGTATTTTGTTCTGTGGTAGTAGCTTATGATTTTGTAAAAAAAAAAAAAGACCTTAAACGTGTCACATGATATAGAAGTACGGTAATGGTTTATTGTTACTGGATGTTGTTATATGTTAGAAGAAGGGAACTGTTCTGTGCTGTAGAATCTCCATTGATTCTATATTCTATATCCTGGTATATATACATGATAGTATATGAAGGAGACAAACTGAAACGACGTCTATGTCCTTGGTACCTGCAGTATAGTATATATGTAGTGGGCATACCGGTAGTAATTACCCCATTCAGGAAACATGTAATCTCACATTGTGGTGTAAGATGTCAGTATTGTGTTTGTAGAAAAGTCAACATGACTTTTTGTCGCCTAAATCATTATATTATTAACCATTTAAGGATGACATGATGTTAAAATGCACCTTTTTTTATTTGTCAGCATGATGCTCCGCCAGCAAGTAACTCACTGGTACTGACCCATTGATGCATGATACATAAATGCAGTCCTGGAAGGTTTAATTGCTACCGCATCATTTATGCATCATGGCGACAAAAAATCAGAGTGCATTAAAGCATTAGTGTATCGATGTATACATACCTGTTGGTCATCCTATATGTAAGACGTAGCATACTTTAGTGAGATAATATTGATGTATGAGGTGGCCAGATAGGTAATGCTTTTTAAGTTTATAAACGTATACTATGGTGGCCCTGGAGGCTCACGTAAAAAAAAAATTAAAAGTGAATTTTTTTTTTCAAAGTGAATTGTTTTTTTTCAAAGTGAAGTTGTTTTTTTCAAAGTGAAGTTGTTTTTTTCAAAGTGAAGTTTTTTTTCAAAGTGGAGTTTTTTTTTTCAAAGTGATGGTTTTTTTTCTAAGTTATGTTTTTTTTTCAAAGATTTTTTTTTTTTTTTGTCTTCAGAAAAAAAAAAACTTTTTTCAAAATGAAAAACTCACTGTCACTGTCAAGCTGATGGATGCCAACTTGTGACAGCTATCCTTTAGCATTGGGATGCACTACATGTGGCAATTTATAGGATCCTGTGTGGAAATTTACACCGGGTAAGTGGCCCGCATGATTACTGGCCTTGGGATAAAGACATCCTTGCCCATTGGCGCCTTTCAAGTGGCCCTTTCCCAAGAAATTGGCCCTTTGGCCCGGTAAAAATGTATGACAGGTATCCTTTAACATTGAGACTCAACATATTATAGCATTGTTATATAGGATGCTAGGTGATAGCTGCCTGTTGAGTGGTCAATTTGCCTGTTGAGTGGCCATTTGGCTGCCGTAACTGGCCCCCGTGACTGGCCCCTGTGACTGGCCCCCTGTGACACCTTGTGACAGCTATCTTTTCACAATGGAATGGAGTATGTTTATGTGGGCATTCATTGGATCCTATGAGACCAGGTGATAGATAAGCCTGCATGAGAACGGTAGAATATTGGCCCATTGGTCCATTTTCAAACATGCCAAAAAACACTAAAAAGTTGTTATTCAGGAAATTGGCCAATTTGGCGAGAAAATAGGTCAGAATCTCAAAAAGTCGATTTTGGGGAAATTTGTAGATTTGGCGAGAAAATGGGTCAGAATCTCAAAAAAGTCGATTTTTCGGGAAATTGGCCAATTTCACTATAAATTTTTTCTTTACGTGAGCCTCCAGGGTCACCATAGTATACGTCTAGATTATCGTAGATATCCCAGATGTTGCTTATGAAGAGGTGGCGGTATTTGACTTACTAAGAATCTATGACTGATTATATCGGTAACCCAAGTTAGTTTGAGATGCGATAGCCATTATGTAATTTTTATCAAACTGATTATTTCAAGAATATGCTGGCATATTATTATAATGTTTGATTATGATCCTGACAGACTTGAGTGTTTTGTGATAATCGCTTACCCTGTGATAGCAAAGGTTTCTTGTTTTTTTTTCTAATGAAAACTCTAGCTGTATAGCTCTATAGTCCTAGTTTGTGTTACGTTCACACTTACACTGGTACTGTAAACCCTTTCAGAACGGCATGATGCATTAATGCATCATACTCTTGGTCACATAATGCATGGATGCAGCCCAGGCGAGTAACTCGCCAGTGCTGCATTCAAAAATCATGTTGACCCTATGGGGTTGAGACACTCCCAAATGGTCGTCATGAATAATGATGATGAGGTTTTGGGTCACCGACCGACCCTATCAAAATAGGGCCAACCCTACGTTTTTTATGCAATTTTGAAGAATTTTCCTTATTTTTACCCTTTTTGGGTGAATTTTTGGGTCTTTGGAGAGGTCGGGTAGTACTTTCATGTTAAAAAAAGAAAAGTTTAAAAAAAATCCGACCTACCGACCCTACATTTTCTTGCCATGTTACCTAAAACAAACCTTCTCTTTTTTTTGGCCTGATGAAGCACCAGCGAGTTACTTGTAGAGGCTGCATTGGTGCATCATGACAACAAACGTCCCCTTTTAGCGACATACGTCCCTAAAGGCTTAAAGAAAAAATAATTACCTAGGTTTTGGTATACAGCATTATTTCAAATATTCGCTGAAACATTCCACATCTGCAAAGAATTTGATCACTAATTATATAACGAGCCTTATTAAATCTGAGTATGGTTGAGCTCATTGTTTGTCGTTGTTCAAGTCTTTCAGCTAGTACTGTAGTTTGTCCTGACAGCTCGTGGTCTAACTGCGTGCATCTACCATATTTGACTTAATAGGCGCATATCCCCTAATAAAATCACACCCCCACGTTTGGGCCGATTTAAGACAATAAAACGCCTAAAATGTCAAATTTTGAGCCGAAATAAACTTCTAACTGCTAAAAATATGCCCACAATAATGTGTTCAGCGCACTATATGCGTATTACTTTGAATAAGTTACGACAACAGCAAAATGATTGGGGAAATGGGTTGGGGGTGTGCGCTTGACAATGAAATTTTGTTTTTGTTTTTCTAGCTTAAAATCATTTGTTTGGCGCAGTGTGCGCTTATTACATCAAGTACGGTACTTATTATTTGTGTCTATAATCTGTCAAAAATGTTTTTACAAGATTACATATATTTGAGAATACTGATATTACTGAGTTTACTATATTAGCCAAATAAAATCATATATTACTTTTTTACTCATGATTGTGTGTCATTTATTTCATATACACTATCGACTTCATGATCAATCGCATAGAATAATACGTAATGGAATGTTAACTTTTATATGTAAAAACTCAGGATTTTGACCAACTTTTAAAGGCGACAATCCTCCTTTCTAAAGAAAGTACAGAATCCCCTCGAAAATTGACTAACACGCTTATTCTGTTGAGTATTTATTTCTGCAACATTCATATTTCACACACCAACGTGTCATACATCCATAGGCCGTTATGCAGCTGTAATATCATATACAGTGTCCCATAGACTATAGTACTATGTATTAGATGAGGTAGACGTTTCCAGGACAGGGATAAATTTAAATCATACCACCTAGACTAAGATATGTGGTACCGTTAAACCCCGCCTTTAAGACGGATTAATTTAGGTATTTATTTTTCCTACAAGAAGGATTTCTATCTCAAAATTGGGGGTCGTCTTAAAGGAGGGGTTTTATTATATAGTATCAAAGAGAGGACCATGTTAAGCTATTTTTTCTACAAGACAGGTTTTTATCCCAAAGTAGGGGGTCGTCTTAAAGGCGGGGTCGTCTCAAAGGAGGGGCTGTACGGTATTTGCTCCAATATATGACAGTAAATACAATTCCTTATGTTACATACTACTGAACTACCAGCAGTGCTCGCGCCCCTCACCAGGCGGCGCACCCGTATTACGTCATATCATCGCCCATTGTCCACGGGCAGCGGCAGTGCTAAGCCAATGGGGCATTTCGGTATTTTAGGTCTAGAAGCTTTAATAATTATCATATCAACTAACCAAACACACCTGCATGATCGGGAAGGTTATTCCCAGCGAGTTGAGCACATAAAAGTATAGCATAAGGTAGATACGAGTTGATTCTCTACCACAGCAATGGTAAAGGTATGGGGAGTTGCCCAGCGAGAGACCGCGTATTTTAGGGTTGGTGCGCGATTTTCCCCTGCGTCCTGGTGCTGTTAGATAAGTAGTATACTCACAATATAAACATCCGATCCACAAGGAATGCACCATCAGCCAATATCCTACGTATATTCTCTTCGAAACCCCTAACAGTATATATATGCATTACCTATCATGAAATAAAATAATTATATTCTAATATGTATTTTCTCACAAATACAAAATACATGCCTCAGATCTATGTGTCTATATCCAATCCCTATGTCTATATAACATGTAGGTTGTCTAACTCATTATAATAATCTTAACCCTTTATTAACGACATATTGTCTTAAAGCAGCATTTTTCATCATGATGCCCCAATGCAGTGCTGGCAAGTATCTCACGGACACTGCCTTTGTGCACCATGACCATCTTTTGGGAGTGTATCAACCCCAAAAGGTCGGCATGATACATGACTATAGCGGTGGCGAGTTACTCGTCAGGGTTGCATCATGACCCAATAGGGCACAGCGAGTAAAATCATTATGCCATCCTTAAATGATTAGGCCAAGAAAAAAAGGTGTGTTTCAGGTTACATGGTCTAAAAATCTAAGTAGGGTAGGTCGGACTTTTTTTTTTTTGAATAAATCCTTTTTAATCTTTGGCCTGAAAAGCACCCTAAAATTGACTCGCAAATTTAAGCACAGACTAGCCGACAACGATCTTGACTCGTGGACTGTCAAATTGACTCTGAAATTATCTAAAATATAATTATATTTTCAAAATTGGATGCAAATTTCTAGGGTTGGCCCTGTTTTGTTAGGTAGGGTCAGGTAACCTGAAACGTATCTTTTTTAAAAGAAATTTGGCCTTAAGTAAATACATACTTCCATGCACCGATCTACGTATACAATATCACATACACAAGATGCACCATTAATGGAGGGCAGTGGTCCTACTTTAATATGAAGTTGGTTAGAATGTCAGAAATATACTAACATTATGAAACTTATGTATACACATTGGTCTATCTATCAGACAAAAATGCTATTCCCTCGAGAAGCAGGCATACCTGTGATCTCTCTTCACATAAGCTGTCCAGAGGGCTCATACCTTAAGAGGGGAGGGACATTTTCTACAGGTTGTCAACATTTTGTTCACCCCGTCCTCCTAGAGGGTTTGAATTTTTTTCCCCAAACCCCCGATGGGTCGACAGTCAGGGTGTACGCACCCTTTGAAGGATAGTAATATGCAGGGGTTTTCACTGAAAACAGTGAATACTCCCCCCCTCCCACCACTAACACCACAAGGCGTAATGCTGAGTCTTTGCTGCTCAGCATGTACTCTTTTATTTTTGGCCTAAGGCCGTTTTATTCTGATAACTTGGATTACGGATCCGCCGATGGGAATTTTGGCATATTGCAAAAAGAAATTTATTTTTTTACCCCCCCCCCCCTCCGCTGGGATTTTTTGAGAATTTTAGCAAAAAATAAAAAATAAAGTACATGCTGACTAGCAAACACCCAGAATTAGGCCTTCAAAATTGGGAATATTTGGGAACATTTCTCAATATACCTTCATTTGATAGCCAAAAGAAGACTTTCCATGTTTTTTTTTTCCTTCCGCCCCCTTGAAATTTTCAGTCCTGAAGGGCAGCTTTTTTTCCCTGCCGCCTCCCAAAATAGTGCCCGTAATCCAAGTTATCCAAAAAAGGTGGCCTAAGGGAGTGATCATTTTTTATCAACAGGGGGGGGGGCAAAAAAATTTGGACCCCTTGACCGGGGGGGGGTGTAAAAAATTTGGACCCCTCTTGGGGGGGGGGTAAAAATTTTACTATGCTTCAAAGGGCCCGCCCGGGCGCCGATTTCCGACCCGTAGGGAGGGGTAACAAATTTCGACCCGTTGACCGGGGGGGTGAAATTTTTTTCGCACACTCCGCGCGGAAAACCACCCCCCCTGTTGTTAAAAAATGATCACTCCCTAATTCTCAAAAAAAAAATCCCATTGGGCAGGGTAATGCCAAAAATTCCACCGGCGGAAAAACAATCCAAGTTATCAGAACAAAATAATAATGGAGAACCCTAAGTATCAGTAGATAATGAGTCAGGTCGTCGTGAGAGTGTCCTTGACCTTGACCTTGACCTTGACCTGAGGGTCATGTTGAGTTGCTCCTTCAGACCGTTGTAATCATCTACGGAGTACCGGCGTGACTTCCTGCCCTGCGAATAAAGGTGAATACTGTTTACATATCAAAGATGGGTTAGGAGCTAATTTGGGGTCAATTTTAGTTTTTTTTTAGTTTTTCAACACATTTGTGTTCATAATGTCCATATAAATATGTGTGTAGCTTTTTAAATCATTCTGATACATATAAATCCATAAAAAGTAGAGCAAATCATGGTCGGAATAGGTCAGTGGACCCCACTCTATTAGAGAAAGGGGTCCCCTGACCTGGTTATCATGCATTTACAAGTATCGGAATGATTTAAAAAGCTACACACATATTTATATGGACATTATGAGCGCAAATACGTTGAAGAACTGAAATATAAAAATCGGCCCTAAATTAGCTCCTAACCCATCTTTAAAAAGGACATGTGTACGACTTTTCCGCTTATGCCAACAAAATAAAAGGTATGTTTCAGGTTACATGGTCTGAAAATCTGGGGTAGGAAGGTCGTTCTTTTTTCTTTTTTCTTTTCTTTTTACTCAAAAGTACCCAGAAATTGAATTGTGAACTTTTGTGACGACTTGCGGACAACATCCTTACTCGTAGACTATAATGTTGACTCTCAAATTGCTCCAAAATGACTTAAAATATAAATATCTTCTAAATTGAATAACATTGTTTAGGGTTGGCCCTGTTTTGTTATTAGGGGCGGGTAACCTGAAACACTTTTTTTTTTTAAAATTTGGCCCTATAAATATTCCATGGATGTCTCCTTGGCTATATATATCCCGTTAACTTTTAGGCTAGGCTCCTTATAGAAAAATGCGAGCCTCATAATTATAGTAGTCTAGGGGGAGTGGGCTATAAATGTACAACATAAAAATTATACAATGGAATGTAGTGGAAGGCGTTGTATGTAGACAAGAAACTAACCCTTCAAGGACGTGTGTCGCTAAAAGATGACATCTGTCATCATGATGCATCAATGCAGTCCCAGTGAGTAACTCGCTGGTGCTGCATTGGTACATCATTCTGAACCTTTGGGAGTGTCCCAACACCTTAGGATTGCCATCATGCTTGAATGCAGCAATGGCAAGTTACTCTTCAGGGCTGCATTCATGCATCATGACTAACAAGGGCATGATGAGTTAATGCATAATGCAATGTATCCCATGATTATTCCAATCCCAAAATTATATAAACCTTAAAAGTATCCTCAATATAAATTTCATGTCATATCAATTGATCAAGGCACTTTCGATATATTTTATTACAATATTTGGTTAGAGCATCATTTTTAAAATGCTAAATTCTATCTTAATGCTATCATATCTACCTTATTGAGATAGATACCGAAAAATATGGTCGGTCAATTTTAGGCTTCATTTCCAGTTTCATTTCGAGTAGGAATATCTACATGATTATTACAGATTTTTAAAGCTTATGCCGTACCACAGAGTCCAGAAAACACCTGAAAGATATTCCGGTAAAGTAAGAGTCAATAGTTTAAAAGTGACTTGATGTCTGTTTTACCTTGGGTAGCATGGTGCCTTGTGTGTGTGAGATGGGTTCTGCGTCTGGGGGGTGCTCTGTGTTGTATTTTAGCTTAATGCTCACTGTTCTTTCTGTCATGATGGATGAGTAAATAAATGAATAAATATGTATTAATGTCTTAGGATATATAATTAGCTGTCTTATCTATGTTCAATATATATATATATAGGTGCCATGTGAGTTTGAGTTTAAATACTTTCTATTTGATTGAGATGAGATTCTCCATCTTATGCAAAACTATTTTGTACCTATTTTGACGCAAAACTGACTTCCTTTAGGGACTGTTCATTTATGAATTACAGCGGCGCGAAAATTGTTTACGCCCCACCCGTCAACAGAACTAGGAATAATATTATGCCTAAAAATGGGCATGTTTTTAATGTCTCCCCTCAAGAGGGGTCAAAATCCTCTAACTCTCCTCCACAAACCCACCATCCCCCCTGTAACTAATAAATGAACACTCCCTCACCTCGAAAGTGTATTTGATAAAATCAATGGTGATAAAATACTGACCTGTTGCTGGTCTTTGTCTGGGAGTGACATCATCAGGCTCAGGCTGGATGATGTCATGTCCTGTGACGTCATGTCCTGTGATGTCATGTCCTGTGACGTCATTGATGTCTAACCTCTGGGGTCGTGCTCTTGGAGGGCATGTGTGAGGACGCTCATCATGCTTCCGGGAAACGATGACCTTGGCCCCCGGCAGAGGTCGCACTCCATTCTACAGAAAAAAGGACACACTATACTACTAATACCCTGCCCCTAACACCACTTTCTGTACTACTCACACACCCTAACCCCACTTCATGTACTACTCACACCCCCTGCCCCTAACACCACTTTCTGTACTACTCACACACCCTAACCCCACTTTCTGTACTACTCACACCCCCTGCCCCTAACCCCACTTTCTGTACTACTCACACACCCTAACCCCACTTTCTGTACTACTCACACCCCCTGCCCCTAACACCACTTTCTGTACTACTCACACACCCTAACACCACTTTCTGTACTACTCACACACCCTAACCCCACTTTCTGTACTACTCACACACCCTGCCCCTAACACCACTTTCTGTACTACTCACACACTCTGCCCCTAACCCCACTTTCTGTACTACTCACACACCCTAACCCCACTTTCTGTACTACTCACACACTCTGCCCCTAACCCCACTTTCTGTACTACTCACACACCCTGTCCCTCACCCCACTTTCTGTACTACTCACACACCCTAACCCCACTTTCTGTACTACTCACACACTCTGCCCCTAACCCCACTTTCTGTACTACTCACACACCCTGCCCCTCACCCCACTTTCTGTACTACTCACACACCCTAACCCCACTTTCTGTACTACTCACACACTCTGCCCCTAACCCCACTTTCTGTACTACTCACACACCCTGTCCCTCACCCCACTTTCTGTACTACTCACACACCCTAACCCCACTTTCTGTACTACTCACACACCCTGCCCCTAACCCCACTTTCTGTACTACTCACACACCCTGCCCCTAACCCCACTTTCTGTACTACTCACACACCCTGCCCCTCACCCCACTTTCTGTACTACTCACACACCCTAACCCCACTTTCTGTACTACTCACACACCCTGCCCCTAACCCCACTTTCTGTACTACTCACACATCCTGCCCCTCACCCCACTTTCTGTACTACTCACACACCCTGCCCCTCACCCCACTTTCTGTACTACTCACACACCCTGCCCCTCACCCCACTTTCTGTACTACTCACACACCCTGCCCCTAACCCCACTTTCTGTACTACTCACACACCCTGACCCTAACCCCACTTTCTGTACTACTCACACACCCTGCCCCTCACCCCACTTTCTGTACTACTCACACACCCTGCCCCTCACCCCACTTTCTGTACTACTCACACACCCTGTCCCTCACCCCACTTTCTGTACCATTCACACACCCTGCCCCTCACCCCACTTTCTGTACTACTCACACACCCTGCCCCTCACCCCACTTTCTGTACTACTCACACACCCTGTCCCTCACCCCACTTTCTGTACCATTCACACACCCTGCCCCTCACCCCACTTTCTGTACTACTCACACACCCTGCCCCTCACCCCACTTTCTGTACTACTCACACACCCTGCCCCTCACCCCACTTTCTGTACTACTCACACACCCCGCCCCTCACCCCACTTTCTGTACTACTCACACACCCTGCCCCTCACCCCACTTTCTGTACTACTCACACACCCTGCCCCTCACCCCACTTTCTGTACTACTCACACACCCTGCCCCTCACCCCACTTTCTGTACTACTCACACACCCTGCCCCTCACCCCACTTTCTGTACTACTCACACACCCTGCCCCTTACCCCACATACTGTCAAGAGGACGGTGTTGTTGGCAGGGTGGCTTCTGTCCCCACCCCGAGATGGGTCAAACTCTTTTTGTACCCCTCTTAAATCAACCCCATCCCCCCATTTAAGATGGCTGGCGGGACTTTACCATACTTATCTGAGATGTTCTCTCAGAAAAATGTAGAATAATATGATCTTCTCATGAGGGCCTATATATAATGCACCCAAATAAGAACACCCTCCAAAACGCAAATAAATCTCGTGAAATAGGTTTTTGTAAGCCCTTAGCATCATTAAGAAAAGGATTTGGTCAATCTACAATAAGTTTGATTGTACGAAGTACCTTTTAAAAAATGAATACTACTTTAGCATGACATGAAAAGACCTCCTTACCTCTATGGTGACTCGTCGCATGGCGACCGTCCGCGCCCGTGCAGCGCGTGTATCCGCCATCCTGTATGCGCCATTTGTCAGAGATACGTCAGAGATCCAATTACTTATCCTAGACTCCAGGTTGGTCAGTGCTACATCACTCGTCTCCCAGTCGTGGAACTCTTCTGTCTGGGAGGTGAGACTCGAGTTACTGCGGGGTGACGGGGAGTTCCCCATGACCTCTAGCAGGCCTGGGGAGCACACCTTCTCCCCTCGTGATCTCTGTCCGCCAGCAGACCGGGTCTCTAGTCGCCGGTCCAACTGAGCATGCTCAGCGTCCACCTCGTCCTCATCCTGAAAGGTGGAATTAAGGGAGCGGTCATTATTCAACTGGGTGTTAGGCTCAATGGCTTTGAGCCCTTGAGAATGAGTAAATAAATGAATGAATGATTGAATGGGAGGGGAATCTCAGACATTGACAAATTCATCCTTTTAAACAAAGAACTACAGAGTGTAGCACGTTGAACTATGTTATCAGCCTTTTGATAAAGGGCCTGCATAGCGCTTTAATTAACTAAATGCTGACCTTATGAGGTTGAAACACTCATGAAGGCACCAATACAGCACCGGTGAGTTACTTGCCGAGGCTGCATTGGTGCATCATAATGACAAATGTCATCTTTTAGTGACATGCCGTCCTTACTGTGGGTCGCTACTCTTGGGTCAAAGTCACTGGAAGTTAACGGAATCTCGCAATTTTCTTTTTACAGGCAGTGTAAATCATGCAGAAATGGAAATGCAAAGACAAATAGTGGGTCCCGAACTGTTTTTTTAAATACAGAATTTTGAAAAATTGAAGTATTACAAAATGCACAATTTTGCTTGAAACGATCTAAATTCTTGAGTTTAGGGAATGTATGTATGTATCCGGCTATGCGATATTAGCCTATTCTGATAGATTTAAGAATTTGAAGAAATCAAAGGGTAGCAATCCACCTTCAAAGATAAATGCGTCCTACCTCGTCCGTCTCGGTGTATATCCTGATAGAGCTCCTGTTGAGGTCCTCCGCCTCCTGCTGCTTGTCGTCAGTCGGCAGTCTGGGGGAGAGGCCGAGTGGTAGCGACTTGGACCGCGCACCGCGACTTCTACAGCAGAGGGTATAAAGTAGGGTTTTATGTGTTAGATATGGTACAAGTGACTGGCTGTAGAAGTGTTACAGGGTAATTATCCAAGGCGCCAGCCGTGGTAAATTACCATTGGCCACTTAAGCAGCTAGTCATGCATATCATAGGTGAAATCGCAAAAAATAGAATTGTTCATGTCTGCCGTAAATCTACTTAAGTGGCTGTGTTAGAAGGTCCCACCCCTTCTCCAACTTAGTGCAAATGCACATGGGCTATTTGGTAGGGACTCCAGAAAAAAATGAGAATTATTAAAAAGTCAATTTCTTTTCTTCTATTATGTAGAATATAAGAAATATAATGCAAATCTTTTGGATTTTTCTTTCTATCCATCATAGAACCCAGGCAATCATCAGATTTGTGTCAACAAAACCTACCAAGTTCCCCCACTATATCTTCTATATAATTGCTATCTAGATTTGGAGTCAATCTGAAAGGTGGTGTTGCCTATTTGTGTCAGACTGGTGAGTGGGAAGTAGTTATGTAAGGGGTTTGGAGGGCATCTGGAGTACTGGCCAGGCTGGGCCATGATTGACAGACCCTCTTAACATGATCACCCAATACACTGCAAGGCACCTCAGTGGGTGTAAGTATAGAGTAAACAAATTGTCTTAATGACCCAATCATAATCATTTTGATGTTTTGGCCTAGGAACAGGTGAGAGCTTCCTCTGTTTGCTTCCATTCTTTAACACCATATAACAACATATTGGACAATATCACATACAAAGTAGCAACCGGTAGCATTCACAACTTCATAGGGTTTCACCTATTTCTTATATAGATAGCTGCACCAAAATACCAACCTGCTGTGTGCACTGTGCACAGGGG
This sequence comes from Harmothoe impar, assembly GCA_947462335.1. NCBI lineage: Eukaryota > Metazoa > Annelida > Polychaeta > Phyllodocida > Polynoidae > Harmothoe > Harmothoe impar. The sequence continues at coordinate 12,982,479 of OX381711.1, forward strand.
CGCACCTAGCGGATTCCTGGGTCCCTATATTTGGTGGTCAAATATCACTTTTGCCAGCCATGAGTGCACTCGTCAATACTCAAACTAACTGTCCTGACATATGTTCTGACAAAAATCCAATTATAACGACTTCACCGTATCCGTTCTGAAAGACCCTCCTCTTTCAGAAGAACTGAAGTGATTGTAGGCAAATGATGAAGTGCCGAAACTTGTTTGATGACCAGTAGTAAAATTTATTTCACACGATTTCCTGTTGAAAGGTAGGGTAGGTTCACCACTTTCAACCGGTCTGATCCATGTTTTTTCATGAGCTACCTTTCAGGTCTAATTGCTCCTAGAGTTTTATGTGCATATCCTTCAGAATTGAACCAAAATTTAGGTATTGCCCTGAAGAATAACATTCATGATGTCTTACAATGCCATATATCAGTTTACAGTATTTAATTCCATAATTTATCAGAGTATTCGGAATTGCACCTTTTCACCCTAAGTCAGCCAAAATGCACCTTGAGTCAGCCATATAACAACAACCAGAATATGTGGAATAAACCAGTAATTTCCTGATTGGATTGGCTGACATGAATGCATGCATCATATATCAAAATATTACAACTAACAATAGAGAAGAAAACAATTTATTGAATATGGAATAATCAAGACAAAGTCAGTACTGTACCTCAGGTGAATACAACTGCATTATGTGCTATCAATACAAGTAAATATTACTTTTATGAGCAATGAGGACTAAATATAACATTATAGACATGCAGTATGGAGTTCTATTGAATATATCTGGGGCTCTGCCCCCTCACCCCCTTTTCCCACCTCTTTTTGTGTTTCACCCTTGCCCTCTATACACTACACAAGTAGGCCTGCTATCCTTTACCCTCTAGTAGAAGAGGATATTCTAGAAGGAGGAGGTATTCACAAGGATAGGGCGAGAGTTCATAGACAAAAATCAGGGTGAGAGAATTCCAAGGGGGGTTCCAGAGAAGAAAATCCCATGGTTGACTTAGGGTATGAGGTGGCTGACTTAGGGTGAATTCATGGCTGACTTAAGGTGAAATGAGTATACCTTATGAAATCAGTCCTAAATGTAACTTAGGAAATTAATTTTGCTCAATAAATTCATGATTTGTGTACTTTAGATACATATCCAACTCATGAAACCAATTGACACTGTGCATGAAAGGGACAAATACTTCAAATCAACCACCAAAGAGTATGAACCGTGGAGAGATTTTCATTCTCTGTTTGTCAAAACAGGTTAAACAGGGGTACTTCTGACTGAATTTACAGTATGAAAAAGCATAATGATGCAGATGCAATGTGCAGTTTATATTTGGAAAACACTTCAATTCTTAAATTTGTCACCAGATGCATACTGAACTTGTAATTTCATGTCAAAATTGGTTGACTCAAGATGTGAGTTTGACTTAGGGTGAACCTACCCTATAGAACATTTTTGTAAATACCACATTTTGCCAGCTACAAATACCCTCGTCAATTGCAAATATTGCCCTATTGACGAAAATCCAATTCTGACGACTGACGAGTCCATTATGAAAGACCCTCCAGCCCCCCTACCTGTCTTTGGGGTGTAACTCTGTAGCTTTCTTCTTGTTGATCAGACGTTGGGGCTGCTGTGGCGTTTGTTCTGGCTGTAGGAGAGAAGGAAGGGACACTTAGTCTATAGCTTAAAAGAAATATTTCAAATTAACACCAATACATAGACAAAGGTGCACGAGTAGAGTTCCTGACTGAGGATTATTTCACGAGGTGAAGCCGAGTGAAATAACCCTCAGTGGGGAACTCTAGGAGTATTCCGTTGTGTTTATTTCATGTTATTATTAACAATTCTCAAGTTTTGCTTTATGTGACAAAACTGACAAACACCAAGCAATTAATTTCTTTGAATTTTATTTCCGATGTTTACAGCAGTTTTTAAGACTATGACACGACGTTTCGGGCTGGGATGGTATAGTTGTATGCCCTTCTTCAGGTGTGCTTAAAACTCCAATTGGCTCCTCTATTGTACTATTTCGGAGCAGAAATCTGTGGTTGCCATAATATTTGTGTACATTTTGGTAAATACTTTAGTATTTGTAATAATTAACATTTTTCATATTAAATTCATCCTCTGTGGTTGTTATTGATGGGTATAATTTTCAACCCTTAGGTAACATTGTAAGATGTAATTGTAGCAGTATTAACATTTGTGAAGTCTTAGTCTGGTTCCGGGTTTTGGGCTGCAATTCTTGACTGCAGGTCCTTTGGGACTTTGTCGTTTTTGACACAGTTTGCTAGATGTATGGCATTGATGTTCAGCCCTGCTAAGACTGAGTTGTAGTTTTCTTAGTTTTTTGTAATATGGTACTATTTCGGATGGTTTTCTTAGGCGCTCTGTGTTGTTTTGTTGTCCCTGTGTAGATTTGTTTGTTGTTTGTTGTTGGTTCTCCATGTTGTTTTGTTGTTGTCTGTAGATTTCACTGTCGTTCAAAGTCGAACGTACATTGCTTAGGATTCTTTTCTGGATACGGACTGGAGGGTTCCGAGTTTTAGTGGTTAGTTCTATGTAGTACAGCCAACTAAGCTGGAGGGTCTCTTGCTGGTGCGTCAGGATCTAATCAAGATACTGAGTCACTGTGGTATAAGTATTCTCAAGTTTTGCTTTATGTGACAAAACTGACAAGCACCAAGCAATTTTATTTCCGATGTTTACAGCAGTTTTTAAGACTAAGACACGACGTTTCGGGCTGGGATGGTATAGTTGTATGCCCTTCTTCAGGTGTGCTTAAAACTCCAATTGGCTCCTCTATTGTACTATTTCGGAGCAGAAATCTGTGGTTAACAATATTAATCAAAATTCCACTTAATTGCTCTGAAAAGGCAAATTTATCATGGTTAGATGAACAACTTTGGTGATTTGACAGGCCGTGAAATACGGGGTGATGGTTATTAAATACGGCCTTCCTTGGTTAAGTCAATGGGAGTGCCGTATTCACCATGAAATAATAGTGTGTATGCTCTATGGTTAAGGAACAAGTCAAACGGCAGTTTCCAAGTGTGAGAGTAAATTGTTCTTTTTACTTATAGAAGAACACAGTGACAATCGAGCCTCACATTCCTGAATCAGGAAACTAGTCTGTACCAAAGAACTCTGTGTATCTAGACTTAAGCTCGGACTCAACTAGGGCGGCACAGCTGGGTGTGAAACAGGGCATTCTTTTAGGTCCTTTGCTCTCAAATATTTCGCCCTGTTTCGCTGTGTTTCGCCCTGAATGTCGCCCTGAATACCCCCAGGAAGAGGGCGACATTCAGGGCGAAACACAGGCGAAATGAAGCGAAATAAAGCGATGTTTTCTGGAACAAAGGATTAAAAGAACGCCACGTTTCGCAGCGACCAGTGTCGCTGTAGTGGAGTCCGGCCTATACATTTGCTGTCTGCACAACTGGACAAGTGAAGTGTACCGTCAGCTTCACCTGGACCGACTGGAGACTCAGGGCAACATAGGGCTGACAGGAGTCTTACATACCCCACCTGTCATGCACCAGCGAGTCGCATACACAGGTAGAAAAGGTAGGCTTTCCCACCTAAGAGTGACATACGGGAACCGGAAGAGAATGTCCTCTCTAAGGTGGGAAGCTGAGTAAATGTGTTAATTTAGGAATCCGTATAGAGAATTAGTACATGTAATAATACCGTACCCCTACACTAGTGATAGAAAGCCGCATTGAATTACTTTACTTTTGACTAGCATCTCAATCTGATGGCATCAGGCATCAGGCCAACCCTTCGGGAATGCATCAACCTGAGGCTGGTCCATAACTTAGATAACTTATCAATATATTACTCTCCCTTTTCTCCATCCTGCCCTAGGTCTTTCTATACCTTATTCACCTTCCCTCATAACAGGCCCTTCCATCCTTCAAAATTATTAGCGTCTACACTGATGGCTCAAATCCTCTGGGCCTTAGTCTGTAGTGGCAATACCATATTAAGCAAAGGCACATTGGTCAGTACTGACCAAGTGATTTAAAAAATGACTGAGGCAAAACAGAATATGACTATAATGCCATACTAAAAGAGACTTAATTAGCCTGAAATAGAAAAATTAAGGTAATTTACTAACCTAGGTTGGTCATACAGGAGCCAAAAAATGACTAACTAGGTTGATCACTATAGTAACTGGGTTGTTAGCCAATACTGAGTCACGTCGGAATTAGTCTACCTACACTTAGTTTCTGTAGTATCGTCCTGAAGAGTGCACATCGGTCCTGTGGCACGCGTTGTAGCCGGTTCTGGAGGCGCGCCCTCACCGTGCTCCTAATCAGGTCCAGTGTCTGAAAGTTGAGACAAGAATTGAACTTAAATTAGTCTTGTTTTCTGGTTGACTTAAGAGTATGTTATCTAGGGGAAGGGTGACAATTGAATGTGATGACCAAAAGGTGCTCTGATAGGGGTGAATTTGAGTCTATAGCACTGGGCTGTTACAGTGCTTTTTTCATTTGTATTGGTCAAATCGATTTGTGCAATCCAACGTTACCTGCCCTAAATAAACTGTTTTCTGTCAGGAGGTCAAAAAAGACACCCGGTCAAAGCGGAAAATGGTATCAATTATCATGGTATTGAGCAGATTTCCAATAATGGGATGTTCTTATTTCAAGATGTCCCAAGGATGGTATACTAGCCTCGACCAACATCTATCCTACCAGTTGTATAGCCTGGGAGGAAGCAGTCATCCGGTCAAATACACATATTTTAATCACCTCTTTCAAATAATGTTGTGAACAAACATTAGCCTTAAAACCTCTCTGTAGTTGGGTGTGTATTGCCCAATACACACATTTTGCACCACCAAACTGGCACAAAAGTCAAGAGAAAGTCTGCTCCCAGCCCATAGCACGGCATTGGGCTGTGAGTTTGAGACTGATGATATACCTACTTTGGCGTGTCGCTTGGCGATGAGGCGCTCGTAGTTCTTGACGTCCAGGCTGTACGTCTCACACACCTCTGTGGTCTGCACCGACTCATAGTACGTCTTCAGTCCCAGCGTGAACTCTGCCGCACCTGTACAGGGGACAAAGTTTTATTTAAGGCGGATCGCTACTCTTAACTTTTCTTCCATAGGATTTCCTATTTTTTTGCCTAATGGTAGTTTAGATCATCAAGAAATGGAAAATGTGAAAAAAGGGGGTCCCGAGCTACTTTTTTCATATACAGATTTTTGAAAAAAAAAGAATTTTCTATTTTTGGCAAAAAAAAACCAAAGTTGGGAAATTTTCACGATTTTTTTCTTAGTGAACCACTGCCCACATCAACGTTATATTTGAAATGAATAATCCTATATTGTGTCCTTAAATGGGAGACATTTTTGGATATAGCTTACTGTCCATATATGGATCTAGTTCCTCAATATTAGCCTATTCTGACAATTTTAAGCTATATGCGCAGAGAGATGCGCAGGATTCCATATTCAATGAGTAGCGATCAACCTTAATTTCATTCATATTTTGGCATTTTTCATATCAAAGCAGTTTACGAAAGTCCTTAGCCATATTTTAACAACATGTATATCCTAATATTTTCCAGAACCAGCTATATTTAAATTGTCGGCTTAAATACATCTCATATTGCAAATCTATAACACTATCAACGTTGTTAAGTTATAAAGGTACCGATATACATAATATTTCATATTGGGTTGTCTAGGTTGAAAATGAGTGTAATTGTAACTCTGCCAAATAAAGCAGGAGACGCTATTAGCAGAGCTTATGGCTGTGTCTCATGAGATGGGGCCAAGTGTGACCGTCTTTGACCGGGTGCCAGCTTTGACCGGATGCCAGCTTTGACCTGGTGCCATCTTTGACCGGCTTGATAGAAAAGGCTTTATTTAGGGCAGATTGAGATATAAATGGGCTACTAACTACTAATGTAAAGTGTTGTAACATCCATTAACCTTTTCAGCCAATTTTTATCTTCAAATGGCCTTAAATAAACCCTTTTTTAACAAGCCGGTCAAAGCTGACACCAGGTCAAAGCTGGCACCCAGTCAAAGCTGGCACCCGGTCAGAGACAGTCACACTCATGAGACTCAGCCTTATGTTAAAATACCCCCTTATTAATTAACTTTTGTTATTAACTTAGGGTCCTCCCTCAATCTGTGTCAGGACTACTCTAAGATGTTAAGATCTCAAACATTTTTCATGTTCACAACGAATGCAATTTGAACTTGTCCATGGTCTCGAGAGATCACCATATATATTCCCTTTCTGCTCTCGAAATTGATCACCCTGAGCCTTAGTTATTTGTGGTGGAAATAACACTTTGAATGATATGCACAATAACATTATTGTTGTTAATCTTTTACATTTACTGATTAATATGATATTTTTAGAACCTCAAACACAAACTAAGCTATCACTACATAACTTTAAATAGACTTAATATTTTTATGTTTTTCTTTCGACCCTTCTAGATAGAATTTAATTCATGCTTTAAAAGGGTCATTTAAGTATGACGTCATCACTCTTTATGTATTTCTCAAGACCCTCAACCCCCTGTGTCATCAATTTCCCTTTCTGTGCCATGGCATTAGTATAGGAACAACATGGTCATGTCACCATTTCAAATACATCCCTATATCCCTCATTGGTGATGTCATAACCGCTGTCATAACTGAATAGCCCCTTACCTAGAACCTCATTGACACCGATCAGACACAGTTCCATGTCCTTCAGATGGTGACGCCTCTTTCGACCACCAAGGGGAGCGGTTGTCGGACGGCTGGACGAGTTAGGCCTCGGACGACCCAACACACTGGGAGACAAATGGGAAAAGAAGTTACTGCAGAATAGTCTGGTTAATGAACCCAGAAAGGGGGTCTAGATGGGTGGTCCATATGTCGCCTGTCGATTTTAAGAAATGCTCATGTCATTTGTCAGTATCTTTGTATTTCTCCTGTCATCTGTCACTAGGCTCCATGTCGCCTGTCGATTTTAAGAAAAGGCCATGTCCTTTGTCAATATCTTTTAATTTCTCCTGTCATTTGTCATTAAGCTCCATGTCGCCTGTCAATTTTAAGAAAAGGCCATGTTGCCCTGTCGATTTAAGGGGTCCACCGCCTTAGAAATAGGAGGAGCTAAACATTTTGAGTAGAAGCAGACAAAAAAAACTGTGTTATATTGATATGTGGACCTTCAAAAAAAGTTATGTTTAAACTTTCCTTCCTTCTCATGACATGATTGACAATTTTGAAAGTATTATTTGATGATATGACTGTCAGTCTGTTTGTTTTGTGATGCCTTTAGATGGAAAATCACCATAATCGTGATTTCTCAAAGCTGCTATCTTGTAAAATGGACTGATATCAGTCCCACGTATGTAAGCACGAGCTAATTAGATTTCTGACCCCTAGAAACATTATTATAGGCACCAGAATCATGTTGATATCTGCTCTAGAACCAGAGATATCAGTCAAAATGTGAAATGTCTGTTTCTAGCCAGAAAATCCAAGATGGCCACCACCCAGGGCATATATGCCAGAGCGAGTTTCCAGTCTTTGCAAAACCTTTTTGGCATGCAAGACAGTCGGTCCTGCAGCCAGCCAATTTTACAGGAACGGATAGATTTCTGCAGGACCGGATACCAAAATCGAAGCTTTGCATACTATTTAGAATAGAATAACATTTATAAAAGAAACAATAACAAAAAAATTACTTGAATTTACTTATTTTGAATATTAGTGTGCACTCTGGAACTTGTAACTTCAGTTCTAGTTGGAATATTTGAAAATTCTTTCAGTTTTGGAAAGTCCAGAATGTGGAGGACATCTGGTCCTGCAACACTAGTCATTCTGCTGGATCAGAGCCATTTTAGGCGGACATTGCCACTGTCCGGCATGTTTTGGCAAAGACTGAGGTTCAAGGTTCTCACCACACTAAATTCATGTTTAAGCATTTGAAAGATAGTGATCAATGCACGTTGTGAATATTGTAAGCTTCAATTTGATGTGAAATATACTCATATCCGTCCATTATCATCATGTTTTTCCATTAAAATTGGCAAAAAGAAAAAATCTTCAAAGCACTGTCTATTTCGGGATGTGTGCGGTGATGAGGAACAAGGATATTATTTGAAGTGGCAAAAGCACCAACTCAGTTCTTCTAAAGAGGAATAATTCAGAATAGCTAACTCGATACCTCTCATCACGCGGACTGCTGTGGTGGTCATTAGGTTCCTCTGTGTCAAACAGTTGTGGGAACTGTTGAGCGTGTTTCTCCGGGTTCACGATGATACGCGCCTGGCCACTGCAACCCAAAGTGCACTTTAGTTAACTCAATTTATGTCCATAGGGTAGATTCACCTAGAGTCGGACACATGAATCTGTATTTATTCAAGCAGAGTGGTTTCTTTTTACAACAGGGGAGGCAGGGACCCCTTTTTAGCGTGCTACTATTATATAGCTTAAAGGGGGTTGGCCGCGTTCCATTTCAACCATCCTGCCCCCCTCATTGTTAAAAAATGACCACCCTTTAATCACTCTATTTGTGTATAATACTATCATATAAGTGTCACACTCTTACCAGCCACATAATATGAAGTATATTTTCTAGACCAAGCATCCAAAGTCCCCATATAAAGTATTTTTTGTAGACAGATCATCCACTTAAATAGCTAAGTATAATTTATAAAATATAGTCTATATTTTGTAGACAAATCACCTACTTACATTTACCCCAATACAAACTAGATCTGGTTGACAAATCAATATTCGCCTACCCCATTCACATGCAATGAAATATATTTAGTAAAATAGTTTGCCCCATATAGGTTATTTTATTAACAAATCATCCACATACCTCAATATAAAGTATATTTTGTCTGCCGCTTGTCCCTGTCTGTAGACATGTTCCCCAAAGGACACGGTTTCCTTGACGATGCTGTACGCCATCTGCCGCTTGTACCGGGGCTGCCACCAGTGGAACAACGGGCACGTCGACACAAACCTAGCACAACATAAAACTGAGATTAAATATGCCATTTTAACTATTTTCTGTAGGACGCTCTCAATAATTACCTGAAAGTCCTAATTGTATACCTTTCTTATGAAATGGGTGCTTAATTCTGGTTACAAGGAGTATTAAAGGCTTTAATGTAAAGTGTGTAATGACATCTACATCTACAGCCTTCATGGAGAAAACTCAAGCATTGGCAAACCATTTGAGATATGCTGCCACCTGTGCAGATGTCAATGCACTAATGTGTTCATAAATGGACTTGAGCTACTGGGTCTGCAATGGGAATATCTTGTAAACACTATACACAGCTGCCACCTTGTGGTTTAGAAAAGAGGCATGCTAATTGCTTTGTTTTTGACTGCTCAGTGGAAATTAAATTTTGCTACTGTGTGTGGATTTTTGTATGGAAATAGTTCTCATAGAGCTTTAATACATTCACATATGTCTTACAATGATTACAACATCAGCCTGCTTATCCCCATGCCGGAAGTGGAAATTTGTCACTGCAGCAGTTGGGATACCACCTTTAAGTGGGACAGTACTGACCGGTTGCGCTGATCCATGTCTGCCATCTGCGCCGTCTTGAGGGAGCGGTTGTAGAGCTTCCTGTCGACCACGAGCAGGTCTGACGGCTCGTCCACCATGATGGACGCATTACGGATACAGTCCTTGCTGATCAGCGCCAACTCACCAAAACTCTGACCCTCCTCTGTAAGGAAACCAGGAGGTAATGTTAAAACACCAACTCACCAAAACTCTGACCCTCTTCTGTAAGGCAACCAGTAGGGAATGTTAAAACACCAACTCACCAAAACTCTGACCCTACTCTACAAAAAATAAACCAGCATTTGAGAGACACTAATTATTATGCTTAAGTACTAGAAGTGCCGCATTGAATACAGTGTGGCCATATTCAATGGGCGAAAAAAAAGTAGTTTTTCCTTCATTAAATGGCTTTAAATAGTGAAGAATACAACCAAAAATTCCAACTGCATTGATACCTCTCTGACATATTTCACTTATAGGGGCTGGGGCACATCCTGGGTTATAGTGGAAAACTAAAGAAGAGCAAAAATGTTTGGAGGATATATTTATTGATTGATAAATAATGTATAATATAACATAAGGGAATGGGCGAAACTGTATATATATATGTATGAATATGTATGGGTATAGTAGATATACATTGAATAAATGGGGGGAAGTAGTACACTTTAAGATACAGTACAGTGAGACTGATATAATAAGAGAAAAGAATGTCGTCGCATACATTAGGTCACATGCAAATCGGGCAAATCCAGTACGCGGGCCACGCAGTAAATAACGAATATAAAGAGTATACATAAATAATGTCATAAGGTCCTATAATGGTAGACTTGGTCACAATAAGAGTCAAAGTTATTTGGATTGAATATATTCGGCTCGTGGTCAGGGCCTAGAACCCGAACAGGAAAGCAACAAATAAACTAGGATCCGGGCTGAGACAGCTGGTGGGAAAGATAACAGCGGGATAAATCCAGGTCAGGAGATAGGCTAGGATCGGGAAGACGAACGGCGAGTGGGGAACGCGGCCTCAGCGATGGGAGCGAGTAGTACAGGCAAATGGGGCTATGCGTCAGGGTTAAAATCCATATGGCCGGGACGTTCGTGACCAGGGCCTCTGGGAACAGCATGTGGGGTAGATGGTGAAGGAGGCGGTTACCAGGGCCTCGAGAGCAGCATGGGGGGGTAGGCGACGACACAGGCTGAAGGCCAGCCCCGAACACAACATGGCCACGACCATCCCCTGCCTAATTTATTCAGGATAGTCTTGAGTAGGGCCGCCTAATCGCCAATCAATAAAGGATGAGGCATGGTAGTGACGGGTGGTCGATATGAGCCGGGTGTAGCCATGGGAGGGGGTAGCCTAGGAACTGACTGATAGGAAGCTGGAATGAAGGAAAAACACAGTATAAACAGAAAGGCATGGGTTGCGCAGTCAGTTATCAGTGAGCGTTTGGGGAGTACGATCGAGAAGACCAGATGGCACTGTGTAACTCCTGAGGAGTATGTGTGTGGTTCTAAAGGTTTAACATCGGTTTAACATTGACTAACAACGGTTTCTTGTGATTTAAACGTTGGGAAATATGGATCATTGGAATCTGTGCATTTAGGTGTAACGTTACAATTGGAGATATTGTATAACAACACTGCCACCGGAGTTGTATATTGAATATTTGATCCATGTACTAATCTGGAGTCCTGTATTCCGGCGAGAACCATGGAGTTAGTGATACAGTATACCGGCTTTATCAGCATGGAGTTAGAAAGCCAATTATTTAAACTAGCCGACCTGATGAATTGGAAACTGATTGTATGTGTATATCCCGGATCCATAGTGGTGACCGGAGAATAACCAATAGATTGCACCTGTGTTCTCGGAGAATAGATATCAGACCATCGGTATCATAGAGAAGCGTATAAGATCGGCCTCGGGGCATGTTGATGAGTATGGTATAGACACATAATGACCTAACTGGAACTAGGTTGAAGGTATTTATTAGTTGAATGAACGGAGACTTATACATTCCGGATTCCCTAAAGGATTCCTGCTGGATATTTATATGTATACTTTGCCTTGACTAAGGCTGGATCTCACTACCCTTGCGTTATCTTTGGGCGGAAGCCTACCTCTGACTAGTTCACCCCACAGAGTAGGAACGTAGAAGGCGAATGTTGGACCCCATTTAAGTATACTAAAACGCTATGTTTATGTAGGACATTAACAATAGCCCAATCCCACTCAACCTCCAGCTTCGTGGAATACTGCCCCAGCCCTCACGTGTGAAATATGACAGAGACAGTATCTTGTCATTCGCATTTGTCTATGTATTATCAAAACACCAACTCACAAAAACTTTGAGCCTCTCCTGTATAGGGAAACCAGGGGGTACTCTAGCACATCCTGTATTGACGCCTTTGGAAGTGTATCGAGCACGTCCGTGATAGCTCTCCTAAGTGTGCGGACAAATGTTCTGAGCGCTATCTTAATGCTATCTTAAACTATCTTAATCCTATCTTAAACTATCTTAGCCTATCTTAAAAGTCTTACTAAGCAAATGAAGATGGTGCCACTAGTAGTGGTAAGCCTACACAGTCCATCATAGGATAGGCTAGTTAGCTAGTATGTTATGGTGGCTCTGCCCCTCAATCCCCTTCTTTTATTTTCTACAAATATGCCTCACCATGAAGCCGTACATACTGACCTAATTAGACAACAAAGTTGTGCATACTGACCTTGTTTCAAGATAAAGCCATGCATACTGACCTAATTGCACAATGAAGTTGTACAACATGACTTAGTCCCACAACAAAGTTGTGCATACTGACCTAGTTTCACAATGAAGTTGTGCATACTGACCTAGTTACAAAATAAAGTTGCGCATACTGACCTAGTTGTACAGCAAAGTTGTGCATACTGACCTAGCTGCACAACAAAGTTGTGCATACTGACCTAATTACAAAATAAAGTTGTGCATACTGACCTAGCTGCACAACAAAGTTGTGCATACTGACCTAATTACAAAATAAAGTTGTGCATACTGACCTAGTTGCACGATTAAGTTGTGCATGCTGACCTAATTACAAAATAAAGTTGTACATACTGACCTAGGTGAACAATGAAGTTCCCAAACTAGTTGCATAACAAAGTTTGTAATTTACTGACCTGATTACAAAATAACATGCAGTTGTACATACTGACCTAGTTGCATGACCTAGTTGTGCATACTGACCTAGTTGCAGGACCTAGTTGTGCATACTGACCTAGTTGCACAATGAAGTTGTGCAAACTGACCTAGTTGCAGGACCTAGTTGTGCATACTGACCTAGTTGCAGGACCTAGTTGTGCATACTGACCTAGTTGCACAATGAAGTTGTGCAAACTGACCTAGTTGCATGACCTAGTTGTGCATACTGACCTAGTTGCATGACCTAGTTGTGCATACTGACCTAGTTACTCAATGAAGGCGAGCATACTGACCTAGTTACATGACCTAGTTGTGCATACTGACCTAGTTGCACGATGAAGTTGCCGAACCTGTCCCTGTCCAGGTGTTGGTGCTCCCCATGCCCCTGTAGTACCTCGGCTGTGGCCAGGCGGCGCCGCAGGTCTCCCACATCCTCGTCATCACTCAGCGGGTTCAGGATATAAATGGAGACTCGGCCTCGCAGCAGGATGTAGAAGCTGGGGGAAATAAAGGTACATAACTTTTAGATTTCAACAGCAAATAAATTCAAAGAAAGCTAAAAAAAATATCAGGACTGCTTGGGATTAGAATTTGTATGAACAGTTGGCTTGGGCTTAATTTCATTTTTAACATGAGCTTTTACATTTGGTGTCCAATGTTTATCAGCAGCTGGGGGAGTCACCATGACACAAGAAAGACACAAGATATTCTCAAGAATTTTGAACATTTCTTATCCATAAAAAGAACTCCGGAATTGAATGTTCACGCCAGGGATGGGGGGGAATGACATAAGTTAGTATCTTGTGTATTTCTCAGGAAAACACAAGCTGTATATACACAAGATAGACACAGGAGATTCTTGAGAATAGTGAACATTCCTAGTGACATGTTCAATAGTGATGTGTATTTCCCGAGTTCTACTCATGCAAATAACAAGAGATTCCACAAGTAGAATGATGACATGAATTTACCTAGTTCAAGAACGTTCAAGAAACCTGTTCAAAAACTTGTTCGAAAAACAAGAAATTCAAGTGAATATGACACAAGAACATTTTAACAAAACGATTGCATATTCTCCTAGGGATCACGAGTCGGGACTCAAGAATGGCACGAGTTCCGCTTGAGATTTTCTTTGCAGAGAACTCACCAGTCTCCGTAGTCGGTCTGCTTGATGAGCACATCGTCCTTATCGTGCGGCTCAAACTGACAGTTCCTGATGATGTCGCACACCACCTCTGTAACAACACGGGAAAAGATTACACAAAATATCTGTGACACAGGCAACTATTACATAAAATCTCTGTAAAATGGGCAAATATGACACAGAATATCTGTGACACAGGCAAATATTTCATACAACCTCTGTAAAATGGGCAACTATTACATAAAATATCTGCATCTGGGAAAATATTACACAAAATATCTGGCAAAATGGCAAATATTACATAAGACCTCTGTAAAACGGGCAAATATTACATAAAATTCTGTAGAACAGGAAGGTATTACACAAAGCCTCTGTAAAATGGGCAAATATTACACAAAATATCTGTGACTCTGGCAAATATTACACAAACCAGGGACATGATACATGGAATTCTGTAGAACAGGAAAATATTAATGAAACCTCTGTAAAATGGGCAAACTATTGACAGTGTGAACTGTCAATAACAGAAATATTTTCCCTTATTGTTAATGGGAAAATGTTCAATACTTTAATAGAACCAGTCCCACCTACCTGTCGAGAGTTCCCCAAAGAGCCGGGACTTCTTCCGGAACCATCCCACAATGCTCAGCGCGTCCTGCTGCGTGCGCTCCTCTGGGGCCTTGGACACCACGCCCACCACCTCAAGGTCAAGGTCAAGGTCAAGGGGGTTTAATTTGTATATTTAAAATACATTGTTCTTCAGTTTCAATAGTTGGCGACCAGTCCCACATCTATAGACGTTTGAATGTTAATCACCTTTATATTTATAAGAGTTAAACTACATAGTGTTGGACTAAATATGGAATGAGTTATAAAAATATTGTATGTATGGATCACTATCAACCATGACAAATTTAGTTTTTTCAAATAAATGACAATAAATCTAGTTGTGTTCTGAACAGAACATATATGGGTGTATATGCTACCTTTACTCAGAAGTATTTAGTCCATATATACCGAAATACTAAATGCCAACTGATACCAAAAAAAAAATTAAGGCAAAAATAAATATGACTGATAGATTAGCTGGCCAGTTCTGACTAACCTGTTCAACAATATAAACTAACCCCAGTTGGTCGTATAGGGAACGAAATAAATGACTCCCGTAAAACCTGGCCTGAAAAACAATCTGAAATTGTTTATCTAGTACTGTAGTATACTCATAAAAAACTCGTGTATATGCTGCACCCCGACGTTGAGCCCATCCTATAAGCCGCACTAGCGATCTGACTCGCATAGGCCTACTAGCTGCGGCCTATATTTGGATTTTACAGTAACTAGGTCAATCACTAGTGTGACTGAATCAGTATTGACTGCTGTAAGTCTCGCGTATAAGCCACGGCTTTCTTTTGATACCAAACATGCCTATATAGGGTGCGGCTTATACAAGAGGTTTTATAAGTATACTGCAGTACCAAATGGACAACCTTCAGACCCCCACTGCGGCTTATATAATCTGTCAAAGTATCGGGTGCGGCTTGTACATGATGTTTTATGATAAAGTGAGAATATCCGTGTAGATGCCCACCTGCTCATACTGGCGCGCCATCTGGTGGTCGTGGTGAGCAACTCGCGCCGCCCGGACGTTGATGCACCCTGGGTAGGAAGTAGGGGTAGGGAGTGGAGGATTGTGGGTACTTCCGGTGGGAAGTAAGGCTCTGAGGGATGGCCTGGATCTGGAAGAAGAAACGTGTAATTTTTTACAGTTTTTGGCTCCTATTCGGCTGCATAAATTAACATGAATACATAATCCGTGTTGGATAAAGGTGGGCGTATCGGTACAAAGAGGAAATTTGCTTTGATTACCGGGGCCCGGGCCTCTATTCTCTTGGGATTTTATTTTCAGTTGTCACATGATGCACCAATGCAGCTAGCGTTAATGATTAACAACAGGGTAGCGGTGAAATTTCGTGCTAATGTGCAAAATCGTTTGCAACCCCCCTTAAAGAGCTCCAATTTTTTTGTTCTCCCCTCGATGGATCGAAAATAGGTGAAAAACGCTGAAAACAGGTGAAATCATTTTGCCTACCCAAAAAGCGGTCGAATCATTTTACCCCCCACCCCCACCCAATCCCCCTGTGTGCACTCTCTTAGGGAGTGTTCATTTATCAATTACATGGGGGGCGTGGTAAGATTTCGCGCGGTGAGGCGAAACTTTTTTTTACCCCCCCCCCCCGAGAGCGCGTGCAATGTATCGCACCCCCCCCCCCTCACCAAAGGCGTCACAATTTTTTTGCCCAACCCCCTTTGAACTATAGTAACGCGCTGGCGTTTTTGCTAAAAAGGGGCTAGATTTTTACGCCCCCCCCCTCAGGAGGGGTTGGACATTTTTACACCCCCAAACTCACCACCCCATGTAACTAATAAATGAACACCTTAGTTTATTCAAGAAAATAAGAGGTTAAAAGGGACATAATTTGATGTGATGATAAACCATTTCATTTTGCTTGGATTGCTGCATGTACCCCCCCCCCCTCCCTCTCTACACTCAGACCTCTGTGCTACTCTGTATTGGATACCGGCAGTTACACTGTCAAGCTTTTTTGTTGCTCATCTGTGAAATATCATCTATTTTGCATACAAGTTGATTAACAGTTGGGAGTTTATGCAGCAAAACACATATATATCCGTCGAAATAATGCATGGATACATCATGACGACAGCGGCCATGGGCCATTAAAACAGTTGCGGTCCTTGGATGGTTAATTAAAGCTTGACCGTCATGGTTGAAGTGAGGCCAAAAGCACTTTTGGATATAGTTCAGTTTTGATTCACAAGAGGGCTCATAAGGGCGGTAGATCAGCTCTTACAGGCATAAGATAGGGTGAATATATTATAGCTGGACAATGCTCATGGTCCCCTGTCCAAACACTGCTGCCCTCTGGTGGAACCGTTATTTTAGTCCATGTATGGGAAATGCTGAACTTATTCCCTGACGGCTCAGCTTTAAGAGGCCAACTACCCCGCCCCGCCCCCAACTTTCTCAGAAACCCTCTTACAACCACTGCACCGACCTCAGATTTAGGTAGCCATCGGCCACAGATGAGCGTCTCCGTCTTGTATCCATCATGTTGGATATGTCCTGTGGTATGTAACTCTCCTCCGCCGCTTGTCCTATGCTAAACTCTGCCCTATGTAGGGGTGCAGAGAGGTCCCGCCTTGAGGTCGGAAAGTCGCCGCAACTAAGGGCACCAGGTCACAAAGTCGCTTTTTTGGACTATTTTTACAAAATCAAATTTGTCCAAAAGTCGCCAGGCCACTTGGAATATTGTACTAGGTCGCCAGGTTGCCTGGAAAACCGCCCAGGTCGCCAGGTTGCTTTTGACCCCTCTGCAGTGGCCTATGTGTCTGCCATGTGTCCTTTGGTAAAGACTCTATACTAATCCACTGTGCACTGTGCCCGATACAGTACATGTATTATCTCCCATGTTGGCCCATGGACACCTCACTGGGTGCCGGCGTGTGGTTAGTATTAATAAAAGTGTCATGAAGCCAGGGCCCAGGCCCAATCAGATGTGAGGATATCTCTGTGTTTAAAGGTAAACCGTATATCCTACACTGTTAGAAGTCAAAGTAGCTGAGCTGTAGAATCTACTGTAGTTTTACAGTCTATACTACGGTATAAGTGTACATGAGCAATAGAATCTATACTTTAGCTTTACAGTATATGTATATATATAGCAGTATTAGTGTACATGGGCGGTAGAATATACTGTAGTTTTTCAGTATACATGCTACGCTATTAATGTACATGAGCAGTAGAATATACTGTTGGTTTACAGTATAAAATTATGTAGTCTTAGTGTCACTATTCACAGTGTATATCTCTGAGTGATGATGTATCCGTTGTAATCCCTGAGACCCAAAGCTCTACAGAGTGACTTCCTCCTGTTCTCCCGGTGATCTAATTTCTATATGATACCTACATCTGTTCCTGAAGTCATCCCTCCCGTTTTACACGTCTAAATCCCCAGATAATCCCCAGATAATGCCCTGATACAACCCGTGATCTGGTTCATCTTCCGTGTCTGTGATAATGCTTGGATCTATTACTGTACTGATAAGGCCAAAAAAAAGAAGGTGTGTTTCAGGCAACATGGTCAGAATTTCTAGGGTAGGTAGGTCGGATTTTTATTTTTTATTATTATTTTTTTTAACATAGAGAGAACCAGGAATGAGTCGCGAATGGAGAAATCGACTCGCGACTTACCAGAATGATTCAATAATTCCTCTATTGACTAGGAATATCAAGAAGTTATTGCATATTTCTCTTAAAAAGCCATTTTCTAAAGTTAATCAATCATTCAGGCCTCTGAGGTCACTGGGAGCTTGTTTTTCTTGAAAGAATTTGTAAAAATTGAGAAAAATAAACAATAGAAATCAAAAAAAAAAGAAAAAATTCTCCAAAATTGGGAAAAAAATGCTAGGGTCGGCCCTTTTTTGAATCCAGGGTCGGGTTGCCTGAAACACACCTTTTTTTTGGCCTAATGCATCATAGACATACTCAGTAAGATATTACAGAAGTTAGTCCATATCTAAAATCACCAGTGAGTTCTCCAAATCACTCTTGAGTTCTCAAAATCATTTTTGAATTAACCTAATCACTGTCATTTTCAAAAATAGATTTTTTTCTATCACCTTTTACTTTTTTTAAACCTCAGAGTGTTAAGCAACACTCTGTGAATCAATTCTGTCTGGGCAGAACTGCCGGGACTTCCAGATGCCAAACAATTTACTTATACAGGCACGCTGAAAAGCAAGCCTATGAATATCAGGATAAATAAACAATTAAAGAAAATGGCATAGACCATTGCAGCAAGAAAGGGGAGCTTTTCAGAAAAGCTGTTAATCAAGTTTGTTAACATATTTGAAGTGTGACAAATACATAGATATGACCTTAAACTCCTGCCAATATATACCATTTGAATGATAATTGTCCTGTGAATCCCCTGATATGGGATGTTTGCAAACATAGCCATGATAGACAATGTTATGAGGAATGCTCCAAAACCAACGTAAACACAACCTTATTGTGAAAAACTCCCCCTTTCTTGCTGCATTGGTCTACGGCACGTGGTTGTGTACCGATACACTAATCCCACATTAGAGGTATCAGCTCGATCCTGGTGTTATCTTACTTGGAACATGGTGTGGCCGCAGATAGTGCTTAATAGCTCACAGAGAGAAGTAAAGGTGTCAACTGTGTCTCCCACGTGGCTCTGGTAAAAAAGAGAGTCAAACGGCTGATGACTCTGCTTGTATGAAGGGTCAACTTGAATTGACTCTCTACTGTCAGCGTCAACTTGAGTTGACTCTCTACTATCAGTGTCAATGGCAGAGTCAATAGCTGTTTGACACTCCATTTTTGCCAGAGCCACGTGGGAGACACGGTTGACACCTTTGCTTTTCTGTGTGCTTGTACCTCAGTTACAGAAGCAGATGTAGGCTGTGTCTCACCAGATCGATACATGGTGAAACTTTGTGTCTGACACAGATGTACATAGGCATTTAATAAACCATGAGTTCATTACTTTCTAGGACATGGTAGAATAAATCTATTACCACATTTACATCTGCTCTATGTAAGCCATTTTCAATTCTGCGGATCATAGAGATGTGCCGGTCTTAAGATAGGGGGGGGTGTTAAATGGCTAATTTTGTCGTACGGTTTCAGAGACAGGCTCAAACTATGCATTTGGGACCCAAAACTTGGGAAATCACCAAAATATTTTTTTCGGACACCTGTGACCCCCCCCCCGTACATGGGGTCCGAAGATCGGCCAAATAGTGAGAAAACAGCCCAAATTCAGGGTTTCAGATTCCTACTCAAACCTCACCATGCCTTCATGAAAATGGTCAGAAACCTTCATTTGGGACCCAAAGAGAGCATTTAAAGTCATATTGTTGTGATTATAGAGGTGCTTCTCCCTCTGGGGAGGGGGTGCGTCCATGGTAAAATACCGATAAATCAGCGTTTTTGAAGGCATTTGCTCCTATACAATCAGGTCCCTATACTGCCATTAAAACATCATCATGAACCATTCTGGAGGGCCCCCTGTTTCTGTTAACTACCCCCTATGACCCCTAACCCCCCCCCCTCATAGCATGCACCAATAGCCATCAAATAACTCCCCTCCCCCTCCCCCCTTGCCTCTATATTACACTGTACTCAGAATGTCAGGATCTTTGAACATCAGTAGTCATTCACAGACACCTTAGCCTGTCTTGGGAGTAAGACAGTGGTGTATTTAAAAGAGGGGTGGGGGATATGGAAGGGGCCCAGACCTCCTCCCTTACCCTATACAGACATAAGAGGAGGGCTACCTCAGTCCATCTAAGAACTCCAACCATCAGACCTCTTATAATTTATTTATCATAAATGCATGAATGGCTTTACCACCTCAACAGAGAACTGATAAGGGACCCAAAGAGACTATTACAGGTTCTATTCTTGTGATTGCATGAATATAACCCACATTTTGGAGGGCCTTTGCTTCAATATATTTGAATTGTCAACATATTAAAATGAGTTTAGATCAGATAGATAATACCCTTTTCAAAGGTCTCTATATTCATTTTGAGTTACCCTATCAATGATCACAGCCCCCCCTCCATTCTATGCCTAGTACCTCAGCCCATGTGTATTCATAGGCAAGATGACTGCTTCATGTTGTTACACTTATTATACAAAGTAATTCTATAATAGTTATAGCAGAGATCTAATATTAACATCACTAATAACCTGATGCTACAATAAATAAAAACCCTGACTCTCCTCCTTAACCAAGTGGTTAAATGCATAGAATGATGGATGGTAGAGGTGATGGGGGGGGGGGAGTCTGCAAATGATAATAATAAACCCTGCAATTATATGATGGCGAGGGGTAGGTAACCCTGATACCTCATTTGCAATGCTAAAGATCAGATTTTGTCAAAGACGGGCATAATATGCAACATCTGAGGGTGCTGCTATAATATTCAGATATATGAAAATATAACATAGGCATGGTGCTTGGTAGATCTGTGCCATCCCCTATATGGGGTAAAGGGTAAGTTGGTAGAACCTAATATCAAACTCCAGATCCAAACTGTCAGCCTAATTATAGAACTGCATGGCAAGCCAGAAGAGCAGAAGTGCCTGCAAGGGTAGGGGTTGGGAGGTTCTTTTTTTCATATATTTTTCCACTCCGGTATATTTTATGTATTATAAGTTGATCCCTACATGTACTCACCAGGTTGTTACATTTTGTGTTTCTATGGTAAAACCAACTGCTCACGGGCGCAGGGGTTAATATTGCGAAAGGGTACTCCATTGTGCACTTGAACGCCAGGAGCATTAGGAATAAGACAACTCGCTTGAAAAAAGAATTAATGAATTTGGAGATAGATATTGTTTTATTTAGTGAGACGTGGTTAAATAATGAGGATGATGACGATACTCATGCACATGATAAATATAATTTACACAGACTTGATAGAGTCAGTATTAATAGGGGGGGGGGTCTTTGTGCGTTTGTGGAAGAAAACATAATTTGTTCACCTCAGCATTTTCAACATCTTAATAGAACAAATTCTGACATAGAAGTTCAATGGCTACTGTCGTCCAAAGGTCTCTCTAAGAAATCTATTGTATGTAATGTTTACAGACCTCCTGATGGAAACTTAATTAATTTCTGTGATACTATTAAAGCTCTTTTCTTACAAATAGCTGATTTGGATAACTGTGATATTTTTGTACTAGGAGACTTTAATGTAAATGCTTTGGCAAATGGTAACGACAAGGATTTATTGTATGAAACCCTTGAACAATTCAATTTAACCCAGTTAATCCATGAGGTCACGACTACATCTGGTACTAACACGTGCATAGATCTAATATTTTCAAATTGTAATAGGATTAAAATGTCTGGACCTTTAAACATACATCTAAGCGACCACCTACCGGTACTTGTTGTAAAGTCGAATAGCACGGTTAAGGCCAAGCATAGAACCTTTAAAGGTCGTTCGTATAAAAACTTTAATATGGATGTTTATTTACAAAGTATAGAGGAATGTGATTGGCATTATTTTGATAGCTGCGAAGACCCAGATGAAGCATGGGACGTTTTTGAAAATATGTTGAAGCGTATGCTAGACATCTCTTGTCCTGTTAAGAGCTTTAGGGTTAAAGAGAAGCCTGATCCTTGGTTCACAAACTACCTTATTGAAAGGATTAATGATAAAAATGAACTTTTAAGGATAGCCAGACGTTCTACCTCTATCATGGATTGGCACAGAGCCAGACATGCTAAAAGTACAGTTGGCTTGGAGATAGACGCTGCGTGTAATAACTATTATAATAATCTCTGTGAGCAAAATATAAATGATTCGAAAAAATTTTGGTCCATTTTGAAAGATATTTTGCCTTCTTCTAAAAAAAGATCCAAATCTATAAATTTGAAAAATGAGGATGGTATCCCCATCCCCCCATCTGAAACCAGTGGTCATATAAATACTTTCTTCGCCGAGATAGGCCCCAAGCTGGCAGCTGCTCATAACGTTGAATGGTCATTTGATGGTGACGTGTGTGACGAGGACATGGAGTATTTTAATTTTACTGACGAGGAAATAATCAAATGTGTGCAGGATATTGACATCTCTAAGTCATCTGCTATAGAATACTTGCCTTCTAATATATTTAAGAATGTTATTCTACATAATCCGTCCAGATTCATAAAAATAATACGTTTATGTCTTACTACCGGTATCATTCCAAAAACTTGGAAAATAGCCACTGTTACTCCCCTACCCAAGGGTGGTGACTCGTCTGACGTCTCTAATTTAAGGCCCATCAGTTTATTACCCATTCCAGGAAAAATTCTCGAAAGACTCATGCACAATAAAATTAGCGTTCACATTCAGGAAAATAATATCTTAACCAAATTTCAAGGGGGGTATCAAAAAGGGAAGTCAACAATTGATTCTATTAGCGTATTTGTTGATGATATTTTATTAAATAGAAATAAAGGAGCCTTCACCTTAGCAGCCTTCATCGATATCAAGAAGGCTTTTGATTCCGTAAATTACACTATCCTTCTGGCCAAATTGAAAAAATATGGTATCAAAAATAGATCCCTGACGCTGATTGAGAATTACCTGTCAGACAGACACCAATGCACAGTGGCTAACAATACACGCTCTAACCTTGCTAGCCTGTCCTGTGGCGTACCACAGGGCTCAATATTGGGTCCTTTATTTTTTCTTTTATATATGAATGATTGTATTTCTGCGCGTGATACTCATAAAACAATGTTGTATGCCGATGACTCGGTTTTGTATGTTTCGGGAAATGTCTTCAATACTGCTTCTAATTTACTCTCTGATGCCCTACACAAATTCCTTGTGTGGGCAACAAAGAATAAATTGACTATAAATATAAATAAGACTAAATTAATGACTTTTGCGTCAAACAAACGCCTTCCTTTATTACCCAAGCCTGTAATTTACATGGGTGATACTAGATTAAAACATGTTAGCTCTTATAAATATTTGGGCGTCATATTAGATCAAGAACTAAATTTCAATGCACATGTAAATAACCTGATAAAAAACATCCGTTTCAAAAACATGCTGTTGTATAGAGCGAAGAAAAAGATGACATCTGATGCTCTCCTAAGGGTCTATGTGAGTCACGCCTTATCAGTCATTGATTATGCTGATATTTTGTATACGAATGTCACGATTGTCTTGAAAAGCTGCAACGTCAGCAAAATAGAGCCTTAAAAACTTGCTTAGACAAGCACATTCTTACACCTACTGATCATGTTCATGCACTAGCAAAACTTCCAAAATTAGAGGAGAGAAGAAAAGCTCATGTGAAAATATACGCATTTAAAAGATCTAGATGTGAAGAATTTCTTACCAATCCTGTTCGTCAAACCAGACATAACATATCTCCTGTACTTAAGTATACGACTATACATTGTGCCTCGTATGAGAAGAGCCCTGAGGTAACCTGTGCACAGAGCTGGAATGCCCTTTTACCACATGTTAGAGCCACAGAAACCCTGAGTGAATTTAAGACATTGGTGAAGAAAACACTCCTTGAGTCAATTCCTGAAACTACAGGAAACTAAAGTGTATGCGTAAACTTATGGAGTATTGTATTTATTAAGAGTTTTTTTATCTTAAATAGGGGTTTTTAGTATCATGACCTTAAATACTTGTCCATACTTATTTCTCAGCGTATCTTGCAAACAAGAAATGTTATTATAGCCCGTGTCTGATTATACTCTGTTTAATATATGGTAAGACCTTAACAACAGTTTACTGATGGTCTTACCATTTCTTTATTTACCGCTTGAAAACCACAGTCATATAATTCTAAAGTAACCGTGTTGATGTATGGATGTGCGTACCGGTACGCCTTAGTACGCACTGCTTATGAATCTTCAATTGTGTCTAAGAAATTGTCAAACTATATGGTCAATAAAGAAAATCTCGTTCTTAAAAAAAAAAAAAAAAAAAAAAAACAACTTTGAGGATAGATGAATACACATCTTGATATTAAACCAAATATTGAACCCAAATTTGACTTAAAGTACAGTATCCCTCTACCAGCTGTAGTAGATACACCTACCAGGGTGATCTCAAGGACCCAGCTCACTAATTCTTTTTTTTTTTTTTTGGGAGGGGGGCTCTTTTAACCACACCACTGTCCCACTCCCAGGCATGGTACATACTGTAATGCTGTGCACTGTGCCACATGGAGGGAGGGTTGGGCTGATGGTTGTACTGAGTAATATGGAGCCGAGGGGGGGGGGGGTATTTCATGGCTATTAGTTTGGGGTGAGGGTGGGGATGGGGTGGAGGGGTGTCATAGGGGATGGTTAACAGGAACAGGGAGCCCTCAAGAAAGGTTCAAACTATCAGACAGGTCTTATGTTAATACATTGTTTCAGTATAGGGTAATATAGAGGCGAAGGGGGGGGGGGGGAGAGTTATCTGATGGCTATTGATGCATGCTGGGAGGGGGGGGGGGGTCATAGAGGGGAGTTAACAGAAAGAGGGGACCCTCCAGAAGGGTTTAATCTGCCTGATTAGGTTCCTAGGGATCTTTTATGGCAGTATAGGGATGTGATTGTGAGGGAGCAAATGCCTTCAAAATAGCTGATTTATCAGTATTTTACCGAGGACGAACCACCTCCCCAGAGGGGGAAACATCTCTATAATTACAACAATGTGACTTTAAATGGTCTCTTTAAGTCCCATATGAAGGTTTCTGACCATTTTCATGAAGTCATGATTTGATTTTAGAAGGAATCTGAAAGCCTGAATTTTGGCTGTTTTCTCACTATTTGGCCGATCTTCGGACCCTATGTACGGGGGGGTCACGGGGGTCTGAAAAAAATATTTTTGTGATTTCCCGTGTTTTTGGACCCAAATGCATAGTTTGAGCCTGTCCCCGAAGAAAAGTAGATTTATCACCCCCCCCTACTTAAGAGGTGCGACGGTCATAAATTTTCAACTTGTATCGATTTGGTGAGACGCAGCTTGTAGTGTGGGCTAGGGAGAGGGAGGGGGGCTACTGAGTCTTTGAAGGTAGATAATAACTGCCGCCCTACAGCCCCACTTCTCAGAGGTCGGAAAATTTGACTGCCCTATGTCTGTGGATAGACTGTACATAGCAAGTGCATGAACTGGGTCATTACACTCTCACCCCTGAGGTTCCCTATAGTAAGGTACAGTGTGGGACACTCTGCATGTCGGCCTTTTTTCCCGCACTGACCCCTGTGACCACATAGGAGGTGGTAGACAAACCCAAAAGTGCTTAAATCTCAATTATAAATCAATCCCTGTTTTTTGCATCCTTAGGGTATTGAATATAACTAGGGGTTGTACCGTTTCTGACATCTGATTCCACTCAGATTGCCCATATTACCTGAATTACCCCCCTTCACAGGAGGTGGTAGACAAATAGTTTACTACACTGTTAGCAATATATCAGAACATCAGGCAGGCAATTGTAATGACCCAGTTCAGGCACGTGGTACATAGACTGTACATAGACTACCCCACCCACAACCCACCGCCCCTGTTATCTCAGGTCTGACGGTGTCTAAAGCCATTTGGCAGACCTTTGCAGGCCCATGGGCCTATGGTCACTTAGTATAAATTCACCCTTTTCTGCAAAAAGCAACAACAATACACCCTCAATCCAAATGATTTTGACCACCATACAGGTCTTAATTGGGGGGGGGGGGCAGCCTAAAAATGTGAAGGGGGGTTGGTGTGGTGACCAATAATCTGTCTGAGTGTTGTACTAGGGTATATTTAGTGTGCTGATTCCGAATCTGCCATGTGTAAAGTGATATCTTTGTCGCAACAAGGTCAAATACAAGGACAAAGGTCCCGATTTGGTATAAAAATGCATGGGATTAGTTTAATCAGGGTAATAGCAGTTAAAGCAAATAGTTCATTCTATTTTATTTGCAATCATTTGTACTGGTACTACATCAACAGCATCACTAATACAAATGCAAGTCACATATGTAAGATGAATAAGCTTCACCTTTTGCATTTGTTTCAAGATGTGTGTACTCATTTCAGTCTCATGTTTACATCATACCGTGACATTTGACCTTGAATTTGACCTTGTTGCGACACAAATATCACTTTACACATGGCAGATTTGGAATCGGCACACTCAATATACCCTAGTTATATATCAACATTTGGTCTCTCTGGTCTTTCTGGCCCCCCAAGTATCTACGAGGGTCTTTATAATATGTGACCGTCCGAGGTCCAATTTGTGAGAATATATATATATAGTTCTGATCTAATGACAAAATCGGTTAGTGGAGTCCCAGCTATATAGTCCATAGTAGAGTATCCTCCCTCCCCGAGCCCCAGTGGGCACAGAACATTGAATCAACATTGAAAAGTGGTTATCAATGTTGATACAATGTTGATTCAACGTTGACTTGAATTTTGTGCCCGCTGGGGCTGTACCCATATCTGTTTGTACCTAGTTTTAGTTCACTTCTTTGTGGAGCTTGGTCTAGTTTAGCAGTGTCTATGAGCACTACTTCCCAACGCTCAAAACAGATGGAATGAAAAAACAATTGTTTGTGTTTTACGACTTTAGGATCTAGCTTGCAAAACATGAGCGACTATAAAACCATAAAATAAGGTCACTTCCAGATAGGTATAGTTTTACAACGCTTGGCAACCTTCCACTTGCAAAGAATATATATATATTCATCCGGGATCAACCAATATGCACGGGTGTACTGCTTATTCAAACTAAGGGAACTCAAATATAAAAGTGGTTTCTCACTCTAAATTTGTTATACTAGTAATGCAAGATATTTCTCGCTCCCTGCATTACTGACAGTATAAGCTTTAATACCAAATATGCCAATATTTTCCCACTTTTTAATAAATTTTTCATTACAAATTTTCAACAAAAAAAATCTTTTTCCCAAACCACAATTTTCATGATGCGTGCGGTGATGAGAAACATTTTTTTGAGTGGCGTAAACGTGAGCCTCAACTTATATTGTAAACATTATACGCTCATTGTTTATATATCAATGAACACATCGACCTATTGTGGATATAGATATCATAGAAACCTACATTATGATTTGTGTTTACACTACATGGATATTGATTAACCCGTTAAGGGCCGCATAATGCTTTATTACGCAATTATTAGGCAATGTACTGGGAGGGTATTGGGGGTATTTTTTACATTTTACATTTTTACATTAAAATATACAGAAAAATAGGGGGTGCACGCAGGGTCCGCCCCCCCCCCCCCTCCCCGCCATGAAGCCTCAGCTGCATTCATGCGTAATGCCAAACCTCTGGGAGTATTCATTATGATGATAAAGGGCATAATCCAGTAAAGGACTATGCGGCCCTTAATGGATACGGTGAGGGTGGTGGGAAGTGGAATGGAGGAGGGTGGGTTGGTCAAAGGCCAGGTCACCCTTTACCTATTCATCAGCTGATTCATGTGCCCAGAGGCAGATTACAGGTATGTGTGTGTGGTTTGTGTGGTGTGTGTGAATCCATACAAGAGTAAACAGCAGAACATACCACAGGGAAATGTCCCAGCAACAATGTACTATAGGGCTCCTAGGGGTTAGGCCACAGGCGCGGCCATGTCTAACCCCCGGTGCCTCCTTTAGTTGTCTCTATATGGAGCCTAAGTCGGGATAGTGATTGCTTCAGTCTGTGTTACCCTGAAGCCATGTGAATAACAGTGGTCCTCAGTACCTAGGCCTACTAACTGTAGGGCCAAGTCCTGGGAACCACTTCAGACAGAAGCAATAGTGACCTGCCCTGTGATGTCACAACCCCTGGTTAGCTGCTCCACCTAGTGGCCAAGGGCCTGTACTGAAGGTTCTCATCTTAGCACAAGTGGTGCTGCGATCAACGGCCAGGTGCCCTATAGCTTATAACACACTTGGGTGGAAAGACAAAAGAAGCTGGCTGCCTGTATAATACGTACAAAATGTGACAAAACAATCAACCCAAGTGTGACATAAGACAGTTAAACCAAAGCCAGAGCCCTATACTGAGGATATTGGCTTAGTCATGGCTGACCACACTCGTCTGCGACTCGTGATTAGCCTTGACTGTCACCAATATCCTCAGTATAGGGCTCTGGCTGTGGGTTAACTACTACATACACACTTATACTACAGTTAGCTGGGAGAGCAAAAGAAACTGTCTGTCTGTAAGACACACAAAACAATCACAAAGCAATCACTGGGTATAAGTCAGATATGGATACACGTGAGTAGCTGCATAAGTGTTATAGGACAATGGTCATTTCCTCGGCTGGCGCTTGGCTTATAACACTTATTCAGTGACTCACTTGTACCATATTTATTATGTACATTGAAATATACCATTTAATGGCCGTACAGTGCTTTATTGTGCATCGCCCTTTGTCAACGGATATTGCATATGAAAGCGCAAAGCAGCCCATAAAGGGTTTTAAAATGTCAGAGAATTCCCCAAGAGCTGTAAGGCAATCGGACCAACAAATTGGATATAAATATCTTTATCACATACAATAAATGAATTAATGAATACATTTTGAGTATTGCCTATTTTGAATCATTATAGCTTAATAGTTTCAACCTATGTTAACACAATTTGAAATAAGCGCCAATATGGTCTATTAAACTCTAATCAACATTGACATCTAGTTACAGTTTAATTTCTACAAGATTATAATCCAGCTAGATTTCCACCTACCTTTAACACTTGATGAGATTCTGGATGACACCTTCTGGAGACAACCTTGGCAGCCTGTATAGTTGTCTAAGTATGTGATATTCCAGTGAAATTTAAAGCTTGACCGTCATGGTTGAAGTGAGGCCAAAAGCACTTTTGGATATAGTTCAGATTTGATTCACAAGAGGGCTCTTAAGGGCTGGTAGATCAGCTCCTACAGGCACAAGATAGGGTGAATATGTTGTAGCTGGACAATCTTCATGGTTCCCTGTCCAAACACTGCTGCCCTCTGGTGGAACTGTTATTTTAGTCTATGTATGGACAATGCTGAACTTATTCCCCGACGGCCCAGCTTTAAGATGGGAGACAGCACCTACATGGCCTCTTCTTTCACAGCTTCTATATTCAAGGCTTCAACCCTCGCACGCTCAAATCAGTAATTCACTTCCTTAGTTTGATCACCAGGAGAGGATTCATATTAAAGCTACTCGTAGGCCATCACGAGGTTGAAAATCTTGCTTCTGAAATTGCTATAAATATATTCTCGAATCGTGAAAGACCGTGTGGAGATCAGGATTGTTGGTGTAAAGTGTTGAAAAGCTATCCCGGAAAGCTATTCATCTGATTAAAATGACCATCGTATCCTTCGTAATGCTGCTAACTTATGTTGGACATATCAAAGTACAAATCATCAACAGAATATTTCATCAATGTAGATTTGATGGTGAACAAGGTCGAAACAAAAGAGGCTGGCGTGGGTCAGATCTTATCCGCCGAAAGAGAAGGCAAAGAAAACAACCTTTTGGTTACTTTTAGTACAATTGTCCCAAGAATCAAGGTGTTTGGTGTAGTCCACTTGTCCTATCGTCCTCAGTACTCCATGCAAGGCCTGTTCTGCCGTCTTTACATGGGTATAGCAAATTAGAGCATTTGCATGTTTATGGTGACCGTAGAATGGGGTACCTCAAGGCTCTACTTCAGGACATATTTTGACTGAACGAGTAGTTATTAAAATCATCCAAGCTGGTCTTAGAATGGAGTGCTCCAGGGTTCTGTACTAGGTCACGTTGTGTGTTTGATATTGGAGTACCTCAAGGTTCTGATTCTAGACCCATTCTGGCTGAATTCGTAGGTATTAAAGTGATCCAAGATTTTCTAGGGAAGGAGTGCCTCAGGGTTAAGAACTATGTGTCGTTGTATATCTTAGAATGGAGTACAGATCTCAAGGTGCTGCACTAGGTTAACTTGTGTGCACGTATCTTAGACTGGAGTACCTTAAGGTTCTTGTTTTTGGAGACTTTTCGTTTAACATATTAGTTATCAATGCAATCCAAGCGAATACCTGATGGTTCTACGATAGGTTACGTTGTATGTCTTAGAATAGAGTTCCTCACGGTTCTGTTCTTGGACCCAACTACTTGAATAATTAGTTACCAAAGTGATCGAAGCTGTTCCATGGGATGGAGTAGTACCTCAGGGTTCTGTTCCTGGGCACATTGTAGAATAATTTGTAGAAGTCAAAGTATTCCCACCCCTTAGATGAATCATGACCTTGTATGTCCATGCAGCTCCCCTTAATGCCTCCTGCACCTCCACTGGTCAGCTCCCCTGTGTATACCACGTGGTGTTCAACCCTTTAAGGGCCGCATGGTGCTTTAATGTAATGTATACCTTTTATTGTCATGATGATTGAATGCAACCCTGGCGAGTTGCTACATAGGGTTGCACTCAAGCACCATGCCGACTCTACTGTTCTGTACACTCTCAAAGGGTCGTCATGATACATGAATGCAGCCTTGGTGGGTTAAATCGCCAGGGTTGCATTCATGCATTAGGACCACCAAGGACATGGCACACTAAAGCACTATACTGCCCTTAACTGGTTAACATAGGAGAGGCATACATTCACACTTAGGCTCCAACAAACAATGTCTCTCCCCTCTGTCCACACCTACCATACCTTAAACCTTTAAGGATGGCATAATACCTTAATACATCATGCTCTTGGTCGTCATGATGCATGAATGCAGCCCTGGCGAGTAACTCATGCATCGTGACTACCCTACGGGGTTGAGACACTCCTGAAAGGTCAACAAGATGCACTAATGCAACACACGAGTTACTCACCGGGGCTGCATCGGTGCATCATGACGACAAATATCATATTTTAGTGACATCCGCCCTTAAAGGGTCAAAGGTTAAGGGAAAGAAATGCGGTGTTTCAGGAAACTATGTAGGGAAGGGATCAACTTAAGTTTAATCATTTATGCACTGTGCCTCAAAGCCTCCAGTATTCGTGACCGTGATGCACTGGTGCTTCATTAATGCATCATGCTGATACACCAATAGGGAGTGTATCATGCCAGCAACGACAGCAAGTCAAACTGCACTAAAATTACCATACTGCCCATAAAGTAGTCTTTGCGAAAACATGTAGGATAGTGGAAATGTCCTGTTCAAATTCCACCGGCTGCTGGTCCTGCAACATTGAAAATTTGCAGGACAGAATGAATTATTTTTTTGCAAAGACTGCATAACGTGTTAGATAAGGCAACCAACTTATTTTGTTAACATTTTAATCTTGATATCAAATGCTTTTTTTTTTATGGAAGTGGCGCTGTAGTGCAAAAGAGATAAATTTATCTCTTTATATTTCTGAATACGGTAAAAATGTGTTAGGGGGAGTTTTAGAGGCTGAACGTGAAACAAGCCTTATTTTCTTGTTGCCTCCCCTGACCCGGCCCTATTACCCTACCCCTGCTCCCCCAGTCGTTTATCACATTTACCAGTTAACACATTCAGGTGCCATAACACATGCCCTTAGGCTATACACAAATACATTCTGATTCACGTGACTCAACATAAGCTTAAGCTGACATTTTGTTAGAGAATGTTTTCATAAATTTCCCCCAAAGAAAACAATATGAAGCCCAAACATTATGGCTTTGTCGTCAAAAATGAAAGCCAAATCAAAATGACGGTTTTTGTCCGATGATTTTGTGTGTGTTCTTTTTACAATTTGGTCACATAGTCTTTATGATTCTACGTGACTGGATGATTATAATTTTCACATTTTATTCAGACTCACTGTTTTATATATCAAACTCTTATTCACACTTCCCTCTGCAAACGAAATTAGCTGCCTCATCTTCCGACCACATTCTTTTTTTGTACCTGGGGGAAGGGGGGGGGGGGTAATCTTACTTGCCACGGCTGTATGAATGCATCATGGCGACCCTTCGGCAGTGTCTCAATCCCATAGGTTCGTCATAACGCTTGAATGCAGCACTGGCAAGTTCCTCGCCATGGCCGCATTCATGCATGATGACGACCAAGGGCATGATGCATTAAGGCATCATGCCATCCTTAAAGGGTTAACACACATATCTCGGTGCCTAACCCTGCAAACAGGTATGGCTGATTGTAAGCACCCACCTGTATAACCCTTTAAGGACGGCATAATACATCAGTGCATCATGCCCTTGGTCGTCATGATGCATGAATGCAGCCCTAGCGAGTAACTCGCCAGTACTGCATTCCAGCATCATGAATACCCTACATGGCTGAGACACACCCAGAGGGTCGGTCTGATGCACCAATGCAGCGCCGGTGAATCACTTGCCAAAGCTGCATTGGTGCGTCTAGACGATAAATGTCACAATGTAGCGACATGCCATCCTTAAAGGGTTACAGTCTTTGTGTAGAATTTCAATCAGTTTAACACCTGTTGTGAGGGGAGGTAATACATGTGTGGCAGCCACCTTTATGGTGCTGTGTATACCTGTATTGTGGTCTGCTGATTACTTGCACCATTGAGGGAATTGCCTTCGGTCAGATCTACACTGATATTCTTAGGCTCCCTATACGCCCAACCTCTCAGTCACTAGTGCCTAACCTAGTTAGTCATTTTTTGGCTCCCTATACGACCAACCTAGATTAGTTATTATTGTCAGGTTGGTCAGTACTGACCAACCCACCTTAGTCTTTTTAGTTCCAGGGGGAGCTACTGAGTGGTCATCACAGGTGGCCCCAACTAGTGGTATACAAATACAACACACCAATGATGGACCTAGGTTAGCTACTACTGACTGGCCTCTTGGTGCATTTTTGAATATAACTTTGCCATTGTGACTAGCACTCATATGACCAACAAGGGTTAGTCTGTACGGACTAACCCTTTCAACCTATGGATTTTCAGTGTATACCTCCTCCCTGACTAGCTGTACCATTACTATATCAGTGGCAAATCTCGGATTTTGAAAATCGGGTCGCGCACCATTGGAGAACTCTTTCCTTGGCGTTTTTCCCTAAAATTCTCAATAACTTAAAAATCTTTAAATTTAATGTTTAGTTCCCCACTGCTAGTATCACTACCCACAAATGTTCTTCTTTAAATAAACAATACCTACCAGATAAACACGGCCAATAGTGTACAGAATCTCTCATTTAGATGTTCACTTAGATATTTGAAATATCTATGATACTGCATTCTATATTATGCAGGGGACGTCCTTGGCCCATTAGGCTGTGTCTCACGACCTTGGGCCAATGTTTTTGTCTCTGACCGGGTGCCGTCTCAGACCAGGTGCCGTCTCTGACCAGGTGCCTTCCCTGACTGGCTAAGCTTGATAAGGTCAAAATACCAACAGCAGGAGGCTTATCATAATTATAATTATGATTGTATAACAACCGCCATAACGTTTTTACAAATCCTTATATATATGAGTATAATTCTTTTTAAAACACCTTTTTTCTGACACCTGGTCAGAGACGGCACCTGGTCAGAGACGGCACCCAGTCAGAGACAAAAACATTAGCCCAAGGTCGTGAGACACAGCCATTAGCTTGTGCACCGCTGGGTTGGCGTAGAGATTTACACGGAGGTACAGCGTGAAATGTTTACCGACCATAGATTGAGCGTGGATGTGTTATAAAGGAGGGCGGGTACCATGGAGGTATTGCTATTGATATGGAAATTGTCAAATATTTGCCCTAACATAAATTAAAGGAATAATAATGGAAAATAGAATACTTGTGTAGATGTTTGATGAGTGTATTCGGCAGTAAACACGACCATAAACACAGAATAACAACTTCAACCTTTAATGGCCACATCAAACTCTAATGTGCTGTGTCATTTGTCGCTACACACGGGCAAATATGAGCGTCAGCCAATGTCGCCATTAGCACTCTCAGACAAGGGTCAGGCCCTGCTGGACTATAATAGATGGGTCAAGGGCCATTCTAGTGAGGGTCAGGCTATGCTGGACCTTCAATAACAGGCTGGACTTGCTTGAAAGTCTGGCCATGCTGGATTTTCATGCCAGAGTCTGACAATGCTGGACTCTTGCAGGCTGAAAGAGACTCTCCTCAGAGTCCAGCATTGCCAGACTCTGGCATGAGGATCCAGCATAGCCAAGCAATCCAGCATAGCCTGACCCTCACTAGAATGGCCCTTGACCCATCTATTATAGTCCAACAGTGCCTGACCCTTGTATGAGAGTGCTAATGGCGACATTGGCTAACGCTCATATTTGCCTGAGTATATGGTGCGTGAATGCCGTCCTATTGTAAGTGTACCAACCCTTAAGGTTGTCATGATGCATGAAAGCAGCCCTGGCGAGTAACCTACGATCGTGAAGATAAAAAACAAACACAGAAACATTCCGTGGCCCTTAAAGGGTTAAGTAAAAATCCTTGTGCTCATATCACGTGACAGAGATATCCCAGTGTAATCAACAAATATACGAATTACACAATTTCGGCCCCGCTCTAATCAAAGATCAAATAATACTATTGCGTATCATTAGCTCTTTGGTTTGATTGTTTAAGTAATTTGATTGGGTAGGCAATTCAAACTTTCACAGTGTAAATGTTGATTAAATGAGTGGGATGATTTCTTAACTAATGAAAAAACGGGTTGTAATGATGGTAAAGGGTTTCATAACCGTGATTTAATGTTCAAAACGTTTGTGAGGGTTTTGAAGCAATATGTGTGTACCAGAAACCTTTATCAAATGGCCCAAAAATATCTAAAAATGGTTATTTACCAAACAAAAAAACGTTTGCCAAGAGGATTCGTCAACATATACGTATTAATTTGTTTTTGAAACAAACCAATGCGGGTTGTACAATCATGGAAATAAAATATTTGGTATTTTTCACTGGGCCCTTTACCTAAATACATTAGTTCAAGTGTTGTCACTTGCTTTCACTACGCCAATGTTCAAATGAGAAGTCAAACGTCATTGCTAGCTTGCCAAACACTTAGAATTAGTTCAACTACCCATTACAAACTATACCCAGCTTGTAATACGTCCGCACCGGTCGGAGTCAAGGGCGTTCAAATGTTTCCTCTTTAGTCCTTTAAGGGCCGCATGATGCTTTAATGCATTATTCGATTAATCGTCATGATTCATTAATGTAGCCCTGGTGAATAATTTTCCAGGGATGCATTTATATATGATGCCGACCCTACGGGTTTAAGGTAAACCGGATATGTCAATATGATACATGAATGCAGCCCTGGTGAGTTACTCGCCAAGGCTGCATTTATGCATCATGACGATGAAAGGAATAGTACATTAAACCACTATGCGGCCCTTAAATGGTTAGAAGGAGTGGTCTGGAATCTAGCCAAGCTTTGTATACACTAAGTGACAAATATTTCCCTATAGAATTGATTAAACCTTTTAATGGAAGCATACTGCTTTTATCCACTCTGGTCAGCATGATGTGTGAATGCAGCCGGGTTGGGTGATATACCAGGGATGCTTTCATACACATCATGCCCACCTTACAGGGTTAACAATCACTGCACTGCGTATACAATGTGTCATAATGACATGAGAACGGGTGTCTTGGGGTATCATACTATCCTTATAGGGTTAGAATTGAATAAAGTATTCTAACCCTCAGGCCACCCCTAGAGTGTGTACTGTGTGTATATTTATACCTGAACAGTTATACGTCTACTGGGGTTTTTCATTTCCTATTTAGGGAGTGCTCATGTTTTAACAAGAGGGGGGGTGGTCGGTTAATTTATGTGCGAGTGGGTCGAAACTTTTGGCCAATGCAGCAAGAAAAGGTGAGTTTCCAGAAAAGTTGTTGATAACGTTTTTGAAGATTCCTAAAGCATGAACAACAAATCCATGAATATTTATAACCTCAAAATCCTGCATTTTGATGAATATTATTTGAAAGATAATTGTCCTGGGAATCTCCTAATATGAGATTTTGCAAATATAGCAATTATAGACAATATTACATGCATTCTGCTAAAACTAACTTATACACAACTTTATTTGAAAAGTCACCCTTTCTTGGCGCATTGGTCTATAGAGGGGTCCAAGTCTTTTGGCCCTCCCTGGCTGGTTGAAATTGAGCGTGGCTGTCCCCTGTGAGCGTCAGTCTTTTACTACAATGGCACTGTAGGAACAGTACATAGTTAGCTGATCACCTATGGTGGGTTTTTTAAAGCAAAACTATAGTGAATGATTGTACAGTATTCATAGGGAGTTAAATATTGTAAAGTTATGTGTTGGTGGCTATGGCCATGTATTATATAGTGCACTTATGGTTTTGGGGTATAGTGGTCTGTAAGAGCAGGATATAATGATGTTATGATATGGATGACTAGACTAACTATATTGGTTTACATAACAAGGACTAGGATAACTACAAATATAGTTAGCCTAGTCTTCAATCTTTATTTCAGGCTGATTTCTCTATTATTGCAGTGATTTAATGAGGCTAGCAGTCACCTACATGACCACATCTATACCTATACTAAGATTCTACCAACTATTATGTAAGAATATCAAGTATTAACACCACAAATAGACAGAATCTGCTAGCATTGCTTATTCACTGTCGGCCATCATTGATCAGCTAACTATACATTCCAGGCCCAGTGTTCCTACAGTGAATGGGGTGAAATCTTTTTGGACCCGCCCCTTAAATCCACCAACCCCAATTGTTAATAAAGGACCGCTCCCTTAAATGTATTTTAGGGTATTTTAAGGTAATGTTTGTTTTAATATATTTGTATTGAAATTTGATTTAATGGTGTTGACATAACCTAAATATAATATGGAGAAATGGTTCTGTTGTTTCATACGTTTCCATAGAGGTGGGTCACTGATTATCACGAACCTAATATCTAAACGTTTAAATATATTTACGCAATTTCCAACCATTTACGTAATCTATTTATGTTAATTCCGTTCATAAAGGAAAATTTAGACTTTTACAGCTCATACATAATGTATATTATGGTCAAATTCTTTCTTGCTATGGTAGCCTTGGTATATCATTTGATGAAACACATCAATGGCAAAACAGAAACTATACCATGAATACAGGCCAAAGAAAAAAGTGTTTCAGGCAACCGAACCCTAGATTCAAAATAAGGCTGACCCTAGCATGAACAAATTTTTTGAATATTCATATTTTCTTTTAGATTTTAGCAAATCTATGGTCAGGAAGAACGAGCTCCTAATGATGCAGTAGGCTGAATAATTGTCTGACATCAGGAAATAGCTTTTTTAAAAACATAACCAATTTGTGATATTCCTATTTACTGGAGGAATGAGTGAGTAGCCTAAAGCTGATGACCGGCTAGTCAATGTGACTCTTTCCTGGTAATTTTATCACTAAAAAGAGAAATATTGATAAAAAAGAATCTGGGACAACCTACCTATGGCTGTGTCTCACGAACTTGGGCCAATGTTTTCGTCTCTGACCGGGTGCCATCTCTGACCGGGTGCCATCTCTGACCGGCCTGAATGGAAACGGTTTATTTAGGGCATATGTAGATAGAATTTGGCTGAAAAGGTTAATGGATATCATACCTCTTTAAAGTAGTAATTAGTTGCCCTTTTTTATCATCATCATCTGCCCTAAATAAACCATTTTTATTTAGGCCGGTCAGAGATGGCACCCAGTCAGAGATGGCACCCGGTCAGAGACGAAAACATTGGCCCAAGTTCGTGGGACACTGCCCTACCCTAATCCTCAGGACCATGTTACTTGAGACACACCTTACCTTTGATATTTGGCCTGGGTGGTTGTTTGGGGGCATGTGGTTGGCGGATCAACAGTGATGTAATCCGTTGTGTCACCTCTCATGTGGATGGTAGGTGCGGAGAGATCTAACAAGATTAGACTTCTGCCAGCCTCACTTAGACAGAATCACCTCACTCCTTTAACCCTGTAAGGACAGCATGTCTCAGAAATATGACATTGGTCATCATGATGCGAGTAAATCGCCGGGACTGCACTGAAAAAGTAAACTTGTCTCCAGACTCATCGAAGTGACTATCATAAAATAAACGAATCAAAAGTTGTCTAACCTATCAGGTTACCATCCCACAAATAGAATCTGGTGCTGGCAAATGTCAGGTTTTGGGCTGGCACATGCCAAGTGGGTCTTCTATCTCAAGCTAGAAGAACCACTTCCTTTTCACTTAGACAAGCTTTTTGACTCGTTTATTTTATGACCGTCACTTGGAAGAGTATATAGACAAGTTTGCTTTTTGAGTGTACACACCTATTATAAAGCTGTCTATGTGCTTCTCATTACAACCAGATCTACAGCTTTAGCAGAGAAAACCCAACTCTGGCCAGCCACATGATATGTGCTACCGTGATGTTAACATTTTCACAAATTTTGTGGATTTTGAAATGCGCGGATGTCCTTTATAAATAGCTAAACCGTATTTAATTTACCATCGAGAGCCATACATACCGTTTATAAATATCAATTTTTGATAGGTCATTTGTACACTGCTGTGGTGGGAACCAACCTTTTATTATTCTACACAATACCATATTTCCCATTTTGCACTTCTTTTTTTTGTTTTTTTGTTTTTTAACTTGGCCACATCATTTTCATGATTTTATGTGACTGCTGAACCTTTATTTACCAAAACTAATTCCATTGACATGCATTATTTTATTGATATTGGTAGAGACCCAATATGTAGTTTTATAATTGTTTGAAGTTGTTAAGAGAAGGTGAGGGGATAGAGTTAGGATGTGGAAAATAGAATGGGGGTTTCACTTGTCTGTTGTCAGTAGACGAATGAGGGCAATAACATGTATGAGCGGGAGATGGGGAGAGGGTCAATGTGATGAGCCTAAGTACACTGAAAATACATAGATTGAAAGGGTTAGTCAGTACAGACTATCCTAGGTTGGTCATATGAGTGCTAGTCATAATGGCAAAGTTATATTCAAAAATGACCGAGGGGTCAGTCAGTAGTGGCTAACCTAGGTTCATCATTGGTGTGTTTTATTTGTGTACCACTAGTTGGGGCCACCTATCATGACCACTCAGTGTCTCCCCCTGGAAATAAAATGACTAAGGTGGGTTGGTCAGTACTGACCAACCTGACAATAATAACTGACCAAGGTTGGTCGTATAGGGAGCCAAAAAATGACTAACT
Source organism: Harmothoe impar (assembly GCA_947462335.1). Taxonomy (NCBI): domain Eukaryota; kingdom Metazoa; phylum Annelida; class Polychaeta; order Phyllodocida; family Polynoidae; genus Harmothoe; species Harmothoe impar. Next base: position 13,022,114 of record OX381711.1, read on the forward strand.
AGGTTAGGCACTAGTGACTGAGAGGTTGGGCGTATAGGGAGCCTAGGAATATCAGTGTAGGTATATGTTTGCTGGCGGCAGTTGCGGATTTCTACAATGAGTGGGGGAGGGAGACCTAGTTTATTACAGGACTACACTGTGGGTGGTTTGTGTGGTGCACAGGCTACTCAAGTAGCTCTGTCGAGGATTTATCTTATATAGAGGCACAGCTAAGGCATCTGGTCTCAAATGCTGTAACTATTGAGCATGTATTATGAATCCACCTCCCTGCATTGTACGGTGTTCCCAGCTAACAAAAAATACGTTATTTTATGTCAAAATAACGTTTTAAACTTTACATAACGTTATGCCATAATAAAGAGCTTTAGAAAAGCGTTGATATATAACGTTACATAACGTTATAAAATGGTGTATAACGTTATTTGTTTACTGGGTTGTGCCTTCCCAGCTAGCACCTTACATAAAAATAACTAGTAATATCATGATATCATTTTTCGTTCGCAACATGTCTTCCACCTGCTTATCCCCTTATCTACTGTCTCTAGTTTAATGGAGTTCCTCTAATGAACCCCAAAATGAGGTGGTTATTTGCTAATTCTGTTGGAAGTTTTATTCCGATTTACAGAATTCCAAAAGATTTTTACTCCTTAGCTCATGCTCCATCGGAGGGACATTTAAATGACATTCACGTAGCTAATACCTGGCTGTCAGTCATGGCAGCAACCTCATGATTGACCTCACTTTAGACTTTTCATATTGAACCTGGTCTCTGCATGGGTAAAGCTATGAATTACAGGGTAGTTTTGGAAGGGAGTTAGTGGATTGGGTGACAACACCCCTACCAATGAAAGTGGACTTTTTAATCCATTCCAACTATGGTTGCTATGGCAACCATTGGTTCTGGTTGATGTACTTTCTGTACCCTGTTACCCTAACAGGATGATATGAACTGGGTGTATACTTCCATTTACTTGTCGATGGATTTTTATGAAAAACAACAGCAATAGTTGTCTAACAGCCTAATTTTTGGGTTTCCTGTTATGCAAACACACTGTTGATAGGCAACCACTGGTGTTACCATCAAACTGAATGCCCCATTGTTTTCCTTGGGGTGGATTACTGGGGGTAGGTGTCATTAGAATCTTTCTAGACTCATTTTTTAAACATTGAGAAGAAACATATGAATTAATCAGCCGCCATCTTGGATTTTGACCATTTACAGCCTCTTAGCACAATATTTGTTAACAGCACTAAAAGATTTCTTAATCAGCATACTTCTTAGGTCAGATTTCATCCCATTATAAACAGCCTACAATAAGAAAATGTGCTTTTACATTAAGTGGAATCCAAAATAACATGAAATGAAGCACCGTCGGATCAAGGGAGTGTTTATGTACCTAAAGCAATAGATCTATTTGTGGTTATCACAACAGGCTGTTCTATGGCTCAAATTAATCAGGAAAGTCTATTTTCATCATCCCATAGCAGATTGGGTGGTCAAATGTGGGACAAGGGGTTGTTATATGTATGTTTGTCTTGCCTAATGAAATTTTCGATTTTCGATTTGAAACTCCTATGTTCCCGAGCCTGTGGTTCAGCCAATTCTCAACTCTGATGCATATTATAAGTATCAATAAATAGAAAATCATGTCCTCTTTCCAATGAGTCCCTTTGCTTAGAGGCCCTGTGACTGGAAGGTGTTATTATAGTTCAAAACCGGCACATACTCTATATTTTGTGACGTAAAAACAGGCCGAAAACTGGTATGAACCCACACATGGATAACAAGCTAAAACTGGTAGTGCATCCCAAGATATTCCATGTTAACATCTTGAATCTTGTTCTAGGGACCCTAAGGGACAAGAAAAATTTCATTTGGTTGAGTGGTGGGGGGGGGGGGGGTGCACGAGGGGTCCCATCAGCCCATGGCCTAGTACTTCTCCAGCAATTCCTTCTCACACTAATCCAGATATTCATCCCCAGGGGAACGATGGCGCAACTGTGACAGCTCCGTAGGCGTGGCATAGTGGCAATTTATTTTATGTGGCCTTACATTTTGAGATAAAGTCAGACATTTTTCATTTTCTCATGGATCCATACTTTCTGGCCATACGCTTGGATTAACTCTGTTGTACGTACTTTTCAAAGAATTATAACTAACATGAACTAAACAGTGACGAGTATCCTGGTGATTTATGGTGCAGACTGTGACTCATGTGAGGGAAACCTTGCCAACCATGTTTCAAAATATTTCTCAATTCAGCCGCATGTCACTTGTATCAAATACATCTTGATGACCACATTAGATACACACCCAACCTTGGATAAGTTGTTATATTAATCACACATTGAATAAACAGATCACATCGTTATCATTGTAATGTTTCCGAATCTTCTAATCATTTAATATTATAATTATTTCCAGATTGCAACCTACACTCATTCAAAAGAGAATTGATATGCTCTGCAACAGATCAAGGAGGCTGTACTGAAGCCTGAGCAGTGGCAGGTGTTGGAGGGAACTCTTAATCAGGAGGACGTCTTCTGTGTTCTTCCCACTGCCTTTGGGAAATCTGTCACCTATATTGTGTAACCTCTACTCCAGGATATTCTGTATCCTGGAATGATACATGTTGCACTTGTTGTGAGCCCGCTGCTCTCAATCATCGATGAGCAAGTTAAACGGCTGAAGCAAGCTGCTATCAAGGCAGTCCATATTAAATCTGACCTTATGTCCTCATTTATTCATAAGAACATATATTTTCTTGAGTAAACTGTTTAGGAAATATGAAAGAATATATGGCTCTTGATAGTTCAAATATGATCTTCAGTAGGGACAAGTGGCCGGGTTCTGCTTCGGATGAATCGGGGCTAAGGTTGAGAAAAGAGCTGCATCCGGATGCTGCTTTGGAGGCCGACGGAGTAGAATGCGAGCCTTGGAGGTCGGCACAGCCCAGCTGGAGGCGAAAGGAGTCGACTCAGAGGCCGACACAGCTCGGCTGGAGGCTGATGCAGCTAAGCTGGAGGCCGATCCAGCTGCAGCCAATATGGGTATGTGAGGAGAGTAGTTGTTATTTGAGGGAAACTCGGTATATATAGGTTTTGTAAAATAAAGGCCAGTTGATATGAATATCACATAGGTTTTGTGAGATAAAGGCCGGTTGATATCATCATTACATAGGTTTTGTGATATAGAGGCCAGTTGAGATGATTATTGTATAGGTTTTCTGATATAAGGGCTTTTGTGGGGTAAGGGCATTTTTCATGTGGGATAAAGGCTTTTGTGCTTTAACGCCAATTTTGTGGGATAAAGGCCTGTGGTCAGCCTTTATCTAACAAAACTATACTCTTTTGTGAGATAAAGAACATTTTGTGGGATAAAGGCCCCACACCCCTTCTTCTCTCACCCAAGCCCTGCATTGGTACATTCCCATCCCCCTGTTTCCCACCCCTCCCCCCCGGTGAAATCACACACCATATATTCATATCATAAATTTAGGTCAATTCCATTCAGTTCCAGTCAAGTCATGCATACAGTTGTTATCAGGAGAAAAACCATTGTTGCTTTATATTTTTAAATAGATAATGTTTTGTTTCATATAAAGTACATTATCCATGACCAGAATCTTGGCATCAATAATGCAATATGTAGGACAAATTGATCATCAAGTCTTTTTCAATGAACACAGCTTAATATAATGACAAGCTATATAGACTAGGATAATATACAATAATCATGTGGTACAGTTTATTGGTTTTTTCATATACAGACTTTTTAATAAATAGATCCTTTATTAAATCTCTATCTCTTATTCAACCCCAGCCTGTAGTCCCTCCTACATTAAAGTTTACACCCTACAGGTTCTCCGATGAATTTGGTAAGTTATATTCAGAAAGTATATCATGTGATAATTAAACTGTGTAATTTAACTACTCTGTTTTAGGCTAATCGTGAACTAATCAGTTTCTCAGCGCCATATCCAACACATAAATTGGACTTTGTCTTTTGATAAAATTCAAAATAGATTCAACCATATGAGTCAGAAATCTTTATGTTAACTCAGCCACTTCTTCTGTCCCGACGTGCTAACCTCACACCCCTCACTAGACACAGGTTGCTCTAGAGTCTGTGAGGATTGGCGTGTGGCCCGGACATCCCTCCCACATGGAAGCAAGATCTTCCCGAAGATCTCATTTTTTGTAGGCCCCACGAATAGCCCCTTGTAGCTCTCTAGCCAAGTGTTATCACATTGATAAAACCCATGCTCCTCCATCTTACTCAGTAACACCGACATCAAGGTTGGATGAAGTGGTAGTGAGGTGTCGAAGGGAGGCTGGCACGAGCATGAGCTAGAGACATCCTTACAGCCTCCTCCAGTTCTTCCTCCGAAACACTGTGGTGGTCACCTGCCTCCCCCTTTTGCAGCGCAGGCATCTCGGTGTCCTCCTGAGGCTCTTCCTCCGTCAAAGTGATTTCCATGGAGTTGTCGATGTCTTAGGAAGGGACGCGCCTTGGTGTGTTGCGCCATGGCAGCAGCCCCAGGGGCTTTATCGAATTGGCCATCATCAACTCCCTGAAAGATATCCAGGTCCTCTAACTGACGGCCCTCAACTGGGAGTGTAAAACGTCTCCTCTTCCATCGAAATGAATGTTCTCAAGCTCAGTGGTTCTAACCGGCGTGCATCGAAAGGTGTGGGAACTGAGTTCCACGTGTCCTAGCGACACGTTCTAGATGAAACTAACCGTCTTTAGGCATCTTATGATGTGGTTTTCGGAGCTGGATGGACCTTCCTAATCTGGCTTCCCCTCCTTAGCGTCGCCCACGGGTGTATTCAAAATGGCGATCGCCCTTCTTGTCTCGTGGTTCCACGCGCGCCGCGGGAGCAAAGGTCAACCAATCGGCGTTCACGCCTCACCGGATAGCCCTTCTCATCAATGGATAACGCGGCGGGAGCTCACAATTTTCCCGCCCCGAATCGAAAGGGTAGGTTGGTGCGAAGCCCTTACTGGGTCAACTCCACAGGCCTGCCTCAGGTTCTGGTTATGAATTCTTCAGGAGTGTAGGCAGATTTCTTTACGGGTAACATACCCAGCAAATTAGTTTGACTTAGTTTCTGGAACGTGCACTTTGTGTGACTGTTGTCCTATGGAACTAATTGGCACAATATGACACCATACCCCATAGGACAAGAAGTGGCACATACTCACACATATTCACACAAATTCACACATATTCACACAGCATCATGTACCATGGCACAAAAATGTTTGCAAACATATTGTTTCACTTTTTCCTTTTTTTTTAAAAGAAAGGGAAGTCTGTTTAGTTTGTAATACTCATTATATTTAGAAGTTGGCATAGGGCACCCTAGCAGAAATCTGTTAGTGCACTCCTTGCTGTATATGGGCATACTATCTCATTCAACAAGATTTCTACCATGGTAGAGTAGGCCTGATGAAGTTGTGTACAATTCATGCCAATTATTAGCTCTATACACATGTAACAAAAGGTCAGACCTTTATCCAAACAAGATTACCAGAGGAAAGGTGTCTGTGGTCTGTCCATCTTAATGCAGCTGTAATCAAATCATATGGTGTGTTTTTCAATCACTAATGGAACTTGATAAAATTAGAGGTGTATAGCTAGGTCTAAGTTGCATTGACAACATGTTATTATGGTTATAAACATTGAAACTGATTCCATTTCACCCATGAGAATAACAAGGAACAACAAAGATGACACCTGGTGTCAAAACCATGCACTATTCCAACCTGACAAAGTGATAATGGTTCTGTTTGAAGATGTGTGAGTGTGTGCCAGAAGGGGAACTAGGTGACACAACATCACACAAATACCTGTTATGTGTGACACCAGGTGTCATCAAAGTTGATTGTACCCCTTTTCCTGATTAAAGAGAATGATTTTCTTTAGCTATAAGTATCTAAACAGGGTCCCAATGTATTGTGAATCAGACAATGCACCTGTCCTTCTATTAACATTCATTATGTATATAAATAGATGCCATATCATTTTAATGAAAGCAGCATGAAGAGGTCCAGATGCTAGACACCTTTCCTCTGGTCATCATGTTTGGATAAAAGCCTGGCTATCTCCTGCTGCTCATGTAAACTCTAATGTTGATGGTTATAATGGTACATATATTCATCAGCCCTATGTTGAAATGCTAGGAACCTGATCGAATGAGTTTGTACAAACCAGCAGCACACACACCAATAGTGTGCTATGACTGTCAAATACTGCTGGTTGTAAAAAGTATTACAGTATTTCCTATCTTTTAGTAATTCATAATGAAACTAAAAAATACATGACTAAACATTTTGGTTTAGGGCATTATATATTTTGTCATTTGGTGTGAATAAGCTTTTTAAAAATCTGTCAGAACTGTTTGAATCTGTTCCATGGAACACTGTGTCAGTGTGTGTGAGTCTGTTACATGGTATACATGTCACACAAAATGCACGAAATGAGCACACAGTTCCAGGGGTAAAACAGGGTGAAACAATCTGGAACTAATATGCTGGGATAAGAATACCCGCCGGCTTGATCCGTCTGCCACTCTCGGGGTCATTTGGGGTGAAAGGGGGGGGGGGGGGGGCGATCGAGTTAGGATATTGAGAGCTTGAGGTGCTTTTGAAAAAGGGTACGAGGCCAATTGGAGGTGTTCAACGTGACCCGAGTGGTGGGAGACCGCGGCTTCGAGCTGGAGGATGACACCGGAGAAAAGATAAATGGTGTATTCTATGCCGAGGAGGTCCAAATGGTGCTGAAGAGTCGCTTTGGTAAGACGTATCTAATACACAAGGTGCTACGCCACAAGACGGTCACCGCAAAACGGTTGGCCTTTGTCCGTTGGAAGGGTTATTCTGAAAAGTTCAAAGAGTAAATCCCAGTGTCAAAAGTGAAGGACCTTTGAGACATGAACATCACACTTCCATTTCTGTTTAATTTTGTTCTAAATTACAACACTTATACCCTCAAAATGTATATCCCTACAACCTGTACTTAAAATGGTGGACATTATTGAAAGTAAAAAAATGAATATCCAACTTTACATTGATTTTCTGCCACCCCCCCCCCCCTAGGGGGACAGTGAAAAATTAGACCAGCACCATGTATCTGCAACTATTGTACTCCAGAATACCCCAATCTTTGATACGTTCCTGTGACTAAATTTAAATGAGAGAAAATCGAAAATACCTTCTCATCCAGCTGGTCAGAATCGGGCCATCAGAAGGTCAGAATTGGGCCACCAACAGGTCAGAATCGGGCCAACAGCTGGTCAGAATCAGGCTACATTATCAGGCTTGGTCTACGGCTATCAATAATTGGTCATCCTTTCTGTATAATTGTATAACTAAACTACCTGGTATGGCTCAAAATGCAGTATTGAAATGTATCCAAATGTGTAAAAAGAGGTTTTTCACCTGTTTGGTTCTGATTGAAACAAATGAGGTACAGGAGTAGCCCGCTCCTGATACCTAGTCTGGCTATTAGCAAGTGTATCCTTAGTATAATCAGATTTACCACCTAGCACACCTATACATTATGCTTTATGACATGATACCTTTGTTTATCATATTAGAATGTTTTATTTTCTAATGTTATGTAATCTAATTATGATAGCTAAGCAAGTATTTATATTTATAATTAATGATGGTGTCGGATATTCCGATGCTGAAAAAGTTCTTTCTGTACACCAGGATAAAATAAACGGGATAGATATATTTACATCTTCTCATACCAAGAAAATAAAATCGAGCTGGTCAGAATCGGGCCAGTCAGAATCGGGCTTGGTTTTGCTTACATACAGTCACTATAACGCACACTGTGGGGGGCAGGAAGAGAAAAAAGGGGGGTGGGCTAGGGCCATAGATAGTAAGTAGTTCCCCCTTTTCTCACTAGATGCCACCACCACTTTAGACTAAAAGGACAGCCTGATTCTGACCAGGTGGTAGCCCGATTCTGACTGGGTGGTAGCCCGATTCTGTCCGGGTGGTAGCCCGATTCTGACTGGGTGAGAGACAAGGTGTATTCAATTCTCTCTAGTTTAAATTTGGTCACACAAACTGTTTAAAAAAAAGGCAAATCAGGTAAGTGGAATTTAGTGTACCCGCCTCAAGGGGGCCTAAATATTTCAGTGCAAAGTTTTGCAATCTTAGTAGTATTATATGTAGTGCAAACATTCTATAGTACAAAGAGGAAACGATTCCAACAGCATGCAAGCAATCACAGGCCAGCATTTGATCATGTGACCTACTCATTATGCAAATGTGGACGTGACCTACTTTCAAAACCAATGAGCGTTGAGTATTTGGTCACGTGACTACTTATCATTCAAAAGAGGAGGGGCCTATCATGCAAATGAGGGTGTGACCTAATAAATCAGCCTATCAGAGAGCCGGATTTGGTAGAAATAAACTTTTTTGTGTAGGAAAACATTTCACGGAGAGAAATTAAATAAAATCACAACTATAACAGTTTTGATTTCTCATTTTTTTATTCATCCACTTCTATATCATTTTCAACACTGAATCCAGACAGTTCCAAGAACTTTTCTTTTTGGAGCGCTCCAATGGTGAAACCCTCAACAGCAGATGCTGTACAATAGTGGTTAGCTCCAGCACCATTTCAGCAAGACAAATTACATTTTTCTGTACAAGCTCTAATCGCTCAGCACATGTCAACTCATGAGGAGTTTTCTTTTTCGCATCGCAACACGTTGATTGACATCTCAGGATTTATAGTTACACAACGTACATGAAGTTTCGCTTTGTGGATTTTAATTTTTTACTCGGTACCATCACTCATAAGACAGAAGCTAGGTGGAGCTTGCTTCAGGGTGATGTCAATCTCTGTTTCACCAGGAATCAACTTAGGCTGATGAGCGATCAAAGTGGAGACGACTCATCAGTTGAAATTGACCCTTGGAGATCAGAGATTGGTGTGCTTTGAAGCCAGCGTTCAGATAGGTTAGCATGTTGAACAGTCCTGCCGTATCCTTGAACCAACCTTGAACGCTCATCAGATTTTCCTTTACGGCGCGGTCATAGTTCAGTAGCGCCTTGAGGTAGGCTCGGAGTAAGTCTCTGTGTTACCAGAGATTTTGAAGCAACCCACGGTCACTTGAATGTGTTTGAAGAGAGAATGTGCCAAGACTGGTGCCACCACACCCGTGCCAGCCACGAGAGGTCCCCCACCGGCTGCTTTCACCACTTCCAACTCCAGGTGTTTGTAATTTTCGCTCAGGTCGGTATACTCCTGTGACTTGCCGATGGTGAAAGTAATGTTACTACCATCACCCAAATGGTTTTTCGTCTCGATTCAGGTGAATGCAGACCTGAGCACGCTCGTCTGAGTCGGTGGTACAGCATGTAGATCCAGTTTGCTCACACTACACTCCCCGCTGTTCTGGTGTAGGAACGCAAAGACAATCGCCAGTTAGTAAAATATAAATAGGAAAATATCCCTCTTTGTACGTCGAGCTTTCTTACTAGGATGACTGGTGTGTCCACTCCCCTGTTTGCTGATGTTTGACTGGTGTCTTCTTTCACTGTTGCTTCTTTATATCCGCTCTCAGGCGTGCTCTCCCAGTCAAATCTTTCAGGGCAGCCCTGCCACGTTTCTTAAGGCTAGTCGGCAGTCGGCCACCGTGCAGCATATCGTCAGCAACGACCCCACCAGCGCATAGCAGAGTCTTTTCCAAAGTCTTGAATATGGGTGTGGCACCACGCATCAGATCCAGGAGCGCACCACAGACACCATGACCACCCTGGTACGGTTGACCGCTGTAGACGGTAACGCCGTTCCCACATTGAGCTCTGCAGTACGCGCTGTAACCCAAACTGGTCGTCCTCCACCAGCACTGGTTGAAAAGTAAGGTGGTCGTTGTCTAAGCATCCCGGTTGACGAACTATCGCTCTGTTGGTCGTAGATGAAGTGTCACCCTCACTTCTCCTCTCGAGAATGGTATCGGTTCACCCCTTCTGTCTCTTAAGTATATACCGATGGAATCCAGCCTCTGTGACTTGAGCTGGAAGTAGTCTAAGTGTGGAAAACTGACTGCCTGTATACCGCTCGTGGCCACCCCGCTCCGGTTTACTGCGACACAACTTAGCAGGGGGACATGCATGTCGCCTACTCTTCTGTCTTGGATGGCGTCCGTGTACACTTAGACAGAGTACATATCACCGAACGGGTCCATGGTGTAAACACTGGACGTGGTCTTCATGAGGAATATCTTTGCACTGAAACCTAGTATGTGTGCCAGATGCTTAGTGAGCTACACACACATGTTTCTCGGAACTTTGATGGTGACACGTCTCGTCATCCAATGGTAGAAGAATACTTTCTTCAACTTGAGGAAGTTATGATCGTCCCAGTTGTCCGTCAGCAGACTGTTCAAGTGACGGACAAGCTCAGAGTTGTCTTGAGTGAAGAAGAGGGGTATGTGGAATAAGTTTGGTAGAAGCGAGCGGACACAAGTGGTTTTCTCCATGTGCGGCACCAGGCCATAGGCTAGTGTCCATAGTTTTGGGTGTCTCCCAGAAAAGACTGTGCCCACTCGAGGCTCCGAGCGCGACAGTGGATTTCGACTACAGTCCCAACCAGTTGCAGCCACTTGTTCCCGTATCTTTGCGTCCAACTCTTGCTCCACGGTGCGCGATATCTTGGGAACCTAACCACATAGTAGGCCTGCTTTGTATATGGATGTAGAACACTGCTGAAAAAAAAGGTCAAAATTCAGGTTATTTAGGGGGGTCAGAAATGGTCAGAATCTGGCCCAACGGCCAGTCAGAATCCAGACAGTCAGAAACGGACTTGTATCACTGTCATGAGACTGAGCCCTATGATAACACCATGTGGAATGAAATGTGATTCACATATATATATGGGCATATCTTACTGTAATGTCAATATCAATAATTTATGCTTTTTGTGTATAAGTACTGTGAAAGTCCAAGTACAAGCCATACTAATCTAACACTAGCAAATACATTCCCTCACGGGGCGTATTTTCAGATAAACTTCTTCATCTCCTTAATCCAGAAAATGTGGACCAAATATTATAAGGTACTTTCCAATACTGATATTTGATTTTTAGTAGTAATAAATCAACAGATGTGACCCGCTGAAAGCCTCATTCATGGACATAGAGTACCTTAAACAATTTAGATAGCTGATTGATATAGGTTAAGATAGCTGCTTTATGTAACTAAAGTGGCCTTTTATAACCTCCCCCTACATTGTTAGATTCCCATCCACCACATTGTTCATCTGATTCATTTATCATTATTACCTCTACATATGTTCAATATATTATGTTACCCACTTTTAAATTAATATAGAAGGGATCCTATAATCCAACTGTGATAGCCATAATATCTAACTGTATAGCAGATTGAATTGATAGATAGGAATGTGCACATGCTAGGTTTAATCCATCATCTTTTTTACTATTATAATTGTATCATTTTTCCAAACAAAATATTTAAAAAGAGACCTGTTTAACTCGCACCATATCTGTTCAAACAAGCCTTCTCTGACTCCTACTTGCAGCAGCTAGTGTTTCTTGTGGGATTTGTTTTCATCTTAGAAGAACTTCTCAGAAGACAGAGTACACTACCATCTCAATTCAGAGAGGGGTTAATTATCCATTTAGCAGACCCTTTTCATGCCAAACAGTCCCAGAGTGCTCTAACCCCTGGGCTTATACAAGATAGGCACTCTTTTGAAACCGGTGCTTTATTGCAACAGTTTGGTAAGTGTTTTAGCAATATTTTCAATAACATTGATAATTTACAATACATGCTCAATGGGTAACTCACTTCATTGTTTGATTAGACAAACCATTCTTGCACCCTGTGATTTATATCTTAGAAATGCTGTGTTACACAGTGGTGCAAACCTTTGCTTCAAAATACAATTGTGAATGTATTTTAGTGGTGCTTTCTATCATTATTCATAATACTCTGATCGCAGATTGTATTTGTATTTATATGTTCATTTATGTATGAATATATATATATATATATATATATATATATATATATATATATATATATATATATATATATATATACACCTATGTATAAATATATGGATATAAGTTGGATACTCGACAATCAAATGGCCCCCGTTCATTGAGTGCACTACTAAAATCCTGAGTGCAAGATGAATTAATATTACAAAATCAGCTTCATGAATATTCATAGAAGTTCTAAAAATCCAACAACTAGGATTGGGGTCATGGAAAGGCTGGTGCCGTACTTTTAAAAATAATAATTGCTTTTTCAGATACATCGTCAGCCATCCCATTACAAATGACACCAAGTGGACAGACATTGATACAACAAATAAGTACAAGACATGATGCATTACACCAGTTCTGCAGGAAACACTCAGCATGCTTTGAGAAGAGAACCTGTATGTTCTCGGCAGCTGGCAACATGTATGTGCATGATAAGTACAAAGTCATGTGGTGTAATATACCAAAAATAGCCAGCACTGCTATGAAATGGAAGATAGCAAATTTGTCTGGAAAGGCTGTTCCTACTGATCCATCTTTACATTATAAAAGTGTCTTGAGAAGGTTGGTTTATTTTATTTTCAAACAGCATTCTACTTTTTACAGGTTAGCACTTATTGAAAGAGATGTTAGTATTTCTTCTTCACATGGTATAGAGACTGAAAAGTCCTGTTAAAGAAATAATTCTCTAGAGGTACAATCTTGCTTTTGGAACCAGGGTTCAGCATGTGTACTGATTTAAAAAAAAATCTATTTAGTTGTCCTGGTGTCAATAGACTATGCACTACGGCGAGCCTGTTTAAGACAATACCAGCCGTAATGGTCTGGAAATCAAATATTGCATGAGTAATCAATTCAGGTAAGATATGTATTTCACCTCTTAATAGCTATGTCTGGGTTAGTATGTCTGTGTAGACTTACATTGATATAAGCTGACTCCTTATGCAAGAGAAGGATGGCATATAATGATAAATACATATTACAAATAGTAATAAAAAAAATTGTAATGAAGAGAGAAAGAACAACAGGCATAATAAGGCAACATATGGGCATGGAAATACCCGTGATCAATGAAGTTCCAATGAGAGACACCAAGATGAAGACACTGTCCTTTATGGTTTATTCAGTTATTAATACATGAATAATGACCACCTGCCGTCCTCTTCTGTTACCCTCCACCCTTATCCGGCCCCTTACATAGCAGCCCGGTGAGGGGGAGGCCAGTGACGTCATAGGGGTGATGATTGGATAATCAACTTAATACTAATATGTTACCTGGTATGTGATTGGATAATATTGGTTAGCAACAGTTAGTTGGGGGCATACACCACCTGACAGGGGTTACCTAACCACCTCCAGGGGTGCAGACGCAAACTACCGATATACTTACCTAAGATGGTGCCTGTGCTTTAACCACCTGGCAGATTACTCAATAGGGGAAATTAATAATTAACCAGGCAGGACGCCAGGACGGTGCACCTGGATAATTAGGGGGATTAATTATGTCTTGAGGGCTTGACTTGGCTTGGCTTAGTGTAAGGCGTAAAAATGTAGTAGGATCATAGATCTATAGAATTGAGCTGCAATTTGAGCTGTGATAGTGCAGGGTCCACTGCCATCGTAACATATTCTCCATTTGACAGCTGTCTAAATAGGCCCAAAAACAACAGTAATGTTATGTAAAATGTATTTTACTGGAGCCATTTGTCTATTTTCTATTCTGGTAAATGCACACTGTGTTTGTAAAAGGATTCATCTGTCACCAAATGCTCGGTTGTTTATGTACTGGCGGATTTTAAGAAATTCCTCTTTTGTGGAGAATCCTTTGTTTTAAGAGCAAGGAAGTGTCTCTGGGGAAAAAAGACATATCTCTAGGCTTTTATTAGCAGCTATTTTCAACTGCAAAATCATTCTTGAAGCATGAGATCATGTGCTAATAGGGTGCACCTTGTAGGGGGTGATTATAGTGAGAAACTTCTATTATATTATATGATTATCATGATAAAGAGTAACTGTGTTCATTACATGTTTTTTTCAAACATGATGTATACCAACAAGTTTGTTGTATGCACCGACTTTAAGCTCTTTATGCAGGTGACAGCTAATCAGTATTCCCTTTACATTCACATAGGTTACAGACAGAACAAGAAATAAATTATCTCTGCGGTACCATGCTTATTTGTAATTTTATCTGTAATAAACTCATTATCCTTTAGAACTGTACTCCTTTTACTTGTGTAGTTGTCTCTTGGTCAATCAGCTATGGTATAAAAAGTATTTCATTTTACTGCTGGGATGCTCTCAAAGTTAGAATGTGTAAACTGAATTTGATGAAATATGTGCCCTGTACCTTTGACATTGTAGTACTTAAGAGTTTTACCGTCTCCAAAATTGTGAAAAAATAAGGCTTTCTCCTAGTCTAAAAAAGGGGGGCACTTATGAGGAAGAGTGCACATATTATGTTGAATACGGTGTGCACATTTTCTTAATTCTTGAGTAAAAAGTAAAATGTATATGCTATCATGATAAATAACCTAATATGTCGGCTGAAAAGGTAAGGAAAAACATATTGAATCGATAGGGACATGCTATCCAATTTCTCCCCTCACTAGAGGAATTGTAGTGATATCACTGAGACAATTTCCTTGTAGATTTGGCCTCCGGACACTCTCCAGCTTCAATAGAGCAGCACAGCAGCATAGACTGAGGAACTACTACAAATTTATATTTGTGAGGAATCCCATTGCTCGGATACTTTCTGCGTACAAAGATAAGTTCTTCTTGGTTGACAAGAACTACTATACTCGTCAGGCCAGAGCCTTGCTACGAGCAGCACACAAATATCAGAACCAGAGTCACAATGAACATATTCAATTCAATGAGTTTATCTGGCTTATGAAAAATAGCTTTATGCGCTCCAATGCACATTGGCTCCCTATCAGACACCAATGCAACCCTTGTAACATACGTTATGATTTTGTTGGGAAACTGGAAACATTTGATAGAGATTTCCGGTATATTATGAAAACAAAGTTCAATACAACTGATGATTTCACATTGCATAAGTATGGGAAAAGTCATGCTACTAATAGCACATTAGCACAAGCACAACAGGAAATCTCCACGCTGTCTCTAGATGAAAAGGAAAGTTTCTATGAACATATTCAGGATGATGCAAAAATGTTTGGCTATGACTTGGGAGTTCTTTTAAAATGATTATTTGATATCCTGTCATGAACACTCAGTATAAATATATGTGAGTTGAGTTGAGTTAAAATTATTTCATTCAAACTGGGTCTGTCTGCTACATAAATTGTTGTGGACCCAGATGTCAGATGTAATTGAGATTGTGATATATTTAGTTCTTATTTTTAGTCAATGAGAGGTTAAACTGCACAACCAAACAAAATCCTTAGAAGAAAGTACACTGTGTTGAGTGGACCCTCTGTGCAGGTGGTGCCCAGACACAAAAAGAACACTCACCAGGGTAGATCTTAAGACTAAGTAGATAGCTACATGGACTTTAAATTCTGCCCGGTCACTTTTGAGTTTGTGGTTAAAGCAAAATACAAATTAAGAGAATTTGGAATGGGATACAATCCCAGGGTCGTATTATAATACTTATATTGAAAGATAGGTGTTGGTGTGACAAGATGTTTATAGTACATATTGTGAGATGTTATTATTTTGTTGTTATGTTGTGTGTGGAGGAAGAAAGACATACCCCAGATCAGATCTTATTGTGCTCGGCAAAAACTACTAAGTGGTGCATTTGTCAAAACAAAATTTCCTATTCCAATCCTGGAGTTTTTGTATCCACAATAAGATTGCTCAAGGTATCAGGTATAGCCTATACTCAAGATTCTTTCTGTAGAAGGGGTCTTTAGGACAAACTACCTTAAGCAATTTCCTATCATGGGCTTTTGTTCTGATATCTCTTAGATCGTTATTGTCATCAGCCAAGAAGAGTTTAAATACAGCTTCAGTTTATGTATTTCTCTTCTACCATTCAGCTTGTTTATTTTAGCCTTTGATAACAACTTAGGCCCACCCTACGTTTTAGGGGCCGACCCTAATTTTTTTGGGCCATTTTTCAAATTTTTGAGAAAATTTAGGACATTTTTGGCGATTTTACTACTAAAATTGGCTTTTTTAACAAAAAAATATTGTAAAAAAAAAAAAAAGCGACCTACCGACCCTATTTATTTTGGGCCATGTTACCGGAACACAACTTTTTTTTATAGGCCTTATCAATATTTGTTGCATTATCATCCATGTAATATGCTGTGCAAAATCAACGAACATAATGTTCTGCAGTCATGTACTAAAGCTGTCATTAGGGCAACCTTTGGTAATAAATTTTTATAAATGTAAATATTGGTCACCCAGATAAAACAGACGTCTTTATAGGTTGATGTTGCAGAGCAGCAGGGAGCAGCAGGCAAGGCTATATCTAAATAATTTAAACATATAAATCAATTTCCTATCACTCAAATAATAGATTAGAGCGAACATGAACATCTCCGATGTCCAGGCAGCTTGACTGGAGGTCTCGACAATATCCAGACTACAAGGACAAGCTCCGCAAGTTGAAGAGCAGACTACCCGGAGAAGCCTAAAGAAGGTCTGCAGAATCTAGGACAGCTAGTGACTTCAACGCCAATCAGGGGAAAATCGCCGAGCGGGGTCAGAAAACACCTAACTGACGACGAATACAAACAACAGATAAGTGACACAATGCGTAGTGTTGTAGAATTTTTGGGTGCAAATAACACCGTATCCAGTGATACACTAACGTTAGACAATAGTGCAGTTTCACAACCTAACACTAGTATAAACAACTCTCTAGGGTTAGTTGATTATAACAACGACACTTTCCGGTCAATAACAGACTCAGTCGCCAAGATGGATGAATTTAAAAATCTAGAGGAAGCTAAAGAGCAAATCGCGGCGCTAGCAGCCAAATTACAAAAATTACAACAGCGATATGATGAGCAGCAGCAAGACAATGAAAATCTATTAGAAGAAGCTAGCAAAGAATCCATTAAGTTAAAAGCAGATTTAGATGCACTAAGAGCAAGCAATGCACCTAAACCTGACACTCCAGAAGCTATGTTTGCCAAATATGATAGGGAGATAGAGTTTCGGAAGAAAAGAGCAATACTGGCCAAAAATATGGAAAGTAGACTTTTGTCAAAGATTGATCGTAACGGGACAGGCCCAATGAAGGTTTACCTTATCACAAGCATAAAGAGGCAGTAAAGCTATTGGGCAGATAATTAGATATATTTTCCTGACCGACGGTCTTGCTCTCAGCAAAGGACCATATGAACTCTTATTTAAATTATGCACGCAAAATCCACGAGGATTCAAGAAATTACATCACAGCCACAAAATGAGCCATTCAGAGAATGAAATACAGTTACATGTTTTGTATATGTTTCTTTTTACCTAGTGGCCCTGCTAAGCTGCAATTACTGTTTTGCAATCTAGTGGTATAGGGCAGGAACTAGTTCCTGTTTACGCCCTGTTTACAATTAGAAAGACAAATGCGGGTGGGTACACAAAAGCCAAAAAGCAAAAATCTGTGTTGCTCAATTCTCAAATTTTCACCTAATTTACATGGGGAGCTGGCGAGCTGGCGAGCGAGAGTGTTAGTGTTTTTGAGTTTTGATATATTTCATAAGGCACAGATTTCAATAAATGTGAAATGAAGTCATTCAATTTAGAGCATTTCTACGGGTGCTAAGATGTGCTGTATTTCATGGCTTTATTCAAATCTGTAAATCGATTTGAGTTTGTGGAGCCATAATGAAGATCTTCCATTACCTTTAAATTTCTTGACAATTTCTCAATTATAAAATTATTCAATTATAAACATAAGGCAGTGTTATGTGATTTGAGCATAAAAATGTACTCTATATGTAAATACCATGTCCTCATGTTTGTTCTGCAGTGGTTCCTGGTTCTATTTTTCTTAGTCTCCCCGCCCCCACCACCACCACCCTTCTAGAACCTAAGGGAGTGGTCATTTTTTAACAAAAGGGGGGGGGGGGGTTGGTAGATTTGGGGGGGGAGGACCAAAAGAATTTGGGCCCCTTGATGGAGGGGGGACCAAAAAAATTTGGACCCCTCTTGGGCGGGGAACCAAAAAATTTGCACCCCTTTTTTAGTGAAAAAGCCAGCGCGTTACTATAGCTCAAAGGGGTAGGCCGCGCTCAATTTCAACTTGCCTGAGGGGGGACCAAAAAGATTTCGATCCCTCTGTTTCAACTCGCTCACGGGAAAATCCACTGAACCCCCCTGTTGTTAAAAAATGACCACTCCTTAAGTACTCAGGTAATCTACCTAATACCAATTGTGCATAAACTACTTACAATGACAAATGTCCTGATAGGAAGGCCCATCTGAGAATGTAATTAATAACACTGTGTATCTGGATAATATCGCATTGCGTGCAAGGATCTGGAAGTAGGGCTAAGTGACAGAATATATGCACGCGGCCAGTAGAGATGTCATGGAGGCTACTGTATATATGTTGTAGCTGAGTATAGTAGAGATGTCATGGAGCCTACTGTATATATGTTGAAGCTGAGTACCTAAAGGGGGATGAGTCTATGTTTTTGCAACTTAAAAATCTTTTTTGAGCTATTTATATTTAATGGTCTCCATTTTCATATATCTAAAGAATAAGGTCATTTTAGAGTTCCAACTACAATCTTCTTCAAGAAAAGAGAGCTTATACCCTAACCATTTTATATTTTCTCATCTGAGATTTTTATGTATAGAAAGTATTCTGGCCATAGATCCACTTCTCTGCTTACATACCTATATTAAAAGCAAATTTGGGCATCAATAAAAAGAAAACCGCACTCTTCTTGTCCCAACCTTGCTTAATCATTTTTGGATTGAACTGGTTTGGATCTTTAATTTTGGTGGCCTATACCTCAATATATCACAAATTGTTGCAGATATGATTTTTTGCTGGAGCTAATGAATACTGTCGTTTAAAATCACCTTCTATTAAGATTTCCTGCCCTCCCATGCAACGTGGCCCCAGTCATACAGGTGGTGGCACTCACTGGCTGTGTCTCACCAAATCGGCCATGTTGATAGTCTATGACCGGGTGCAATCTATGACCGGGTGCAATCTGTGACTGGCTTGGAAAAAAACCGCTTTATTTAGGGCAGATGAAGATATAAATGGTGGAAAATGTTGATGGGTATTTTAAGACTTTATATCACTCATTTTATTTCAATTTCTATCTGCTACAGTTAGTTACATAGTTACTATATCAACATAACAATGATAATTTGTTAAATGCGAATATTGAGGCATTCTAGACATACATAATACATATATGTCACAATTGAAACGTCTTTGACCGGGTGTAGTCTTTGACCTGTGTAGTCTTTGACCAGGTGTAGTCTATGACCAGCAAGTTTCAAAATGGCTGAAATGGGAGCCATGTACACAGAAATGTCGGGAAGTTTGTAATATATTCTGTTAAAATATCCATTAACCTTTTCCTCCCATTTCTGTCTACATAGCCCCAATTTCAGCCCTTTTGAAACTTGCTGGTCAAAGACTACACCTGGTCAAAGACGTTTCAATTGTTACAATCTCATGAGACAGAGCCTGGACTTGAAGTGACTTGTAGTGTGCCAGATGCACACCAGGTGGTAGCTCTAATATTTAACCACGCTGCACTCTACTCAGATACTCTCCTATGGATATGATAGCAGCATTCTTCGACGAATACATTGTATATATTTGTAATAAGTATAGACCAACCTTCAAGCAGATGCTTTGAGCCCTTTTACTGAGAAAATCGGACTCAGATACTACATTGATGCTGTGTTCACATTACAAACTCATGCCAAGTAACATTAGAAAAACAGCAGTAGTGAAGTGAGTATCAACGCAACGTCATACACCAACATTAGAAAAACAAGCAAACCTTGGGTTATTTGGGAGTGATCAACTTCTGATTAAATTTAGTCGGTCCACAATGCCATATGTAAAACTTGTCAATAACATATTACCGTATAACCTTGCTTATAAGCCTAACTGGTGTATAAGCCGCACCCCTAACTTTGAGAGAAAATATAAGCCACAGAGGGGGTCAAAAATTGGTAATTCGATACCATAGTATACTTTTAAAAACACTCTTATAAGCTGCATCCTATAATAGGTATGTTTGGTATCGACTCGCGTACAAGCCGTGGCTTATATGCGAGGTTTTACGTTTTTTTCAAATCTAAAAAGCTGAATTGAAGTAGGATTGGGCGTTGAATGTAACAGTATACCTCATAATTAGGCTATATATAATCTATGAAGCTCCGTACTACCATTTTAGGACAACTTGAATAAACTAGAAGTTAAGTAACAAAGGATTCTCCAGACCAAAAGGAAAGACGTTGGGGACAAGAAAAAGAGCAGATCAAGAGGGGAGGAAGAAGCTGGAATATTGGATATTGTTAAGCATTGTGTGCATTAGTCTGTACATTAAAAATTAAGAAAAAGGAAGGTGAGTTTCAAATGCTAAGTCTCGTCACGTGATCACCAACCTCCGGGCCCTATCATCACCTGCAGGCCTTAAGGGTGGGCGAAATGCTTTGTCTCCATATATCTCCACTGATACTGAGAGTTGGGCTATAAAACTCCAGATCTGGGGCCTATTTAGACTAGCTTAGATGTGAAACTCCTGACACAATCAGAACACTGTGTCTCTACACTGGGACTACTCAGGTAGAAGATCTAACGACTCATTATTGACACCTAAAGCATGGTAATTCCTTATTCCGCATTAGCAAGATGATCACTGTACAATGCCATTTTGTCTGATACCAGTGCTCTTTTCTCTGCTAACTATAGCAGCCAGCTGGTTAGCTGAAGCTGCTTCCTGTCATGTCCAGAATCTGGAGTCTTAGGGGTCATAAACCTCTCAGTTATAGGCCTCTATTTTGGGTCCTTATATCATGTGTTCAGATTGTGGGAGTGGTTAGGACACTGGCATTTTAATACAAAGGCCCTGACTTTGAATCCATACCAAGGTTGTTTGATTCACACACCATTATAAAATGTCCTTTTGATTAGTCAAAATTTGTGCTAGTATACAATTCAGGTGTAAATTTCCTTTACATAAAATACAATTTTATAGGGTAATCCAAAATGACCAGCTTCAGCTTTAGGTTTCACATAGGAGAATCACTGCAACTCGCTAGTGCGGAATACAGGCTCGCTGAAAAGCAATGCCCATTAATGCCAAGATAAGTTTTTTTTTAAAGAAAAAAAAGGTTAATTCCGAAAATTAACCTGGTCATGGATGCCCATGTAAATGTAGAAGAAGGGGACATGGTGCTGTGCACTAGGTTAGATGTATAGGATACATGGTGATGAAATTTGTTCAAAAACTAGCTAGAAGTACAGGATGGTGCTGTGTGAACACGGCCTAAACCCAGGGAGGGAGCTGGCCCTCCCTGTACGGTCACGTGAGGCAGTGAGCCACTCGTGTGGCAGCACGACTCAGGGTGTGGGACGTATAAGTAGCTGCTCCCCCTCAGTCTGGGGCGTCTTCTCTGAGGGCACACATCGCACCAGACCTGACTCTTACCACGTCACTAAGTTCCACACACCAGGCTCCAGCCTCTGAGGGCGCACATCGCACTGGGCCTCACTTCCACCAAGCCCCTCACACCAGCTTATAGAATACCAGTCTCCAGCCTCCAGCCTCCAACCTCCAGCCTCCAGCCTCCAGCCTCCAGCCTCCAGCCTCCAGCCGCCAGCCGCCAGCCTTCAGCCTCCAGCCTTCAGCCTCCAGCCTCCAGCCTCCAGCCTCCAGCCTCCAGCCTCCAGCCTCCAGCCTCCAGCCTCCAGCCTCCAGCCGCCAGCCTCCAGCCTCCAGCTTCCAGCCGCCAGCCTCCAGCCTCCAGCCGCCAGCCGCCAGCCTCCAGCCTCCAGCCTCCAGCCTCCAGCCTCCAGCCTCCAGCCTCCAGCCTCCAGCCTCCAGCCTCCAGCCGCCAGCCTCCAGCCTCCAGCTTCCAGCCGCCAGCCTCCAGCCTCCAGCCTCCAGCCTCCAGCCTCCAGCCTCCAGCTTCCAGCCTCCAGCCCCCAGCCGCCAGCCTCCAGCCTCCAGCCTCCAGCCTCCAGCCTCCAGCCTCCAGCCTCCAGCCTCCAGCCGCCAGCCTCCAGCCTCCAGCTTCCAGCCGCCAGCCTCCAGCCTCCAGCCGCCAGCCGCCAGCCTCCAGCCTCCAGCCTCCAGCCTCCTGCCTCCAGCCTCCAGCCTCCAGCCTCCAGCCTCCAGCTTCCAGCCGCCAGACTCCAACCACCAGACTCCAGGGTGGGCTGTGCAGCTACAGCATACAGCACCTAGTGCCACACAACTCTGCTCCAACCCTTCTACACCAAGCTGCACGCCAGTCTGCCTCAGTCTACACAGCTACCATCCTAAGCCAGGCTCCATCTAAGACCACCAAGGCATCAATCCACAGCTAAACTTAGCCCTGCTCACTTTGGTAAGTTACACTATTTCTCATTATTTATCAGATTGACCCTTGTTCTCTTTCAGATGACCAGATTTTGGAAACCAATTTACAGCATGCTATAGTTTATACTTTCATATGGCAGAATAGAGATGGATATGGTAAACATACATCCTGACATGCGAGTTTTACTGTTAGTTTCATTCTGTAGCAGCTAGCCCCAACTTTTGATGAAACCTCCTGAGGGATTTCTGACATACCACACATCTTTACTATTAAGTTGTTCTCTTATTGCACGAAACTGAATGCTACACTAAACGATGCTTTATGATATTAATTTGTATATGCAGGGCATCCTGTCGGCCAGCCCCAAGTGCACAATATTAGATTGAAATATGGATATTGTGCATTACGTATTATGAATACATGTACTAGTACTGCATCAATATAAATATAGTAATTGTGTTCTTAATTACGATATTGAATACAGCACAACGAATCAGGTTGAGGCATTCAAAGTAACAGGGGTTTAATTTTCGTTTTCAAAGTTTAGCTCCCAAGTAGTAAGCAGGTACACATCTAAAAGTGCTAAATATAAGGTAGATATTTTTGTCACTATGGTTATCAGTGGTGTCTACAGTGGCCCAGGAGGGTCAAATATTTTTTGCAAAATTGAAATTCACTTCAAATTATAAAAATCTAACTTGAATTATAGGGGAAAAGACAACTTCATCCATCTACTGTCACTTGTCAATTCAAGTGGACCAACCTATTACTTGTTACAAAGTAAGAGTGCCAGTCAAAGTTAACAGGGCAGTAAGGGACTTGGGAAATGGGTGAGTGAGCATGTAGGGGAGTGGGGGAGTGGAGGATAGGGCATGATTGAACTTGGGAATAGGGGAGAAGCCAACTGGGGAAATATGGGAGTGAGAAAGAAGGGAAGTGGGGGGGGATAAGGGAATGGGGGAAGAAGGGGTTTGGGCAGTAAGCGAGTTGAGGATAGGACATGAGTGAACTGGGGAATAGGGGAGTAAGGCAGTCTTTGCGAAAACCTTTTTGGCATGCAGAACAGTCGGTCCTGCAGCTAGCCAGTTTTGCAGGACCAGATAGATTTCTGCAGGACCAGATACCAAAATCAAAGTTTTGCATACTATTTAGAATGGAATAATATTTATAAAAGAAACAATAACAAAAAAATTACTTGAATTTACTTAAATATTAGTGTGCACTCTAGAACTTGTAACTTTAGTTCTAGTTGGAATATTTGAGAAATTCTTTCATTTTTGGAAAGTCCAGAATGTGGAGGACATCTGGTCCTGCAACACTGGTCATTCTGCCGGACCAGAGTCATGTTAGGCGGACATTGCCACTGTCCGGCACATTTTGGCAAAGACTGGTAAGGCACTTGGGAAATGAATGCAGGGTAGTAAGAAAGTCCTCTTCTCCTGTAATCCTCAGTCCACTAACCCTTCACAGTCCATTCCCGTATTGCCCCAAGCCTTCATCATTCAATTACCTTATGGTCCTATTCCTCCACTCCCCTATTCCCCCCTACTCCCCTTTTTCCTCACTCACTCCAGTTTCCGTGAAAACATTTTCGCGACGCAGGACATTCAGTCCTGCAGATCTTTTATTTTGCAGGACCGGCTTAATTTTTGCAGGCCCGGATACCTGAGGGCACTTTTCATCTTGTATAATGCAAGAATTTATGGCGAAAGAATAAAAATTTCTTGCATAAATTATCATTGAAACAATATGATATGTACAATTTTGAGTAATGTTATTCAAAATAATGGTCAGATTTACAAGCCCTAAAAACTGGCATGTAGCCGGAGAACTAGCCAGTCATTTGGATTGGTCCAGTTGGTCAAGTAGGCCTTTAGCTGACTATAGCTGGTGTCCGGCACGTTTTCACGGAGACTGTCCCTCATGACCCTACTCCCTACTTTATAACTTCCATTTTCCCCCAATCCTTTATCCTCCCCCTCCTCACTCATCTGTCCTTCTCGTATGCTAGAAGATACCTGTCACACCTGTTAGAAGATACCTGGTCGGCATGACTTGACAATTGACAGGTAACAGTAATCAGATGGAGATGGAGATGCATTCTTCATTGTGTTTTTATAATTTCAGTTTCATTTCAAATGTTGACCCTGCTGGGCCCACTAACTAAGCTTTTTACTTTAAAGTTGAAATTTTATTTGGATTATTGAGTTTTCATTTTTAGTTTTCAGTTTCATTTAAATTTTAAATTTAGGCAGGTGTGGTATTGTTGCAAAAACAAAAGGGTTTGATAAGGCCAGTGAAATTGTACCAGATAGGCAATATATTTGGCTAGATATATGTGAGTGAGCTTGTATAGTAGTCTTGTATTTCGTGAGACATAAGGATTTAAATGATAGGATATAGCCGACATAAGGTATGTTTATATGTGGATTCCCTCACCCCCTCGCCCTTCCCTCACCACCCCACATATACAAGAAATAGCATTGGGAGGATCTCCCTTGGAGGTGTGGATTGACGAGGACCCTATCTCTTGAGAGATATGAGGGGCCAAGCCCCCATCGAGGGTGCTGCCTTCTCCCAGGGGGGAATCCTCCCACTATGGTTATGTTGCCGCTGTCTACCCATTTACCTGATTTGGAATAGTGCTGCGGATTTCCAAGCTTATTAATGCCACTATGAGGTAAACCAGTAAAGATACTATGAAAGGAAACACAGGTCTAGTATCTTGCCAATTTATTTTTTGGTCAAGAATTGTTCCAAGACAATGTTCGTTCAGTCTGAGTGTAACGATTATTAATTAATATGTCCTGAAAACAAACTCCTGATCTAACAGGTTTTTGATGTCTTTGTCAGATAAACATTAAGTTATGTGATTTCATCTTACATTGCAGGTCCTGAGGAACCAGTGCTGAGAGACAGGAGTCACCATGGGTAGGTCAGTGTTGTTGTTGTTGGTGCTGTGTGATGTGGTGCTGTACAAGGTGCAGGGGCAGAATTATAATACCTCTGACTGCCCATTGACATGTCAGTGTCAGAATGTTAATCGGGTGACTCTAAATGTATATCCATTTACAATGTCGTGGGGTCTAAATAATGGGGTGTACATCCATGACTGTAGAGCTGACCTGTACACAGGACTGGTCAGTATCATACAGTCCTACCCCACTATAGATGGGTTTAGGATCAAGAACAGCCTCATTCACACAGCAGCTGAGACCAGACTGTTCACTAAACTAGCCACATTGTCATCATTAGGGGCACTTGTCATTAGCTCTAATAAGCTGACTGCACTACCTGATACTATAGTTAGTATGTCAGCATTACGGGTGTTGGATGTATCCGACAACCTGCTGGCTGTACTACCTGATAGTATAGGTAGGCTGTCAAAATTATTGGGATTGGATGTATCCAACAACCAGCTGGCTGTACTACCTGATACTATAGGTAGGCTGTCAGTATTACGGGGGTTGGATGTATCCAACAACCAGCTGGCTGTACTACCTGATACTATAGGTAGTTTATCAGAATTATGGAGGTTGGATGTATCTGACAACCAGCTGACTGTACTACCTGATACTATAGGTAGTTTATCAGAATTAAGGTGGTTGGATGTATCCAACAACCAGCTGACTGTACTACCTGATACTATAGTTAGTATGGCAGCATTGCGGGAGTTGGATGTATCCAACAACCAGCTGACTGTACTACCTGATACTATAGGCAGTATGGCCGCATTGCGGTGGTTGGATGTATCCAGCAACCAGCTGATGTCACTCTCTTGGACAGCCCTAAGAGCAAGTATAGTTAAAGCGGCCCATAACAACATGACTTCCATTGATCTAATTAGCATAATGAATAAACCTCATATGGTGGTTGACCTAAGTCACAACCAGATAGCATCCCTTGGGACTTCCCCAACAACAGAACCTAATTTTGAGAAGTTAGATGTTAGCAGCAACATGATAACCAGCCTTGACACATGGTTCCTCAGGCTTGGTGTCTCAGAACCAGCTACAGGTTGTGATGCATATGGTCAGAGGGTGCTGAATGTGTCTAACAACGCTATATCTAGCTTTACTAATAACAATAATTACACTTCAATGCCAAAAACCAATGAAAGGGTAGGATGGGAGATTGATCTAAAACACAACAGGATCAAATACCTTTATGCTATATCTGCAGTACTAAACATTACCCAAGAGAAATTGGTGCATCTTATCACCAATGAAAATCTGAACCTAGCAGATAACCCACTAACCTGTGATTGTGAGGATTATAATATATATAGGGAGCTTAAACTAGAAATGGAGCCTCTACCTCTTGTATGTGCTTCACCTGTGCTGGATACAAGAAGACATCATATAACATATGTAAAGCTGGACCAGTTCATGTGTGAGGAGACAGAGGGCTGCCCCACCGGCTGCTTTTGTATATACATCCCGCAAACCAAGACGGTGAATATCTACTGTACATGGGATAAGTATACACAGCTCCCTACTCTCTCATGTACTGCACCTGAGAGGGAATACCTTACACAGCACAGTAGCCCAGGTTTAGATCTAGACACATGGATCTGTAATGTCATAACGGGCTGCCCAGCAGACTGTTTCTGTACCTACACCCACTGCAACAGTAGTATGAGTATCTACTGTGTCGGAAATAATATAGAAGAGCAGCTTCTCCCTCTATCATGTACTGCATCTGGGCCTGAACACCTCATGGAGCATGATAGCACAGTGTTATATCTAGACAAGTTGTCCTGTAATGTCACAAAGGGCTGCCCAGGTGACTGTCTCTGTACCTACATACCCTACAACAGCAGTATGAGTTTCTACTGTATAGGAAATATAGAGAAGCAGCTTGCTCCTCTATCATGTAATGCACCTGCATATCCCACAGGGCATGTGACAGGAGAACTTGATGCTAAAGTGTTTGGATGTAAAGTCACTAGGGGCTGCCCAGATGGCTGTGTTTGCACTGATTCAATTAGTCTAGGTACATTTACAGTAGACTGCTACAGCTACCCAGGTAAAACACTCCCCCAGACCATACCAAGTCCCTGGAGAAAGGGATCCGAATTCAGATACAATCTGAACTTTGAAGGTGGATCTTTGACTCGCTTAGGAGACTGGAGTTACTTAAAATCAGTGGCAAATGCCTCCTTTAGTCACAACAGGATAGTGGAGATTTCAGGTGGATTCTTTGACAACTTCAAGAAATTTAATGTTCTCAAGCTAGATAATAATCGGATCAAGACTTTACCCTTTGTTATTGATAAATGGCCTGATAACATATATCTTGGGCAGAATGCTTGGATATGCTCATGTGATAACAAGGTTACAATTCAAAAGATTGCAGAATACAAGAACAAGGTTGCAGACTATCAAAATGTCACATGCAGTGGGCCTCATCATTTTAAGAATAGACGATTAGAACATGTAAAATACTCTTTGTGTCCTAAGGAGCCAAATGTGCCATTCATTGTAGTTAGCATTATTTTAGTTCTTGTGCTCATGGCAATAGGTATTATCTATGTCAGAAGGGTCTGGATATATAAGATGACCAAATGGCATCCATTTCAGAGTGTTCAGGCTGATGAGGCAACGAAGGAGTTTGATATTTTTATCTCATATTGCGATGATGATTTTGATTATATTGAGAACGGTTTACTTCCAAAACTTAGAGAATTTGGTTTTAAGATATGCCATCATCGTGAGAATTTTCTTGCTGGAGCATCAATAATTGATAATATCCACAGAGCAATTATGATTAGTAAAAGAACTCTAGTTTTCTTCACTAAGGCATACCTGAACAGTGGGCTGTGCATGCATGAATTCAACACAGCACTAACAATGCAGGTCCAGAACAGGTCCAATCATTTGGTGACCATAAAAGATACAGATATCAACATTAAAACCTTAGCAACTGGCATGCGCTCATTTTTTCAACATTATACGTATGTTAAACGTGAGTCACGGCAATTCTGGGACAACTTATTATATTTGCTTCCAGTGCAGAGAATGAATGCCCAGCCAGAGAACAGAAATAATGCAGCCCAGAATGAGAATGAATTTGAGATGGATGTCATTGTGGGTAATTAGTAGTTTATAACTATATCTGTTTCTAGGCAAGAGAAAGTCATAAAGTATTAATTATACTATTATGGCAAAGAAACAATATAAAAAGAGGAGGAAAAGAGTAATAGTAGTAACATAGCCTTTTAAGCCAATCTAGTGGTGATAAGTGTTGAAGTCCCGATACCCAGAAACACTAGGATATGTGAGTCCTGTAATGATCTCCACCACATGACACATATTCATGTTTATAGTGGGTCAAAATAGGACATTGTACCTCAGCCTGCCCTACCCTGTACCAGTGCCACACCTTGACTCCAACACACACACTGCACCTTACCCTGTGTGCACAGTATGTCTCACACATTGAGCCTTGTTAAACCAGAATCCATGCATCATGGTTGTGGATTCAACTAAGAATCGAGAGGGGGCATCAAACTGCATGGTTGGTTGTGAAGCGTAAGGTAGGTAAGCACACTATTAGCAGACATTGGTATTCTGAGTAATCCCTTTTGCCAGAGCTAAACCCAAAACAATGTTTCTGACTGTAAGTCCTCATGTAGTAGCATAAATCAGTTCCGAATTGTTGGATCAAATCATGTTATCATGTTTAAATGGTTGAATGGTCAAGTTCTACTCTTGATCTATAAATATTGCTTACTGGCAATTTAGAATTGTTGGAAAAGTCATTTAAAATCATTCATTTACTTTCATTTTTTTCAATATTTTGAATTGTTAGGATTTCAACAAATTTGATGTACTTATTACAGAGTCAGGAACAGATGACATTTTTGACAGAGGGCAGGGCAGCGAACAGGTACCAGCAGTTCTGGCCTTCCGGCCGAGGGATGTTCAGATGCGTTCTGCAGGTTAGTTAGCATCAGGATATTTTCCTAGTGAGAGTTATTATCACAAACGAGAGTGAATACTATTCCTCCACTAAATTTGGGAGATAAATAAACCATCACCAGAGGCATGTACATAATTGTCCAGATTCTTAGATATTCTCCAACTGACTGGTTTTATGGGACACTGGTATTATCTTATGGTTTCTATGAGTGTTTGATATTGATACCAAAAAAGTTCTAATTGTATAATGTCAACTGATCAGAATTCACAGGGTGAATGCAAAATTTTGGATCAATGCACCTTCTTATCTTTGCTCTCTCATATTTATTATGCTGGCTCATTCATGTGTTATCGCCTTACTACATGTGTGTAAAGGTGCTTGGTATTGATCTTGAAGAATTTCCAATCGTACATCATTACAGAAGATGTCAGCTGGGGAATGCCAGTTTCTGGACCAGGGAGATGCAGCTGCACTATCAATACTCCACAGGATGTAGCAAATTCAGCACAGTCCTATAGACAACTACATCAGAACCGTGCAGCAGGTATGTAATTGGCTACATGTGTTTTCTCATTTCAAATTAGATATAGACTTGGGGCCAATATGAGAAAAGGGGCTTAGAAATGCGATTTCGTATCACCCCCGACAGAACAGGCATAACATGGTATCAAATGAAAGGGGGATCCCAGGGCTATCACCTAAGCTTGTTTATCACACTGTAACCTTACAGACACATACAGTAAAATGCTGATTTCCATGACAGCTTGTAATGGTACATTGAAATAGCTAAAGGCATTAGTGTGGCTATCAGTGTATTGTGGAGTACAAGTTGCCATGGAAACCAGCATTTTTCTCTGTGTGTCTGTAGGGTTAGAGGGTGATCTATACTCTCATCCGATAGCCAGGGGATTCCCCTTTCATTTGATACCATGATATGCCTGTTCTGTTGGGGGTGCTACGAATTTCGAATCCAGAGTTGTGGGACCCCAGTCTAATACACTGTAAATGGTGAAATCAAAAGTATGTCATTCTATGGTGTAAACACACAGTATATGCTGCTACCCATGTACACTAATACCGTAGTATATACTGTAAAGCTGCAGTTGATTTCACTGGTCAGCTACATTTATTTCTAACAGTGTACATGTATACACGTACATATTTACTTCTCAATTGACATAATAGTTTTAACCCTCACTAAAACTAAGCTCTTTATTGTGAGGGTCATACCAGTTAAGGGATGGTTTAAGGTCATTGATATTTTGGGAATTCACAAAATTTCTTGGGTATTAGAGACCATACTTACATGCAATCTTTCCTGCTTTATTCGGCTTCTCTGGTATCAAATGTGACACAGTTTTTAGACCTTTCCCATATTGAACACTTGTTTAATTCTTATGATTACAGAGACAGGAAACTCCACGGGAACGTACGGAAAACCAGAACATAGAGTCCACAGCTTGTACACTGAAAATCCATAGATTGAAAGGGTTAGTCAGTACAGACTATCCTAGGTTGGTCACATGAGTGTTAGTCATAATGGCAAAGTTATATTAAAAAATGACCGAGGGGTCAGTCAGTAGTGGCTAACCTAGGTTCAACATTGGTGTGTTTTATTTGTATACCACTAGTTGGGGCCACCTGTCATGACTACTCAGTGGCTCCCCCT
This sequence comes from Harmothoe impar, assembly GCA_947462335.1. Taxonomy (NCBI): domain Eukaryota; kingdom Metazoa; phylum Annelida; class Polychaeta; order Phyllodocida; family Polynoidae; genus Harmothoe; species Harmothoe impar. Next base: position 13,053,246 of record OX381711.1, read on the forward strand.
GGAAATAAAAAGACTAAGGTGGGTTGGTCAGTACTGACCAACCTGACAAAAATAACTGACCTAGGTTGGTCGTATAGGGAGCCAAAAAATGACTAACTAGGTTAGGCACTAGTGACTGAGAGGTTGGGCGTATAGGGAGCCTAGGAATATCAGTGTACGCGAGTCAGATTGGCAATGCGGGTTTGTGGGATCACCCTAGGGTCAAGGTGTGGTTTATACCCGAGGTTTTAATGTACATACTACAGTGACCATAATCAGATGTCCTATGAGGCCTATAGGATTCTTCAAAGTTAGAGGTACAGCTAATATGCAAGTTAGGCTTAGGTCAAGGTGTTATGGTACGTTGTGGCTCATTTATGAAAGTGGCCCTCTTGATGTTGTTGCTCCTTTAACCTTAACACTGTTACATGGGATGCTTGTTGGTGAAAGGGCTCTTAGTGTGTTCGATTATGGGTCAGATTAATCTACTTAGTTTTCAATGGTGTCCTAGCCTGCACTTCTCCTTGGCTCCAATAGAAGAAATAGAGTGTATACACTCATTGCAGGCTATAAGTTCATGGTTAAGGGAATGCATTTTCATATGAAAATCCTTTTCTTAATTTGTGGTTAACAATAAAAATAAATAAATTTACATTCCTCATGGCAGTAATACTTATCTAGAATTCCGAGTGTAATTCCAATACATATATCTGATATTCTTTGACTATAACACACACACACATAACATTATATCGGATTTGTTTAATTTACTTGTGATGCTAGTTTATGATAAATGTAACACAGATATATGTGGGCATATAGTATGTTAAATATGGAATGGCCGTGACTATTGACAGTTCAAACTGTCAATAACAGAATCGAATTCCCTAATTGACAGTTTGAACTGTCAATACCAGGATATAATTCCCTTATTTTATTCTGTTATTGACAGTTTGAACTGTCAATAAGAAGATTGATTTCTACTATTGACAGTTTGCACTGGCAATAGCCGGCCCACCTTGATTTAGCTCTTGACAGTTCAAACTGTCAACAGTGGAAAACTTTCCTCTTATTGACAGTTCAGACTGTCAATAGTGGTAAATTATACTGTTATTGACAGTTCTTAACTGAACTGTCAATAGTGGGAATTTCCTCTCTTATTGACAGTTCCTCATCACTACTGTCATAACCCTAAGATCGATTATGGTGGAAAAGTCGATTTTCGTGGAAAAGTCGATTTTCGTGGAGAAATCGATTTTGGTGGAAAAGTCGATTTTTAGTGCAAAACCGATGTTTAAGGCAAACCCGATTTTTGGGGCAAACCCGATTTTGGGTGCAAAACCGATTTTCAGGGCAAAACCGATTTTGGGTTCAAAACCAATTTTGCGTGCAAAACCGATTTTTAGGGTAAAACCGATTTTGGGTACAGAACCGATTTCGGGGAAAAAAACACTTTTGCCCCATTTTTTGACTCCAATGTCAGTGGGAGCTGTCACTAAGACAGAAATATTCCACTATTAACAGGAATATTTTGCACTATTGACAGTTTGAAATGTCAATAGCGTTTTTGATATGGGCCATGAACCTTTATAACAGACACTACACTGACTATTGGCAAAGTTGTACTATGATAATTGGGTGTAGTTTAACTGATATTGTCATTTATATTGCGGAAGCCCATTCGTGTAAAGCATGAGCATATATATATCCAACGGATGTTGGTTAGAATTGCATTACACATTTGATGGTGCTATTATTGAAAAATGTGCTGCCAATTAGTTCTCAATCAAAGAGTTGTGATACATGATGCAGTAAATCATTATACTTTGGTATTATGTTTGGTGATCAAGGCTATGTGTTGTACTGTGGTTCAAGGGTTGACATTATTTAACTATTAGTGTGTACAATCTCTGTGTGTAGCTGAGAGAATGGCGCGGTGTGTGGAAGAAAAGTAAATGAGAAAGTAGGTATGAGTAATTGAATGAGTGAATGAGTGTGGTCAAAAGGCGAGTGTGAATTGATGATACATTTTTGTGGTAAATATGTTAAAATGCATGAATGAGTAAGAGGATGAGTGAGTGAGTGAATGAATGAATGAATGAATGAATGAATGAATGGGTGAGTGAGTGAGTGAGTGAGCGAATAAATGAGTGAGTGAGTAAGTGAGGTGAGTGAATGAATGAATGAGTGAGTGTATCATTGAGGGATGAAGAACTGTTAGGAAAATATCCCAGCTAACAAAGGAAAATTATTTTACGTCAAAATAAGGTTTTAAAACCTTGTATAACGTTATGCCATAGTAAGGAGCCTTAGAGAAATGATATAATAACGTTATATAACATTATAAAATATTGTGTAACGCTTTTTGTTTACTGGGATTGTTAAAGTGCCTTATCCACATGAACCCATTTAAGAGAACATGATAGCATTACGGCCGGAACCTGCGGTCCTAAACATGTTAGAGTAGAGACAAAGTAGGGTAGATTCATCTTGAGTCGGACACATATCTTGAGATGGACACTAGGATTATTGCTTATCTAAGCATTCGAAACTCTTTATTCATGAATAGTGGTAAGATTAAAGTGTTATTTTCCCCACTAAATCACAGATAGAAGTCTTATCATATTGTAGAGGTCGCGGAAAACTTAGTCATTGGATTGGCCGGGAATTGAACCACAGACCTCTCGCACCGGTGACAAGTGTGCTAACCGTTACACTACCAACCCGTGTCTGCCTACTCTCCGCTCCCTACGTTACTGGATCGGTATGGTACAGAGGGGGAGGATTACCAAGGTGTTTCACCCCTTCGGGCTTTCCACCAGGGTACAGGGAATCCTACCCCTACAATATATTGGAAAATTAGAGATATCAGTGTCTGTCTCAGAATGACTCTACCCTATGCCATTGCTACAGTATGTTTTTCTTTTTTAGTGTAGTTTTTCAGGTTATTTCAACCAACTTTTTGTATTTTATGCATATGTGAAGTCAACGAAGTAACAGTTTTGTAACTGTTAAACCTAAATGGCTTGAAATAGATAAATAGACAAATGCCAACGCCCATTGATACCGTCTCTGTTGTATTTCACGAGTGGGGGCTGGAGCAGTATCCCAGGTAGCCGCAGGCTGAGTGGGATGCGCCCCAGCCCCCACAAGTGAAATACATCAGAGTGGTATCAATGTAGTTGGCATTTGTGTTTATCTTTTCATTTGAAGCCATTTAATGATGGAAAACTACTTTTTGTTAGCCCATTGAATACGACCACATTGTTTTCCGTGGGGGGCATTGAATACTGTCTTTCAGTGCTTAATCATAGGAGATCTTGTATTTCCAAAAAATAAAACTATATTTTCCCTACCATTCATGAGTCAAAGTTGTTTTTGAAATTACTGTGAGACGTGTTAATAAGAATAATACAAGTTATCGTTGTACTAATTTATTAGCAACAGTAAGACTGTCATTAACTTGGCTAATTAAACAATAATTCAGGTGGTATATCAATATCTAAGTCACCTACAATAAGGGATAGTTTTAAATTATTTGAACACTTTAAATCTTCGCGGTTTATTCAAATGTCTTATTTAGTACACAATCAATTTTTATCATCGCATACCAAGTGAGTGAACGGAATTTTACCGGCATACTCAATACTCAATTGAATTGTAATTGTATTTTGAACATCACACAGTGAATAAATACTCTTATAAACTCAAAAAAATAAGATTCATGGGTAGATGAGTCTTTAACTTGTTAATTAGATCGTATCAATTCCATAATCAAATCTTATTTCAAAATATCCAAAGATGTATAAACTTTATTTGTAATGGTGACATGTGTAGGCCAATGAAAGTATGCAATCAACTCTGTCTACGAATTACCTCAATACTGAGAAGTTAGGGAGTGGTAATTCATGTCACCTCACGTCACCCCCTCACCTGTCTCACCCCCCTCACGTCACCCCCTCTGCTGTCACACCCACCTCACGTCACCCCCTCACCTGTCACACCTACCTCACGTCACCCCCTCAGCTGTCACACCTACCTCACGTCACCCCCTCACCTGTCACACCCACCTCACGTCACCCCCTCAGCTGTCACACCTACCTCACGTCACCCCCTCACCTGTCACACCCACCTCACGTCACCCCCTCACTTGTCTCACCCACCTCACGTCACCCCCTCACCTGTCACACCTACCTCACGTCACCCCCTCACCTGTCACACCTACCTCACGTCACCCCCTCAGCTGTCACACCTACCTCACGTCACCCCCTCACCTGTCACACCTACCTCACGTCACCCCCTCACCTGTCACACCTACCTCACGTCACCCCCTCACCTGTCACACCTACCTCACGTCACCCCCTCACCTGTCACACCTACCTCACGTCACCCCCTCACTTGTCTCACCCACCTCACGTCACCCCCTCACCTGTCACACCTACCTCACGTCACCCCCTCACCTGTCACACCTACCTCACGTCACCCCCTCACCTGTCACACCTACCTCACGTCACCCCCTCACCTGTCACACCTACCTCACGTCACCCCCTCAGCTGTCACACCTACCTCACGTCACCCCCTCAGCTGTCACACCCACCTCACGTCACCCCCTCAGCTGTCACACCCCCCTCACGTCACCCCCTCAGCTGTCACACCCACCTCACGTCACCCCCTCACCTGTCACACCTACCTCACGTCACCCCCTCACCTGTCTCACCCCCCTCACGTCACCCCCTCAGCTGTCACACCTACCTCACGTCACCCCCTCACTTGTCTCACCCCCCTCACGTCACCCCCTCAGCTGTCACACCTACCTCACGTCACCCCCTCACCTGTCACACCTACCTCACGTCACCCCCTCACCTGTCACACCTACCTCACGTCACCCCCTCACCTGTCACACCTACCTCACGTCACCCCCTCACCTGTCACACCTACCTCACGTCACCCCCTCACCTGTCACACCTACCTCACGTCACCCCCTCACCTGTCACACCTACCTCACGTCACCCCCTCAGCTGTCACACCTACCTCACGTCACCCCCTCAGCTGTCACACCCACCTCACGTCACCCCCTCAGCTGTCACACCCCCCTCACGTCACCCCCTCAGCTGTCAAACCCCCCTCACGTCACCCCCTCAGCTGTAACACCCATAGCAGTATACACCTGGTAATGAATGGTAACTTTACAATCATGTTTTAATTCAGAAGCTGTCAAAGCTAACTAAGTACATGCAATTATTTGATCGAGGTGATTTTTGGCATTCAAAAGCATTAACTATGTTTACCACGCTTTGCATGTGTTATTGTTAATAAACAAGTTCTTCGAGGGCTTATTGAAAAAAAATCTAAATGGATTTGAGAGACACTCGATTCAGCACAAAATAAAAATACAACACTTCATAGATTCTTATAAATTTTGTGCATAACTTGTTATACTGAAAGCCACTAAATCCAAAATCACTTCCAAAACTATAATACATTTTTAAGATTTTTTAAAAACTTTGGCCTGAAAAGTTACCAGAAATCGACTCACGAACTTCAATGCCGACTCGCCGAAGACCGCTTCGACTCGTGAACTATTAGATTGACCCTTCAATTGCCCCAAAATGACCTAAAATATGAACCTTTTTTCAAAATTGCATAAAAATGTTTAGGATAGGCCCTGTTTTGCTAGGTAGGGTTGGATAACCTGAAAACACCTTTTCTTTTTATTCTGATCAATCTACAAATTCCGTGACCCTGGAGGAGTCAGGTGGACTATGGTAACTGTTTTGACCTACAAAAAACAAGTACTATGGTAACTGCATGAGGGCGTGAAAAACAGTCACCATAGTCCACTTGATTCTAAAACCCCTTCATACTGCTGTTTTAGGCAATTACATGATACATTTAGTGGCCCAAATGATAAAGTATGGTTCCAGCTGTAACTATACAGTTATGAAATACCACAGCTGCCATAAACACAGTGCAATTACTACTCTTGATTCTCTATGCTACAGTGGGGATCTCTAAATGGTGATCTGGTAACTGCAGTTACCATAGTCACCTCCTTAACAGCGAATATGGCTCGATCGATGCATATTTGGGTTTAGCATTGATTTTATATTTCAAATGACCTATAAAGTCTCAATGCGTTTACATACGATTTTGAGATACTAGGAGTTTCCCTTAAATCAATGCCATTACCATATTTTATGACGAAGTAAAATTCAATGTTGAAGATTATAATATTGGACAAAATCCATTAGCTTTAGATGAGCCAAATTAGAATTTGATGTGATTAGAGTGAACATACCTAAATCTATAGCATCTATTCCGAAGTAACATACTTTTCTGCCTTCATCATAAATGTTCCTTTTCTCCAGTTTTATACTTTAAAACAAGAAAACCATTTTACATGGCAGGTAGATGTACATGCTATTATACAATCATGAAGTGAGCGAAACCTGAGTTTTCCCGAGCAGCTTGAAGTGTTCATTATATCATTCTAAGATGTTTGCTCAGGAGAGCGGGACTGCATCTTGTCATCCTTAAGAGCTAAGGGAGTGGTCATTCTTTTGCTCGAGTGGGTCAAAATCTTTTTGCCCCCCCCCCTTGAGGCAAGATGAAATTGAGCGTGGCCGACCCTTTTGAGCTATAGTAACACGCGGGCTTTTTCGCTAAAAAAGGGGTGCAATTTTTTGCCCCCCCCCCTCAAGAGGGGTCCAAATTATTTTGTTCCCCCCCTTCAAGGGGTCCATATTTTTTTGGTCCCCCCCCCTAAATCAACCATCCCCCCCCCCCCCTGTTGTTAAAAAATGACCACCCCCTAACATGTAGATACTGCACCTCCGAGAGGGGGAAGGAGATGGGAAATACCAGCGGTTTCAGGAGCTACTTTCCCCCTTAAGGACAGCATGATCCCTCTATGACTATGAGTAACTCACCAGGGCTGCATTAATGCATCATGCCGACCCTACAGGGTTGAGACCCTACAAGGTTTGCAACACTGGCGAGTTACTTGCTGGGGCTGCATTAGTGGATCATGATGACAAATGTTATCTTTTAGTAGGGCATGCATCATTAAAGGGTTAAGAGCCAACATGTAGATCCTTTCAGCACACTGCAATGTGAAGAACCAAAAAAGTATTACCAGGCGGTGTAGGGGTTGGACAAGTGATGTGGAGAGGGGGAAGAAGATGGGAAATACCAGCGGTTTCAGGAGCTACTTCCCCTTAATGGACGGCATGATGCCTTAATGCATGTCCTTGGTTTTCCAGCCTCAAACACTCCATGCCCAAATGTTTATATCTAAAGAAAAAGTTCCGGAATCCTGGATTAGTTGTCAATGGACAAAACTATTTTATACTTAAAATGCAGAAAACATCAGATATGTGGCTATCCGGTACTCCAAAAGTGAACCGGTCCTGCAACATTGAAAATTTGCAGGACTGAATGTCCTGTGGGATGAAAAAGTTTTCGCAAAGACTGACGGTAACTACATGGGTACACCTAATGAGATTGAATGAAAGCTATATCCTATATTATATTGGGCTACACCTAATGGGATTGAATGAACGCTACATGGGGCTACGCCTAATGGGAATGTATGATAGCTATATTGATCTACACCTACTCGGAAGGATAGTCCCATTAAGTGTAACTCAAGGTTATATTATAGGAGCCATCGTTCAGCCTAAGATATTCCCATGAGGTGTAGCTCCACATTAGACTATGGGAGCTATCGTTCATGTTAAGCCCCATTAGGTGTGCACTGATATTTCTAGGCTCCCTATACGCCCAACCTCTCAGTCACTAGTGCCTAACCGAGTTAGTCGTTTTTTGGCTCCCTATACAATCAACCTAGATTAGTTATTATTGTCAGGTTGGTCACTACTGACCAACCCACCTTAGTCATTTTAGTTCCAGGGGGAGCCACTGAGTGGTCATCACAGGTGGCCCCAACTAGTGGTATACAAATACAACACACCAATGATGGACCTAGGTTAGGCACTTCTGACTGACCCCTTGGTCATTTCTGAATATAATTTTGCCATTGTGACTAACACTCATATGACCAACCTAGGTTAGTCTGTACTGACTAACCCTTTCAACCTATGGACTTTCAGTGTGGTCCCACTTCAGTTCCTCCCTGTCCCATCCTGCCTGTAATTATTCACTAGAATCATTAATAATGCTCTGATTTACAAACCGTAAAAAGTGTCAGAAAGGTTACACATCTACGGAAATCCGTGCATCTGTATATTTTGTTTGCGCAACTTTTATTTTGTTTGCGCAACTTTTATTTTGTTTGCACAACATTTATTTTGTTTGCACAACTTTCTGGGCTTCCAAAAAAAAAGCATGTCCCCTTACCCAGTGGGCACAGAACATTTAATCAACATTGATAAATGGTTGTCAATGTTGATTTGATGTTGACTCAACATTGAACTGAATTTTGTGCCCACTGGGTATGGGCTCCATACATTGACCTTTATTGACATGCGGGCATTTTCATTAAAAAGATACAAATTTCTTTGGCCCCCCTCCTCCTTCAAATTCCACCCACTCCCCAGAAAAGAAAATCCCCCCCCCCCCCAGTCCCCACTCTTTTTAAATAAATGATCACTCTCTGATACTGTCAGCATGTGCCACACTTAACCAACACTGACTTTCTACACACCGCACCGGATCATACCTTGCCCATGATAAGAAGACACTGACAAATGAGAAGATAAGCAGTCCATGCTGTTTACACAGGCGGCATACTTAGGGTCGGGGCACTAGGGATGTATATTCCCCGTCTTTTCGCTCGCCCGCTCGGGAAAGTTCCGGTCTCACTCTCCAAGTAGATTCTTTGCTGCCTACATAGTGCCATATATACATAAACATCTGCATGGAGAGTGCGAGCCTTTATGCCCAACTATCTAAATACGTTTATCCTTAGCACAACCATAGCGGGCCAATGCGTATAGTAAAAAGGGCCCCCTGAAAGCCAAGATTTTGCGTTTGCATTGGAAACAATACGCTATGGCAGTGCGCCTCCAGAAAGTGCTGGCAGTCCTAAGGATATTCAGCTGTTGTTTGGAACATATATCTGATAAAAACTGATTTTTCATTACTTGAAATGTATCCATGGCAAAAGTTGAAAATGTCTAAATACATTCACAGAGCAATTTGGCGCTACAACTTGCCTTAGAGCTGCGCTAGATCGCGAGACTTGTTGCGTGAACTGCGGATCACAATTTGGTGAATGCAATGTTTTTTAAGAGGGGCAGGATGAAATAAGCCAGGACAGCGTCGAGGGATAGACACTAACGCTGGCCAAGGAGCCATTGGGCTGTAGTTAATAATCCTGTGAGCCCAGGTGGCCCATAGTTTAATTCCAAGTGAATTTGGATGTCATTCTGATTATTAAATCCATCTTTATATCATCGAGTACAGGCATGTCATTGGAAAGGGAATATTATGATTGTGCCGAAATTACTACTCAACACAGCAAACATTCTACATATATTGTATACAGATATTGTCAATTTTCTTTTAAAAAACCCCACAAAAAACACACTTTACTTTATTTTGTGACCATGTTATCAAAATCCCTGGACCCACAGTCTTACATCCGGGTCCACAACTTTTTGAGGTGCGAGCCCGGGTGCCACATGTAGCTGTGTCTCACGACCTTGAGCCAATGTTTTTGTCTCTGACCGGGTGCCGTCTCTGACTGGGTGCCGTCTCTGACCGGGTGCCATCTCTGACCAGGTGTCAGAAAAACGTGTTTTTTAAATGTTAACCTATACTCATATGTATAAGGATATGTAAAAACATTATGGCAGCTGTTATGTAATTGTTATTAGCCTCCTGCTGTTGGTAGAACATAACTAAGCTCCCAAAGTGACATCCGGTCAGAGACGGCACCCGGTCAGAGACGGCACCCGGTCATAGACGGCACCCGGTCATAGATGGCACCCGGTCAGAGACAGCACCCGGTCAGAGACGGCACCCGATCAGAGACAAAAACATTGGCCCAAGGTCGTGAGACACAGCCATGTGTCAACCCATGCGTCTACCCGTGCAGAGTCTCCAGCAATCTGCAATGCTCTCAGAACTCTTGCTGTGTGTATTTTATGTATTGTAAAATAGTCTAAGTAAGAAGAAACTGCGATGATCGATGACGAAAGTAATTTTTTTATGGTTTATGACTGTTTTATATTACAAAAATTACAGAATTTATAGGGCTCAGGCCAGACTGGAGCTGGTTGCGGTGGCCCGCACTGATAAGAGCTGATACGCTGCGTACAAGCTTGTCCTGGAAGTGATTGTTACCCAGGGACAAGGTACCAGTTAGTGTGTGTCTTATCAGTGATGACAACCGCACCCACCGAATTTTAAAATTGCGGACCCACTAGGTATGAGTCTACAGCCCTATACAAATGGTAGTTCTGTCAATAAATATTATCTTACATGTTTTGTCTATCATTTATAATGTGTGACACACATTTGGACGTTACAAAGATAATTATGTACAAAGATATAAAGATGAAAATTGCTAGAAGATTCAATCCCCTTCTATCCCCTTCTATCCCCTTCTATCCCCTTCTATCCCCTTCCCTTCCCATATCAGTAGATTCCCTGACCTTTTTTCCCTGAGGAAGAAGAAATGAGAAGGTGAGGTTAGGCTTGGCTGTACAGGTTGTAGTACCCTGTTAAAGCAAGTCTGAGACAGACTAACTACGATAGTGTACTCAATTTAAATAGCATTTAAGCAGTTTTTATTTTAGCTATAATTAGTTATGCATATTTCTTTATAAACTCTTGTAGAGGTAAACACCTTCTGCCATGATATTTATAGGTAACATGTATATACAGGTATAATACAATATATATTTTAAGTATATCACTGTTATCAGTAGGCTTGCTTTTTTGTTCCGGGTACATATATTAAATGGCAGTTTCATTCAACCAGTCGATCAAGCCCTCATACTCGTTTATGGCTTTAGGTTGTTGCCAAGCACAGAATCATTGTTTTCACCCTTTTCGAGTTTGGGCCTAGATGTGTGATCATACTAGTATCATATCAAAGGCTAGAAAAATAAAGTGAGAAGATTTTTTTCTTATGATATACGTACTGGACTTGCTGTTTAGATTCTTTAGTAAGTTTTTAGGAAGGTGTGCTTAGTTATGTATTATTTCTTTCCAGTTTAAGTCAATATTTCTTTCAATTTTGAGATGGCGGTTTGACCAAATAACAGCGAGGCCCTTTTCCTTTGCATCCCCTTGGTCTTAATTTAGGATTTCTGGAAAACCATAAGCCTCAGACAGTGATAGCCACAACTACCCCTACACAGACAATGTATATTACTGCCCACTCCATGTTACTCCCCCCCCCCACCCATCCCCTCTTCGCATCAGTTCCACCAACGAACTTATCCAGGCACTTGCTTCAGTACTTGATCCTTTTTTGCTATCATAGTGGGAATGCTAGTTTCTGTTTCACATGGGGGGAGGAGGAGCTGGCAGCAACGCCACAAAGCCCTTATGGCTCTGTCTCACGAACTTAGGCCAATGTGTTGGTCTATGACTGGGTGCCGTTTATGACCAGGTGCCATCTATGACCGGGTGCCGTCTATGACCGCCTATCTAAAAAAGTTGTTTGGAGGAATAAAGAATTTTATTTTTTTAAATTGTAAAAAAAAAAATATATATATTTTTTTTAGTCTATCCTTATTTATTCTGGGATTATGAGAGGATAATTCAATGGGTGCAAGAGCAAGGGATAAATTAGTAAGTGCAGTCGTGGAGCTCCCCTCAATGTTACAAGATCAGTTTATCATACTTCGATCGTATCCTACCAAGGTAATTTATACCAGATGTTTGATTGACAATTATATTAGACCGTTCAAAATGATGAAATGGTTTCTCATCAACATGCGCATCATAGAAATCCGGTTTTAAGGAATACATTTTTTGTGGTAATTTTGGATGAAAAACATCATAAAAATGGACAAATATTAGCATAATTAGTATCAAATTAACGCTAAAACTGTCAGTAATGCAGTCAGATAGAAATAACTTAAGTTTTCTCCATTTATAAATATCAATTTATTGTTAACTACTAAATTGTGAATTTTGGTCATGAAAAACATATATTTTCCTATATATTTTAGCCCGCGATTAAAAAAAGAGAAAGCCTCCCCTGTCATATTTTTCAGTACTTTGTGCCTCAGTATTTGTTAATATAATGATACAGACACATTAATTCATGCTTCCATCTCGGCCTACAACCAATGTCTACTACCTCGTATATAAACTGTCGACAGTACCCCGGTTTAGGGCAGTTGTATAGATCTACGAATGTCCCCTGCCCTAATGGTTTGACTACTCAAATTAGCCAGAGTGATCCTCGATTAGAAGTCACTCATCTTGAGTATTTTTGATATTTGTATCATGATGTGGTTTATAATTACTAAAGTCCATGCAGCACCTTCTCCATTAGCCTTGACCTTTTATTTTTTTATGGAATACGCCAGTCCCATTGACTTAACCAAGGAAGGCCGTATTTAACACCCCCCATGAAATAACCCTTGTCCGTATTTAACGGCCAGTAACGTCATCAAATATGGCGGTTTGTTTACATTTGAACGACTTAGTCTTTTTAGGATTCCCCCTACCATAATTTTGAAAATTTGAATCGAAAAAGATAAAAAAATAACCCAAAGGAACACTCGTTTTAGCCTGTTAACAAGGTTATTTCACTTGTTCAAGACGGTGCCGCATTTCACGAGGCCATTGCCGCATTTCAGATACGGCACCCCTTCAACTCGTGGAATAACCCTGTCAACAGACTCAAACTCTTGGACCTTTAGCTATTTACCCCTCGAAGCATCATCCCAGGTTAGCATGGCAACAACCAACAGTTTTTTTACCAAAGCCTCTGGCAACAATTTGGGTTACAGATTGTGATTATCTGTCAAATTGTAGCTATCCAACCATTCATTATGTGCAAAGTAGCACTTATTTTTATTGGCACTATTTACGAGTATAATATGATGAGGGTCAATATGTACTGTGACACCATGATGGCCACTGTCCAGTATGTGACAAATATCCGAACATACTGCGGGTCTCAGTGAAGGAAGCTTGCGCAGAAATGGTTCCTCTATATACTTTAAAGCTGGGCCGTCAGGGAATAAGTTCAGCATTTTCCATACATAGACTAAAATAACAGTTCCACCAGAGGGCAGCAGTGTTTGGACAGGGGACCATGAGCATTGTCCAGCTACAACATATTCACCCTATCTTGTGCCTGTAAGAGCTGAGCCCCCAGCCCTTAAGAGCCCTCTTGTAAATCAAAACTGAACTATTTCCATAGCCTATAGCCTAACTTCAACCATGACGGTCAAGCTTTAATGTAGCATAACACACAATAACAACTACTGGGACATTACAATTTCCTAAAATCACCCCTGTTTAAATAGATACATCCTTCCTACAAAACACATCCAAAACATTGGCATTATTTTATTGACCATTCACTGCTCCTACAGTATTCACTTCTGACCACAATTGTATTTGACTTTAAGTTTGCTGTGGGATTTCCCTCAGTGAGACCTATGGCCCCCAGACCCCCGGTCTACTCTCCAACTCCTTTAGTACCACAGATACATAACCCTCTTGCCTATGTACTAACGGATTGTATACAGTCAGGAAGTGAAACGTCGGTTTTCCCTGCTAGTCACAGATCAGCATGAAGTGTCTAATGTAGTGGTACTTGGATGTTTACTTACTTACGAGAGAAAGATTCATGCTGTCATTCTCGAGAACAAACTTATAGACACTTCAGCATATGACAGATGTGAGTGTCTCTTAAGTATCCGCGGACAGAGCTGAGGTACTTCTAGTGAAGTGGGAAATACCCGAATTCTAAGGAGGCAACTACTAGCATTATCCTGATATTGTCTTTCTTGAAACGATTTAAACTTTATTCACCAGATATGAAGTGTTGTAACAGGAATATTTTCTATGCTTTCTCTTGTGGCGGTGAGTTCAAATCACCAAAAATACTCGAGGAATTTTTGGACATGCTTTCCTCATGGATAAAACATGAGTTAACAAACCAGTAGTTCTTATAAATTCCTTTACATAGGTCTGCCCGATAGCTCACTGAGATTGGAGAGTTCATGAACGTAGGTTCAAATTCCAATACAAGCATGAGTTTTGAGTTTTTTGAGTTTGAATATTTTTATTTGGCAAAAATTACTCTACAAGTAAAGGCTTTCAAATAGATGCCAACAGCAGGTCTTTCGTCAAGTATGTGAAGCTATACAATTCAACAGACATTTCATGGCGACACGACCAACCAACGAGGAACAATATGTATACAACGGGTAGCAAAGCGAATGGCAGACAGTTGGGTGATTTCATCATACAATATTGACAAACTGAGCATTACTAGGCACAATACTAAAGATCCGGAGACAGTACAATTCTGTCATCACAAGACACATTACAGTTCGTTCATGTTACATGTGCACCGCAGCATGTAGACTATCATGATAATAATAATGATAGGTTTATACTCAATGAGCAGCACATAGTAACATCATTCATAAATAATATCATACAACATTACAACTTGCCTTACTTGTGTTCAGGCTGTATCACTTCTTTTGCTTAGTTTTCTAATGATATGGTATTAAATGAGAAACTATTTCCATAACCTCCTCTCAGATTTGATCAAGTTCATATAACCTCCTTTGGATGATATGTGCAAAACCTGCGCTCAGGGCCTCACAAAGCTTTGCTCAGCCTTTACATGATCTCCTGGTGCTCCGAGGTATAGAATTATATGAAATACAACAGGTATACCCAAAACCCAGGGGGAGTATAACTTATAAACTAGCTTATAACGAGGTAGTACTAGGGAACATGTGTTGTATGCTTCTGTGAAATAAAGACCGGTACGTAAACTGCTGGTAGGTATAGCCATTGTATGCAGTTGCTTGCTTGATTGATTGATTAATCTTTTATTTATGGTTATCCTGAGTAAATACATATCCTTCATAAAATTGTTTTTAGTATTCCACCGTGATACATGGCAAGGTATTCTATGATAACAGATCTGTTTAGAAGATGAATGGCAATTACCATTACCTTGAGTATCTAATAACTCAATGTCTTGAAAAATGGGATCCACCATAACAAACAGACTTGTCACTCTTAAAACTTGTTACTCTGGTATATATGATATGTCATGTATGTATGGTCCTTCATCATCATGTTAGGATATGTAATAATCAGATATTTACTAATCATGAAATTAATTCTGATGATTACTAATTGGCAAATCATCACCATTATAATGGAAGAATCTGTTATATACGTGAATGTTATTGTTTTGGTGTCCCTTTCTTAATGTAAACACTACTCGACTAAATGTCACATAACCCAACTCAACTTGTTACTTTTTGGAGGAATTAGGGAGTGGCAATCTTCTAATTAAAGGTAGGTTTGGAAACATATTTGGTCCCCCCATGATAGATTTGGGATCTTTCCTCAATTTATTGCTTCCTCAAACAAGATTGATCTAACATCAAATCCCATCTTAACTACTACTGACATCAAATACTAAATGTGTTATTTAAATACAGGTCCACAATGGGATCTACACCACTGATGTTCATACAAGTAGGTACCGCGCATGTGCGAGTCATAGCGGCGAAATCGCGGATCCTCAGAGAAAAAATGTCAATCTTTACAAGCCTCCAGAGACCAGGAAAATTAATGTACAGAAATCTCAAACCCCTCAAAAGAAAGATATGGATCTGCTAGTTTGAAATATTATTGGTATTAAGTAGGTTGTACTTGCTATGCATGTGTAAATGGGTCTTCACTGAGGGTCACTTTGGGTCAAATTACAGGTTTTGTCACCTGTTTTCCTGCAGCTGATTTGACTCTCTGTCATATAAACTGGATTTCCCATTGCACCATACATTGCACATGAAATATACCTGCATTGTTGATTAGGATACACATCAGGCTTCACTGTGGTCCCTGGGACGAACAAAAATTATCAAAAATGATTACTTTTGTAGCATTTCATAGAAAATAATAGGTTAAAAAATACATTACTATTGAAAAGAAATGTTCGTCCCGCCCCTCACAATGAAGTTTAAAATAGTTATTACAACCATGTGAAGAGAGCTAAGCAATCCTATGGATGGTGCAGTGGCAAAATTAAATCATAGTTATTTTTCTATACAAATCCTATATAGCATACTGGTAAGCTTAAAATAAATAAAGTTAATTTCCATAAAAAATCATTATGGTATTGATGTTGACATGTCATGGGTAGTATGTGTTTCAAATTGGACTTCTAGTTAACAATCTATGGCACCATTTGCAGTATAGCATTTGCTACAAATGTACATATTAGTGATCTTGCCATTTTTAAACGAATATGGTTCAAAAGATACACATAGGATATGATGTGAGAAAAATTATTCATGCTCTATGTAACATGTATATACATTACATGTAATACCAAAGTCCTCAAGTATGTATTCCTTGAACTAGGTATGGGGTAAAAATGGCAGAATGGCCATTTTCAGTGGTAAGGGATTGGTAATTCTGCCGTGTTAGAGGGTACAATATTTCAATACAAATATGTCTGAACCTATTATGAAGATATTTATGCAATGTCCATGTATAGTTGATTGGGAAATATCAATTTTTCAACTGCAAATTGTCATCAAAATAAGTGTAATATCACTCCGAAATTGGCCCATTGGCTATTGAAAATAAAAGATGCTAAATGGCTGAAACTTTTATTTTTGGAAAATTCATATAAAATTAACTACTGAACGGATTTTAACATAATTACCATCATTCTTCAGCATTCTTTATCAGCTTCCTAACCAATATAACCATTTTTGGTCAGGGAAGGGTTTCTTCAAACTATCCGTGGTACCTAGTACAAGATCTCTATGTATGGACCGACCTGTGAATGTGCTGCTGGCGCCACCTGGCATCATTAACTGAGGTACAAGCAGCTTCTCTCCGCTCACCACATAGTTACAACTGAACCATATAGGTGGAGCGACTGAGCAGCCCCATAGTAGCACACTTCCCATACACAGCTGAGAGAGTCTATATGGCTCAAACTCCTGACTTATGTTGTTTTAGGATAGAGGAAGGACAAATCAGAAAGTTCTTAATATGTTTAAACAGGTTAAGTATATTGAAAGGTATATATCTTGGCTCCTTGGAACACTTTTTGATACATTTCTAACCCTAGCGGTTCAGTTTTTATCGCCTTGTTAAGTTTATTGTCCTTTTTTCAGGTGACTCCGTGACCAAAAATCCATGATCATGAACATTATGTTTTAAATACATCACAGCAACTAATAATCTTGTTTACAAGCTGGGCCAACATATATCTTGAAGAATACCAAGAATGAAAATCCTCTGAGTAATAGTTTTTGAGATACAGCCCGATGAATTTTGAACATTTATCAGAAATATGAACATTTCAACTACATACTCTCAACTTTACCCTAGTTTCCTCAAAATGGTCCCATTATTGGTTAAATTCACTCTACAGTGTCCTGATCATGTGTACTTTAAGAAATATGAAGCATCATGATATCTGGCTAGACCAAATTTGCACAGTATAGGCCTAAAGTACCCCTATTAACCTCTTTTACATCACGGAGTCACCCGGGTGACTCCGTGACGGAAATAATTTCTTGTATAAATGAGCATAAAAATGGTGGACTTTTGCATTAGAACATTAGAGGGAGTGGGTAGGACACAGGAAAACCAGAGATCACTTAAATATATTGGGTACTAACAATTCTATGATGGTTTACATTTTCATCAGGGTGGCTGGTGACTCCGTGACCAATATTCCGGGTGACTCCGTGACAGAAAATATGTATCCCAATAGACATATGCTCCTGGAGGCAAGATTATTGGATATTTTTCAAAATTTCTTTTTTAAGCTGTTAGGAATAAGCTGTTACTGCCTCAGTTCACATGGGAGACATGTAAAACATGACATTTTTAGCGTTTTTGACGTTTTAAGGGTTTTTTGGGCCTTTGGAGGGCCAGAAAATGAAGAATATTGGGCCAATACACAAAAAATAGAGATTTCCCGAATTATTAGGATGTTTTTTCACATATATCAAAAATTTGAATAAAATGGTGCAAAACTGGTTATTTTGTAGGGGTATAAGCCTGAAAAGGGCCAGAAATAGCCGAAACAACATAAGTGGGGAGTTTATGCCATATAGTCAAGACCGGAGAATTTGGCGAAACTCCCCACTGAGAGGTTGTAATGCCCCTTGATAGGTGTTAACGTATTCCCATGAGATACCATCTTACAATACTAGTTTAACAAGCCCTTCAAAATGTGATTAGGGTTATATCGTTACACCAATTCTGAGGATTTAAGGGCACACCCTGGAGTTTGGGGTGGTCATTTATGGTGTTGATAGGACCCTGGAGGTAATAAAGCTGACCACTAGACATTAAGGGATGCTCCCCTGTTGAGAATCTTACACTCACCTACTGACCCCCTACAGTTTTATCAATTAACTTTCTCTTTGGCGGCTTCGCTAAATTCTCCGGTCTTGACTATACCTTTGGCTACATACTTTAAGCTTCCTGGCTACATTGAGGCTACGTTATTATGTGGATGAGGTCAAGTAGTCAAAAAAAGTGGTTTCTCGTCACCAGGCAGTGAAAAAAGTGATGAGGGCGTTTTTATATATACCCATAGCCTATGGCATAGGACCATGTGTTAGCAATTTGATGAAATAGTTACTGTTAGCCTATACCTGTTGGCCACCTTAACTTTGACATCTTCAAACAGGTTGTGAGACATAAGTACTTCTGTTTTTTAGAGGAAATATGTATTCCACCCTCCAAATATATTCCACCCTCCTCCCAGGGCTTCAACCCCTCCTCCCAGGGCTCAATACTATAACACTGGCACAGTCCAACTGCTGGTCACACCAGTGCAACTTGTCCAGACCAGAGGACTGCTGGGAAGGAACAACCAGCAAACTATTTGTTGGTTGCCTGAGCCTTTTCACATAGGGTACTATGCTGGGGAATACAGGCTTAAGCAGGTGCTCTGCTACATGTGTGTCACATTAGATGAAATACTGATTTAAACTCATAATAATTCAGAAATGCAATGGACCATGCACATAATGCATCCAAAAGCTTGTAGCTGATATACTCATCTAAATGCTAGATAGTTTTATAAATTTCGGAAATATCATATAAAAATCGAAAATATGATTATATAAAAGCTATATATAGTGTAACAGAACAGCCCTAAATACCAGGCTGAGCGACCTGTAAAACCAGCCTGGGTGGTTTGTCCAGTCTGTATTGTAAATCCGGGTAGTCTTCCACTTGCTTACAGGGCTAGGATATGCCTGCATGTGGGGGGTTCTGTTTGGGTGGTTCTAAATATAAAACAGGTGTTATATAAACTTAACAACCCTGGCACAATGGGGTTTCCCTTTAACCCTTTAAGGATGGATGTCGCTAAAAGATGTCATTTGTCATCATGATGCACCAATGCAGCCCCAGCGAGTAAAGGGGGGCCTCCACCAAAGACCGTCCATCTGTCCGTCCATAAAAACCGTCCAAAAAAGCAGGAAAATAGTCATTTTTGATGGACGGACAAAACCCACTTCCACCAAGATCTGTCCGTCCATTCCGTTCATCAATCCGTCCAGTTTTTGGTCAAAAACTGGACGGATTGATGGACGGAATGGATGGACAGATCAATCAGTCCATCAATCCGTCCATTCCGTCCATCACAGATGGGCCAAAATGACCAGAAAATGGACGGATTCTGTAGAAAAATGGACGAACGGAAATATCAAAAAGTTTTGATATTCCCATCCGTCCATTCCGTCCATTCCATCCATCAATCTGTCCATCAATCCGTCCAGTTTGTGGTAAAAAACTGGATGGATTGATGGATGGAATGACCAGACGGATTCCGTCCATCAATCCGTCCACCAATCCGTCCATTTTTAGACCACAAACTGGACGGATTGATGGACGGCATTGATGGACGGTCCTTGTTGGAAGTGGGTTTGGTCCATCCGTCCATCAAATCCGTCCATCAAATCCGTCCATCAAATCCGTCCATCAAATCCGTCCATCAAATCCGTCCATCAAATCCGTCAAGTTTGTGGTCTAAAAATGCCTTTTTGGACGAAAAAAATGGATGGACGGATGGACGGTCTTTGGTGGAGGAACCCCTTAACTCGCTAGTGCTGCATTGGTGCATCATGCTAACCATTCTGGAGTGTCTCAACCCCATAGGGTAAGCATGATGCTTGAATTCAGCACTGGCGAGTTACTGGCATTGCATCATGATGAACAAGGACATGATGCATTAATGCATTATGCCATCCTTAAAGGGCTAAGGGGTCTATTTCTGGGTACATATCGTCTAATGTTTTAGCCATACCATTACTACTCTCGTCCCCAAATCCTTCCGAAGGAAGGCTCTGGTAACTGCCAAATGTTGGGATTTTGCTGGGTCTGGGCAACCCCTGCTTGTAGCTTGGAACCAGCAAACAGGAACAGGAAATGGAACCAGAAAGACTGATGGTAAAACTACCTAAAACTACCATCATACATTCTGGTTCCATTTCCTGTTCCTGTTCGCTGGTTCCAGCCCAACAGCAGGGGTTGCCCAGACCCAGCAAAATCCAAAGTTCAAGGTCATTTGGCTGTTACCAGAGCCTTCCTTCAGGAGGATTTGGGAACGAGAGTATACCATTACTGGCTCTATCTAAATCCTTCTCTGTAACTATCTCAGATTAACCCCATCCATGCAAACACGTAGAGCTCTCCTGGGTGCCTTCTGAGAATAATCTTAATCTCAAGTTGATAATCCTAAAAATCCATAATCCTACAGTACTAACAAAATATCTACAGCGAAGGACAGTATCACGCTGGTTTTTTTTTCTTCCGAGTTATATTAAATCTTGACGGATATTGGGTCCCTGTGACAAGCTTTCAGGCATCATGCCCACCCTACATGGGTGAGACACCCTCGGAGGATCAGCATGATGCACTAATGCAGCCCTGGTAAGCTGCTTCGATGCATCATGACGACATATATGTCATCTTATGGGGACAACAACAACAGTCCTTAAAGGGTTAACTAGTGTTACTGTTGTGAAAAGGCGCTCTGTCTCCCGCCCATAAAACGCCGACCCCTCATTGCTGTGGGTGAGGTACTCTCGTTCCCAAAGCCTTCTGAAGGAAGGCTCTGGTAACAGCCAAATCACCTTGACCTTGGGATTTTGCTTGTTCTGGGCAACCCAGAACTAGTGGACAGGAACAGGAAATGGAACTAGAAAGTCTGATGGTAAAATAGAGTAAAACTACCATCATACATTCTGGTTCCTGTCCACTGGTTCCAGGCTACCAGCAGGGGTTGCCCAGACCCAGCTAAATCCCAAGTTCAAGGTCATTTGGCTGTTACCAGAGCCTTCCTTCGGAAGGCTTTGGGAACGAGAGTATGGGTGAGGTCACTCTATACATCCCCTTGTATATTCTCCCTACGTTCTACACTGTCATGTGAGGCTCCTATACCAACTACGGTGAGTGACTTTTAGGCATTCCACATATACCTTACCGTCACAATAAAGCGACCGTTTCCTTTTTTGAAAGAGTGCCGGTCTTGAATAGGCACAGGTTTTACTGTCCATATTTTGAACAGCAGATTCACTGTCCTGAGATACACCTGGATATTCTGATTACGTTTTGATATAACTTAATCAATGATAACTATGTTTTTTTCTTTGAAAAAATCAAATAATTTTGCTGGGCCCACAGATGTAGGTCCGGGCCCGTAGATTCTCTAACCTGTGGGCCCGGGTGGCCCATGTCAGAAAAAGTTAGTGTCTACCCCATGTTAATACCTGAACCCAATGTAGCCTAAATAGCCCATTTCTTAGAGATGCCATTTCAAAATTGAAGCATCCCATTTTACTTGTATTTTTGGTAAAATAGGACACTTGCTTCATGTGAAGTGGGACAATTGATAAGAATTGACCCCTATGCTATATAATCCATATGAAGAAAAAGGTAAATGTCAATTTCTGAAAGTAAGATATATATATCTAAAACATTAAAGACAAGGTTATAGGATTTTCCCAAAGTCCAGGTGCGGGTGATTCACGGGATGCAGTAGTAGGGGGAATTTTTTTGTAACGTAATGTCTTTTCTATAACCAAAGTATTATGTATCAGCTTCATTTATAATAAAGATTCCATACTGCAAACCCCCCCCCCCCCTCCCTGTTACACCTGTAACAAATTTCTGGGCCCCCCTCCCCCTATTGTATTACGTAATATTTGAATGGCCCCTTGGAGCATCCAATTCTATAAATGAAGACACTGGGGTCACAAATGGTGATTTCTATTTAAGGGTGCATACTCCAGCCAACCTCCAGTGTCATAACTGGGCTTGGAGTATGTATACAATTCTATGAATGGAGACTCCGGTGTACCAAATGGTGAACTGACGGGGATATTTACCTGGATAATTATAGAGGCGGTAAAAATAATACCATCAGCAACTAGAGGGCAACTGGAGTAGCACAGTGGCCTAGAAGGTTAGTGCATTTTTCAAATGCATAAGTCAACAATTTAACACAAAACCCTAATGTGATTTATGTAAAAGAGGGTGCTTTAACCAAATTGGCATCCACTACGTTGGTGCCACAGTAAGAATAGCATAGGCACACACACATGGTTACTATGGAAAAGGGGTCCCTGCCCCCTTAACCCCATCAGCAAAAATAATTTGGGCAAAAAAGGAGGCATTCTGGGTCTGTACCCCCTAAATGTGTGTCTGTTTATGGGAAATAAAGGTCTATTTACCAGGGGGGGCTGTCACAAAACAAAATGTATGTTACCGAATGTAATTACGTTATGATTAACGGTTTTTCAAAATAATTAAAGTTAGTGTTTAAAACTTTGCGTTGATATTAACGAATATTTCAAATTTACGCTGTCTAGGCTCACGCTAGCCATTCGCCAATTCGCCTAGGACGATGGAAAGTTCTAATTGGTGAAAATATGCTGTAAAAATACCCTTTATTTTCGCCCCATTTTACACTGCTGGCAAAAAAATACCTACACAGTCATGTTATGTACCATTAGAAAGAAGATGTTTTGAGGAAGGTGCTTAACCACATTGTTTTATGACATATTTCTGAAGAAGAATCGTGTACATATAGTTATTTGTTATCATGATAAAGAACAGTACATTCCTTCATCCCCAACAACCAGCTTTCAATCTTCGTCACTCTTGCCCCCTGTCCCCATGCCTCACTTCTACCTTGGTGCCATTGATTTTAATTAATTCCCCGCACATGCATTTATTTCAACTTTATCTGCAAGTAGATTCAAAATAAAAGCTTCTAAAAGGTGCACTTCATTAGCACAATACACCCTGTAGCCTCCATCTGATGTTTTCTAAACCCTTTGGTGAATTCCCCCTCATATTGGCAAAAGAAATTGAGAGAAATACGGTCCTTTTTCGCCTATTTGGTGAAAGAAATACGTATCCTAGCGCGAGCCTAGGCTGTGGTCTTCAAATTTAGGCTAAGTTAGGCTAATTTACACATTTTTTGCACACTAGCTGGAAAGGTTGTGTGAAAAAACAGAGGCCATAACATTAAAAAAACATCCATAATGTAAAAATATCTGTACATAAATTGGTCACACCCCCTTGAAAAACAAGGTAAAAAGATTGTTTTATAACGCCCTCTTTTTGCGCTATATTTTGACATTGTGTTTTCAGGGGTGTGAAATCTCCGCAGAAACTCGGAAATGCAAAGATTTGATCTTCACCAGGACAGTTCCTGAGATTCATTCAGTTCCAATAAGAAATTTATTTCCCTTTATGTAGGGGGGGGGGTGTTAAAAATACCATCAGATGAGAACACCAAGATACATGAAATTTCACGATTTGGCTGCTAGATTTTCAAAATGTTCTTGGGGGGTATGCCCCCAAACCCACTAATATTATTGTTAAAGGGACAGTGTATACGTGGGTTTATCCACCATTGCTGGCCGTTTTAGGCTACCTTTGACCCTGTTTTGCATAGTGTACCCCGCCCACAGCATGACGAATCCCACCCACAAATTTGTATGCAAAATAGGCAAGATCAGGTGGCCTCCGTGTCCCACTTCCACCACTCCTCAGGTGGCATTCGATTAGGGAGTGGTCACGATTTAACAAGGGGGGGGGGAGATATGTTGCCGTTTTTTTAGTGTGTCTTTTTCTTTGGGGGGGGGGAGGGTACTTGACCATGGAGGGGGGAACTTAATTGACCTCTCTTGCACAGCTCTCGGGTGGCCAGGGGTCGAAGCTATTTATTATTATATTGCCTGGTAACCAACTATCATGTTGATGGCAGAATATGAGACTGAATTTTTAAGTCCATTCATATGAAACTATAAATGTCGTATACTATGCTTTTAAGTAAAGAGGCCATTTGGTGCAGCAGATTTCAATGGATACAAAATTACAGAAGTAGGCTTGGATATAAAAATAGATAAAAAGTGTTTTTTCACCCTTCTCTCCTTGAAGGCAAAATATCTGTTCCCCCTCGCCCTAAAAGCGGACACTTTTAATATGCATTGTAAAACCCGAAACCCTGACCCCCCCTCCCCCACTGTTGAAATATGATCACTCCCTAGACTCCCTAATAGCCAGGGCTCAGCAATAGACCCTAGGTATGTGCGGCGAGTTCATATACCCTGTGTGACACGGTGCAGTGGGTTGCTTGCCCTATGATTAGAATTAGTATGCCCCCCACCTCACACACATACATGCCTACATCACACATGAACTGCCCAGTCAGGCATGTGCCCCTGCACTTCTCAGGCAGACGTTGGAAACCTATACTCAATATGGGGCTTTGGGTGTATAATAAAATGAGCTGTAAAAAACAAATCTCATTGCACAATCTAATAATAACAGAAATGAAATATATGTTTTTATGAAATAAAATATCCACAGATATGTAAATATTTGAGCACATTCGCAATAGGGGAGATAGCCCCCTATAATAAAATTATGTGCGTCTCAATACTTAGTATGCTTGGATGGTGGGTCAGGGGACGGTGGGTCAGGTGGGGGGGCGGCGCCGGATCGTGGCCAGTGACAAGGACATGGTGGCCGCACACCCTGACACTGAGGAGGAATCCGGGCTATCTGTGTAATTAATTCTATACTGTTCAGATGAAAAATAAATCACCAAACCTTTTTGCTATGGGAGTATACTGTTGAACTTTTATATACTGCTACACAAATGGTATCTTTTATATCCTTTTTCAAAATATGTGTACGTAGTGGCTGTATCTCTTTCAAATGGAATTGTTACCTTGTAAATCACTAAATGGAAAATAACAAAGGTATTATTTTTAAAGTCCATTTTGCTCCTTCCCCCCAATAAGAATTTGCTTCCTATACACCTTTTCTTTGTATCATATGAACCCCATATAATGTCCCTTGGTACGCCCTTTCTCTGACTATGTGAGTTGTAGTAAGCTAAATAGGTTACAGGTGTTGATTGACTCCACTGCAGTAAAGACATTGGTCATACTGTCACCCCTATTTCCCTTTAAACCCCCACCGCCCCTTTATAGGGCTGAGTACCTGTCCTGACTCCTGTCACTGGAGGGGTACCGAGATTTGCACCTTTAATTGGTTGGGGGTTGATTATGAGTACAAAAGACCCTTGCCATTGCTGCTGTTCCAATAGGGAACGTTACATATAGTTGATTGCTTCTATTGATATGGGAGGTGCGGTGGGCAAACAAATCATTGGACTGTGTCCCCGTGGTATATGCCCCATGAATCAGCTAGTTATGCCATATATGAATAGCAAAATGAGTCTACAAGGAGGCAGACACTGTCATATACATGGCACATGTTTTTGTATTGTGAAATCTCCATATAGATACAGCCTACAGGCAATTAGAAATGAACGTTACAGTAATTATCCTGGTGTGTGGATATCATGGTGAGGTTATCCAACCAGGCGTAGGCTTTGTTTGCCCACACTGTGACATAGCAGAACTCTATATGTAACCTACATATACGGACGAGTCTAACACTAGCCGAGGCCATCAAAGGTCGTTGTCTTCCCAATTATATTGCCTACCTCCTTATGGACAATTAACCATAGTGTTAAGACGAGTCTAACCCCAGCCCAGGCCGTCGTAGGTCATTCTTTCTCACCTGTAGGGGTTTCGAGGGGATGGTGGGGGGAGGGGGCATTCTAACTGCCTTACAGTTACATATGTGTGTATGTGGATTGGGTATTTTCTAATTATAAACACTCAGAGGGGTAACTCTAAGCCCCTCCCACTACAGCCTATATGTGTTTTCCACATACATCTAGTTGGCACTACTCTGCAGCTATATCATGACACTTTAAGGTAGGTAGACCCTATAGTCTAAACGTAATTAAATTTCGTCAAGATTTTCGCCATGAGGACACATTGATAAGTTCTCTCAAATAGTGCTAAGAAAATAGGGGGGTCCCGAGCTAGTTTCTGAGATATCTTGCTTTGAGTTTGGAGGATCTGTAATAGGATCATAGAGTAGTTAGTCACATATTTGCAAGAAATAACCTCTTAAAGTAATTAAATGTCTCTATAGCTTTCTCAGGATATAGTCTTTAATGTTTTACATCCAGAAACAATATTTGGAACATATGGTCCCCTGCATGTTTTAAAGGTTTTTGGTGTTTGAAATAAAAAATAATAAAAAGGGACCCACAATCTGAATGGGTTGTATGTACATATGTTGCACCAGGCATCCCACTTGCTCCACAGTAGAGTAGGGGTAAAGCATTAGCTTCACATGCAGGAGATCCTGAGTTCAAACCACAGTCATGCCCCATGGGACGTTTTTGGCAATACATAAAAATATTACAATCTGATACATAGGCTCCCACCTGGAGTCTTATGGAAGAACTACATGTCCACATGCGCACAAGGCTGAGTAGTGAGCTCAGTTTGGATTGGGTCTAGCCACCTTAAAGTATGAAATTTGCAAGGGCTTGGAGTAGAGGTGCATCGCCTTGACACCTCATGCAGCATCTTCAGAGGGGGTTCACTAAATCATCTCTAAACGTTTGGAAAATCTAATTACAGCTATATACTTTTTACTGCAAATACATAAGATATATATGGACACATATCTAAGGCATGAAGTCGATGTCTAGAAAATTAAGCATTTTGGAAGGAGGTTTGTCATCAACTTGTTAGACTGCTTTGCTAGTGTGTGTGTGCACCCCGGACAAACCTTTAGGGTAAGGTTGGGGGCCACTGCCCACACTCCGGTGGACAAGCCCGGTGGACAAACTGTGAAAGCTGCGTGTGGTGACACCTATTGGGGGGTAGATGGGGGGTCCCCATGTCGCATGTCGATTTTAAGAAATGGCCATGTCACATGTCACTAAGGAAAAAGCCATGTCACTAGTGTCACTAAAGGGAAAATGTAGGGGCGCCGTAATTGATACAATAGGGCTCTTGGGGCCGTAGGCCCCAGGAAATTTTTCAAATTTGACTACCCACGAGGACAGAATTTGAAGAAAGAATTGGGTAGCGTACTTTACACTAAATGAGATTTTTTTTATTCATGTCACTAAGCCCCATGTCACATGTCGATTTTAAGAAATGGCCATGTCACATGTCACTTAAATGGCCATGTCCCATGTCGATTTTAAGAAATTACCATGTCGCCATGTCGATTTTAAGAAATAGCCATGTCGCCAAGTCGATTTTAGGGGTCGATACCCATACCTATTGTATAGCTGGGGGAGGGGCGTCCGTGAAGGTGGTGTTTTCCATAGTGCAATTCCTCCAATAGAGTACCCTTTTTTTCAATGTGTAATCTCGAATTGTGTCGGTTCTAGACATGGTACATGCAAAATTAAAACGGTTATGTCATACTAATGACATGGCACATCAATATAACAAGAAATTATCACGATACAAGTCTCAGCTGGTCTTGTATGTAAGCATAGGAGGACTTAGTGGTTGTTTGTATAAGGGTTTGGTGTACTTTAGGGTGTATGGATAACAATGGCGTGTGTGAGCATTGTGAGAGAACATGTAGTGACGGATTCTGTACTGGAGGAGGTGAGACCCTGAGAGAGGAAATAAAGTCAGTATTCACCAAGCAGTCAACTCAGCAACATGTGTTCGTGTTACTGTATTCCTACCCTATATAGAATACCTAATTCTACACCCTGGTTTTGTAATAGTCCATAGGTGTTACTGAACCAGCCATGGATGTCGGTGATGACAAGGCAGGCGCAACATCAGAGAAGAACACCTTGTGTAGTCCACGACGGGAGTTACCTGACGCCGAGCAGCATGCACAGCGAGAATCTGGGTTACTAAGTGGTTCACTATCAGATAAGAAGAATTACTCCAGCACTCTATCTCTTACCAGTAATGTAAGTATATATTAACACTTTAGAGTGACCCCTAGTATTTAATGCCCACACTATAAACAGTTGGTTGTCAATTTTGTAGGTGCACAGTAGAATCTATGTATCAGGTATAGTCAGTAGTGACCGACCCACCTTTTGTCATTCCATTCCTGTGAGTATCAAGGCGTAGCCATATTTAGTTTCGCCTCAGTCATTTTTGAATATCAGTTCGTCATTCTGACCAATATCCCTATGACTAACCTGAGATAGTTACCACAGACTAAGGACCGGACGTTTAAATTATCAGTGCACAGCAACAGGCACTGGGCACCAAGGCTGCATTCACAAGAGAGCTAAAAGTGGATGAATCATGCCCACTCGAAACCGCTTTTAAGCCTGGGCTCCATTAGGGTGAAACATTGCGATCTTTTTTGTTTGTTTTGGTTTGCACAGTTGGCTTCATTTTGACCTATTTCGCTTCATTTCGCTTCATTTCGCCTCAGTGTCGCCCTTATTGTGGCCCTGTATTGGGTGATACTTGGGGGTGACACTGCCGCGAAATGAAGTGAAATGGGGAGAAATGAAGCGAAATTTGCCAAACAAAACATTAAAAAGATCGCAACGTTTCGCAGACACCAGTGTCGCCCTAGTGGAGCCCGGGCTTTAATCTAATTAAAGGTACTCAACACAATCTAAATGACCAAGATCGACCAACAATTTTTCTTAATGACACTTAGGGATGTTAGCCTGATGCATATTGTACACAAAGAAAAGAAAAAAAATCGTATGCCATGGGATTTAGCCGTTTGGAGAGTGTTCTAATATGGGTGCATCATATAGGCCCTTATGAAAATTTCATATTTTCTACAGCATTTGACACGGAAAAAGATCCCCTGACGATATCTCAATAATAATGCAGATTTGAGTAGATTGTCTTGAGTACCTTTAACTTATATTCGCTTATTTATGAATGAGAGTCAGACTATCAAATATGTTGAAACAACAGAGTCATGTGAAGTGTTATGGACTATTGGATGCAAGTATTTCATACTTTGAATTAAAAGAAAATGACCCATTGTAATGTGAATATTATTTACCAAAAATGAAAATCCAAACTTAAATTTATCTTGTAGGTTGGTAAATCAGAAGACAAGAAGCCCCCCCTGTGGTTGTGTCCTGATTCGCGGCTGCTTCTACTTGGTTCTTGTTTCAGTCCACCATGGATTTATTTCAAGACATTTGTCTCCCGCGTATTCAAATTTGAGACGGGCCCTTACTTGAAACCCCGGCGCTTACATTCACCAATATGGTATCCTACAAATAGACCAGGTAAGAAAACAATTCCAACCTTGCTAATTCTAGACTTACAACGTTATCCTAAGGGAGTGATCATTTTTTAACAACAGTAGAGGGGGGGGTGGTGGATTTTCATGCGAGCAGGTCGACATTTTTTTAACACCCCCCCCCCCCCCCCCCAGGAGAGGGGTCAATTTTTTTTGTCTCCCCAGGCTAGTTTTTAAATTCAGCGCGGCCGACCACCTTGAGCTTGAAGGGGGGGGGGGGTCGGTGGATTTTCATGCGAGCAGTTCAACATTTCTTTAACATCCCTCCCAAGGGTAGGGGTCAATTTGTGAAATTGAGCGCGGGCGACCACCTTGAGCTATAGTAACGCACAGGCATTTTTGTGGAATTAAAAAGTTCCCGCCTGTAAGCCTCTGTAAATAATGGCTACTTCTTTCCTTCATCAGCACAAGCCACAGGTATAAGGGATGGCACTGCTGATGTAACACGTACTGATAACAAGGACTCATCCAGTACTGCATCTCTCTGCAGTCAAGTAAGTAAATCTCAAACGTTTAAGGGCCGCATATACACTGATATTCCTAGGCTCCCTATACACCCAACCTCTCAGTCACTAGTGCCTAACCTAGTTAGTCATTTTTTGGCTCCCTATACGACCAACCTTGGTCAGTTATTATTGTCAGGTTGGTCAGTACTGACCAACCCACCTTAGTCATTTTATTTCCTGGGGGAGACACTGAGTGGTCATCACAGGTGGCCCCAACTAGTGGTATACAAATAAAACACACCAATGATGAACCTAGGTTAGCCACTACTGACTGACCCCTCGGTCATTTTTGAATATAACTTTGCCATTATGACTAGCAATCATATGACCAACCTAGGATAGTCTGTATTGACTAACCCTTTCAGTGTTTTGCTTTAAAGGGGGGGGGGCTAGCACGGAGCGTAGCAAAGACTGGTACCTGCCCCATAGCAGCGCAGCAAAACTCACGGGAACAAGCGGACCATTAGCTGTGCCCTAATTGGTCAATCGGTGGACTTGCTAAGACGGGTAGTGTTAGCGCTGCTAGTCCCTCTTTAATACCCTCAAGGTGGCTAGACCTTATCCACACCGAGCTGAGTTCGCAGCTTTTTCAGCATGTCGTTATTCCATAAGACTGGGGGGACTCTCTCTCAGATTGTGATATGTTCATGTATTGTCAAAAACGTCCCATAATGTTAGATTGTGGTTTGAACTCGCGATCTCCTGCATGTGAAGCTAATGCTTTACCGCTACTCTACTGTGGACCTGGTAGTAGCCTATTACAGATCTTCCAAACTCAAAGTCAGATATCTCAGAAACTAGCTCAGTGGGGTGTTTCACAAGGAGAAAATAGATACAATTAATTTAACGTTATGAAATGTGGTATAAGGTTTTTTGTTTACTGGGTAGACTATAGGGTCTACCCACCTTAATCGATGCGTAATGCATCCCTAGCTAGTATGCTGTGTGGCCCTTATGCCACAAATGTGCCACTTATCCTCAGAAAGGTCACCTTTTGTGGCATATAAGGAGACATCACGGGACGCTATGGCACAAAAGTGTCATAAGAACACAAAGGCTACAAATGCCCTTACACCCAAACTCCCCTAAAACTGCAACCTACCTTTATGACTCAAATGCCATACATGAACCATCACACACGATATATCCAAATGCCGTAAAATTTAATCTGCCATTATTCTTCATATCCTATAGAATTGGCTGCAATGTACTTAAATGCATGAAAAATACCAACCTATCCTTATCCCTTAAAGGCTGTATAGTGAACTATTACCCCTATGCCTCAAATAATAGAGCTGTCCATACATGTGATCTACTTGAGGGCATTTGTAGTCTAAGAGTATTTGTGGCCTGTGGTCGAAAAACTTTTGTGATCTAAGAGCATTTGTGGTAAAAGTGTCCCATGGTATGCCCTTATGCCTCGAAGGGTTACCTTTTTTAGAGCTAGTGGACGATTTGTGGTGTAAGGGCCCCACCTTCAGCCCTAGCTTCAATGACATAACATTTAAGAATTACAACACCTATAAGGGCACGCCCGTGCTAGCTCTCCTAGGTGCGAGTACAAACGTTAAGAGCGCAATCTTAACCTAAGAATTAAGATGATCTTAATTGTCTTACGTGCAGTAACAGTCAGAGCGCAGTCAGGACAGGTACTCAGCCGTATATATAGGGGCGCTGGGCCTTTAACACAGAATTAAGATCGTCTTAATTATCTTAACCTATCTCAATCCTATCTCAAATTATCTTAGACTATCTTAAAAATGTTTCTAAGCAAATGAAGACAGCGCCACTAGTAGTGATATGCCTACACAGTCCATGGTAGGATAGGCTAGTTACCTAGTATGTAATGGGGGGCTCTGCCCCCCAACCCCCGTTTTTTCTTCTTTTCCTTTCCTTTTAGATGTTTAAATTGTCTCAGCTGGGTGCAGGGTACATACTATAAAGGCAAAACTCAGGTAGCATAGTGTGGGTATGTGACACTAGGTGGCAGATACACTATCCAGTTAAGATTTTAAGATGTCTTAATTAAGATTGCGCTTTTGACGTTTGTACCCGCACCTAGGAGAGCTAGCACGTATTTGCCCTTACCTTATGCCTCCACTGTCCATTAGATGGCACCACCAGTGGGCTCTTCTGTTTGGGTCTGTTTGAAATAAGTTATCAATAGAATGGACTTTAGAGAACTTACATTAACCCCATCACCTCAGGCTCAGGAAAAGCATTGTGGTTGACCTTTAAAGGGTTAAATAATTCAGCCTGTATTGTCTTTCAGGTTGTTGAATCAGAAGCCCCGGTGCCCTCGTTGTGGTCCTCCTCCAAGCGGCAGCTGTTTCTAATGGCCGCCCTGTTTGTTGGCGACATGCTGGCCTACATGTGTCTGGCCGTCATGGCGCCCTTCTTCCCGGGAGTGGTGAGTGCATTCACGGCAACTTCAGGCTGTGTCAGACCTTGAGCCAATGTTTTTGTCTCTGACCGGGTGCCTTCTCTGACCAGGTGCCTTCTCTGACCAGGTGCCGTCTCTGACCTGGTGTAAGAAAAAAGTGTTTTTTAAATTTTAACCTATACTCATATATATAAGGATTTGTAGAAACGTTATGGCAGCTGTTATGTAATTATTATTAGCCTCCTGCTGTTGGTAAAACATAGCTATACTCCCAAAGTGACATCCGGTCAGAGACGGCACTTGGTCAGAGACGGCACCTGGTCAGAGACAAAAACATTGGCTCAAGGTCGTGAGACACAGCCTTCACTGTATCATGTGTCAAGCTACATTGGAAAGGGTCAGCAGCACACAAATCTAGAAATACGTTGACCTCATGGCCGTGAAATTGTGAAATGAATTGTTTGCTAAAATGTACTTGAATATACAAAGTCTGAATTTTGTAACCAAAGCGCTTATTAAGGGCAGATGTACACAGAAATGACTGGAAAGATGAATGTTTTAACACTTTGATTTTAATTTTTCCCTAATGCTTGGGTATTTCTACAAAGCAACTTTGAATATTGTTATTCAAAACACTTATATTAATACATATGATGATTTATTAAAGAAGGAAAACCTTTTTCTGTTTTTACTGAATCAAAGGCCAGGAACAAAGGGATGTCCTCAGAGGTCACAGGCTGGGTGTTCGGCATCTTCTCACTGGTCCAGGTCTTCTTTGCACCCGTCGTGGGAAAATTGGTGAGTATCATCACAACAGAAAATAATCCGTACTCAGGGAATATGGTGGCAAAGTTTCCTTACCGGTTTGTGTTATTCCAGTCGGGTTCCATAATAGTAGCACCCATTTCGGCTTTTCTAGTGTTAGAAAATAGTGATTATGACAGTAAATAATCTTCAACAAAGTAGGGCTTATTTTTTAACAACAGGAGGTTGGTTTATTTGGATGGAGGGTAAAAGATCGAAATAAATTTTAAAAGAAAAAACAGTTTTGAGCAAAAAAGTATATATGCACAACCATTCAACATAGGGGAAAGGTACACACAACCATGGCCAAACATAGTTTTTCTCACTTCAAGAGAATGTGATAAATAAATTTGCGTGGCAGACATAGGACAAGTTTGAAGAGTAGACGATTTTAAGAAAAAAAAAATCTTAAAACTAGTTCTTTAACCGATGAGTAACTTGCCATGCTGCAAACGCTTAAATTGTTTTAGCTAGAAGGTGTTTGTTTTTCATTTTCTAGATGCGTATGGTTGGTTCCCGATTTCTTCTCTTGTCTGGTCTGTTCTTCGGAGGTGGCTGTACAATACTTTTTGGGTAAGTCCATTTTCCTTATACTTACAATGTTACTCTGATTGATCAAGCGCATCCCTTGTTTCATATCTTAAAGCTCTCGACTAGGCTGTAAGTATAATTTGAAGATAGATATCCTGGGAATTTATGTATACAGTGCTTAGAAAGCTAGAGTAGAACATGGTGAAGGGACATGGAGAACCACTGATATTCTTAGGCTCCCTATAGGCCCAACCTCTCAGTCACTAGTGCCTAACCTAGTTAGTCATTTTTTGGCTCCCTATACAACCAACCTAGATTGGTTATTATTGTCAGGTTGGCCTCAGTCTTTTTAGTTCCAGGGGAGCCACTGAGTGGTCATCACAGGTGGCCCCAACTAGTGGTATACAAACACAACACACCAATGATGGACCTAGGTTAGCCACTACTGACTGACCCCTTGGTCATTTTTGAATATAACTTTGCCATTGTGACTAACACTCATATGACCAACCAGGGTTAGTCTGTACGGACTAACCCTTTCAACATATGGATTTTCAGTGCTACTTGCCATGCTGCAAAAAATACAATTTATTTGCATTATTTATGGCCAAATCAGGATAGGATCAGGGATATAGTTTTACACAGTATATTGACATACATATTTCAGCTTTAAAAACCCAACTGAATTCTTCTAGTTCAGAAAAGCCCAACATGTGACTGGACATTCGGTCCTGCTACACGTGTAAATCTGCTGGACCGTTGGCATTTTAGGTGGACATTGCCAATGTTTTGCATGTTTTCACAAAGACTGATGCTCCCTTTGGGAATTATGTCTGTAAAACATCTGCCGACACACAAATTGACATAATAGGGAAGGTTACATATACTTGATTGTCTCTATTTATATGGGAGGTGCGGTAGGCAAACAAACCACTGGGCTGTGACTCCTAGGTATATGTACCATGAACCAGTCAGTTATATCACAATATAAAGAACTTAATGTGTCCTAAATAAGGCAAATAATTTCACATCCACTAATTATACCTCGTAGTGAAATCTGCAAAATGAATATAGCCGACAGGCATTTACTATCATTTAGAAATACACTTAACAGTAATTATCCTGGTGTGCTGATATCATGGTGAGGTTACCAAACCACATGTAGTCTCTGTTTGCCCACACTGTGACGTTGCAGACCTCTATATGTAACCTTCCCTATCGAGGGGTTAAGATTGGAGAACGTGTACTGGTACGGATACGGCCAGGGCTACAAGTACAGGCTCCAGTACAGGTACAGGTCTATTGGTTAAGGCTAGGTAGGCCTACATAGCACTAATACTACCTGAAGTATGTGGTTTAATCTGAGTAGGCTAAAGGGTCTGAACAACAGGTAATTACACAATGATGTAATTATGCTAAAAGCAAATCACACCTGCAGCAGGTTCTCACATACCTAATGTGTAGACAGGGGTCTAGACGTCCAAAATGGCTAGGCTACAAGTTGTATACAGCTAGATGGGAATACCCCAAGCTGGCCCCAACTCGTCCTCGGACACGTCTGAGCGACATCGCTGGTATTTGAGGGGCCATGACTGCGTCACTTCCCCCGTATATTGGGGGGGATGCCTAAGCGGTACCCATCTGCACTTTTAATACAACAGCACCAAGCGCACAGGAACTATTTTAACCAGCAACCTTTGGTGCCAGCGATGACGCTCGGGAACACAGGTCAAGGTGGGGCCAGCTTGGGGAATACCCCTGACCTGACCTGTGTTGTTACACATACAGGTTGTCGTATGTGTCGTGATCTTAACCTCCCGATTATGCCCCGCTCCCCAGAAAAGAAATTCTACTTTGGTATCTAACATATTGATATTCCCTCTGAATGCTTTTGAATGTACCAAGTTGGTGCTGTGTTGCATAAAGGAGAAACATAAGGTGCTCTGTACTCTGCCATGCATGAGTACACTAGACACAGCTCAAAGTGTAGTAAATAAAGGCATTACAGTCAACCAAATTGAACCAAAAGTATGATCATTGGTTTTCCTCTGCTAAATATCAGTATGCTGTGAGAAAAGTGCATGCAAAATAACCTCCAGGGAAGTGATCGCAAAACTAACATGGCCACAACTAGGAACATAAGCCCTCAATCAAGGATTGTTACTTCTGTAAGGGTTGGGGAGGACTGACTGAGGGATGTGAAGCCCTTGAACAGGGGCATAATGAGGGTACCTTATACCCCAAGGATTAGGAAGAGAGGCCATACAAATGGTTGAAGACATGCTTAACAGGTATGGTCCATGGCAATATAACGGCAGACACTGTCTCTCCATATAACGTAGCACTATAGCGCGACGCCTTGCACCCCCCCCCCACCACCACCACCACCACCATGCACACTGCTGCAGAGTGTGAAAGCTGGGTTGAGGGCGGGGGGGGAGGGTGGAGCACTCACACATGCACCCTCTTTCTATACTAGTAGTATGGTAGTCGGGATGGTAGTACAATGGAGAGCAGGGGGGGGAGGGTCTAGAAACACATGTACAACTTTAACTCAACTCGGTACATCCACAAACCTTTAGAAGGGATATCTATCCATTGGCCTTCAATAGCAGTTTGTTCCACTAATTTATAAGAAAGATCACAAATCATTTATAATTTAAGTTGTTATTACAATGCCTCATGCATCACATTATAGCATGACGCCTTGGTAATGTGTCTGTGAGTGTATACTAAATAGCAATACGGCCTGGTCTCCCACACCAACGTGGGAATGCTGGTTAGCTGTCACCTGCTTAAGGGGTTGAAGAGCCCATGTGAAGTGCTGGAAACGTTGAAAAGCACTTGAGGATTTACAAGTCACTTGTTGAGTGGTACAAGTGGACGAGGACCATGCTAGGCCATACCAGAGTCTGGAGAACCCACATCACACCCAAACAAGAGGCAGGAGAGTACATGGAAGATATATGTGACCAAAAAGTCATTTAGTCATATGTCTGTCACACCCCTTGTTCAAGTTTGAGACCCCCACTTGTGGTCGTGAACCATCATAGGGACGTTACCCCCTTTTGGGTCTCACACCCGCTGTTGATCGTAATATTTTGCTTTGATGGTGTCTCTCAACATACTCTCAGCTTTACCCTAGTTTCCTCAAAATGGTCCTATTATTGGATAAAATCACTCTACAATGTCCTGATCACGTTAAGAAATATGGAGCATCATAAATTCTGGTTGGACCTAATTTGCAAGTTATAGGACTAAAGTAACCATTTTTCACCTATTTCCCGTCCCGGAGTCACCAAGGGTTTTTTAGGAAATTTGACTCACTCCAAAAGATACACTGTCACAAGCTGTTCTGAATAAGTTGACACTTCACAGTAACCATTTGGAATTTCATTTTTCATCTGACTGTTTAAAAAAAATTAAAATGGGTGCTGTCAACTGTCAATTTACAGAATTGACAGTTGACAGCATCCTTTTTTTTTTTTAACTTAATTATTGCAATTTTTCAAAATGACTTTTTTTTAAAACAACTTTTTTTTTAATTTCTCAAAAAAAAAGTTTCCCCCCAAAAAATCGTTCTTTTCAAGATCACTTCTTTTTCCCCAAATCACTTTTTTACCCTCTTGGGCCACTGTAATTATTACATATTGTCAATGAATACATCAGTCTAACTGATGGGATATCAATGTCCTTTAACAGATATCATACACCAGCATCAAATAAGTGTTTGTGTCAGTCCAGTGATCAAGTATCTCCTATAATTGCTCTAATTGTTTGATATGGTTATAATTGGTTAGAGGTTACATATTCAACCTTGTACATTGAGGGACTCACCTTCTTGAGTTTTGGGGGTGTTACAATGACACTGTCTTTGTGTGTATATATGTGGTATACTTAACTGGCTGTAGCATTCTCATGAACTAAACAGGAAGAGACTTGACCTATATATACAAACACTATATACTTACATATATATATACACACACTATATGCGCTATTAGATCTGGCAGGCCAAGAATACGTATACTCTTTGATATCCTGTAATCAAATAACTGTTGCCATGCATATAAGTACTGTAATGGGCTACAAGTGAATATTTAGACTGCTGATATATTATTGGAAAGACTGAAAGCCTGACTTAATCATATGGGTTACACTCTTTCATAGACCAATCAAGAATATACATGTGTTCTCTCTTAAAGAAAACATAATTTTGACCATGAGCCTGGGCTCGAAGTTGAAAAAGTTAGTTTCTAATGAGTTAGTGATATAGATGAATCAAGTCTGTGCAATAACCATGAAATGACCCCCCCCCCCCCTCCAGTCTATGACAAATCTGCAGCAATTGTCTCTGCACGCCTCAGTAACCCTGGCATAGGCATCACTCTCCAGCAGATGTTTTGTCCTGATCAGATCAGAACAGCAGTGGATGAAGATATATTGTCAAATCAAATGACTCAGACTGCGCTATAGCCTCACCAGTGGAATATCATCCTTTTTAACCCTCTGTGCATAACCGCCGGTTCTTAGTAACAATACCAGCCACGGAAGCGTTACATTGTTTGACTAGAGATCTGTATGGATGCCGCCATTTTGTATTAAGGAGGGAGGGGAAAGCACTTATATGGGGGAGAGCGCTTATTAGGTCAAATACGGTATGGGTCAAGTGTTTTCCTGTTTGGTTCATGAGAAAGCTAAATACAGTTAAGTATACCACGTATACACACAAGGAAAGTATCCTTGTAACGTCCCCAAAACTCAACAAGGTGAGAATTACTTCAATATACAAGGTGGAATATATAACCTCAACCACTTATAACCATTTCAAACAATTAGAGCAATTATAGGAGATACTTGATCACTGGACTGACACAAACACTTATTTAATGCTGGTGTATGATATGTGGTAAAGGACATTGATATCCCATCTCATGTATTCATATTGGACTGTACATGGCATATGGTGATACTGGGCAGGCCGCTTTATAAGAACTGTAACGTGTCACTGCATGTGTTTGCCAAGTCTTTACAATGCTTAACATTACCTCGTATGTCATTGCCAAGACAACAATATGTTTTTGTACTGTATGTTACTGTGTTATCATTTGGCTCATGGTGGCACCACCCTCAATCCGCCACTTCCGGGTAGAATGGGAAAAATAGTCCCTCAGAAAATTTGTTGTTCTGAGGAATTCGGACGACAGAGTGGGGGTAAAAGTATTCAATAAATGCTTATTTTGGATCAGAGTAATCTTCAATTGTTTGTTTATAGTCAAGGCATTTATTTTCATTGGTACATATACTTGGTATGTATACAGATATGGGGGTGAAATGGCCTCATATAATAATCAAACACTGGTTAGGTTGCACTACACAAAATCAGTGTCCTAGTTTCCATGGCGTTTTATACTAGATCTAGGCTGACTTTTTCATTTTTGGACCCATTTTTCCTTATTTCAATAGCTAAAACGTGGTATATTTGGCTTAGCTCTCAGGGAATTTTAAGTATTTCAAATATTAGACCCAAGGTGTGACATTGATTTTTTCGAGTCCCGACTATTATTAAGGGGGGTACCACCTCATCCTGGCTACAATATACTACTTTCCTCCTTCTTCAGATGGTGCCTGCTATGAAGTGTATCTTCATTGTTACAACCTTGGCCGCACTTCTATGGATTCTCTCAGTTTTAAAAGGTCTGAATCTCAAAGCCCATCAGATGAGTATCAAGGAGTATTCTTGTAACATAACCGTCCCTGACCCTTGGCATGAGTCTATATTAAATACTGTAGGGAGATATCCACCATTGAGGTGTGCATGGAAGCCACATCTGACATACATCCAGGGAAATTGGCTGAAAGTTAACCAGGAGCTGTTGAGGAAGAAGTACAACATATCTAAATGTGAATATCAAATTATATCATACCATAATGAGAAGCAGGATGAGACTCCGGTACAGTTTGTGATTAAGCGTGGGGCAGAGATTGGCCATGACTTTATCCGGGTCTCATGCTATGGAAATGAGGAAAAGAAGTCACTGGTTTATAGAAACTACCATGTTCTGGTAACAAACAGAACATTTCCCAAAAAGGAGGTTAAGAAGATAACAGCTCATAAAAACAAACCTTGGAATGTATTAATGATTGGTACAGACTCATTGTCTCGGTCAGCTGGTATTCGCTACTTCCCAAGGACTCACAACTTTTTGATGAAGCACCTTGCAGCTATAGAGATGTTGGGTTACACACAAGTAGGAGAAAACACATTCCCGAACATGATCGCTCTACTCACGGGCAAACACATAGAGGAAGAAACCACCCTGCCTCGTATGGGCCCGTTTGATGACTTCCCTTTTCTGTTTAAAAACTTCTCAGCTGCAGGTTACAAGACAATGTTTAATGATGAAGTAGGTTGGATAAAAGGAACATTTGATAGTTCTGAAAGACTAGGAGTAATCAAGACACCAACTGACTATTTCTCCAGACCCCTAGCGATGGCCATCTGGGAGGACAAGAACCAGACTTTTAACAATCATTTCAATCCATGTGAGAAGTATCTTTTACAATACAGACTGCTTTTGGAGTACCTCGTAGAGTTTGCTATAAAGTACCACAACAAGGAGCCGTTCTTTGGGTTAATGTTTGGCTACAGCGTAACCCATGAGGTTGACTTTAATGCTAGGTATCTGGACAATTTATATTATAAAGCCTTGAAATATTTAGAAGAAAAGGGTATTTTTGATGACACAGTCTTAGTACTTTTTGGTGACCATGGACCCCGTTATGGGAGAATCTTGAAATCAAAGATGGGGGAAAGAGAGGGAAAGCTGCCGATGATGTCCATAGCCCTGCCCCATAAGTTCCGGCAAAACTACCCCAATTTTGTTGAAAATTTGAAAGGAAATCAACACAGATTGACCACTGCATTTGATATTTGGCAAACATTACTAGATATTATTGCTTTAAATGATGATGAAAGACGGATTCAGTTGGGACATGGTGTCAGTCTTTTGACAGAGGTTCCCCGAAGGCGGACTTGTAAGGATGCCTCAGTTCCAACAGAGTACTGTGCATGTCAATATGACGAAGAGATCCTTAGTGTCAAAGATTCCTTTGTAAGACAAGGAGCTAATTTTTTAGTCAATGAGATTAACCTTATGCTGAAAGAGTCAAGTGACTTATGCACAGAACTGAAGTTACGGAAAATCTACTCTGCAACTGCCTTTAATTTTGTTGATGACTTTAAAGCATACAAGCTTAAATTTGTCACTATACCTGGGTTTGGTTTATTTGAAGGCTATTTCAAGTTAAGGCGCCAGAATTATGATGAGATGACAAGAAAGTCCACCTTGAAGCCTATCTTATATAGAGAAGGGACTATACTTAGACGCAATAGCTATGGTAATCAGTCAATCTGTATTAAAAACCATTTACACAAAAGCTATTGTTTTTGTAAGGACGAAGTTAAAAAGTAGGGTCAAAATATAACGGTTCATTCTAGGTTACACGGTCTGAAAATCCTACATGGTCTGAAAATGTAGAGTAGGAAGGTCTGATTTTCTTAAATGTTATTTTCACTGAGGCCTCATATTTATCCAGAAATGACTCACTAACCGCTTTGTTAACTCTTGAGAGAGGGTCTCAACTACCTGATGATGAATTTCAAATAAAAAGCCTAAATGGCCTGACTTTTTTTTTTTAATCCTAAATAGGATTAACCCCTTTTTGCTAGCTAGAATAACCTAAAATGTGACTCAATCCAGCATAGTGGAACTTATGTCGCTCATCAAACATTTTTAGTTATCTATGTCATGTGATAGAACAGTTCATT
Organism: Harmothoe impar; assembly: GCA_947462335.1. Taxonomy (NCBI): domain Eukaryota; kingdom Metazoa; phylum Annelida; class Polychaeta; order Phyllodocida; family Polynoidae; genus Harmothoe; species Harmothoe impar. The sequence goes on from OX381711.1 coordinate 13,095,112, forward strand.
ACCTCTCTATAGAGCCCATGTATGAGTCCCCATCTCACCCATACGTATTAAAAAAATATTTTCAAAGATAAAAACACCCGCAGTGCTAATTTGAGCTACGCGTGATCAAAGTGGAACGAGCAGGTCGCGACCTGCTCGCGAGCAGTCAGCGAGCATATCACTCATTGGTTACCTTAGCAACGGGTATCTAGAATTGAGATATCAATCTGAAATTTTTACCAGGCATTCCCGATGGTTATATCTACTACATACTAAAAGATTGGTCTCTTTGGGGAAATATTTTTATTCATGCAACATCGTTCAAAAACACGTTCAGTTTCCTGGAAAAATGACAGAGTTAGTGGTTTAGTGGAATAATTATAGATGCACAATACCTGTTCCTGGTGTAGTTTAGGGACAACTAACAGTTCCAAAACCTATTAAATGTAGTCTGTTAAGTCCTGAAAGTCCTTTCACATTATGTGAGCATTGTACACAGATAATTTGATAGGTAAAATCCAAGTGCAGTGGGTGGGGTCCTCCATGTTCATGTCACATTATTTCTCCAGGTCAAAATATATATCCATGGTCGCTGCTGATTGTGTATCATCATTACACCCTAAACCAGTAGCAGATTATGATTATATTAACAACACAACATCATAATAGAATATGTGATATCCAAGTTCATGGCATAACTCGTTATGGTACGAAAAGAGGGAGTTCTAGTCAGAATCACTTGCAATCCACACCTCGTCATCAGAGTCTTCTGCAGATGAAGGGCTCCTTGTTCTTTTCCGAGAAACAGCACCTTTAGGTCGGCCCCTCCCTCTAGGCTGCTGTTGTCCTGGCTGTTGCCCCCTTCCCCTACCTCTGCCCCTACCTCTGCCCCTTCTCCTACCTCTGAGTTCCTCCTGGTCTGCCTGTTCACCGACACCCCTGCCTCTGCCTCTTCCTGTGGCTCTGCCTCTGGCTCTGGCCCTGCCTCTACCCCTGCCTGTGAGTTCCACTTGTTCTGCCTGTTGGCTGTTGCCCCTACCCCTGCCACGAACTCTGCCTCTCCCTCTAAGTTGCTGTTCTTCTAGCTCTTGTCCTGGCTGATGGGTGTCAGTGTCATTGGTGTGTTCTCCTATACCTGACCCAGGCTTTGGTACTGTTGGCTTTGGACAGGTGATATCTCTTGTGGCATTGGTACAAAAGTCTCTGATATTCTCAAACAAGTACCATTGCCTATAGGCAGGCAATCCTGGGGAGGGGATGATGGCAGGGTTGCCCCGGGGAACATCTGCTATTTCCTTTGTCAAGATGTTGCAGAGCACAGGTTCTTCATCGTCGACCACTTTCTTCATGACAACCCTACCCGGGTATTCATGGCTGAACTCAAAGTGATGGTACTCCTTAATGCCATTCACTGCCTTGCTGAAAGGGGCTAGAAAAGTCTTCCAGTCATAAGTAGGGGCTGAACAGTTTCCTTTCTCATCCCCCACTAAGTGTGGGATGTTGACTCCTTCCAGGGTGCTTCGACGGACAACTTCCATAAGGTCCTCCAGACTGGAAACGTCACACTTCCTAAATTTCTGTTTCAAAAGGCCAAAATACCAGTCTGGACCAAATTTTGTGTGACCTGTGATCAGGAAGTTGAGAGTGATGGACATGTTGAGCCTAGTCAAACATCGCCACATCAAGTACGCCAACATGAATTTGTTTTTATTTTGACCACTGCAATTGTCGCAATGGAGATCCAAATTCTTGGGGCCCAGGGAGTAGTTCTCGAGATAATGGTGGAGATATGAGATCACAGCGTTGGATCCCTTACTACTGCAATGAGACTCATCTATTAGGTAGTTAACCTGGCTTGGTCCTGCTTCCATAGAGACACCAAAGATGCCACACTTTCTTGGCACTAGAAAGTAGAGTGGGCCTGGCTGCATGGGGTAAGAGGGCAGGTGCACTTGCTGGGCATAGTCAAAGCTAACATGCACCCGATAGTCTGTACTACATGGTGGATGAGGGCCAAGTGCAGGAGAACCAGCTGCTTTATAATCCTCCTTTGCCTTCTTTACCAGCTGCTGTAAGTAGGCCCTTTCCTTCCCTACTACCTGTAAATGATGTGTTTGTTTTTTTAACTTTGCCTGCTTGACCTCTTCTGGGAAACAGCTAGACCGGTGAATGTCTCTGTTGTTCCTCTGACACTCCCAGCAGAGATCAGTCATGGGCCTTGCACAAACTATTCCTGGGAGGAGCTTTCGCCACAAACTCCTGAAAGTAGACAGAGCAACTGCCCTCTGCTGGACATCTGCCATGGCTTTTTCATACAACCTGTAAATGTCAGCTTTGGTGTCAGAGGAGGGGAGAATTAGTATATCATCTCTCTTGTGAGTTGGTATTCTGCCTGGAAGAGCAATGGCATGTGTCTCAGCATGGGATTTGATAAAGGCGAGAACTCTTTGAGTATCATCCAGGTCCAAAGATTTGCCCGTTTTCCTGAAGCCTCCAGCACGTATTCTACGTGTAACCACACCATTGGCCACATACCACTTAAGCACACGTTTCAGTTTGCCCTTACTGATGCTGAAAAAGAAAAATGAAAGTTTTAAGCATTGTATTCATTGTAGATCTAAAGAATACTCATGCATACTTCATGTCATGTTTAAAGTGCAGATAGCAACAATGGGTTGATACATATAGCCTATAAGATACCGGTATGTTACTATAGCCTACATTATACTGATATGTTTCTATACCCTACAACAGACCGTATTGTTGCTATAGCCTACAACATACTGATATGTTGCTATAGCCTAGAAAAAACAGGCATGTTGCTATAGGCTAGAATATACGGGTATGTTCCTATAGCCTAAAAGATACCGGTAGGTTGCTGTAGCCTAGACACACCCTCTGGCTTGACACAAATAAAACTGGGTCGTAACCTGTCAGTTGGACCTACTTCTGGCCAATCACAGCTCCTTGACCTAGATATCATTGGGGCAGACACGGGTGGTAGAAGTATGGGTTAGATCTACCGAAGAGCCAACAATGAATGGGAGGGTCAATGTTACATCCTTGGTACTCATGTTGCATGAAGGTTGGCATGATGCTTGAATGCAGCCCTGCCAAGTAACACTCCAGTGCTGCATTCAAGCATCATCCTTGGTAATCATGATGCATGTAGGGTTGGCATGATACTTGAATGCAGCCCTGTTAAAGTAACACCCAAGGGCTGTATTGAAGCATCAACCTTGGTGATCATGATGCATGTTGGGTGGGTATGATGCTTGAATGCAGCCCTGCTTCATTCATGCATCATGCCCCCCCCCCAAAAAAAAAGGAAAAAAAAGAGATTTTCCTGAAAATGGCCAAATTGGCGAGAAAAAAGTTCAAAATTGAAAAAAAGCAAATTTTCCCAAAAATGTCAAAATTGGTGAGAACAAGCGTTAGATTTCAGAAAAAAAAGCTTTTGGTACCCGGTACAATGTAGTTGTACTTGACTGTGTACTTACCAATGGAAGAATGCAAACGTACACTGGCAAACCTGTTTATTGCCTAGTCTATAATATGTCCGAGTTCGCTCACGGTCCTTTTTTCCTTTTTCACCCTTCTTCCATGTAGAAAGCCTTGCGCTATTATCTGTTGATGAAGCCATCACCCCCAGTAGCAGCATATCCAGCTCGGCTGTCAAGTAGAATTAATAACAACTTTTTGTTTTTGTTTTTATTATAATCATAGACATGAGAAATAAGACTCAATGTGGGTCAAATCAAATCAAATGCACATATTTAGTGATGTTGTAACCAACTCTTTAGAACAAAGTGTAAAAGAATTATTTCTATAGTTATTAATTTTTAGTCAGCTTACCTCTGTTCAGCTGGGCGACCTCTTCACGTCGCTCTCTGAACTCATCTGGCGTGAACATTGTACTGCATGGTGTATTGTTGTCCCCATATTGACACTTACAACTGTTGACCAGAAATAAGGATAGTTAGTGCAAGAGTATACATTATGAACAGAGTATAAAACAGAAATATTAGTTGACATTTTAAAAAGCCTAGTCACAATGAATGCACATAATTATAATTTTTGGGATCTATGTAGGTCTGAATTGTAAATTAAAAACAGATACAATATTCCAGACCAATGCAAAAGTGCACTAATTAGTAATATATATATTGGTGTTGATTTAATTCATTCACAAACTTAAAACTAATGTGGGGTAACTAAAGGGTGCATCGAACAGAACACCATGTGGTTTTTGCCACTCACCTAAAATTGGCACACCTTGTGCTCTCTTCATCCTGAAGTTGTTGTACCGGATCTGGAACAACCAGAGGGAGATCTTCCTCATCTGATGATTCTGCAACATCCTCTCCATCATTCTCCTCAGTATCAGACTCACTATCCTGATCAGAATCCTCAGAATCATCAAAATTCTCGGGGAATAGGAAATAATCGTTCACAAGCTGACGCCATACTCCCTGCTCGGCAACAGCGGTTGTTAAGTTGGCCTTAGTTATGGCGTTAAGGGCATTGGCCACTGTGTCCAACTCAGCCATTTCATGTCCTGAATGTTTGCGTATTCAAAATACACTGTTTGGGTTAATAATTGATAATAATTCTGTGTTTAAACATGAAAATACACCCGTTACCAAAATTGTCTCTTGCCGCCGACTCGTGGTAAACAACTCAAACCGGAAGAGGACGCTGGGCGCTCGGCCAATCAGCGGGTCGCATTTGTGTCACGTGATGTGTTGTCAAGGGATTGTTTGGTCTGATGCGATCCAAAGGCATTTGAAAAACACCCTGTGATTGGCTGACTGACAACTTACGATTGTAAGAGAGCCTGCCATTGGGTAGAAGAGTTCGCGCCACACAAAAGCATGCCAAACATGGGCATGGGGCCCGGGATGGGGGGTTCTGACAGAGCAACAAAATAGACGGAAAATGCATCGTGTATACCGTCTCGACAGCCTTTGTTCTTGACAAAACATCCATGTAGGGGTTCTTAAAATGTGAAATTAACACTGTTAGGAATTTCATATGGATTTAAAACTCAGGGAATGGCATGATAACAGTATAAATCAAACAAATCCATTGAAAACCTAATTTCAGTAAAATACATGTTTTACCCTTCAGACCCCATTTTCACGGCTCGCGCTAGTGCGACATAAGGTCTATTATGCTGGATTGAGTCACAAATGCACATTTCTTAGGCCTAGACCACAGATGTTTTACATAGAATTAGGTATCACAGTTGACTCTGCTACTGATATGAAAGATGAGCATAACAGACACCTGGAAAATTCCAATAAAATATACATAACCATAGCCGTGATTGGTCAATTGCAATCGTCTATTGTGGTTCTTTATAGATCTTAACAAACGTTGATTGTTAGAGCAACCTTTACAAACAAGATAGTTAGCATAACTTTACACCAACTTCACACACACTGAAATTGGGAAAGGTGATCAGAATCCATTTGAGGCCAGTGGGTTTTTGATCAAAGGGTCTACCATGGCCTCATGCGGGCTGCGCGATGTGGATGTAGATCAGTTTCAAAGTGGGCTACCAGATGTGGGCTGAGATGGGGTTTGGACAGGGCAAACTAATGATTGGGTCTCATGAGATCGGGCCAATGTGAACATCTTTGTCTGGTGCCATCTTTGACCAGTTGCCAGCTTTGACTGGGCACCCAGTCAAAGCTGGCAAAAGCCTGATATGGAATACTTATAGTATATATATGAGCAGGTTTTCTAGAGGTTTAGCAATGAATTAAATTTCCCATTGAAATGCAAAATGAGATTCACCAAACAGCATCAAACCACTCGTTGGGACGTCATTACAGCAGAATGTGCACATTATCAGCTGATTATTTTCTGTGTTATCTTAAAAGCATGAGATGAGACCAATGTGATAGTCTTTGACCCTGTGCCATCTTTGACTGGGTGCCATCTTGTTACACCTTAGGGCTGCATGAAATTTTGACTTTTAATGGCATGCTGCCCTTAAAGTGTCAAAGAGTACATTTTGGCTTTAAGCACCACTCACTGCATTATAGCCAAGGATTCTATAGACTATATATGCTTTTTGTTATAGCATCATGCTGACCCTACAAGGCTGATCTTTTCCCACAGGGTCACTCATTAGGGCTGCATTCCTGCATCATGCTGACAAAGGACATAGCATATCAAAGGACTATGTCGTCCCTAAAGGGTTAAAGTAAATGGAGTTGAATACACAGAAGGCACTTAGTGGTAAAAATAGAGCATCATATCACTTTTAGAGATATAATGATATCCCCGCTCTAAACGGAAATATCTTGTGTATATCTTAGGAAAACTATCCATATTTTCTTTTTCCAAAATTGTTCTCAATTCTCATAGTAGGAATCACAGTCATGGCACAAGAAGGGCACACGTTCCGCTTGAGATCTTGTTTGCAGGCCCATTGTTTAGGATAGAGACAGGTTATGGGACATGTATTGATATATTGGTTTATTTAATACAGTATTAATCACTACCATACTTACCATGCATGAAACTGAAATTAGACACCCGACCAGTAGAGGTTGCGGTTGAGAAGTTTTGCGATTACTATATTGAAGAACATCTCCTGTTGTTTACTACTTTACAGAAATGTAAAGTAGTAAACTTTGTTTCCCACGTGGCTCTGGCAAAAATGGAGTGTCAAACAGCTAATGACTCTGCTTATATGAAGAGTTAACTTGGGTTGACACTGATAGTCCAGAGTCAACTCAATTTGACACTGATGGTAGACAGTCAACTCAAGTTGACTGCTCATATAAGGAGAGTCATTGGCTGTTTGACTCTGTATTTTACCAGAGACACGTGGGGGCCCCAGTAGACTCCCCTACCTTTCTGTGTGTAGTTGATATTAATAGTTTTACAATTTCATAATATTTTCATTGTTTGCATGTATTTATATAATATAATGCAGCATGATTTGTAGACAATCATAGTACTTATATCTGTTTCTACACTAGACTTATTACAATATAATGTAGCTATCATCCGCCTATTAGTTACAAGAGGTGAATTAGAGTTAAACTAGATGTGTAAGACGTTTGTTCTGTTATACAGGGTGGATGGCTTGATCACTGTCGGCACTACACTGAAAAAGTAAACTTATCTCCAGACTCTTCTAAATGACTGTCATAAATGAGCGAGTTAACATTAGGTTGTCTAACCTATCAGGTTACCATCCTACTAACCCATCTCCAGACTCATCTAAGTGACAAGGAAGTGGGTCTTATATCTGGAGTTGTCAGATAGAAGGCCCCTTTGGCATGTGTCAGTCCAAAACCTGACATTTGCCAGCTCCAGATTCTATTTGTGGGATGGTAACCTGATAGGTTAGAAAACTTTTAACTCATTTATTTCATGACAGTCACTTTGACGAGTCTGGAGACTTTTTCGGTGTACCTACTGCAAGAGGTCCCAACTTCCTTGGTTCCCTCCCCCAAATCCACCAATCTCCAAAGCCCACAACTGCACACAAAAAAAGTGAAGGAGAAAGTGTCTCCCACATGGTTCTG